>RCWM02000155.1:325000-1525000 GCA_003667255.2 Euschistus heros | reverse complement strand
TTTCTTCACCCGTTTCGCAAGTCAGAAATAAATCATATAGCAATGAATTTTCTGTATATCACACTTCTCAGCTGATTTTCAAGGTTCTAATAAATATCTATTAACACCATATCCCCGATGGAATGGATTTCCAGTGTACTAATTCGGTGATGAGTGAAATTTTTGTTTTAATAAATGTTTTTTTGTTTTTTTCAAGTTGGAGACAACTGTGTTGAAAGTAGTTTGTCTTGAATTATCCACTATTAGGATGTTTTCTTTTAAGTTTCTATGATAAAAAATAATTGTATCGTTCAGTACATTTATATAAAAGAGAAACAGATAATAGTCCTAGAGGCTAGACCGTGGAGAAGAAGTAAATAAGAAGACAGACGCTAAATAAAGGCTAAAGATCTCTTTAGGCCATGAGTGATGGCACCCCGACCATTAGCATCCCAGATCCATCACCCCTCCGGTTTGTCACGCCACTTGTTTCAGATCCCAACGTCTCCTTCATCTCCTTCTATCTTGGTATTTTCAACACTTCTTGGATGTCAGGCTTAGCCGGGGTGTTAAAGTATCCGTTTCAATCCTTCGTTAAAAAAAAACAATGATACAGTCGTACCGCGGTTTCCAAAGCACACCATACATCCACGAACTGACCGCCATCTCCAAACCAATGACAGATATCGTATTCACACAATTAACTTATTTATTATACAGGCAATTCAATGTTCAAAGTTCTTCCTTTTCTTTCCATTTTTCATATATTCAAAGTAAAATGTTTTAGAAATTGCACCATTGAATAATAATCCATTAGAATAATGTCATAAAATGATTTATAATTTTTATAAATCCTATTGCTGATTTAGTAAATATTATAAACAATGCCATGTGTTTTTTTTTGTTTTTGTTTTTTTTTGTACTTTACTAGCATACCCCATCGCGGATTTGTCTGCTCTCATAAATAAAAAACTTTATTTTTTTATTTAAAAATTGAATTTCATTTGTCTATCGATAAAAATCTTGTATTTGTATAGAATTTAGCATTATTTCTTCAATAACATTTTCACGCATGGCAATAATTTTTAACCTTTTTTTTTTTTTCATTTATTGATATTTACAAACTGTACAAAAACATCAAGTAAATGTGTTGCTAGTGAATAAATGGCATGTAAATAACTCGTGAAGAACTACTCACTAGTAGCACTTCAATAAAACTCTACACTAAAAGGTCTATAGGCCATCTTCTTTTCAGACGTCTCGGAGGAATATCGGGAATGGAGTGGGAAGCAAGTTGGGAGACTAGTGGAATTGAGTGGTTATGGAATTTAATATAGAAGGATAGGTATCTGGTCTGGGCTAAATCAGCAACATAAGGAACATTAAGGTCTTTATGGATAAGTTTATTGGTCACAAAGTAAGGAGTATTGAGGATTTTTCGAAGGATTTTGGATTGGATACGAGATGAATTGGATGGTTTAGTGGAGCCCCAAAGCTCAACTCCGTACGTTCAAATAGGTCTAATCACAGTCATATAAATGAGTCTTTAACCTGGTTAAAATTGCATTGATTAGGTGTTTGAAGAGTACGTAAAAGCATTATTAGATATCCAATTTGGCAGAAATAATTTTATCGAACCGTCTGGTTGGATTTAAATTTCTAACTATTAAATTATATGACAGTATGGTAAACCTCGATCCTGGCACTCAAGACTATACATTTTAATTATTATCATAGTAAAATTTAATATTATAAACCTTCCTAGGACTATGAAGATGTTGTAGTTAAAATTTGGTACAGTTAATTTTAATAGTTTTACCATTGCAAACTCTTTTGCAGAGTTTATTATTATAGCCACATATCGGTAGATTTTTATAGTGCATAGGGATCCACATGTCGCTCCAAATATTAAACGTTTTTTTTTAATAACAATTGGATTAAAAATAATTACAGGTGCTCGCCACCTATCGGTCGATTACCACACTTCACTGTGCACCACACATTTATCTCTTTTTCATGGCGTTATAATCTGAAATCTTTAAATTTTTTTGAAGATGATATAGTTAAAATTTGGAACAGATTGGTTCAGTAGTTTTCGCGTTTAGTGATCACAAACGAAAAATGGCTTGTCCTTTTATATGTATAATAGTATAGATTAATATATACATCTGTATACACAAATAAATGTGCAGCAGAAGGATTACAATCCTTTTTTCGGACGCCTCAAAGGGTTATCGGGAACTGGGTAAGAAGCACGTTTCTAAACTAGTGGATACGAATGGGTACGTAGCATATCAGGGAAGGACAGGTAACTGGTTTGATCGAATTCAGCAACATACGTAACATTTAAATCGTGGATAATTATATTTTGACATAATAAGGAGCATTGATGATTTTACATAGGATTCTGGATTTTAACGATTGCATACGGGGAAGAATTGTAAGGATTGGTGTAGTCCCAAACTTAACTCCGTACGTTCAAAAGGGTCAAATTACTGTCATGAGAATAAGTCTATTGTAATTAATTGGCAGCTTTCAACACATGTTTAGTAAATGTTAGAGTAGTCGAAAACGACGGCAGTTTCTTTTTTTTAAGTTTTGTAAGTGGTTTCCTTATAAGACGGTCGTCTATAGGTAGTCCTAGGTAAGCGGATCTGTTCAACAGGAATCAGTAAAATATTTGTAAATACTAGTGGGAAGTTGGAATAATGCATCTCATAGTAGTATGCCCTCATACGTTCCTTTAAAAATTAACATGATTTTCTAAACTTACACTTGTCTTCAACAATAAAGTATCTAATAACTAGACATTAAAAAAGTAGAAAAGCCCAAGAAAATCAGGTTAAATATCATTGACTATTGAAACAAGAAATAGATTTTTTTATTTCTTTTATCCTTTTGGAACATTAGTAATGTGGATGAACACAGCCTAGTTTTTGCAAGCCTAGGCAGACGATAAAGAAAGGATACTGCCAGATACTCCATCACCGGGAACAGTACACAGTGGTGGGGGGGGGGGGGGGGTTAGGGGCTTGGGCTGTGAAGGAATCGCTCACTCTTATCCGCACTGAAATGATTTAGTGTGATCGATGGAGGAGTCATCGAGTACAGGCCTGTCGTATCCTTTCTTATCACTCTGCTTTCTGCCTCCAACAAAGGAAAGCTACTAAGCAAGAAGTAACAGTTGTAATTCTGTAATTACAAATATTATGTCACCAGGAAAATAAAGATAATTTATGTTTGTCGGTGGTTGGTCATATCCCCCCCCCCCCAATTTTATTAATAAATACATTCAAGTACATTACTAAAAATTTACAAATGTTCCAAAAAAATAGTTAAACAAAAATTTATCGTGGTTTTATTTTAATTAATTTTCATATCAGTTGATCCCTATTTTTTTTTTTTTTTTTTAATAATCATGTCGTAGAACAGGAGCTTGGACAAAAGGATTTGGTAGTTTCACACTTTCGTAAAAATCAAAAATTGATAATAACGGTCATAGTGCACTACCGTAATTTATATTTTTTTCAGATAAGATCTATTTTGGCATATTAATAGACTGGTCGTCACCTAGTTTCTATTTTAGGAAGGTACTGATCGGCGTCCTTTATCATGCATGATCCGCAGAAGCAGAATTTACAATTCTTTTTAAAAACTGAATTACAGAATGATATTATTAACTTATAAAATAAAATAACTATATTTTTTTTTCTTATTTTCAAGTTGAAACAAAACTAAAATCTGCATCCCTACTAAGGAAAAAAAACAAGCACATCTACTAAATAAAGGATTAATAGGACTTATTCATAGAACGTAGATATTTTGCTGGGAACAAACAGCTTCGAAAAATAGGACAACGTGCTCATCAGCTTGCCACATGCTATTGGTCACGTTTTAGCCAAAATTAGATAAACCTTATCCTTTACGTAAAATCCTTTTTACGTGGGAAAAAAAAAAAAAAAACAAAAAAAAAAACTTAAACCAACATTGCTACAGCTAGTATTGTTCACATACCGCTTTTTTTACTTTATTTGTATGATAATAATAATCTAAATAAATCAGTTTTCTGTATCTTTTGTAAAGTTGGGGAAAATGGCATATAGCATAGTGGTTGCTTAAATAACAATCAATACCCGGCAATAATTCTTACATAAGAGCAATCTGAAGGATGAAAATAAAATTCAGAATATAGCTGAATAAATATGATAATTAACAATTTTAAGGAACACCATTATTTATTGCGTTTTTAACTGAGAAAGAAATCGTTTGATTTTTATTGTTAACATTTATAAATTATTAAAAATCCTTCTTTTTTTGAAAATGTAGTGACATAACCCTCCAACTACTAGCTTGTCCATATGATTACACCAAATGTACCCCATTTCAAGAGGGTACTCTGCTCTCTCTACCTTATTTTATCATTTTTTACCTCAGAAGCCCTTTCTCCATGAGATCCCAGTGTTGATTTCTGACCAAAACTGTGACGATTAACGGAACTTTTCACATCAGAAATAAAAGTTTGAAATTTGTATAATTTTGAAAATCCGTTCTCGCCAACGTTGTATTATAACTTTATTTTATTTTTTTTTCAACTGATAGAGTTAAACTCTATAAAGTTATGCTCTAGTATGAATTTCATTAAAAAAACCAAAACAATACTGGTACTATGATTGTGACCTTATTTTTTTTTTTTTTAGTATTTCAACTGATAGGATTATAGAGTTAAACTCTATAAAGTTATGCTCTAGTATGAATTTCATTAAAAAAACCAAAACAATACTGGTACTATGATTGTGACCTTATGATCACATCATAAATTACTACATTAAATAAAAACTGTTTATTAACCTGTATAAGAAACATATACTGAGGTTGGTTAGATATTTTATACAGGCGGGATTGGATAGGGGATCCCATCACACATCCTGTCACTAAAACTTTATCTCTCTGACCCACATGGCCTTTGCAAGCATCTCTCTTTTTTCAATTCTTATTTTAAAAATTCTTAATTTTTTTCTAACATAATTACTGGCCTCACGAGTGAATGAGCTCTACTTAATTCATTTAGTATTATACAATTCATTAGTATTTCCGAACCGATCCTATAAAAATATTTAATTTTCATTTTTACAGTCCTTTTTTTTTTTTTTTTTTTTTTTTACAATAATTAGTAACTATCCTAAAAGAGAAAACGATCCGTATTTATATTATCTATATACAATATTATAGATATTATCCCCAATTAATTACGTAGTCAATTTAAAACGGCTGAATAAAATTAATACAGCATTAAAAGTAAAAAATTGAATCAAAATTTGATTACATTTATTTTAATATTGACTTGTTTTTAAATATTTCTTCTTTATTGATTGTATATTTCCTAATTTCGTAGTTGACCTTTTTTTTTAGTTATGAAGATGGCCATCAATGCTATGGCTAATGAGTTAACAATAAAATAGTGTATTGTTTAAACAATTCTTATATTTATTCCATTGACTTGTCCCTCTTAAGAAATCTAAGGAATATTTAAATATTACTCGTACGATTTATGTCCAAATATAAACATAGTAACTGTTAGGGATCAATGTGTTCCATAAAAAGGTTGTTTTTTTTTTACTGTTGTGTAATATATAATCACATTATTTTTTTAAGAAAAAGATGTACAAATATTTCAAAAGATAAACAATTTAGTACATACTTCTTATGAGTAGCTGACCGCACATCTTAGTAAAGTTTGCATTGTGAATAAAATAAAATATTACTCCTACTATATACATACTACACATTATTAGATGCTGGTATAAATGCATAATTTTACATAATTAAAAATTAATAATTAATGTACTTCTATACATATATATATATATATATATATATATATATATATATATATATATATATATATATATATATATATATATATATATATATGAACAAAGATTAAATAAATAGAAATACTGATATATCATATCCATAAAGCAAATAATACTCAAATAATCACATCAGAGCAAGTAACTAGTTAATTAGTAATTTCGGGAACAGTGTATATCTTAGCAACTGATAATAAAAATAAGTAAATATATTTTTCTTTTTCTATACTGTCTATATTGAGTATGTTCTCTATATTTACATAAGGAGGTATATCAGTTATATATTGCTGCAGATATCTCTCCCTTAAAGCTTTAAATTTTCAAATGTCTCTCAAAAAGTGGGGGAAATTTTTGTATTTTTTTTTTTCCTCTATTCAACCATTAAGCCGACGTTTAAAGCATAATTCATTATGAACACTTTAAGGTTAGTTAGTTTGCTACAAATCTAAGACAATATAGTGTTCCTGCGGCCAATACTGGAACCTGGAATCCTGGGTTAATCCTGGACGCCTACCTTTTGGCCGTTCCGCCATACTCTTTGGCTCATTAGGGGTCAGATTAGTGAGGTACTACAGTATTTGAACTTAATTTAATTTAATAAGGAAACTAATTTACTCTGGGAAGGGGGGTGTTAATATAACTGATAGTTATAGAAAAATAGATCCAAACCTAACCCCTATTTTAAAATGGTTAAGTACGTTAGGTAATGTTAATTTGACATAAACATCATCCCTCTAAGAAAATCTATTACATATTTTTATTGAATAAATATATTCAAAAGCGGACTGCCATGAGCTAGTTATATATACAGGACTTCAGCACCAGGAATGGAACCGTGAATAATTCCACTGGGTGCTACTGGGAGTGCATCTTGAATAGTCAGTGAGGGGATGAATAACGGTGTGAATAACTTCTTTACATCTTGAACTTACATTTCGGCAAGCCACATATATTGTCCTTTAGAACATTCATCTTTATTCACGGACGTTACATTCGTCAGTCTTAACGTTTGAGGGATAACTGGGACAGTAGTATGTCTTCCGCCAGGAGGAAAAGCCTAGGATGAGCTAAGAAATATATTCTCCCGAGAGATCCAGTTGACAGGGAGAAATATATCAGACATTACTTACACCATCTCATTTCTTCACTTTCTCTTCAAAATTTGTCCCTTTTTTTTTTTTTTTTTTTTTTTTTTTTTTTTAAATTTTCAAATTACTGATGTTTCAGTTCAAATAACTTAATTGGAAATTTCACTGGTTTAATTCAAAGGAAACAATAACCAGGTTAGTGTACTTATGTTGAAATAACAACTGTTCCAGCGGTACAAGAAGTAAAAGCAGGGCTCGCTATGAAAAAAATGTTATTAATTTAGACGCAGCGAGGTCAAATAATTTGCATGTTCTTGCCATTTGTACTCCGTTGGTTGTTTTGATTCCGAGGCGTAAAACATCGGAATAATCAACGTTATTAACTTTATGAATACAACTTGTTTATTTAGTGACTTTTTTTTAAATTTAAATTGTTCCCCATGTACATGTAAATTTTAAATTTAGAGACAAGTAAATTAGTTATTTTACAATGTTCCCCTTTTTATATTCTGTTTGAAATTTATATATTCGCGCACAATTCCATCATTCCTGAACCTAATCAAATCAAATGTGTATAGCAGAAAATATATAAGACCATAATCATTTAGGTATTATAGTATTTCATTTTTTATTTTTTTTATTGAAGTGGTCCTAAGTGTTTTAGAACTTCGGTCATTGGAAAAAACCCACTATTTTGTATTGATTTTACAATCACGTTTACTATGCAGAATTAGTAAGGTCACATGGGGTTTATCTATATGAATAAAAACAGAAAGATCTATTCTTTCCAACCAGTAAAGGTATAATAAAATATGACAGACTAACTAGATACAGAGCTTCAATATAAAACGTGAATTCATTCCTTCAAAATTTTGATCCTCTTCGAAACTGCTTTTTTGTTTAATTTCAGAGACAATTTAGTGTTGTTACAAAATCTGACATTTTTTTGTGTGTGAAAAAATCTCTAAGGTTTGTTTTTCAAACAATCTTAATATAGTTTACTATAAGAATAATAATGTTTTTTTTTGTGCTTAAACTTTTTACATAATTGGCAAAAAAAAAAAAAATGTTTTGTTCAAGAAACTATCAGATAATCATATTCCAATCTCGAAATAGAAAATGTGTTCTAAGACTTCCAACTCGTTTTTTTTTTTTTTTTTTTTTTTTTTTTTTTTTATTGAACGAAAGGAAGAAATATTTATCGATTTTCGAAGTAGAATAAAACAAAAAATTTTGGTAATCAGTCAAGAATTATTTATTCTACCAGAGCATTCGTTAATTCTTTATAAGCTCTTGCGGAAAATAAAATAATTTTATTTTGTTATTGAATTGATTATTTATATTTTATTAACCACAACAAATCTCGCTAACACCTTATAGGTTACATGGATTCATTTGTCGCACTCATACAGCCCCTTCTATTCGGTTTGATCACAACCAAGCTTTGTCACAGCAAGCTCATTTTTTTCCTTTTTAATCCCCATCCCTTTCTAATCTCGTATTCTACCAGCTTTGCTGTATAAAGGGCATCGCGTGTTCTTTTACTATAATCCTCTGGATCATGAAACAGTACAAAAAAGTATTGTTCTTCAGTTTTAATTCACTTCCTTCGCTTAATCATAATTCAGCACGAAGCTCGAAGATAAACGCAGGGTGGAAAATAATATTAAAATATATTAAAATTTTATCTGGGCCGTAATTAATAACAGAATTTGTATGAGCAGTCTGGAATATAAATTTAATTCAAGATATTAAAACCTCAGACCCGGTATCGCGGTATGATTCTGAGAAAAATACTTTCAGGAAGATGTGGCCAGGATGTTTGCCAGATCCGAGGCAATTTGTCTTTCTCAAGGGTAATAAGCCAGGGTAAATGTTTTATAAAAAAAGTGACATAACTCTAAAAGATTTTCTTCTCTTCTGCAGGATTTTTTATTAATTATCGTGGAATACATTAAAGCCAAAAGGCTATTAGCTTAATCTGCTGGGTTTAATTAAAGTTTGTTTACCGTCCCTTGTCTGAGATATTTTCAGTCCAGATAAACTGTATGTATCTCCTGCTGGATAGCAGGATAACAGGATAGGAGTAAACTCAAGGAGTGTTTACTCGGTGAACAGGATCCTCCTTTAGAGATTTATTTAAACAATTTCTTTGAAATGTACCAAAATATAAAAAAACGAAAAATACTCAATTTCTCCATGGCTGGGGAAAAAAAAGATCATGGATAAGTATATCTATAATCTACTGCTATTCCAATATACCTTTTAGAATTAAAATGATCAAATTACTTAAATTAATAATTAAATTAACAATCAATGATTATTCCAAATAAACAATATCGAGAGAAAAAAGCGGTTTCAATTACGACTTTTTTCATTCAAACCAATATAGGTCAAAAACGGTAGGTCGTAGTGGCAAATGTTACATAACAAAAAATATTTTCTATTAAATTTGAGATATGAAAAGCGAGCAACACCAACAAAGCTAGAGCGTATTAAAATGTTAAATTTTTGATGGTGAAAAAAAAGTTACGACGAGAATTTTTTTTTTCGAATCAATATAGCTCCTAAACAGTAGGTTTCAGCGGCTTGCAAAAAGAACCTGAAGAAAATGGAAATCACGAATACCAATATTTTTGACCGGGACATTTGTACGAAGTTCGATAGGTGGGATTCATTACCAAAACTATCAAAAAATGGAAACTCGAAAGATTAAAACGAAGAAGAGCTTTCTATGAAAGAATGCGATCGTCCTTGATAAAACATTTATGGAGTTTTCTCATAAATGGGAATTCAAAAAAAAAAAAGAAAAGAAAAAAAAAACGTAATACATAAATTACTAAAAGTTGTGGTTTGTTTATATAACTCCATCATCTACCAAATCCAGATATACCATAACCAGATATAGAAATGTTTATTGGTATAAGAACTCAACATTATTTTTTAGTCTATCTTTAATATATTAGTCAAATACCACTCACTCACTTAACACGAAATCTCAGAAACCACCGAACGGATTGGAATGAAATTCGATATGTAGATTCCTCTAGGGCCGTAGGTGCTCGCTAAGAAAGGAATTATAAAAAATCGGCCTGGATCGCGGCCAATTTGCGAAAAATGCGATTTCAATTTTTATTGGATGAATAATAAAAGATTAATTATCATATGGTATTTGGATATAAGCTAAGTTAAAAAATAGGTTTAGATCTTTAAGCCGCAAACTTTGACCACCGTTTAAGTTCCTTATAGTTGTAAACAAACAAAAATACGATCGATGTCGAAACCTTATAATATTGGTACTTTCTGTGAACTCATGCTAGCTGCAGAGGTTACTTACAACTTACAAGTTTGAGTTGTTTCGTGAAGAGAAGCTATTATAAGACTTATGTTAAAGAGGAGGTTAAAAGACTTATGTTCTCTGGTGATGACATGTAAGGCCAGTTCGATGTAGGGACAAAAAACAGATAAGAATCAATGAGTTCTATCAAGTGTATGATTCTCTTTAGTATCGTATCATGTTCTACCATGGAGAAGAAAGGTACAGTATTAACTTCCCTCAGCGTTACCCTAACTCCAATACATCACTTAAGAAAACTTTTTCTGCAGCTGATTTTTACCGCCTAAATGTTAGTGGAGCGAGGAGGTGAAGAACCTTATTTACTTTAATTTCGTAATCTCCTCAACCAATTTATGCTTGATATGTACGCAAAAATAGAAACAGAAAAAATAAACTTTCTTCAAAAAAGCTGAGAAGTAAAGACTATATTCACTTAAAGTATGCCATAAGAAAAGCTGATGGTATGGTATCAGAGCTGGGTAAGATGGTAGTGCTACCTCGAAGCTTCACTGGAGGGCTATCAAAATAACATAAAATTAACTTATGCAAATTGTCAAATTTACTTATTGAAATTATTCTAAGAATGGAATTGTTCAGGTTTATTTAAGTAATAATAATTATCAACGTTAAGCTTAACTTTAACTAATTTAAGTTGTCTTCATCCTAATGATATTAAACCGTAGCGGAGCGGGGTACTTTCAGCTATCTTTAATATATTATTAATTTTTAATTACGAAATATTTTGGGACTTAGCATCTTGTTGGGGTCTGTTATCTAACATATAATTCATTCATGAATATCTATTATTAATGACATAATTTCAATTATTTCTTTATTTCAATAACATTATCTAAGTATTTGAATATGTATTATGCTGAGGTATAGTTCAAGAATTATATTCACCCATTGCAGGGTTACTAAAATGTAGAAAAGAAAAAAAAAGAAAAACATTTTGAACTTTAATGTATGCTCTCTTAATGTAGTTGTTGTTTTGTTATTCCTATTCCGCTTTCATTGCTTTGTTTAAAATTGAGTTGATCTTTTTAATAAAATTCATTTATACTGTTATCTTTAAAATTTATTAATTATTTATTATATTTGTATTGTATAGTTGGTGAAGGAGTAAATTAGCTTAAAGTTATAAAGTATGTTGTACAGCTCGGTGGAGGAACAAGGTTTTATTTTTTTATTTTTAATGTTAGCATAAATAAAAATAAAAATAAAATAAAATGCAAATCACCTAGTTACTAATGTCCGCCACGTTCCGCTTTTACTGAATATTTCAAACGATTATTCGTCCCAGGTCACTTGAATTATTTTAATGTCGAGCAGTTTGTTTAATCTGCTTTTTTATGTTCGCTATCGTAGCATATGCTCTTATCATTTATTTTAATCGACTCCTACTTCCTTCAATTTCTTCTTTTTTTTTTCTTTTTTTTATCTAAAGGATGCTAGTTAGAATATTAATATTCTCATTAACATATTGTATAAATGGATTCAAAACTATGTATAACATATGTTACTAACCTTCATTTGAGAAATATTGCAATGTTTAATCAATAATATCAAATATAAAAATAATATTTCTTTTAAAATATGCTGCTATTTTGTATTATTTATTTTATATTTTTATACATGAAGATAAATAGAGATACCAGTTCATGTAATTAGATTGTAGATGAGAGAACAATTTTGATTTCAGATAGTATATTTTAGTATGACTATATCACGATCTGACTAGTTTAAAGTTTGACTAGTTTAAAGTCTCTACTTTAAAGGAGAGAAAAAAAATTTGTAGTGACTTCCTTAAACTACAATGCAGTTTTAACTATTTGTTGATATCTCTTCTTTATCAAGGTCCTTTATAGGACATTAAAATCCCACCTACAATAGATTTTTTAATTTATAAATCCAAAATTAGATTTGAAATCTGAATAAATGCGTAATTGTGTGTTCATCCTTAGTATAATTTTTTTTAAAAATATTTTTCAATCAATCAGAGGCATATTTCATCAAAATATCTTAAGACGAAAATGACCATTAATGCACCAGTTCCTTGAACGTTTCTCTAAAATTTGGACATCATAACAACACTTGCTACATATTTCCCCTACAAAATTCATTTCTTTATCATCACCATTTCCATTAAGTGGTCCAAAAACTAAGTTCTTACAATACTTCGTAACTACAAGAAAACATAACAAAAGGAAATGACCAAAATAGGGTACATGTTTAAAAGATAAATAAAAGTTTAATTTCTCCCTTACAAACAATCGACTCTATAGTTCCATGCATCCATGGACATGTCTATCTACCGCTTTTCCCAATTTCTGTTCACGTTTTTACTCTTTATATTTATTTTTCATTCCGTTCATAAATATATTTAGATAACGACGCAAGCTGCTATAAATTGTGGATTGCAGCCTCAAGCATTTTGGTTCAATCGACCCATGCCTTAATTGTTTAAGCCAGTGTGTTTATATGCAAATGTGGCAATTTCCATACTAACTGTCATATCTGTCTCAAAGGTTGGCAGGCAAATCAGCCTCACTTATCACATTTACCAAGATAGATTTTCAAATTATTGTAGATTTAGTTGGTAAATATTTAAAGTAGCACTATAGATGGCTAAGAATACAATTTTTAGTTTTTTTTTATCCGTAAACCTACATTTCAGAAAAGGACGCACATTTAGCCAAGTGCTGATTGAGAACATAAAAGAAATTTAACAAACAGACATTTTTAATGCCTATTTGTTTTCCAGAATTCTTGTTTGAAAATAATTTGAGAGAGATACATCTTGAAACATAAAGGATCTGAAGAAAGAATTACAAGTAAATTCGCTGTTAAAACCAGAGTAAATCACTAAACGTTTCTTTAATTCGTTATTTTTGATAAATAATTGAAAATACTGGTGGTTCATCAGTAAATTTAAAATTTAAATAGAGTTCCTTTCTTTCTATTTGAAATAATATTTGTAGTCATTAAACAAGGATTTAGTTCATTGGAGAATTCTATGGGATTTAAGGTCCTCATGAACTCCAACATAAACCATGGAAGGTAATGTATCTTATAGTTCACCAAATAATTGAAGGGTTTGGTGGATGAAGGGGTTATGTCACTTCTTTTTTTTGAAATACAATCTATTTCATTGCATGAAGGATTTATATGCAGAAGTGTTCAGCAGTAATATCTGAATATTTCAACACAATTAGAAAAAGAAATTTGAAAATGTAAAAAACAAAACAAAAAAATTAATAGATAAATTACTAAGAGTTGTGGTTTGTTATATAACCCCATCATCTACCAAATCTTTCAATTGTTACTACAGTGAGAAGATTAAAGAATATTTCTTTATCTTGTTTTAACTTTTAATAATATTACTAAATATAACTGAATACAATATGACAAGATTTTCTATAAAATTTAATCATCTTATTACTTGTATTATACTGAATTTGTTTTGCAAAACTGATAACGCATCCTTCTCCAATAATCCTTCTTAAAACTGCCTAATTGTGTTTACATGCACAGGTTAATATATTAAGAAAATAGGTTATTTATCATAAGGGATCTTTTATATTATTACGTAAGTTAGTACCTGAATTATATATGGATCTTCTAATCTAATTCAATAGAGAATTCTGTGTTGGGAACATCGTTAGATCCAATCAATTCTTCATCCCTGCTTAAAATTACTCTGATGTGAATTATTTAAAACTTTAGCAATGTATAAGAACGTTTTATTTTTTAAATATACAGTAGAACCCCTGAGGGACCACGAGGTACGACGGAACGGCCCAAAGGTTGTTTTGTTTATTTCGTTTCACGTCACTTTATGCTGCTATGGCTAATCTGACGATGCTAGGGTGGGAGTCCTAAATTTTGCCTATCCAGGTATAATTAGGATAGGGATCTTTAACGAGTACCTGACATCGCACAGGCTCGGGACCCCCATTTTACGTCCCTTCCGAAAGACGGCATAGCTAAGGATTTTTTACTCCCTTTAAAAAATCCTAAGGTCCTCTGCCGGGCTGCGAACCCGCGATCTTGGGTTTCGTAGGTTGCTATGCTAACCACTACACCATAGGTGACCCCGGCTCAAAATTTAGATCAACTGGAGAGTTCAATGAAAAACACATGTTTCTTATTGTTAGTTAAATGTGTATTATAATTGTATTAAAAGTTATATATTAACATTTTTAAAAATAAAAACGAAACAGAAACGTACGCTATATATACTAACGGACTAATATTCATATGTATTAACAATTTGCGAGATACGCAATAAGCTATTTCTTCAAAGCTCCTTGACATGAGATCCGCGAATTGACAACTCTTCTAGGAAGTAGACGCAGTTAGGACTTACCTAAGGAGAGTTTTAGAGGGAAACATTTAGGCCCCTTGAATGTTGGTGTCAGACCTAGGGTGAGGACGATGCTTAAAAAAGGGCCGAAAAAATATTTTCGAGTTCTTATATCTAGCTTTTTGTTGACCTGGACTTGTTGCTGCTTGTCCGGCATATCCTTCTGAACTGGCCTAGTTGGCCTCTTTGGCTGTTCTCGCTATTACTTGATGTAGCCGAGTTGACTTCGTCATCCCCTGATGACACCTCACTGAACTGAAACCATGACTTCCATCGACTAGGCCTTACCCACACCATATCATATCTCTCACTAAGCTAAGTTTGTTTTGTTACCATTTGAGTGTTTATATTTAGTTATAATCTATATTTCATATTGTAATTTTACATGTCAACCATTTGTAAAAGTATACATTGTCTTTGATTTAGATTGCTTTAAGTGTCACTCATCTAATTAATTCCCATAGATTGGTTTTCTTTATGATTAAGATACCTCAAATATTTGGTCCCACGGAAACCTCTGGAGAAGAAATCCTAATTAAAATGAAGTATGTTCTAAGCATCGTTTTTAAGGACGTATAGAGCAAAAACTGTAAAAAAAAAAAAAAATTAAATTAAATAAAATAAAGCATACTGGAAGAAAAGAAAAGAACAAGGGAGAAAGAATTGAAATTGGAACGTGGTCCTCTGCTGGCCCATTCGAGAAAAAAAAAATAATAAAAATAATAATAAAAAAATAAAAATAAAAATTACTATTTCAGCCACTTTTCGATAGAATTCCGAAAATTTGAAAGCCTATATCTTAATCCACGTTTAAATAGCTCATTTTCTGTTTTAATTGTAGAAACCTTAGTTTAGTTTAATTTTGAATAAGAAAAGCTATCCTTTAGAACAAACCGTTTAGCAGATATTTTGGTGATATGTAGAAAAAGTCGAATGATTTGACGCTTTGAAGCTATTAATTAGCGAGGGTGGCGATTTAGAGTCCAAAACTTGGATTTTAGTACACAAGCACAATCCAAAAAATATATAAATAAATCAAAACTACCTATCCAACCTTTTGCACATTCAAATGTAAAATTTTATTAAATTTTTGATTCCGCAAAAACATTAGGAGCGGAATAGTGAGGTCCTACTGTAAATTGATTTTTTGAATAGTTAATATATTTATAACTAGTATCATCAAAATCATTTCCTGCATACAATTTTCAATAAGAATTGTCCCTTTTTTTCCCCCTTGAAAATATTTAAATGATTTACTTTGATTAAAATAAGCTTCAATTAGGGTGCCTTTATTAACTCTTAGCTCGAGCAATTTTCATTTTTTCCCCCTTATTTGGCCCCAAAATGATGGAGAGATTTTTTAATTAAACTGCTCCCACCAGAGGTCCGTTGGGTTGGCAGACCTGACGAAGACTGACTAATGGACAGGAAGAGTTAATGGGGACCCAGTCTTAATTAACTGAAGTCCGGAGGTTGGCAGTATCGGGTAGCTTCCGCTAGATCAAAGAGCCACCAAGAACTACAAGAGTTGGTGTACAGTGGCCATTAGGTGCAGCCTAACCAGTTGTTAGTACCTCACTCTATATATATATATTGCTGTTTTGTTTAGGGCAGGGGTCTCCAAACTTTTCAGCCTTCGGGCCACACTAACTACTTCCAAGGGCTCCGCGGGCCAACACCATTTTAATTTTCCTGCCGGTACCTATAATTTATAGAATAGTCTCCGAGTACGCACCCTCAGCGAGAAGAAGCTAGTCAAAGTCCCTAGTTCAATCATTATTGTGTTGTACTGTAATGTTACGAAGTTCTGGTGTATTCTACTCATTTCTTGATGACAGTAATTGACGTATAAAAACGCTAATAGAGGTGCTATAGTAATAGTTCGTAACGCCTTAGCGGGTTTGTGTGTGTGTTTCAAAAACATTTTTGTAACAGTATTTTGATTTGACTTAATTACTAGTGTGGAAAAGAAGCGGAAAATAAAAACTGTCAGCTAATCGACGGTCGCTGATTACATGCCTATTGAAAAGATGAAAAATCCTGAAACCTGGGTTTCTTGTGTATGCAATGATCACCAAAAGAATCATTGGCGTGAATATTTGTTCCTTATTATTTGATGGAGCATACAGAAAAAAGAAAGAAGAAAATAAACTTTATTCTGGGACAGTTTGTCCCTTATGAATAAAATATGAGTGCAATACATAGGACAATCGTTTGGCTATGACAAGTGATTAATAATTGCATTATGAGTTACAAAATAAAAAAGATAACGACAAAAAAATAGAACATACGTATATTATAATAATATATATTACTAAAATATTCATATTTCATATACGTTCGGAAGAATGGTAATTGAGAAGGTAAAGAAATAGATGATGTTTAAAGGAAGTTATAGTCTGAGCGCTGGCTGATGGCACTTGGGCAAATGTGAAGGGAGAGAGGTGTGGCTGATCAGGGCCAGTGAGAGTGGTGCAGGGTTCCTGGATCTCTCCCCACCTACCTTGAGAGGTTACTCGACCACCGTAACCTGGGTCTCCCAACTCTGCGCCGGCGGGATATCTGTTCTATTAGAATTTATTTTTGTACCGACCCATCCGACATCCGCACGAGGTGTCCTGCCCATCTTAACTTCCCTACCTTAATGATAGCTACAACATCAGGCTCGTTATAGAGACTATAGGTTTCTCTATTACTACGCCTTCTCCATTGTCCATTTTCACAGGTGTGCCCATATATTCTACGGAGGATTTTCCTTTCAAAAATAAGGTCATTTTCATCAGCCTTTGTAGTGGTCCAGGTCTCAGAGCCATAAGGTAAAACAGGGCGAATGAGGGTCTTGTATCGGATAACCTTAGTGCGGTGAGAGACGAGGCTGCTAGAAAGATGCGAGCGGAGTCCATAATAACAGTGATTCGTTAAGATAATTTTTCTCCGGACACCAGTCGAGATTCTGTTGTCGCACGTCACTTATGAGCCATGATATACAAATTCAGAAACTTGTTCAAACATATAAGTACCAAAAGCAACTTCAGTACCAAATTTAATGTTGGTGTTATGAAATGCGTTAACTGAGACAGCAGAAGAAGTTCTGGGTCTCAAGGGCAAACAGAAACAAACAAGACCATGGTTTGATGAGGAATGCCTTGCTTGAGCAGATAGAGAGAACAAGGTCTATAAAAACATGATTCAACGGAGACACACAAGAAGTTCGATGGATGAATATAAAGCCACAAGGAGTCGCGAGAAGTACGTTCATCGAAGAAAGAAGAGAAGATGGCGGAATAAGCAGATGGAGGATATGGAAAAAGCTTTCAAAAACAAAAATTCCTTTCAAATGGTGAAGGAAGGTAGACAATTATTTAAATCCAGGACTCCCGCATGCGAAGCAGAAGATGGCTCGCTAATCACGAAAAAGCAAAAAATATTAGATAGATGGGCTGACTACTGATGATACCATCATCGCAGGGGGACTGGCTGGAGGAATAGAGGTTGAACCACCAGACGGGGAAGAAATAGCAGCGACCATCGAAAAACTAAAGAATAATAAAGCTCCAAGTACTGATAACATACCAGCAGAAATATATAAACATTATGACCCTCAACTGGTTACTTTCCTGCAGGATCTATTTATGGATATTTGGAGAGATGAATGCCTTCTTATGGAGTGGAAGAAAGCGATTATACACCCAATCCAATAATAAAGGGGATTCCTAGAATTGTAACAAGGAGAGGTACATCAGTACTTCCATGAGTATACAAAATGCTCTCCAGCATATTATACAAGAGATTGATTCCATACGCAGGGAAAGAAATTAGAAAATATCAGTGTGGCTTCGTTAAGATAATCAACTATTGAACAAATTTTAACCTCTGGATGATCCTGAAAAATACAAGAAGTTTCGTATTAATACCCATCATGTTTTCATAGACTTAAAGCAGGCTTATGACTCGATTGATAGAGGGGAAGCATAAATGGCCATGACAGAAATGAATATACCCCAGAAGTTAGTCAGACTGGTGAGAATGACAATGGAAGGCAATAAATGCTTTGTAAGTATGCATGGGGCTTTCTCAAGAGGTTTTGACACGACAGCAGGTGTGAGACAAGGAGATAGTCTGGCTTGCCTTATACTTAATCTTTGTTTAGAAAAAGCCATAAGAGATTCCGGAATCCAAACAGGAGGCACAGTTCTAAACAAAAGTGTACGAGTTCTTGGATATGCCGATGACATAGATCTAGTCGGAAGATCATTAGAAGCAGTACAAAACGCTTTTGCTGCAATCGACAATTCGGCGAAGAGACTAGGACTATCCATCAACGGAGACAAAACCAAGTACAAGTTTATCGAGCCCCTAGTCAGTAAAGTGTGGATAAGTAAAGTTAGGACTACATGACATCGAAGTGGTCCAGGAATTCGTATACCTGGGCACGCAGATTTATGTCCGAAATGACATCAATGACGAGATTGAACGGCGTATTATGACAGCCAATCGATGCTTTTTTGCTCTACAGCAGCACTTGAGGAGCAGCATTTGTCTCGGAATGCTACGTTAGGAGTATATAAAGCACTAGTTCAGACCTGTTCTCACATATGGATCTGAATGCTGAACGATTTCAAAGAACAATGAGTTTTCGCTCGTGAGGTTTGAAAGAAAAGTCTTTCGCAGAATCTTTGGCGGTGTATACTCGGAAGGAACCTGGAGATGATGATCCAATGCAGACATACAAAGTCTGTACAAAGATATGGATATCTCCAAGTTTATTAAGCTCTTCCGGCTACGATGTTGCCAGAATGAGTCCGGAGGAGATGCCCGCTAAAGCTCTTACTGAACAAATCAATGGTACGAGGTGTATTGGAAGACCTAAACTACGATGGAAAGATGGTATTGTTACTAAAACATTAACTCTACTTGGTGCCAGAAACTGGAAGGCGGCAGCACTAACCGTGATGACAGGTGATCTATGCTCGAGCAAGCCAAGTCTCTACTATCAGGAATGTAGTGCTATGTTAATAAATTATTATTAGATTATTTAATAATCTAATAATAATAATAAGTTATAGAATGTTAGGAGAAAGCAGCACATTAAATCGTAAGGTGCTCACATCGCAAGCTCGCGCAAATAAATTTCGACAGTGTTTCCATAATTAATTTTAAAAAACATAAACACATTTGTATACGTAGTTACGTGGGGGACTAGTAGCCCAGTCCAATGAGTTTTATACAGCAAATCTCGGAAATAAACCAATGAAGCTGAATTTTTGCTTATGCCTTTGTTTTGGTCTTCTAAATAAGTGGTAGAAAGTCACCGATCTCAGCACGTTAGCATAATTAGATATACAAGGTCAAAGGTCACAAAAATCAGTTGTTTTTTTTTTTTTCAAATATCTCTATTTCTATCCATCGGCCGTCAATCAAAATAGTTACAAAACTTTTAGAGAATAATATTCTCTGTATTTTTTGTTCTATTCATTTTTATTTTTGGATTAACCGTTTTCGAGACAGCGCGGGAAAGGAGAAGCGGGTACCAGTTCAGACAAAAACTTGCTACCAGTGCCTTCCAGGATCGTTTCTCAGAAATATTGTCAGAATCAAAATTGTAGATCATTAAATTTACTTTAATTTCATATGTACGTTTCTGGCTCTTCAATCAAATTCCTTATATCTCGAACACCGTTGAGAGTTTGACAAACATTTTATAGAAATAGAAACAATTTTATAGAAAATTTAATTAGCTTTAATTTCGATCCATACCATAGACTATTTTTTAGAGTCCACGGTTTCCGAGATAAAATCGAAAAACCTAAACACGGGATCTTCTCCCCTTCCCTCACAATTTCCCGTACCCCAGAGACCGGAACTTTTAGTATATTTACTTTCTAATTACGCCTAACGAAGCTATGAAATCAAAAATAGACGCATAATTCATGCATCTACACCCCTAATTTCAGCACTCTCATTGGGGTCGCTCTTTTCCGTGAAAACACTTTTTCCCAGTGTCCCAAGTCCCATAAAATATCGATGTCAGCACCTTCAAAGCCGCTTACTGTTTTGAAATCCAAGTTTGTTTTTTTTTGGCACATTTTTCACTTTAACTCCATAACTGTTTCTCCGATCTGAACTTTCATTTTTTCAACTATAACCTGGTTAAATTTACTATTAGACCCTTTATATGAAATTTTGATAAAGGCCACTAAAAAAGACCAAATCGTCAGATGTTGCCAAAACATACATATGTAGTGTGCTGGCTAGGGTGTATTACGTGGATTTCAAAACAGTAAGCGGTTTTGAGGGTGCTGACATCGATATTTTAGGGGACTTGATCAAAATTTAATATACAAGTTCTTCTATTAAATGTAACTAACCAGCTTTCAGATAGAAAAAATATATTTTGGATCGGACTATTACTTTCGGAGTTATAGCCAAAAAAGTGCCGAAAAACGTGTTTTCGCGGAAAAGCGCGACCCCAGTGAGAGTGCTGAAATGAGGGGTGTACAATGCATGAATTATGCGACTATTTTTGACTTCACAGCTTCGTTAGGAGTAATTAGAAGGTAAATATACTAAAAGTTCCGGTCCCTGGGGTTACGAGAAATTGTGAGGGAAGGGGAGAAGATCCCGTGTTTAGGTTTTTCGATTATATTTCGGAAACCGTGGACTCTAGAAAAATAATCTATGAATCGAAATTAAAGCTAATTAAATTTCCTATAAAATTGTTTCTATACATATTTGTCCAACTCTCAACGGTGTTCGAGATATAAGTTATTAAAAATCGATAATTATCGAGAAAACAAATGTTTATTTAACTTTTTTTCAAACATTTGAATCAAGTGCCAGAAACTACAATCTATTATCAGTGAGAAATGACAACTACATAAATCTTATTAGTATTTTATATGTTATAATGTTTACATATATTTATAATGTTTATTGGATTCATTTCATTTATTTGCTAAAGTAAATTTTAATTTTATGCTTATTATAGGCACTTGTTATTAACATTTACCTAGCTTAAGTAAATAAAACGGAGTTATTATTAATCGATGATTTTTTATTTTTATTTTTATGTTTTTGCCCCACCGCCGCCGCGGGCCGGATTGATGGCACTGGCGGGCCGGATTTGGCCCGCGGGCCGTAGTTTGGAGACCCCTGGTTTAGGGTATTGTTACAATAATCGTTACATTTGATATAATTTTAAAGATCATATAACTGGAACGCAATAGACAGAAGGCTAAAGTTATTTTTGTTGAGGTGATTATAATCAGAAATAGTTCTGCTTATGAAATTATATGCCTGTCCCTCTAAACAAGGGCTGTGAATTATATGCAGAGTGATATGCACATAAATATGCAAATATATAGGGTAAAACATACAATCAAATTCCTAAAACATACAACTACAAACATTAATTCAGTCAATCTAGACCAAAAATGGGCAATCAGAGGAACTAAAAATACTAGTTCCAGTTTTTTTACGAATATGTTGGGGAGGGTTCTCTGAACAAGGAAAAAGAAAGTCCCTCCAAATCCCGGTGACACTGGGGGGGGGGGGTACTTTAAATGTTCCATTTTTCAGTTTTTCGCTTATAACTCGAAAACGATGCATTGCATTGAACAAGCTTTTATATGCAAAACTAAAGCTTATTAAATGTTCTACAAGTTTGGTCATATAAATGTTTAGGAACAACTCGACTATTTTCGCGCTACCGGCTCTGGAATTGTAATTTTCAAAAAAATTGTTTTTCACTCATATTTTTTGTATATTTTTATTTTATAGACCTCCACTCGATCATTTTATAGGAAAAGTGTCAGAATAAAACTTTTTCAGCATTAAATCCCCTACATGAATATATATTATACGTTATTTTATATTGAACATATCGCAACTTACAGGACTTTCAAGATTTCAACGAAAAATTTTTCAATTAAATTTTAATTTTGCATTCAACGGAAAAATAACCAGCTGAAATTCATACAGCAGTAAAAATAAATAGAAATTTATAAATAAAAAATAAAGAAATCGCCAAAATGGACTAATTAAGTTTCAATTACGCACAGTGTGAGCAATTATACGATGTCGATCATTCTGCAAAAGAACACTAAAATCATTTATACAAAATGCACCTAAAGCTAAAAAGGGGTTTGTTTAACTCTGTCTATAGTGGTACCAGGTATTATGTCTCGTAAGTTAGCGTTGAATTTTAACTATATTTGAATCTGCTTGCATTTGCTGATTTTCAGTATCACAAGAGAAAACTGAATCTAATATACGAACTTAATAAAAGAATATCACACAAATACATCATTTGCTGATTAATGATATGCTGATTTTAATTTTTTATAATGGAACTTAAAACCACAAGCTCTTTTAAACAATTTTATTATTAACGTATTGCAGAAAAAGTTTTACTAACGTATGGTTATTTTTTTGTGTTTCAGGGGGCAGAGCACTAAGGGAACCAAACCATGTTTCGCCGAAAAACACACACGTGCTCAATGACGTGTCAATACAGGTAATTTGGATTTTTTATATGTTTATTACTACTTTTAAAAAAAAGTGTTAGAAATGTGTCGAGTTCAATAGTCGATTTTTGACTCCACCGATTCTTGGTAAAAGAAGTGTTATCAAAATCGATGAACCAATGTCGATACCGATCAATAACGCTGACTTAGTTAATAGTTTTATCATATCTAATCATGCGATTATTACTAATCTATTATTTTCCCTTATTATTAAAAAAAACTACCATGAAAGATGTTTATTTAATCTATAATAACAGATAAATCATCATATATTAAATCAACACTGCTTGGTACCGAATCCAAAAAAAAATCTGATCAAAAATCTGCAGGAAAAACGTCATATTATTGATATTTATTTAGTATTGTGAAATTAAGAAATAGGATTATATAGCAAATTTTAAACAGACCAAGCTGAAGCACAACCAAAATAAATGCAAAATGCCTATTTCTTTAATTTATTTTTCAACCGACTTCAAAAAAGAGGAGGTTCTCAACTCGTCTGTATTTGGAAAAATAAAAAAAAACTGTTAATAAAATCACTTATTAACTGTTTTTTTTTATTTTACTTAAAAATTGCTGCGTTGATTTCAAAATATTTTTTATGGGACTACCTCTGAAGTATGCCCTAACGATCTAAAAAAGAATCATCAAAATTGATTCAGAATTGACGGAGTAATCGCGTAACATACAAAAAAAAAAAAAAAAAAAAAAAAAAAAAATACAGTTGAGAACCTCCGTCAATTCGGAATCAATTTGGATGATTGTTTTTTAGATCGGTAGGGCATACTTCAGAGGTAGTCCCATAAAAATATTTTGAAATCGACTCAGCACTTTTTAAGAAAAATCAAAAAACCAGTTAATAAAAATCACTGTTATATAACCTTACATTTTAAACATATTTATGATTATGATTATCTAAAATCTCTATGGTAACTAATTCTAAATTATTAAAAAAAATAATTTACATATACAGTCAACTCTCGATGTGTTGTAATTCGATAAGCTGAATTCTTAAATAAATCGAACAAAATCTGTGGTCGGAAGTACATTACACTTAAATTTCACCTCAATGAGACGATTTCAGACAAAGAACGTGAAAAATTGTGTCAAAAATAGGTAGAACGGAAAATAGTGTTCATGAGAGGGAACTTCTAGAACCACTTCTATGAAACGAACTATTAGAAGTCATCGCCTCTATAACTCGAACTCGAATTAAAAGAATTTCATGTGTAATTTGTTTTCCTGTTTTCTGTCATTGTTTGTTTTTTTTAGTTCATAGTTACACCAGTCACTTATTATTAGTTATTCACTCGAATGTTTTACAGTGGCGATTGAATATTTTTTAATTAGCGAAAAGTGAAAATTGATTTGCAAAGTGCAGAAAGGAGAAAGATGTTGGGCGTTTGTTGCTAGTGAATTCTGAATTCCGCGTAGTTCTCTTTCAACCGTTCTCAAGAATAAAAAAAAGATCGCCACTGGTGGAAGGAGGTAAGTCTACTTTTAGACACCCTCAGAAAAGCGCAATTCAGTTGAAAGTTATATGATAAATTGGTACCAGATATTTAATTTTCTGTATCAATGATTTTATATGTAAGTACAAACAACATACAGATACCCATTAATGAAAAATATACGAAATGATTTCAACTCCGATTTTGTGTTCAATTTTCCCATTACATGAAGGTAAGTGGAATGATAACTTCGATAAGTCTTTTTTCAGTAAGTCAAACCATTTTTCAGGGAAGCTTGAAGATCGAGAATTGACTGTAAAAAAAGAAAATAATTTTTAGAGAAAAAACAAAACCGACTTCAAGATTAAACCTACATATACAAACTTGAACTAAAAAATAAAAAATAATATTATAATTGCTTCGAAACAAAAACCATTAAATGAAAATCAACGAAATTATCGATACTTATATACCTATTCACAATTTATGATCAGTTATTTTTGGAGTCGGTGCCAACCAAAATAAACAGAATTTGAAAAGAAATTGTAATTGTAAAGATCCCCCCACTGTTTCATCACCGTCTCACCGCTGTCTCCGGGCATTCGAAAGTTAATTGTAAAGGCGGAATTTAACAGCCCTTCTTGGCTGGCACCGACTCCAAAGATAACTGGTCATAAATTGTGAATAGGTATATAAGTATCGATAATTCCGTTGATTTTCATTTAATGGTTTTTGTTTCGAAGCAATTATAATATTATTTTTTATTTTTTAGTTCAAGTTTGTATATGTAGGTTTAATCTTGAAGTCGGTTTTGTTTTTTCTCTAAAAATTATTTTTATATCTTTTCTTATTCTTTGAAGATCGTTGTTATGTAAGAATAAAGATTTTTTTCATTTATTGTATACTGTAATTAACTAATAAATTATATGCTGCTGGTAATAAGTGCTATCTGTGGTTTTCTAATTTATTCCTTAGATAATAATAGTTCTTTAAGGCCTAATACAGATTATTTTTTACAATGACAATTTCTTTTTTGACTCAGACAAACCACTAATATATGCATATATACAGTTTTTAATTATATTCCTTGCATGACAGCAGATATTAGAAGACTAAAAATAGTACAATGCCAGTAATCCTCCAGAGAAATAGTAAGTTTTGGTTGAATATTTTCTGTCTATGAACTGTTTACACAGACTTTTTTGGCATACATTTTCTTATTAAATTACTATAATTCCTTAAATTACACCAACAAAATTGTTTTATTTGATGTGTATGAACTGGCACATTTTAATCACCTCCATTAAAAAATTTCCAAATAAAGCTACTTAGTTAAAAAAATAATACAAAAATTACATGGATAAGTGTTTCACAAATGGGTGCACACAGACTTTTTTTACTAACTGTATATAAACACACACACACATATATACATACTTATAAGAAAATACTTAAAATTTTAAAAAATCAAGAAAAAAGTTATTAAAATAATTTTGTAAGGGATTTTCGTTACTTATATCTTCATTCAATACCTCACAAAATACTAAAAAAAAAAATGTAAGAGATTAATTAAATTAAGTCAGCTTACTGTTACATACAAATATTCAAAAATGTGGTGGAGGATGGTTACCTACTGTGCTTACAATGGAAAAAGAAATGTTTTTAGAAAATGGAACACGTATGAATCCCGCTTTCCTCTTTTGTACAGACCACAATGCCTGGCGGACATTAGGGTTCCCTGTTTGTCCTGCGAATTTCAGAAAATATTTGTCTGAAACGAGGAAAAATGATATTGTTCTGGAGGGGTCGGTTCCTGAAAAACATGGCCCCGAACGGGAATTCAAGGATCATTACTCTTTTGTTCATTTAATATATTAGAAGGGAAATCATACGCGAAAGATCAATTTTGTTTATAACTATTGATATTTACAACTGTATGCAATCAAAAAGTAAATTTGATGAAACTGATTAGAATGATTAGCTTGAAAAGAATTATTCACCAGTAGCACTTCAGTAAAAGTTCAATATTAGAAGATGTCTTGGCCATTTTCTTTTTAGATGCCTTTGATCCCTATCGGGAATCGAGTGGAAAGCAAGTTTGGAGAATAGTGGATTCGAATGGGTCCAAGCTAACTATGAAAGAATAAGTATCTGCATTGGTCTAAATCAGCAACAAACGGAACATTGAGATCTTTATGGATAAGTTTGTTTATAACTTTAAAAAGCGCGTAGAGGATTTTACGAAATATTTGTTACAAGGAAAATTGAAAGGTTTAGTGGAGTCCCAATGCTCAACTCTATATTTTCCAAATGGTTCCAATTACTGTCATTTAAATGAGTCTTTTGTAATTTATCGGGAGCCTTGAACGATTGTCTAGTAAATCTTGAAGTGGTCTATAACAGTTTCTTGTTGTTTTAATCTTATATTCAAAATCCAAAACAAAATTATCTATGTGAAAATTTGGATAGAATGTTTTTCAAATAACCTTTTGTACTGCTGATTAGATGGAATCCAAATGCATAAAAAGATTATATTAATGTAATTTAATTGGCTGTAGAAATTGGAGAGGTAGTAGATATTTGGGATGTGCACTCAAGGAAACACAATTAAATTGTTTTTATTTATTGTGCTGAGGATTCGGCTTGCAGTAGAAGCCTTCATTACGGCTAGATAAAAAAAAATAAATAAATATATCGGTGAAAAAAATTAATTTATAATGGGTAAGGAAAAAAAGACAAACTTGATGCAAATTAAAAACGTAAAGAATTTTATTTTTATGATATAATAGATTACAACAAAATGAAGATAATTAATAAACAGAAATAAATAAATTATAACAGGTACGTACAAACTAATTTTCTATGAACTATCTATTTATGTTCTAGCGAGTCTTTGTCATCCATATTAATCATTACACTTGATTGAGGAAGCTTGTAATCATTCAAAATAAAAAGAGCAATTTAATATCTTTAATCTTTTATATCTTTAAAAACAAAAAATGGTTTTATTATATTTTTATTTTCATACAGTTTTTTTTTTCGTTAGTATTTTTAAACTGAACTAAAATGCTGATCGAGCAACAACAATAATTATCTAGTCATTTTTCTTTTTTATTTATCTTATGATAACTCGTAGCTTCAAAGCTGTCGTATGACAGGCCCACTTAGCAATAAAATAAGATTGAATCCTAGACACTAGACTAAAAGTTCTGGGCTAGATGCTAACAGATAAATCTCAGAATCTATTGCTCTAAAGTGCTTACTATTACAAGTTCATTGTAACTCTAATAATTTAGAAGTCTAGCTGGATCAACTGACTACAGCTGAGAGAATACCGCAAAAAAAAATCAGACACATCCAATCCTTTATATCCGTAAGCCTGATAACGATAAGTAAAGCCAAATATTACAATTGTAATAAAACCTTAAGTCACGTTCTTAATATTTAATACGCCCTATAATGCATATAATCCAAACATCAGCAAAATCCCCTGGTGCTATCGTTTTCTTTAGCATGGAAGATTTAGGAATCCCTAGTTTAAGCGTAGATGTTGTAAATTAGTATTTCGTTTATCATTTATTTTTTTAACTAATAATAAATTACACACCTATTCATTTCCCAAAGGAAACTATAAAATAACGGCATTCAATTTGTATATAATAAAGCAAAAACAACAAGAAACTGCCCGTCGTTACAGACTACTTCAACATTAATGGATTTGAAAGATTAAGGAGATTGAAAGATTTATATATATATATATATATATATATATATATATATATATATATATATAATTATCATTTCTGAAACAATATATTAACCATCCCCATAAAATTTATAGATTTAAAATAAATCAGTCTGTAAATAGAAGTTTGATCGAAGAGGAAATAATTTCGTTCGGTATTGGCCAATCATTTTTTCCAGTAACGAATGGAGAATATCAATAAAATACAGAACGAAAGAGGAAAAAGGAATTCCCATCACGTAGCTGAATCTACTTGAAAGTCAATTCCAATGATCACTAGCCTTCATTGTGACAGGCTTCAATAATTGTGTAAAATACAAATTAAATTGAATCCAAATATATATATATATATATGTGTGTGTGTATGTATGTGTGTGTATGTGTGTATGTGTAACTTTATGTGTGTGTGTGTGTACACAGTTACAGTATTAAGTTTAATTTATTATTTATAATTTATTAAGTTGAATGTGTAGCACGTAAACACACCCTTCATGAAAAAGGGCTGGCCTTCAATTGAAGAAGAAAACGGTTCCACTTATCAAGGAGAAAAACTAGAATCCAATACACGAGCTCCTGAACAACAATTCACGACTTTATACAATAGAGAGTTCCAGGACGGTTTACAACCCCATAAAAAGTGACTGGATAAAATGGAAAAAAAGGGTTGAGTAAGAGGCACTCTTTAATTGAATTCTTAAATTGATCCCAATAATAAATGATTTCTAAACTAAATTATATTAATTTATTTTGGAGATTGAAATTTAAAATTGACTATGCTTGGAAACATAACCATTTATATTTTTTTAAAATATTAAATTAAAAAATAACACTATAATAAATAATTTATACCAATTCCTAAAAATTTATTAAAAAGAGCAGATTCATCCAATAAATACAAAGCAAGAATTGAAGTATATTTTATTGTAATATTGCTATTGCCTTTGTCTATCGGACGATTATTAGTTCCACTAGCAATGGATTCTATTATCTATAAAGCAGTTGATGAAACCAGGAAAAAACTCGGGAATTCGTATCACGTCCCTGAACCTTCTTGAAAGTAGATTGGATCGACTAGAAATTCATGCTAAAAAAGAAACGTATATGGGATCCAATGGTTGCAGATATTGTGTTTTTTATCTAAAATACAATAAGGTAAAATTTTTAAATAGAATGAAGTTATCAACGTGTTACTTCCTGTTCTTAAAAAAAAAAATATCAATATCATTCAATTTAAGTCCGTATACATATAATTCTACTAAAACCTTTTTTGTATATTCTGTCATAGCTAATGATCTAACCTTCCAGAGATAGATATAGATATACATATATATATATATATTAGAGATAAGCCAACTAATAGGCTAATTCTGTAGTCGGCGATTAGTGGGCAAAAAGCGCCGACTAGTCGAACATTTCTATTCATTTATTTTTCTTTACTTGAAAATAGGTTGGCTGAAATTAATACATGGCCATAGTTGATTATAATTTTTATTTCAGTATCATTTGTTCCTTTATATTAGAATCTTACAGTTTGTTATTTAAGGAATAGAAACCTATTTGTCGTTAAATTTTCGATCCGAGTAACACCGACAGAGCTAGAGTGTGCCAAAAGGTTACATTTTTGAATATGAAAAAAAACATATATGCCCCAGCTAAACGACACATCTATGTCAAAAATATGTAATAACATGTAATTTATGCTTCTGTAACATGCAAAAAGGAACACCTTTTTCATATGAATAAATCTATACAATAGCCTATACTATACCTATACAAATAGCCCTGTATAAATGTATACAATAGCCTATTTTACTGATATTTGGCAATATCAGTAAAATATTAATAATATATGTTTATGAAAAAGATAGACATTTTTATGTTAACTAATCCTTTATAAACCAATATTTAACTAATTAACAAAGGTGCAATTCAAGTATTTCTGGTCGTTCTTGCGTATACTACGCTAACATTTTCTGCCATTGTTCCAGTTTCAATGCTTTCGAAATCAATTATAGCAGACTAAAATGCTACACCCGAACACGCTCTATTATAAACTGCAATCCATTATATTGGGCAAGGACATAAATTAGAGAGGGACCTATAATTCCAGGACCGAGTATAATTTCATTTCCAGCCAATCCAGGGACCACTTGATTCCAGTAAATTACCCTGTCTTATCCAGCGGCCCACCTCCGCCATTGCGCATGAAAAGCCTTTCACCAACCGCTGATTCAATATATAAACCGTCTCTGTTCCTAGCAGCCCATTATATATTTGTATATATTATTAACTATATAATTAACTATATAATTATATAACGCTGGAAAATATTTTACCATTGTATATCGCTTGGAAAATAGTATCAATTCAAAATTTCTCAAAGCCTTCATCTCATTTTTTAATTTAAATAAACATTGAAGATTTTGAGGGCACGGTCATTAAAATTAAAAAAAGAAAAAAAAAAGTGCCGAAGTTTACGTTGCAATCCATTGTTCGTAATAAAAAAACTATTACTATTTTATTTATTGTTTATATGCATGTTTAAAACAACTTTTCTTGGCAAACTATTACGATCTGCCTCAATCATGGGCAATAAGTGAAACAGATGATTATCACATTATAATCAAATAAAATTACCTAGGATCCAGTCGACTCGGATTTATTGGCCCATTAAGAAAATATTTGTTTAAAGCGTAGTACCCAATAAGACGAGGGTTGAATTCACATTCAAAAGAAAGAAACAACGCTTGAATGCGCCCATTAACTTGGTTTTGCTACACAAATTTGTTATTGATGCCATAATTGCACAGATTTGAGAGGAAACCCAGTTAGTAGGTGTATTTATGCACTTTCGGTGTTTTCCGGTTGACTTTGTCGGCAACACTCAAATCTAATGAGACATTATACACACAAAAAAAGAGAGAGTTATAAAAATACATAAACAAGTTATATAAATAAGTGTTATATATAAAGAATATAACTTGAATGAAATGTAAAACACGATAAAAGAATGTCACTCGGAGAGCACAAGCTAAGTACTGACTTGAATTTTTCCCGTCTTGAACTCTTGTTAACATTTCGTTACTAAGAAAATAACGAGTTTCTGAAGTACTGCGTAGCTGCCCGAATTGTACGAACTCACTAAGACGGGTTCATAGTTTTTAAATTCTGTTTCTAGAAAAGTTAAAAGTTTCAAAATTTCTGGACCAACCAAACGATGATTTTTCCCGATTAATTGGTCACATTTGATTTAGTTTTATCAGAAATAGCACAATTAAGCGGTTGTCCCGATTATCCGATGACCCAATGAAACAGAGTAGACTATAGATATGTGCTACTAGACAGCTTTAATTACCGCCGAACCAAGCAATTAGATTGGAAATAATAGTTTAATTTAATTACTATTCTCAATAATAATTAATTATTAATATCAATTTATAATTTTAATAAAAATGAATTATTGTTAAATTAACAATTTTTAAAATTGTCATTATTTAATAACTAAATCACTTCCTTAGTAATGGATTTAGGATATTGAATGACTGACTACAAGTAGGAAACCTCTTCCGGTTTTTAGTTCGCTTGACTCGAAATGAAATTTTTCAGTAGATAAGCAACATAACGTTGCTTTTGGGGTTTGAGTTCGGTTGTTGGCAGACAATTATTTTCTGTTATTTCAGCCGTGGCTCGAAATCGGGATCGACTCTTTTGTAGCACTCCCAGGGTACATAAAGTGGGTATCCCTGATTAAGGGGAAAACCTGGTGGTTTAGCATGATATGATTTGGACCGAATCAAGTCAGAAATGGTAAGTCATACTATAAAGGGCAGATTTCTAGCATCTCCCTCCACCACAGTTTCGATCAGATCCAACGTCCTGTAATCACATCCTTTGTCCTGGAAACAGTTAAACCTTCCCAAGTACTGATTCTAAGTCCATTTATAGGTTGTAGCGATACTTTTTTTTTTTTTTTGTTTATACTCTAGTTATATTAATTCTCAATATTATCTTTACTCTGATCATAATACATCTGTTTATCCCAGCCCTTTTTACGTACTTTTGGTATGTAACTCATCCGATTTTTTCTAGAATGAAAAATTCTCATCCGATTTGATACTCGAAGAAGTATTCTCAATTTTTTTTTTTTTTTTTTTTTTTTTTTAATTCTTTTTGACATGGTTGAAGCTATTATTTTAAATTTTATTGATTTTTTAGTTGTTCAGCTGAAGAAAAGAAGTACATTTTTTTCCATCTATTTACTACTGATGTGAAATTCTCAGAGGCTTTAAGAGTGTACACAAGGTATTAAAAATAAAAATTGAAAACTACCACAAATAAAATTACTTTCTACTTTATGATTATTGACCGAGAAAAATTATCTCATATCATTTTTTTAAGCAGTATTTAGCAGTCAATATTACTAAAATCTTTTTAATTTTCAAATTTTTACAAGAATTTATGATAAATTGTCACTGAGAATCAAAAAAATCCATGGACAAGTTAACAGTAATGTAATTCTAATGAAAAGTCGACAGCACACTATTTGTTGGAACATTCTCCATCCACGGACAGTCCCTCTAGCAACCCTTTAGCACAGATAAACCACAGAGCATAAACTTGGACAGAACTGTCACACACAAATTATGACCTGTCAACATAAATTGTGGAAAGTGGTTTCTTAGACTCGTTATAATTGAGTCAGGCTTTGCAAGTCAGCAGTTTTGGAAATTATGAAGATCATTTATAGTTATTAAACTAAGATAAATCTATTATCGAGTGTCCGGAAATTAATACAGGTTTATGTTTTTAAAATAAATTATTCGAAAATATATTTATTAATTAGAATACGTATCATTTTTCTTAACATTTCTGAAAACGCGATGGCTTGTACAAATATAACTTAGAATCCTTATTATTATCTATTTCAGATTTCTGTCAACTTTCGATGAATATTCTATTATTAAAGGCTGAAACTTCTCGATTTTTTTTTAACGTTGAACGGTGCACACACTCTCTCTTGGCCCCGCACTTAGTTAAAGTTTCTGGCTTGTTGGGCTCTGTTTTGATCGAATTTGAACACTTAAAACGACATTATAAGTGTAAACTTATAATAAAAATCAAGTTTTTGATATTATAAAATTTAAGCTACAATGTTAAAGAAGTGAAAAAAAAAAATTAAATTAAAAAAAAAATAAAAAATAAAAATAAAAAAAATAAATAAAAAAAATAAAAATAAAAATATAGATATCCGTAATAAAAACTAGAACAGAACTTCTCGAGTAACAGCAGAAAAACCGGACGAGCTAAAATCAACTAATTATATTTTAAGACTAGCAAAGAAACCAAAATTTATATACTGACAATAAAATAGTGATATACTTGATCAAAATAATAAAATACGAGACATATAGTACGAATTAGAAATGACTTAATCAAATTAAGTCAAACGCCTAAAAACCCGTACTGTTGTTAAATCCATGGTTTTCGGCACACTTATCATTATAACTCCGAAAGTATTTGTCCGATTCAAAATGTTTTTTTTTTTTTTTTCAATCTGAAAGGCGGTTAAATATACAATTAGAACTTCGCTATTCGCTATAACTCCAAAACCATTTGTCAGATCCAAAATTTAATATTTTTATCTAAAAGCTGGTTAAATTTACTATTAGATCCTATATGTGTAACTTATATTAGATCCTATGTATGTAACTTATATAACCGTGAAATAAACCACATCAGTCTACTGATTATGTCATAATTTACATATTTTGCCAAAACATACACTTTTAGCTTGCTAGCTTGGGTGGTTTACAGGAGTTAATATAATTTATATATATAGCATCTGATAGCGAATATAATCAGCTTTGAGATAAAAAAAAAAGAAATTTGGGATCGAACAAATATTTGAGGAGTTAGAGTGACAAATGTGCAAAAAAACACGTGGATTTTACAACAGTACGTTTTTATTAGCGGGCTGGCATGTACATTTTACGGGGTTTGATTAAAACTTCATTTTTAGATTCTTATAGTAAATTTAATCAGCTTTAAGATGAAAAAAAGTAATTTTGTATCGGACAAATAGTTTCAGAGTTATAGCCAAAAGAGTACGACTAACGTGTTTTCGCGGAGCTGTGGGACTGACGGCAAGTTGGCCAATTTCTCCAGTTATTCCCAATAACGTAACTTCGTTATTTCTTTTTTTCATTATGTAGGTACTAGTTCCAGCTACAATTAATATTTGAAGACTTTCTTCGAAAAAAGCTTCGTTATCGTGTTATAGATAAAAAAACAAAAATAACGTTTTTTTGCGATTTTGAATATGAAGCTGATGGTTGCCGTGGTAGCGAACTTCAGATTCGGATTTAGCACCCCTATAAACATAAAGATCCGTTGAGAATAAAAGTTTCGCATTTTTTTCTTGAAAAAGGCCTTTTGGGGCCTTATTTTACTGGACTATTATTCTTATTTCCGTTTCCAAATCATTTATTTCTTTGTTTATTTCCTTATTAGGTCTCAACCTATAGACTTCTTGTGTCTTCTTCGGGCCGTAAATTCTTCTTAGTATTCATTTTTCTATCCCTAACATTTTCCTAAGGCTGGGGAGGGAAGCGGTTTGCATTCCGTACAGTATCACCGGTTAGACAACCATATTTATTGACAGCCTCTTTTTATTATATAAATTGCTTGTCGCGAAGCTTAGTCTTTCCAATTTACTTATTTTCTCTTTCATGCGTTCCTTCTCCAACCCATTCTAAATATAAACTCCCCCCAGGTACTTTGATTTATTTGTCACTTTAATTCTCCCGTACTTTGTCTCTACTAGGTTCTTCTGAAAGTTTCTATATGTAGTCATTAATTGTGTTTCCTCAAACGATGTCTGAAAACCTTCCTTTTCAACAAGTGTTCAACTGCTCTATTGCTTTCAGTCTCCGACAAAGTGTGAAGAGAGGTGATTAATCGGAGCACCACAAGGACCAAAAACTACATTTTAATTTTAAAGACAAAAAATCATACATGTTGATACTTACCTAAGAAGGGAATGAGCGAAAGGGTTTCTTGAAGCTATTAGTTCCTAGAGTAAACTTAGTAAACTAGTTATATGGAACACCTAAGTGATTAATGATTACCTGCCGATGAGGCCTTTCTTTCTGTTCCACCACAGTTTACTCTGATTACTGATGCTTTGTGTTAGGCCTAAGAGCATCTGAGCAGTAAAAAGATCCAATTGAAGGTTAAATTATTCATTAATCCTAATTATAATTGATCCTATATCATTAAACTTACCTCAAGCAATATGTTTAAATACTTGATTTAAAGTATTTTCTTTCGTACCAATTTGACACCACATCCTAGTTTGAATCGACTCACAATTATTTTTCTCGCAAAATATCGAACTTTATACGATTAGAAAATATTACAGGCCTTCCAGATTCTTTACTTTTTTTTTTGTTTGTAATTTTCTGGGCCTTAATTGAAAAAAGTGTTAACAATACCCTGAAACCGGATTAACTGAAGAGCTGTTCCCCTTTGTATCATCCAAGATTTTTTTTTTTTTTAATAAATTATTCTCTGTTGCTGACACGGTATCAATCGATTGAGCACGGCGTTACATATTTATATATTAAAATATTAATCAAGATTTACAGTTCCCCTTCAACTAAATTAATTTTTCTTAATAAACATAAAATTAAAATTAAAATAATGAACCATATTATAAAAAAAAAAAAATTAACATATTTCTTGTTAGATTAATAATATACAAAACTATAAAAACAAAACAAAAAATAGCAAAATAACATTTTAACTATAATTAAATTCTTCAGCTAAACTTAAACGGTACTTCCATGCTGCTCGACATCGATAAATATATCCAAGTTTTTATAATCATTTAAAATATTCAATACCTCATCTTCATTAAGGAATGGTTTTCCCAGAAATTTTACTCTGAATTCTTTCAAGCTAGAACATACGACTATAAAATGATATATATACACCCTATCTCTCGGATCTATAACATTATAAACATATTTCTATACCTGTGCCATAATTCTTGTTGTTCAACTTTAGAAGTTCCTCCCTGATTCTCATAATCCAAGAAAAATCTTTAAATTGTAGTGCATTATTTATATAACTATTGCAGGTAGGGTTATGATTCAAGTTTTTATATAAAACAGAGGAAGTGGATATCAAAACTTGTCTGGAAGTTGTCTGGAAGCCTTCAAAACTTGTTCTGACGTAAAATTTAGCATTAACACCTTTCTTATTTTTTCAAAAACGATTCCCCTATTTTGAAAATTTCCAATAGACTTTTAATTACTTTCTATCAATGAAACGTATATCTTAAATTACACAGCCCACTTATTTACACATATAGTTAGTACATTACATTAACATAAAATGCAGCACTTTTCACAATTCTAACATCCTAATCCAATCGTAAAACAAATATAACTCGAGATTACTTTACGTCGGCCCAAACGTGCCTAGCCAAGAATTATCATGTTAAATTAACTTTTATTCTTCTATGTTCACTTCCAGTTTCATGAATACGAAATCAAAAACAAGAGATTAAGAGCCAAATAATTAATTAAGCAATATCTCATACACTAAATGCAGATAGGAGACTCTGCAGTAGTTAATGATAAAAATAAATATTTATACTGTTCTGATGATAAACATCATTGCTATGTCTGAAATGTCAGCATAAAAATAAAGTTTTGTCAAATTGACAATCTTTTGTTCTCATTGACTGATCCTTATTAAATTCCAAACAAATTTTAAATTTTAAAAATGTATATTCCGAAATAGATTTCATATTGAAATATAAATATAAAGTATAGATCAATATTATTGATATGAGTTATACATACCTCAAAATATGAAAAATCTATTTTTCTTGAAATGTAGTTGCTAGAGTTTGAAGGGTCTATTAATCCACACTTCTGATTTTCAAGATGAACTATCTTGAATTAAGTTGTAAATATTAATAAAGATGGATAAGGAATTCCTAAAGGAAGAAGCATGAATGATAAAGGACCTTTCAAGAGAAGCAGTTTTATGAGAGGGAATATACAAGCTGGTGGGTTGAGATCACTTATTCATAACGAAGTAGATGGAGGAACGCAGAGTAAGATCGAGAACGCAAAGTTTTGGGGAAAACATGTTTTCAAGACGAGGATTCAGGAAGTCAAACTACAAATTTTAACGTTATTATTCACGGGTTTCCTTCTGTAGTTATTATTTTTTTTCCGTCTATTTTTTTTTTTAAATAGATTTTTTCTGATTCTTTATGAGGTATGTACTCAAATACAGCCTGAACAGATCCCCCCATTTTCTATTCTTGCTGGAAAAATAATTAAAATAGGACTATTTATTAATCCATACGCAATCAAGAATTGATAAATTATTTACCACTTATATGATATTTCTAATGAAGAACGAGGAAGAAAGGGAAATAACTGTTTTCTGTAACTCTGTAACAAAACTGTTTACCTTGGTCAAATAATTTATTTCGGTTAAAAAAATAATAATAATAATGAAAAACGAGCTTAACAGAAAGATAACTCTGCCATAGAGAAAATTCTACAGCTTTAGGAACATACTTAAAAGTAGCATGTAGCGTCTCTAGATGTGGCCAAATAAACCAAACAGTCAAGACTCAAGTAGTTCAGTCACTGAAGTTTAGAAAGCTACGATGGACTAAAATTAACAATAAAATGACCAGTATCCGTATTATTTACCTGTCTTCAAAATAAATCTTCTGTTTTAAATTATACGTTAAACAACACTAATTGCTAAGCGCGCAATTGGGCAATACAGTGGCATTCCTTATTCTTATCGCGTTTTTAATATTTCATGAAGAAGGATTGAAGAATGAGTTGAATAACTTAAAATTTAAAAGTTTGTTAAAAAATTCAAACGTGATACAATTAGATTGTTTATTCTTTTTCTTGGTGGCGCTACAACCTTTGTTCCTTAGGTCCTGGCCTCCTCAATGAGCCGCTGTCCTTAGATTGCTTATAATACAAAAAATAATTAACAGAAAAAACCAATATTATTATATAAACAAAAAATACCTAAAATATTATGAAATGAACGGTTTAATACATAATTATAAAATACAAATATGAAAATGTTTAAATAGGTGTTGGCCTATATACAGTAAAGCATCGATTATCCGCTAACTAATGTTGTCAGGGATGGTTCGGATAGTCAAAAATTCGGATAATCGAAATTCATTTTTTTAAAAATATGTGTAAACACCATCTTCCAACAGTTCACTTTGCGCTTTTTTCAAAGTTTTCGACTCTAACTGCCCAACTCACTAATGATTATGAGGTACCTGATGATTGATTTAGAATTATTTTAAATTTCCGTAAATGTTGATTAACGAACCTTGAAATCTATATCTAACGTCTGACACGATACACTTTTTTTTAACCACGTAACGGTTTCCATTTTGTCTTCAAATGAAAAGAGCTCTTGTTTCCTTTTTGTTAGCATGGATGATGACATGTAGTTCTTAAAACAAAAAGTGATCATAAAGACGATGTATACCTCGCAAAGAACGATTTGAGACTTAAGGTGAGATTTATTGCCAACCAAATGATTAGGAAGATATTTAGATAAACAAATAAAATGGTCTTAGTATACAATTCTCAGTAAACAAAATTTTAGGTAAGTATAGAAGTTCATTTTTTGCAGTTCCTGAGAAATAAATTGAGTTTTCCTTATAAGACATTCATGGAAAAAATTATTTTGTTTTTCAATTAGTTTTAGTTTTTAATAAAAATAATTTTAACAACACAAATAAGTAATTAGATGGTCAATTTAATTAAAATAACGTTCCAAAAAAAAAGGTTCCGTTAATTGAACGTTCCGATATTTGACGTTCGGATAATCAACGCTGCACTGTATATTTAAAAGAATGTTACATATAGAAATAAACAGTACGTAATAGTCAGTATAAGTCACTATCATTATTGGTTGTAAGTTGATGAATCTTGTATTAATTGGCTGATTCCCAGCAACGAAAGGACACTACATACTAGTGGATCAAAGGTCAATAAAAGCATTACCTGTCAGTATTCGAGAATGCTTACTAGTATGGTTCTCCCCAAAACCTCCTTGTTCTAAACAATATGATGATATAACAGTTATGTACAAGAATTCTGTGGAGGGTAGCTATTATATTACCTGGAATAATAAGCTATTTTAAAGTTACCCTGTTGCTCTTTGAAGTTGCATTACAGGTACGCTTTTCAATTTTATACGCTTAGCAAGTCAGTTTTCTCTTTAATATTCCATTTTCCCACATTTGGTCAGTAACTGATGTGAAGTACACTCAAAACAACTTATCCATCCATGTAAAGTAAAGAAGCCCAAACTATAATTTCCACTGATGCCCGTAGGATTAAAATTCTCATAAGTTTAATGTTTTTTTTGTTTATTTTTCAGGCGGACATTCAGGTTGCGGAGCCGACAGCGTACGAGTCGGAGGACGAAAGGATGGGCCGAAGAAAGGAGGGAGGAAGGCTGCGACGGGGTACGCCGATGTACTCGAAGCAGGATATGAGGGAGCAGTACTGCATCAACGAGCGGCAGCTCCTAGGCCTGGAGGACAACCATACCGGCCTCTTTGGCTGCCTGTCCTCCTACCAGGTACCTTTATCTTCATTACGTCCTCATATATTAGAAATAAGCCACCTTAACACTTCAACACAATCTCAACGAGATTCAAACTAGGTGTAAGAAATGGAAAATAAAGCTTAATTATGACAAACCCCTTCATATTACATTCACACTACGACGCAAGACCTGCCCGCCTGTTTACATTGACAACCAACCTTTACATCAAACTGAAAAAGTGACATACTTAGGACTTACGCTTGATAGAAGACTGACATGGGGGCCACACGTCAAGACAAAATAACAGACGTTACAGTCAAGACTGCGACTTCTATAATCAGTACTTCACAGACGCTCAAAACAACCTTTAAAACAGAAACTTAACATTTACAGTTACCTGCTAAAACCCATCTGGACGTATGCATCTCAAATTTATGGACCGGCCAAAAGAACACATATTCAGAAAATTCAAACATTTCAATCGAAATTCCTAAGACTGATAACAGACTCCCCTCCTTATGTGTCAAACGATACGCTACACACAGACATTAGTATCCCGACAGTTAAGACCCATATCCATAAACTTTATCGACAATTTCATGAAAAACTACGTGGACACACTAAGAAACAGATACATAATATGGAAACAGTACAAATTCCTAACATAACTCAACGAAGGCTGAAAAGGAGGTGGATGAGAGATCTCCTAGTCTAATCCTTAATAATTTAGTTTCACGCCTGGAGATCGTACCACTGGGTGCTGACTCCCTCATGCCTGATCATGTCTGTTGTTTCAATGTAACTTCACATTCACTGGTTGTCCATTGTGTACAGTTGTGAATAAAGTTATTATGTTAAAAAAATATATATATATATTAGGAATATTCTTCTAAAATAGAACAAAATATATTTGAAAAAAACAATGTTTTACACCAAAATGAGTTAAAAGTTATAACGTCTTTCCTTATATTGGAATTCCGCATCCACTTGAGTTTGACTCCCTCTGCAAAAAAATTAGAAACCGCAACCTCATAACTAAAAAATAGGAGGCCTTAGAAAATAAACTTAGGGAATACCATTCTAGCAACAATAATATCACTAACCGCCCATTTGATTGTTAAAAGTCAGCCTATTTGTTCAAATTCTGTTAATCCGATACAATGAATACATCCTATAACTATCTATACTATTATATAAAAGGACGAGCCATTTTACGTTTGTGATCACTGAACTCGAAAACGACTGAACCAATCTGTACCAAATTTTGACCACATCATCTATATAGTTCAAGGATGGTTTCGATACTGATTTCTCATTAATTCGTTATTAAAAAATCGATAGTACGTGGATAATAGTAAATTTTGAAAATTGACCAGTCGCGACGGGGCATGCTAGTTTTATTATAAAAATTCAAACTATTTTTTTTTCTTAATGATGTATTTACAATTATAGTTTCTTTTTTCTTAATATCTTTTCTTACTTATTCATTATTTTTTCTTGTACCTCAGCATATTGTTATTATTTTTATCTCTGTCATTTTTCCTTTGAGTTTGTTCTAGGTTCTATATTCAATTGTATTTGCTATTTTCTTAACTTGCATGTCTCATGTTCTATACATAATATTATATTTGTCTAAAATTATGATAGCCAGACTTACCATCTTACTGCACATTTGTGTTATTAATATAAAATAAAAAAAAGATACAATCAATTGTTTCATTGAAGGAGATTTAATTTAAGTATTTCATTTTTTAAAAAGCATAACTCCTCATAATTCTTTATTCATTACTACATGTTTCAGAGCTCATTTGCTCCATCTTCAGGTTCTTACAACTGTGATACTCTCACATAGTCACATATCCTCACACTAACCTGGTAAAAAAAAATAAAATATATAAAAAATAAGATAATTTTTTCATTTATTTCATTCGAAAAAAATATATATTAATTACCGATTTTTCCTCAATATTAGTAACATTATCGAAAAACGAAAACAGTTTGCTCAACAAAGGTCTAATACATTCATAACTTTGTGTTATCAAAATTGTTTTACAATAGTAGTGGAAATTTACTGAAAAAAAATTTTTTTTCTTATAACTAAAGCAATAAAAAACATTATAATATGCCATAAAAATATGATAATATGATAATATTCAACCAAAATAATAATAACAGAAATATAATAATACAGGAAAAAAAAAAAGAAGATTTTTATTCACCATTAATGATAACATCCACTAAACGCAGGGGTATTTTTCTGTTCAATTTAATCAGCAGCAACAGAGTATAAATAATTTTCAGCACAAGTACCTATTCCGTTTGATTACCATATGCATTTCGACAATACTTTCTGAGTTGAATTTCAGTTCCAGTTGTTTCGTTTACCTAGCCCTGTCCAAAAAAAACAATATATTACGCGTTAAAAAATGTGATTGAATTTCAACGAAATGTTTACAAATTTTTTTCAAAACCGGTTCAACTTTTAAATTGTTAATGTCTAATACTACAACTTAATGGCTTTAATATAAAAAAATGATAAATAAAAGCTTATTATAGCAATATATAATTAATATAATACTTACATATAATCCGTGTAACTAATTGCTAAGTTTTTTAATCGTTTGTATGTTTTTAGAACTGGCGATGAATGTTTAATATTCGAAATTAGTATTTTAATAAAAAATTCCAATTACGAACAATTCGTCAATTATAATTGTATTGATCATTATATTTATATATATGTATATGCATGTGAGTGTTTGGTGATGGGGTGTTCGTGTGTGTGCGCGTGTGTATGTGTGGGTATGTGCATAGGCAAGTACGCCTAAACTAACATAAAAGATAAATAAAACAAGACCAAGCCTTTTAGAGGGCGAAGAATATGGCAACTCAAAGGTCTCTTGCTGACCCTAAACACCACTTGGTAGCAGATAGTAAAAAAGTTATCTCTACGAAAACATGAGGAGTCAACCAACCAAGTGACGCTCCCCTGCACTTGAGACAACGATCCACTAGCCAGAGCTGGACATGAATTGTGTGAATATATTTACTAAGTTTACTATCTACAACGTCCCCAAAACTGGAAGGTCAGTGCGATGGAGGAATGCAGTTTTAGAAAGATAGGGATGAAAACTTCACTGGTGGACACTTTATTCATATCCCCTCTCCATTTAAAATGTAAATAATATGTAAATGTACATAAGTGTGTTAAAATTTTTACTGTTGATTGTTTTTATTTATTTATTTTTAATTTTTTTTTTATTTAATTTTTTTTTAATTCTTCTTTCTTCTTTTTTCGTCATAATTCAATTGTAATACTGATGTGCTGATTTACCTAATCTCAACCAGACAATTGTACCTTTTATTGTGCACTCTAATTATTCTTAGGGGACAGTCCCAGAATAAAGTTTATTTTTCTTTTCATTTCCCTAAAAAAAAAAAAAAAAAAAAAAAAAAAAAAAAAAAAAAAAAAAAAAAAAAAAAAAAAAAAAAAAAAAAAAAAAAAAAAAAAAAAAAAAAAAAAAAAAAAAAAAAAAAAAAAAAATAAAGTTAAAAAAAAAAAGACTTCAAGATTAAACCTAAAAAATAAAGTAAAGTAAAAAATATTATTTCAATTACTTCAAAACAAAGAGCATTAAAGGACAATCAAGAAAATTATCGATACTTACTTACAGACCTATTCACAATTTATTGTGACCTATTGACCTATTTATGATCTGTTATTTTTGGAGTCGGTCCCGAACAGAAATCGAAAGCTGATAATGGTAAAGAAGTGCAGAGAGTTTGTTGCCTGCGAAACTGCATTTCCTGCTCGGCACCGACTCCAAAAATAACTGATCATAAATTGTGCATAGGTATAGAAGTATCCATGAATTCGTTGATTGACGTTTGATGCTTTTTATTTTGAAGTAATTGAAATACTATTTTTTACTTTACTTTATTTTATTTTATTTTTTTTAATTAACATTATGTTACAATTTTTAGTGGTAAGCGTGATTTTTTTTTTTAAATGGAGAGGGGATATGAATGAAGAGTCCACCTGTGAATCTTTCATACCTGTCGTTCTAAAACTTCTGACTCAGGTAATCAAAACTACACAATAGGCTACGAATAAAATAATAAAAATTTTCTTAATGTAAATGTCCCTTCATTTTGTTTCAAAAGTAAGTCTTGCTAAAATAAATTGTTCCATATATGAGAAAAACCGTAAAAATGGGCATTCAAAACTAATTGTTCCACTCACTCAGTGCTCAATAGAGAGGAATTTTAGTATGTTACAAAAGTGTAACATTTTGATACGCTCTAGCTCTGTCGGTGAGACTCGGATCGAAAATTTCATAGTGTGATGATAGTTCCCTATCAGAAATTTAATGGAAAATATTTGTAGTTATATAACATTTTTCGCTAGGACCTACCGTTTAGAAGCTCTATTGGTTTGAATGAAAAAAGTCACGTTGGAAATTCCTAGTTTCTCCAAAGTTTGTTTATTTCGGATAATCATTAACTGCTTATTTAATTTAATTATTAATTTAAGTAATTTGATCCTTTTAATTCTGATATGTAAAATGGAAAGCAGTAGATTATAGATAGACATATAGACATATTCTTGGGTAGTTTTAATGATTTTTGTTACCTGTTGTCTAGACTATAAGGAGATTGATTCACTTTGTGAGTTTATATGACTATAGTTCCTCAACTATTACGACATGCGTGAATCATAAATTAAAAATGTGGATTACTATACATGCAATTCAGTGAAATTTAATAATTTTGTTTAATTCAACAGACCAAAAATCATTGTAACCTCAACTGGACTTTTCCCTCTCCCTCCTAACACGTTTTGGTACAGCAAATGGTGTCAGGTTGGATTGCTTTATGGCCCCAGGGAGCTCTAGTCATTTCCGGGCACTTCCATTTATTTTCCAGATCCGGAAGTCAGAGGCAGAGCAGCAGATACTATGCAGAAGGCACAGCCTACAGTAATCAGAACCTCCTCTTCCCGGCTGCGAGGATGGTATAAGGGGTTGTGTGATTTACAACATCCAACCTCTGTCGGTTACTGATATAAGAAAATAATTCCATTAAGTAAGACACTTTGTGTGATTGTTGGGTGTGATACAACTGTGGTTAATAGATTGAAGGATTATAACAGATGGGCAATTTGCCACCAGTGAACTAGTTGAGCCATTGACATATTCTTAATAAGGAGGAATCTATTTCCTACTAGAATTGATGAATAATATACCAATGTTGATACTCACCTTAGCAAAAGTGACAGTGGAAAAAAGTAATGGTGGAAGGGTTTGGTAACAAAACAAAAAAAAATGTATACTTCAATCTAAATGTATTTTTTTCTTTGCTTTTATTTTTTTCGGCAAGGCACTAATTTCTAGATACTCGATAAAATAACAAACGCTCATAAATTTCCAACAGAAGAAATAATGTCTCTATAAAATTAAACTTACAAAGTAACCATTGCCGAACAGATAAGTCATCCTTAAACTAATGATAACAAAATATAACTGTAACTAATTAAAAAAAAAAGATGTAAAGAAGACATAAACATTTGAGGTACTGCATAAGCATGATTGAATAGAAGGACCAAGAGAAGTTATTGTAGGAATGACGAAATATTTACCACTTTGATTGGAATTCTTTATTCCAGTTATACATTTATTCGATACACAGATTATATATATTTTATTAATTTTATTAAATGTAAGATAAGAAATCAAACAACACACTTCAGGAAGAGATTCCTGATACTATTTATTCTTGTGGTAAAATTATAAATTAGGTGTTATAGAGAGAAATGGGAGTGGGGTAATAATCGGGTGAATAGACAATCCATTAAGTTTTCCCTATGACTAGTCGTTTTTCTGATTTCAGTGGAAACATTTAAAATGGAAATATTTATCTGGTAATAAAAAAAATATAAATATATAATCGATTTTATTGTTTCTAATGACTTTTGTTTAAATTACTAAATAAAGTTTTCCAATTTTAATTTGTTTCCAATAAAAACAGAAAAACCAACTATTCAATGGGAAAACCTAAAGTAGATTGATTATTTAGCTGAGTAACCCTTACCTTTCTTTCTATTATCCACTAGTTTGGGACCAAGATAAAAATAATATCCTTATCATTCGTTCTCGTGAACGTCAAAAAAAAAAATCTTTTACTGAATGAAAACCTTATCTTCAAATGGGCAACTGGGATTTATTGATGTAAATACCAATTTTTTGAATTGTATTCCTCACAAATATGAATCTACCTTTGTCTATGCTATTTCTTTCATTCTGTATGTAAATGTTAGAATTTGAATTTTTTTTTTTTTTTCAAAATAAATCTATTAGCTTCCATAAATTTAAAATTCCACTGGCTAGAAGGTTTCAATACTTTACATTATAATGGCATTTAGTACGGAATATTAAATAATGGAGTTATCTCATTTTTAAAGTCGATGTCTCAAATAATTTACAACTGAAACGGATACATTCCTTTTATATTTAATATTTTACAATAAAAAATGACAGAACATACAAACAATAAATTTATTTATCGAATTTATCAAATATACTAAAGAAATTAGGTAATCTGCACCTTTTGTATTCCGTAAATGGCTTCTAAAATAAACCTGAAAAGCAGTGACGTGGTGAAACGTGTAAAAGACAAGAAGCCAATGGCAGTGTAGCTAAATGGTATAGATTTAGCCCGCAGAGGTCAAAGGGACAACACCCGACCTTTTGATCAGGCCCTATTAGACCCTACAGAGGGCCCTTCTCCCCTTCAGCCCTTGGACAATACTTGTAGTCACTTTGTTCACGTCCTCGAGCAATTAGTGAAAAAGATTCCAGTCACTTAGGGCAGAAGCACCTAAACAGGGTTCTATGGAGCAATATGGCTACAAAACAAGGGTTGTTCATTTAGTTTCTTTCTTATGTAACTAGCATTCTTCATTAATCATTATATTTATAAATTTAGTATCAATCAATGCTATACATGGAATTATTTTTATTAACGATGATGGTTGTATTGTTGACTGTTAGTTTTAACTAAGGAGATGAATTTGTCAGGGGTGCAGTCAAGGTTGAATAAACACAGCCAGTTTTTAAATGAAAAACTTATATTTTGGCGTGCCAACGTTTCGACCTGCCTTGCAGGTCTTCATCAGGGCTAAAATAACAAAAAATTGGATGTGACCAAGATGATACTAACATTAAAAAAAATAAAAAAAAATAAATAATAAACATAATTTAAAAATGAAAAAGAAACAAGAAAAAAAAAATTTGTAGTTAACTAGATAATTGAATACAAAATAGTAGTGAAGTTTAGTCGAAGATACAGTTGTAATAGAGTAATTAAATAATTTAAATTGAATAATATAAATTTAAAAATTTTGTAAACTAATACAACAATACAAACTAATGTTACAATTTTATTAGGAATTAAAAAAGGTATAAGGGATCTATATGAAAAGGAAAATGATAAAATAGAAAGGTAAGCAAAATAATAAAGTTGGCATAACAATAAACGAAGGAAGAGGTTGAGAAAATATGAGAAATTAAAATAAATGGACTTACTGAAGTAGTCTAGATGAAGGCTTGACTAACAATGACTGTTAAAAAATAAAATCAGGGAAAAGGGGGGTGGGGGATAATGACTTGCAGAAAGTAATTAAGGGTGGCAGTGGCTAATATAACATATGAAAGGGGGCGCATGGTGGATAAAAAACCGAACTACATTTTTTTAAATTTTATTTAAAAGGCGTGGAAGATGTTAAATATGAATTTAAACATTTCGCTATCACCGTCAGCAAAAAAAAAAAAATTAAATTAAATTAAAAAAATAAATAAATAAATAAAATAAAAATAAATAAATAAATAAATAAAAAATAAATAAATAAAAATAATTAATAGTGATGGAAAGGTTATAGTTTTTTAATAAGATTTAATACTTGGGAATAAGTGAGGGAAATGTATTGTTTATCAATTTTATGGTTTACAGGATTAGGTTCTAAATGGATGTAAATGGATTCTGATAATAGACGTTTACTATGGTTGGGGACAGTGGCAAGGATAGATGCTTTTTCGAAATCAAAGGTATGATTTAATGATAAGGAATGTTCTGAAAGTTTGGAGGCGGAGGGATTTTTGGAAGAGATGGAAAGTTTGTGTTGGGAGATGCGGGCTTTAAGGTGATTTTTGGTTTCACCAATATATGATGAATGGCAATTAGGGGAGGAACATGGGATACGGTAAACAACATTTGATTTAAGTTGGAGAGGAATAGGATCTTTTAGGTTGGTGTAGATGTTTCGAAGTTTATTCTGTGATTTAAGGCATTAAGGACAAGAAAAAGGTCATCGACATACTTTTTAATAAAAAGAATGTCTTTGGAATGAAAACTGTGAATATTTTTTATCAAGTATCCAGTCCAGGACTTCAGGCGTTGTTGGTACTGAAAACGAAAAAATCAATTTATTGTATACCAGATTTATCACATGCTGCTTTAACCTAATAATCAAGTAAAAAATATTTGTTCAGATTTATTGATGTTTACAACTGTAAAAAAAAAATCAATTTATTGTATACCAGATTTATCATCACATGCTGCTTTATCACAGATTTATTGATGTTTACAACTGTAAAAAATATATACACGCAGTAAATGGATGGGAAAATGATGTCGCTGTCCCTACTAACGATGTGTCGGAACCAAAAAGTTTTTATTCTTGAAACTGGTACCGATACCAAAACATCGATTACCGACACTTCAATTTAAAAATAAATTGATATTACAAAAAATAATCCATTTGAAAAAAAAAATTAAATTTATTAAACAGTTTTATCCATGAATAAAAATAATAAACGACAAATATCATTTATTATCTACAGCATATTAGTTAATTACGATTCAATGTTCGAATTTCTGAAGTTATGGGCAATAGATTTATTGAGATCAGAAGGATTATGTTAGATAAATAATATGACATTTAACACTTTGATGAATTCCGTAACAAATCGGTACCACCATCGTTTCTGTAAATTGTAAATTTTGTAAATCTTAAATGTAATGTCCTGTGAAGATTTGAAGATTAATTTATCATCTCTTTAGAAGTTATTCAATATTTCGTCCATCAGTCTTCCAGTCAGCTGTCAGCCTCTGAGGAAGATACCTTTACGAGGTTTTCCTTCATTAAAAATTTTTTTTAATGCTTTTCTCGTTGGCAGGGCAGAATACAGTTCCTTTGTTTTTTTTTATCATTATTATTGAGTGGATACTTAAAAAACACCTTTGCCATTATTTTTTTAATAAAGATAGAAAAGTCAAAAAGCATAGTAATGAATATTGTTTCCAAGAATTTCTGCCAAAAAGACCGGAAATGTTCATTTGACCCGTCATGGAAGGTTTAATGTTAAACAGAAAATGCTCAGAATAACACTTCTGAAGAATAAAATACTGAATTGAAACTAAACTGAATATAAAAGTAACCTTAGTTATTATAAATTATCATGTTATAAGGTCTTTAACTTATTACTAAGTCGGATTTAATTTAAAACTAGAACAGACTGAAGCCATTTAATTTAATACAAATTAGGTTAACGAAGATTAAATTTACAAAATTTAAATTGCATCAAAGTGGGACTGTAATGGGTATTTGATCATCCTCCGCTAAGTTCCCACTTTAGCTTTATAACACTTAAAAGCTCCTTTATTCGGAAAGCTTTAATAATCTGCTATCCTGTGGAACAGGAGAGGCGAAAAATAAAGAGGGGGAGAGTAGTAGTGAATAATTTCACAATTTTATAGTTATATACCAACTATTTATGATATTCAACTTTGTTTCGCAGTTTTCATAGAACTTTTATTGAGTAAGTATTACAATCTGCCACAAATGTGGGCAATAAGTAATATAGATGGCATATGATTACATTCTCACATTATGTACAAAGAGAAAAAAAAAAATTATATATAAAAAAAAAATAAAATAAAATAAAATAAATAAAAAGATAACAGAAAGAAGTTCCTATACATAAACAATATACATACAAATAAAATTTAATACTAAAATAAAAAAAAATAAAACATTGACTAAGTAAAAATAAAAATGTAGTAATAATAAAAAATAAAACAAAATTAAATTATAAGATAAAAACACAATCGTACTTTATTTACAATACACACTCATCCTAGGGACCCCCAGCCAGACCCCTCCCTCCAATTGTGGAGAGACAAGCCAAGCATAGAGAGGTCCCAGCTCTTCTCTCTCAGCTGCGTCACTGGTGTAAAAAATCCAGTGGAGGCTGAGTAAGAGCGCTATAGAACATTCACGCCGGGCATGAGTTGAGAAGCTGACCATCGCCTGAACTCCATAATAAATAAATTTTACAGCAGATCTCGGGGCCACTGCCGTTTTAGTCTGCAAGGTGGGTTATCAGGATGGGTGGAGCTGGATAAAGATTGAGCCAGAGGGTTAGTATGAAAAGAAAGGTTACAAGGAATTTCGAAAATTTAAGAGGTATGAGGTCGAGGACGTGTGGTATATTGAGATCGTTATGTAGGGTTTTGTTGGAGACATAGTAAGGAGCATTTACTATAGTTCGGAGGATTTTGGATAGGAAGGATTGAATGCGATTGATATTCGACTTTTTTGCTGTCCCCCACAGTTCAAGTCCATAAGTCCAAATGGGTTTAGTGATGGTTTTGTATGGGAGAAGTTTATTTTTAATGGAAAAATGAGATGTACTATTTAGTAGTCTATAAAATTGGCTGAAGCGTCTGTTAAGTTCTTGCCTTTTGAGTGAGTATGTGGGTTCCATGTATGTCTTTTGTCTAGGTAGAAACCAAGATACCGAACTGTATCGGCTTTAGGTAGTGGAATACCATTGAAATAGATCTGGACTGGATTAGCGGATTTGCGGCGAAGGGTAAAGATAACGTTGTCTCATATTTTAAATATTTTTATTGAAAATTTTATCAGAACCTCTCATCCACATTCTCTCACTCAATTCTTATCCAGTACCATTCATTCTTAAAACCCTCCCTAAAAAAAATTACGGTAGGTAAATTCCTTTGAAATTCATAGTGAAATTAGAAAATGGAGTACCTACAGGCAATGGCATGGTATTCTGAAACTCCTCTAATATTCTGAGTGTTTTGCGGCACTAGCATTTTCATTGGGCCTCCAATGGCTTACGAATTAGTGACTCTACGAGAGAGAAACATTAGCTCCTGAAGCCTTGCTTTAAATAAGACATTTAGGGAGTAATGGTTATTTATAGCATTGATGATTACACCAAAAAAAGCTACACTCTTTGATTTCAATATACTAATTTGTTTGAGTAAGGTTTATGGTTAAAAAAAACTTTTATGATCGAGAGCCACTCGAAAATGCGTATGGAACACTAAAATGGCGACCGTTGGCCATCTCTCGCGCTGTTAAATGTTCTGCATCTCTGCTTATAATGGCCGTTTTTGTTTTTGTTTTTTTGTTGTTTTTTTCTTCTAATAAATTTATCCAAAAATCCAAATAATTTTGCACAAAAATCTCAAAATTTCTTTTAATACCAGTTTTTATTCAAACATGAATTTCCATTACGTTTAAAACCACTTATCAGTGTATAGATTTTTGTTTTTATAGAAAATACATATTTTCTAATTATTTTACATATAAAGAACATATATATAAATTTTATATTTTAATACTTTACATGACGCTGTTTGATCAACAAACCAATTTATGACTCTGACTTGTGACAGATAAAAAAAAAATAATCAATTAAACGCATAATGTGTATTGCTTCGGTTGCTGCAAAGCCCATATCGTCCATCAATACGGTTGATTGTTACAATTGTCAAAAATATTAAAAGTTTCGATACATATTACTTACTTCAACAAACCCAGTTGAATTAAAAACGTTCATTTTTTTCTGTCGTTAAAAAATTTGTAACTCATGTAAAATGTATCAACATTTTATAGCTAAGCCATATGCAACTTTATTCCCTGGGAGGTTTAATAAACTTTTCTTTTCTTTTTTTTTATCAAATATGTATGCTCTTTAAAAAACTTTTTTATGATCACCGAAGAGAGTTTGGTGTTAATCTGATGCTGTTACTCATTCCTTACAAAAAAAAAACAACCAAACAACGATATAACTAAAACTTTTGTGTTTCAAACTTCTGAAACGTACTGCATGTTAAATACATATTTTCGATGCGATAGCAGTTTCATATTTCCCTCTTTAAAACTTTGACGTTTACTATAAACTTATGTTTTATAAGTTTAAGTCGTATCTATATTTTTAGATTCATATTTTGCAGTAAAAAATTTTAGTTCGATAGTTTCCTAAAAGATCTCATTTTATAATAATGTATATGTTTGGGGTTAAGAGAAAGACCAACGGGTTACCTGCACGTTACCAACCTGGAAAAAAAAAATATGTGAAGGTTTATTTTGCTGCTTTGTCATGCTCCGATATCATCACGGATTTGCCCCATTTTAATGAACAATTTTACAATTGATAGTTACATAATCTGACGTTTCTCTTGCAGTTGAATGTTTGATCTCTGAAGGGAGCTGTTTTGAATTCTAGATCATGGAGTTTTGACCTAATAAATAGATATTTTTCTCATGGTTATGTTGAAATAATACTATTTCTTTTACAAGTAGAGAAAAAAATAGATATATAATAATGTTACGGGCCACTGGGGGTATGACTAATCAAATCACAACTTAAATACTAAACACTAATTTATTTACAACTTAATAAACAATTGTACTCTTAAGCTACTTAGGACGGAATCACAATTATACTTAGGAATTACACTAATATGTAATTACACAATACTTATCTTTAATATCTTAACTAGATGTCACAATTATACATAAGAATCTATTATACTGACACACAGAGACTGTTACTACATTCACTGACACTGTTAATCACTGTCACTAACTCACTGACTGAACTGTCACTGACACTTAACTGATTGATCGTTACTTGATCACTGACACATGGATACTGCCTTCAGGATGTCACAGACTCCTGACACTTGCCTGACCGATCACTCACCGATCACTGTCACCTCAATACTGACTCACTGGGCTAGAAGTCGGCCTATTTAAAGCTACGCCGAACATTCTAGATCGTTCTAGCCAATCACAGGTCTCGGCCCTTCTGGCCCGCCATGACCCTTCTAGGCCACCCTGGCGGCCTTTCCAGCTACCTGCCCCCGGGCCGCCCACGGCACCCCCCTCAACCTCACCGTGACCGTAACACTGCCCCCTTCTTAAAAGTGCTCTGCCCCAGAGCACGGTTTGAAGCAATTAGCTGCGACGAGCTTTTTCCGAAGTAGTAGCCGTTTGCTCTCCAGGGGTTAAATGTGCAGACCAATATGACTATCCCAGAGTTGGCAAATGTCTCTTCTAGCATGTGTCTTACGGTCTTCCATTCCAGGCCGTCATATCCACAGCCCAACTTGGGGATGGCGAGCTTAGTGACATGCTGTCTAAGAACCTTGCTGCGCAGGTCGTTGAGGCTTTGCTGTAGTGCGCCGTACGTTGATTTCTGACGGGAGGCGCGCTTGGTAACCAAGTAAAACAGATGCTGGCCTCCGTGCGTTTGGTGAAGTGCCTTCCAACACTCGGTCCTTGATGTTCTAATTCTTCAGTTCCAGCAAACTTTTTCCTGCTGTTCTTTTGCTCGGCCATGGTCGCCTTTTCTTCCACAGCGATAACCATTTCCTCTCGTTTTAAAATTGCCTTTTAAACATTACATCACCGATGTGACCATTTTTTACATCACCGCTCCTTCCAGAATGGTCACCATTTCCCCTTCTCCTGCCATATCTATCATCCTCTCCTATCCGCCTCCAAGCAGGAGCAGCTGGAAGATTTGATCCATTTTCTTTTCGATTCATGATGGATTCTTCTACACGTTTCCTCTGTTCTTCAAGTTTCCTGATTCTCTCCGTCCCTGCCTTTCCTTTACGAAGGAAGAGCTCTCTACCTCTTAGCGTCACCACACCTCTCGACATATCAAGCTTGAGCCCGTATTTGACCATCAGGTCCGTGCCCAGTATGACGTCTTCATCTACTTCGGCCACGAGAGCGCGGTGCTTCAGAAATTGGCCTCCGACGAGGAAGGTGGCAACTGTCTCCCCGCAGACCTGGGCTGGCTGTCCTGTGGCCGTCCGCAGTGCCCAAGTACTTGGTGAGATCTTCTCAGCGGGAACCGTCTTTGGGCTCAGGATCGTCCTCGTTGCGCCGGTGTCCAGTAAAAGGCTTCGTAGCTGCCCGTTCACCATCCCATCCACATAGAATCTATTCGCCCTGCTTCTAATTAACGCTACTCGGATGGTCTTCTTGGAGCCTTCCACATCACGGGTTGGCACTTGCCTCTTCCCTCCAACCCTCCTTGATTGCCCTTTGGCTTCTTGTTTCATGGACTGGCACTTGTTTCTTCGGTGTCCCAGGTGGCGCCAGCTCCAGCAACGTATCTCCTTGTGGTTCCCGAGGGCCTCCAAAACCTTTTTCACTATCTCCTCGACGCTGGGGACCGCAGCAGGCTCTGCTTCTGCTGCGCAAACTCGTGCATGGACCCTTACCGACTGCTTGACAGCCTCAAACTCCATGGCCTGAGATAAAGCATCCCAGTCTTCTCACCAGCTCCCCGTAGTTGGACCGCTCCGTTATTGGCATCCCCAGTACAGTAAATATACTGTACTGGATAAATATATATATATATATATATATATATATATATATATATATATATATTTACTGTACTGGATGTGGTACATGCCATATTATGTTTGGTAGTGTGTTGTATGCAGGTTTCTGGGACCTTTACCTAACTCTTTTCAGCTCATAATTCAAACGCTCTTTTATTGAGCGTCTAATTTGTATCTCCTACCCATCCAACATACGCCATTCTTCTAATCTCAATATTTTTTAATCCCGACTTTTCTTTATGTATTCAATGCAATGATCACATAGAATATTCACGATTTAATTCTAACTTATTTTATGAATTAATTTTGTAATAACCATATATTTTTGCCCTATTTACAGTACTCTTATTCATTTATTTTTTTTAAATTTAATTTAAAATAAAAAAAAAAAATTTCTTTAGATAAATGTTTAAGGTGTTTGGGAACACCTTAAAACGATATCAGTAAATTTAACAGTTTGATATTCATTGAAAAATAAATGGTTTTAAATTAAACTTAACACAAATATATAGTTTAGGCCAAGAATTAAGCTTATCTGCCTTTAGGGGAAAAAAATAAAATTATGTTTTCAATATATAATTTAAAACAACCTAATTTTTTTTTTTTTATATTTATCTCAACAATTTTGATTGCGACCAGAAAAACTTTGGATTAAAAAGTTTGAAATTTTAGTTAAAAATCAAAAAAAGATAATCAAGAGAAGTTAAATGATGGCAACGTGGATTTTTGTTGAACCATTTCAAATTGAATTAGACTTTTATTAAATTAGTCCCTTTTTACCAACATGGGATACCTCGGAATCGAAGTATTGTGGAGAAAAACTCAGAAGAGAAAGAAAGTGTTTTTACATGTGAATAAAAAAAAACATATATATATATATATATATATATAAGATAGATAGATAATAGAGAGATAGGGAGACATTAAAGATATAAACCTTTAAAATTTACTGATGTCGTATCAGGGTGGTCTCAGTAATTCGATCTACAGTGTATATTGTGTAAATTATATTAATTTTTATACCATAATTTAATTTTATTATTGTTATCGATCATTAGCATTAAGTCCTCAATTTTATATACAGCAGCTAGGCCATCATTAAATTGTTTATTACATTCATCTTAAGGGGTAATTGCTCCAGAATAAAATTTATTTTTATTTCATTTCATATACAAAATTATTTATACTTTTGTTATTATCCCTTCCTTATTCAGTATGAACATTTTACTTTTGCAATCCTTGTGCGGTACTGTTCCAGGAATCGAGTTGCAGCTCCCGGAGCCCCAGCCTGCTGACTGTCTGCGTGAAGAGGAGGGTGCCCTCGGACGAGAACTTGGCGGAGCTGGTCCGCAGGCCCCCCCAGGACTGGGCCCCCTTGCCCCGCTGGGTGCCCCCCTACCACTACCCGCTCCGCCACGTCTACTACCACCACGACCCCTACGCCTGGCTACCTGACGACGAAGAGCCCTGTCGGATGGTAAGTACTTTATTGCACAGCCCGTAATAGAAAATAAAGGATTCAGGAAATTTATAGTTTTGGAATGACTGATTTAGAAAGAGAAGTTTTATAGATCTTATTTCTAAAAAAGAATAACTATTTCAGTTAAAAGTAGTACAGGGAAATTAGCATCGAACTCAGAACTCCAAATATAAAAAGTTCTGACTGCTGGAAATCGTTTACTACCCTTAGCTCAAAATTTACTATCAGATCCCATATGTATATGAAATTTCAATTAAATCCTGTGAAATACTGATGCCACGCTAAATGAGTATGTTCTGGCAAAATATGTCAATTTTGATATGTTCAGTGGCTGGTGTGGGTATTCCACGGGATTTAATTAAAATTTCATAAAAAGGATCTTATACTAAATTTAACTAGCTTTGAGGTGAAAAAAATAAATCGGGGATCGAACAAGTAGTTTTCGAGTTATAACGAGAAATGTGCCGAAAAAAGAGCATTTTACAACAGGACGTGTGCTGGCATGGGTGTTTTACGAGACGTGATCTAAATTTCATTCAGCTTAACCAGCTTTTACATAAAAAAAAGAATTTTTGAATCGGACAAATAGTATTGGAGTTATAGCCAAAAGAGTACCGACAACGCGTTTTCGCGGAGAAGTGAGACTTACCGCAAATTAGCCAATATTTGGTGGCGAACCGCTCTAAAACTATTGATCTGAACAAAAAAAATTAATAGAATCAAATTAATTGCAAAATTTCATATGCTTAAATAATGTAAAAAATCTGCTAAAAGTAATGGTTTCCGAGTTCTCAAACAGCCAAAAACATACGATTTTTAACTCTTTTATCTTACCCGACGCTATTTCGAGGAAGACTTTTTACCACATTTAGAGCTAACGGTGGTGTACAATTTTCAGGAGTCAAAACTTTTTATTTTTGGAGTTCAAGGTTTAGTCTAATCTCCCTGTACTACTGGTAAAAACGCTCTGTAGTGATGTATGAAATTGTCGATTTTCTAAAGTCGTTTACCAACTTTTAAACAGGGCTGTATTTATAGACTTGAAACGATAAAATATTAAACATGGCTGTCTGACGTATAATTTTCATCTGGATCCCTGGAATTCGTTTCAAGCCAAAATCCATACAAACTAGTTTAACCAAATGAAGCTCTCTTGCCCCCTCGCAGTAAAATTATGTTGGTAATTTCACAAGCGGGCCACTTTAAGAGAAAGGAAGTTCACCAAGAAGTTGTAATAACTTTTACAATACGTTTTCAACTTTGTGTTGTTTTATCGATTTAGAAGAAAAGCCCTCTGGAAGGGGATTAAGGATATTGTGGGACTCTGCGGTGCTCAGCAGTTTTTTTGAAGTGGGTCCCACCGAGCGAGGGTCCGTTCCTAAGTGGTCCACTAAAAACTAATTGAACCCCCCTCCCTTCTCCCCCTCCCCTGTAGCAATTATATCTACTGGCCACGTCCATTTGTGAATATTAATATGAAATTCTAACAACATTCTTACTTATAAAACAAGAAAAAGGCCTATCCGGTTAAGCATATGAAAACTGCACGAGAGTCTGATGAAGGTTTCTTACATTTTTTTTTTTTTTGTTCTTCATCTAAAATAGCCATACACTTAACCTCATATAACCTATATAAAAAAATATTTATATAAACGTACGTTATACACACAGATATAATAATATGTTTGCATAAATATGTTCTAGCCAGCTATTTAAACGTAGAAGCATTAGCCGTAGACTACGGCCCGTAGTAACACTATATTTTGTTTTATTTGAAGCAAACTTCGTTTGACGTTACGGAGAACGTATAGAGAAAAATCGGAAATAATATTCACAATTTCCACCACTTTTTTGAGAGATTCTGCAAAAATTCCGAAAATTTCAATTCTTCTATGTTATTCTACGTATAACATAAAGATATTATTTTCTGCTGAAATTAAAGATATTTAGTTTAGTTAAGTTTAACTTATTTTGAATACCAATAGGTTTTCTTCAGAACCAACTGTGCAGCATATATTTTGGTAGAATGTATAATATATATATATATTGAATTGAATATATAATTACTATATAAATATAATTATGAATATATAATTATTGAGAAAAACATTAGTTTAGTTTATTTTTTTTTTTTTTATATATGAAATAAAAATTCAAAACGCTCATTACATAATTGTTAAATTGAATAAAACATCAAATCTATTGACATGAGCAGATATAACCAGATTTTACATGTTAAAATATTTCTGATCAGTAGGAAAAGGAAAATAAAAACCTTCACGATAATAAATATGATTAAAATACAATAATCTAAATAACCAATTGTAAGTTCGTAATACAGGTGTGTCTGTTTCTTTTAACAGTAAAGATTTAGTATCTTGTTATAATTTTCCATTTCTTTAACTCTCGGATTTCCTGAAACTATACATTTCTAAAAATAAGTTTTAGATTGACTAAAAACAAATTACTGGATTGAAGGAAGTCCTAATTCGTTAAGCACAGATGTCATTTTTCGATAGCGAGAGTATTTTTTGTATGATCCTCATACATAAATTTTATAATTTCCTATATTGCCCTTCCAAAAAGAAAAGAACTCTAAAATTCTGAGATGGCTAATTGGTGTCGTTGAATTCGTTGATTGCAGACTTTCTACTGTTTTTCTACGGAGCATCGAATCCATTTTTTCACAACGAATCGAACGACACCAATAAGTCATTAATTTTTGAGTCACTGTTTTTCTCCTTGGTAGGACAGTATAATTGCCTGTACAAGTTAAACTCCAAACGGGTGAGGCTTAGGCGATATTTGCTCGAACAACTGATTCATAGTATGAGATTATTTTTGGGCCTTATTGTTTGTATTTTTGTTTTAGAAATGTTAACTAAAAAATTACATTTCGGATATGTACGACATGTATTGTGTATTCGACTCCTGAAGAGACTATTACTAACTTCTCCGACCCTTTTCGCATTGTTATCCATTGATTAAATATTATTCACAGGGAAAGCTATTTAATTAGTAAATTGGTTTTCCTCTCCTAGACAAAAGCAAATTAAATCAAACCATTATTGACAAAGTACATAATCCACCCCTCCACCATTGTCTAAAGAAAACAATAGAATTCAGCATCTGTTTCCTTACGGACAATAATACTGATTGGAAATCGTATTAATTTTTAGTCCAAATCTAATGTTTTTTTCTTAGAAAGTCGATACTGCTGGGCAGCCAAGGATACGGAAGTAACGAGCAGATACTTATTGTTTCCAAGTCACTGAAGAAGTTTCTTGAGCATTTCATTAAGCAGAGGCCTCAGACCATTGTTCTCTCTATCGCCTTAAACATTTGTCTTATTTTAATTGAATCAAGAAAGCTGTTGCTCTAAGAGGATTGCGTCTTAAGGTACTCTTTTTGTAAGGCGCAAAACCAATTTGTACTTTAAGAACAAATAGATTAGAAACGTGAACTTTTTTTCTTTTTCTTTCATCGACTTTTAACCAACCTTGTCATACGAAAAAAAAAAAATAAAAAAAAAAACAAGTAAATTTATAAATAAATGGTTAATATTATTATAGATACCAATCAGTTATGTTTAGTATAGAAACAAGAATCACCTCCAATCACGAAACCCTCATAAAAATGAAAATAAAAATATTGATAATTCATATTACACTGAAAATTATAAAACAAAAAATCTTCGATCCAAATCACGAAATTTATAGGATAAATAAAACTTTGTAATAGAAAACTTCGGAAGTCTAAAATTCTATGGACACATGATAAGAATGAATAATACCAGTTTCGATGAACATTTTTTAAAAATAAATATTCAACAAACAAAGTCTGGAAAGTCATACTGAAATACTTAAAGAAGAACGGTAAAAATGTAATATTAGCTAATAATCTAGGAGCCATAGAGAAGGTGACTGTTGCATAGAGATGTGTACTGCAAATTGTTGTTCTGCTTCCCTTACCCATATAGATCATTTTTATCAAGGGTAGCGTTTCTGCTATGGGGAGATTTTTTCACAAAATGGCAGCCAATATCCGCCAAAAGGATCAGGAAAATTCATATATCTCTTAAACTAGTCGCTCTATCAAATAATTTTAAAGGATCAATTTTACTCAAAACACTTCCTTCCATTGAATAAAGGATTTTTTTATTTTTGTACATTCTTGTGTACTCCAACTTGGACAGGTAGTACATATTTATCATATTTTAAAATTTAGAACATGAGAATATCATAATTTTATTTATGAAACATCTCGTTCCAGCAAATATTAATAAAGGACAACAAACGATTAGAACAGGATTTTTACAACTGGTCGATAAACCACATTTGCAAAATTTAGAACATGAGGTAGAGTTTAATGTACATGCAGACTTCTTTTGAAACCCGCAACCCTTGCTAGAGCATGGGGGTGGAAATTTTTCTGATAGATTGTGTTCAATAATATTTGGCATCCACCATGACTTACGTTCTTCATACCCATAGTAAGAATAGTCATGATATAACGAATTTTGCTCCATTCAAACTATATCCACCCTTAGCGTTATATGAGAGAGAATTGAGTCCGGTTAAAATTATAGGAAAAAAATAATGGATGAAAATACGTTGAAATTTTCTCTTGAACAAGCTGATAAATGACTATTTATTCACACCAATCATGCCAAAAAGGTTCATGCCAGTAACCAAACCTGTAGTGTTAGGTTAAGAAAATATCTAAATAGCATCATCTGACGGACGTTTTTGTATAAGCAATGTACTGCTTCCACAGAATGTTCCCTTTTAATAAATTAAATTAATTATAGTTTCTTTTTGGGACTGAGTAAATCTCAAGATTTTTTCCACTTCATGACGTATCGAAAGGATTGGACAAACAAGTTATGTAAATTCTGCCCGCCAGTTGCTCACTGACTGGGTGTGATAGAAATTTGCAACAAAACACTCTGCGCTTACTCAAGCCAGATGATTGTGCATACCTTATACAAGATTCTGGAAAGGAAGAGCTGACAGATAATATGATTCAAAAAATACTGAGGAAAGGCTTTAATAACAATAATGAGCTTCGAGCAACTAAGTGTCACCAAATGAAAAAGTTAGATTCCACAAAGATTCCTGTAGCATCTTCCAAGTGTCTGGACATAAAAAGAGCATATTTAAAAATTCCTCTGTAGTACAACATGTTGGAAGAGTAAAATTAAAAAAAAAAAAAAAAAAAAAAAAAAAAAAAAAAAAAAAAAAAAATCCCTTTACTAATTGTAAGGAAGTGTTTTGAGCAAAATTTATCTTTTAAAATTATTTGATAGAGCGACTATTTTAAGAGATATACGGATATTCCTGATGCCATTTTGGCGGATATTGGCGGCCATTTTGCGAAAAATCTTCCCATAGCAGAAACGCGTACCCTTGATAAAAATGATTTGTATGGGTAAGGGAAGCACCCAGAACAAAAATTTGCTGTACACATCTACATGCAACAGTCACCTTCTCTGGAGCCACTGGACTATAATAGAAAGGGGAAAATTTAGAAAAAAAAATGGAAGAAATGAAGGTTTTAAAAAATGTATGTCAGCAAACAATGGACTGAAGAGAGGAGGGTACTTAATTAAGCAAGAATGAAAGATTTTTCATTAATACATTGACATTTATAAGTGTATACAAAGAAATGCATCTAGAAAATGTGAAAATAAAATTTTCGATAACATGTCAATTGTTTGTAAAGCAATTCAATAAAAGTGCATTAATAGCACTTCATTTTTTACACCAGTGATGCAGTTGAGAGAGCATAAGTGGAGGGCCAAATCTGGTCGGGAGATCCCTAAGATGTGTGTATATTGTGAATAAGTATGGTTATATTTTTCAGCTTTTAATTTAATCCTAGTTTTTTTTCTTACTACTATTGTTGTTTTTTTTTTATATTCTTTTTTTTTTTTTAATTTATTTTATTGTAATTTTTTTTCACCATATTTGTTGTATAGTTTGAGGTTCATCGTTTATTTATATTATTTTTCACTTTATTTATTGTATCATATATTAGAAGGTTACTTATTTTTTTTTTATTTCATTTATTCACATTGTATTTAAGTATTGTGTGAATGGATCCAAAAAGTCATCCATATTACTTATTGTCCTCTTTAAGGTAGAATGTAATACTTTCTCAATGAAAGATATTTATTTTTTAAAAAATAGCACTTCAATAAAATAAGTTCTATAGGATTTTTTGAAGGATTTAAAATGTAAGGATCGGATATGAGATGTTTTTAGGGGCCATCATCTTTTCAGAAGCTTAGGTATATAATGCAGTTAAAAAAAATATATATTTGTGATATTTCACCCAACTCCCTCATAATCTACCAATTTCTAACCTTAGAAGAATATCCAGAACTGAATATTCTCAGGGGCATCCAAAAGTAAAAATATTTCAACAGATATATATATATATATATTTTATTTCAAAGTAACATCATTAAGGTTTTAGCAAACAATTTATACAATATGCAACAAGTGAATTTCAAATTCAAAATCGAATGATGCCTTTAGGAACGAGGGAGGACACTGCGAGGCGGACAGCAGGAGTACGACGGCTACCCTCCTCGGAGGTACATGAGCTACAGTAGCGAGTACCTGCTTGGAAGGCATGAGCCCTGCCCCGCACACCCTCACCTGCCTCCCCCGCCACCTCCTCCTCAGATACCCACAGCACCTCACAGGTATTTTGTCATTTATATCAATATCTTAATGGAATATCATCTTAATGTATCACTACTGGTCAGGAAGGAATGTAAGTCTGTGACATAATATCTGCATGACATTGCTCGGAATAATTCCTTTATGTGACGTGTGCTCCTTAGAGAATAATAATACTTTTAATTATAATTTATGAATACCATATATTTCATATTGAATGCTCTCAATTTTATGAACAACACCCTTGTACATGTTAATAAAAGTTCGATCAAAACATATCCTATTTTGCATCTGCTAAAATATCCCAATAATACAAAATTTAAATTACCATTGACAAAAAAATTTTTTTGGTACTAATAAATACTTCAATGCTCACCGTTTTTCAAAAAAACTAGCCACAAAACTGCAAATCTCACAAAAACTTGCAAATTTAACCATCTTTCATATGGTATGATCAAATTAGAGATCAGTATCGATTTAATGGAGAAATTTACTTTTAAAACCAGAACAACATGGTGTTTTCATTTGGCATACAAATCAGTTACTTGTATAAATAAGGCATTATGATAATCCCTTAGTGGAAATATGTATTTTAAACATAATAAACTATTCATTTTTAATTTGGTAATGTTTTTTCTTCAGTAATGTTTCATGGCTGTCATATTTTCAAGCCATATCAACAACAATAATAATTAACTACAAAAAATATGTATAATTATTTTAAAAAACAAACGCAATAGTTTATAATTAAGTGCATCACAATTTTAGTTAATAATATCTGTAGGTATAAAAATTTAATTCACTATGAATTTAGTCATATATTAAAATTATTTCTTATGAAATAATGAAGTGTGGTTGCAAAATTTATTCAAATATGCATGGTCTATTGCTTAAATTTATAAATACCTTATTGATTGATGGTCATTATATTAGGGAAAAAACAAAACAAAAAAACAAAATGGTTAGTTCAAATGTATGTGCATTGTATAGATAAATTTATTAAACTGATTAATAAACTGGAGCATAGGTACAAAGTTAATGAAGTTTTTAAGGGTAAGTGATTTGCTCTCTTCTTTTTCATCATTTATTTATTATTAATAATCATAATTTTTTTTAAATTCTAACGTAAGTGCAGCGCATTTTCTGGGCCAAAATTAAAATAATACTTTGATGATTGATATGATATAATATATTATAGCTTAATATGAAAGAAGTTTCCCCATAAAAGTTATAATTTTATAAGTGTCAATTAGAGCATCAATTTGTTTTCATCTCTTTATCTTTAAATTATAGCTTCTAACCTACCACTGTACCTGTTACACACAAAATTTTTAGTTGATAATAAAAAATAAAAACAAGATACAACAGAGCATTTTAAATAACAGCATATTACTGTCCCATATGTTCATTGTGTGTATATATTTATTGAATGAATAACTACAAACTGTTGATTATATTTAGTTACTTGTATTATTAGAATTGTATATTTATAAACTGATTCATTCCAAAATTTATATTGTTGATAACACCAAAGTACAGTAAAAATTAACTCATTTTTTTTTTAGATTCCCTAGATCAGTAAAACTATATCCAGAATTGCTCCTGATATATACCATTTAGGCCCTGTATTTTAATATAACTGTATTGAATAGGTATTCATAGTGTTTGATTTGAATATATATAAACCTATTAACAAATACTGTTAGTTTATTTATCAAATGGTCTATCAGCTTAAAAAGGAACACATATTAAATATTAATTTTAATAGTACTGTACAAGTTTATAATGTTATAGTTTGAAAATGAAAAATATTTAAGAAATTTTAGAGTACATATCCATCATAGAAAATCAGATCATTATACCAAAGATACCCAGAGTAGAGTAATCACTCTTATGCTCGGTCAGCATAGTTCAGATTTAAAAAAAAAAAATGAAGTATCTATTTCTCTAGTATTATATCTATATCTATATCTAAGGTATTAATTAAAATCAGATTTAACTAAACTACGGGATTCACTAAGTTTTAGTTTCAGACACATGAAAATTTGAAAAAAAATCTATATTAAATCATATAATAATCATAAGTTTTACAAAAATAAGCTTTTAAAGAGAAATGTTCTTATAAACTTTTAATAGTTAAATAAAATTTTCAGACCAAAGCACGTTAGTTTTGCACGATCTCATACTATGCAATCCTTTGAAGACACAGTCAGTTTTGGAAGTGGAAGCTGTATAACATCCTGCAGTCAAGAAAGGCTAATTGATGGAAAGAAGATACCAGACACGCCAAAAGTTATTGTGATGGGTAATTCTAATACTTGTCATTATTGCTTCTGGAACTTTTTATATTACTTTTCAATCCTCACTCCAAACAAAAAATCACACAGGATAGCATGATTTAATGGATAGATCATTTAATAGATAATAAATTTAATAGCTAAAAAAAAAAAGTCCATTAAAATATTTAAAATTGCTCTCAATGTACAGATAAGTTTGCCTAATTTACCCTGTTAACAGAAAGCGATTTCATACTTCATTTTGTGGTACTAGTATGTAACCAAGTCACTGAATGAATTAGCATAAATAAGAAAACTGGTATAAACAGACATGTTAACCTAGAAATAACAATATCACAATAACAGCCTTCTCAATTTGTAGAATATTCTTGAAATCAAATGTTTCCTTGATGAACTATAAATTTATTTTTTATTCTTCCCAGACTCCTTCTACCTTTTTGTACTAAATTAAAAACAATATATTAAATGTACAATTAAGTATACTTCAAGGTTGGATCAAAGCAGAAACAATATTTGTTCATGTATATTATCTATTTTTATTTGATTTTATTTTTTCTTAATTTACTATTCTAACTAAACTTTTATCCTTAATAGCTTTATTTTTTCTTCTTACTGTATATTATTATTATTTTCTTCTTTTTGTTTCAGAAAAGGCCAAGAGGGCACCAATGAAAACACAAGCAACTCAAACTGAAGTATGCCTTGGCCGAAAACCATTACCTCCAAATTATCTTTCGCTGAGCCCGAGGACTGTTCAGAGGGTATTTGAATTCATTGCTATCTTCTCTTTGAAAAATTAAAACTATCCCTCAAAGTAGAAAGGCAGATTTAATATTTGATAAAATATTATGGTGAAACTAACTCAAATTCAAAATAGCCACATTTATGGCGCCCAAATACATCATTTTTATTATATTTCATTAAAATCATTATGATTTTTTTATGTGCCCAGGGTAATAAGCTGTATAAAATTTAAAAAGAGCTCATAATATATAAATATATATGTATTTTTTCTTTTTAGAAATAATTTGTTAACTACTTCTTTAAATGTTCCAAATGCTTAACCTAATTTATGAAATAGCAAATAGGATGGTTGAGGTTGCAGTCATCAGACACACAATACTAAGAAATTAACTTATTGTGTCAAACTGTCGGCTTGCTTTGCAAAAATTCATCATGGTACAGCAAGGATAATACTAAGCTCAGTAAACCATTATAATTTATACCTAGACCATTATAATTTATTAAAACTACTTTTGACAAAGGATAGTTTTCTCTTTTTATTGTAAACCTCTATTGAAAAAAATTGATGTAATTTTTAATAAGTTTGACAAATATTCAGAAACAAATTGAGCAATCCAATATTGAAGTAGTAATTTGAAGTTTTCAACAATTTTCAATTGTATTCTTTACTTAAAAGGTGAGAATGGTGTCTCAAGGGGCTCAAACTAATGGTGACCGTGCACTCAATAGAAAGTTAATGAAAAGTCTTTCAGAAGCTGCCAAAATTGGGCAACAGCAGCAAGTAGATGTTACATTGCACGAACCTCTTCAAAGAACTCAATCAGAAGAGCCCAGGTAACTGCATAATATAAAAAATTATCATCCCATTGTAGGCAAGTTTAGTTTATATAAATGAAAACATGCAAGGACAGAAATTCCTCTACCGATTGATTGAAATTTTTCATTATTTTCAATTATGGCAACATAGAATAATTAAACCTAGACCGGGTACACCTACTGGAGTCAAGTACCCGGGGACTTTGTCGGCCACTACTGTTTTCTTTACCTTCTGAGAATATATCCAATCCTGATCTAAACTATTATGTATTAACAATGATTCATATTGTTTTTAGTTGAAATAGGATTAATATAACCTAAAAGTAATAACTATTTTTTATTTTATATTATTTATAACAATATAGCTAAAAAAATATGAGAAATGAACTTTTACTTATAAGACATGGTATACCCTGCTTTTTTATAACAGTAAAAATCATTTCATCACTTTGGTTATACATCTTACAACATTTTTTTAAAGTAAGCATTTGGTGAAGTAAATCCTAGCCCATATGGTTTCATACTTTCCAAAGAAAAATTCTTTTTCCATCTTATCTTCATAGATAAGACCAACTAATAAAACCCTGCCTGAAATGAGCAGAGTTAAATTTATTTCGACAACCCCTATGTTTTTTAAGTATTAATCAGTATCAGTTAACGCAGGGGTGGCCAACTCTTATTAATGAGAGGGATGCTTTACCATTACATATAAAAGTAGGTGCTGCACGTATTACAAAAGTTTAAAATTAAGTAAACTAACTCATGTATAAAACATATTTATTAATAAAGAATAAAAGCATAAAAATAAAAATAAAATTAATAATAATAGTTGATAAATAAAATATTTAAATGATCATTAAATTGTAGATCAAACTCTTCTAAATGTTGTTATTCTTCTTCTTTACGGCCCAAAAACTCGTGCTGAGTCCAGGCCTCCTGTAGCATCAACTGCCAGTACTCAAAAAGTATATTTACTGCTGAGTTTGTTCCCTTTGTCAACTCCTCATAATCCTAAATATTTTTGAGCAGCGACAAATCCCTTAAGTGCTACAAGACTATCCAAAAAAAATCCAGGGGCCATGATTATTTAACACTTTTTTAAAAATAAAATTCATTCTTTAGAAAATGTAACTATCATTGAATCAAAAGTGAAATAATTTCATTTTTTTAGAGTGCTTTTAATTTATTTTTCTGATCCGTCTCTATTCTTTCTCATGAAAGAAAATAATTTTTTTAATAGTGAAGATGAAATTAGCATTGATTAATATTTAAGAAAAACACTGAATTCTAATACATTATAACTAATTTTATATTTTTAAGATCACCCTATTTGCCAACAAGTCCAAAAGAAATATTTATCAATTTTGAACCACTTGAAAAGAAAGGGAAAAAAAAGTTAGCAAAAACCCTATCGGATGGAGAAATTTTAGAAGCCAAACAGAAAGATGAAGGAGAGCCATGTACACAGTCTGATGGAGAGCTGCAAAAAAGTGGTCTGTCAGATATGACACATGATAATTTAGATCTTGAAATAACAAGTCCTCAGAAACAAAAACTCCTGGTAAGTGATTTTTCTTATATTATGCCTAATAATTTTAATTATTTAAAACGTTTGTTACTTCAATACAAAATTAATGCAATTTGATGCTATAGTATAGCATAAATTAAAATTACTGTCCTCTTAACCGATTTTATGTATTAAATCTTTTTGTTTTGATCCATTGTTGGTTCAAATTGTTATACTGCAGTTTTAATATATGCCTTCAGTCTGATAATGTGCATATATATATATATATATATATATATATATATATATATATATATATATATATATATATAAAGAATTTTATATCTATTTTAGATAAGTAACAATGCCAAGAAAATTGGATATAGTAGGAGGTAGCAAAAATTCAACATCATGCTTGATTTTATGTCTACCTTTGCAATAATACTATTATCGTACTATATGGGCATGATTATTATTTACAATACTATTTTATTTTCCGGCGATTCCGACTAGGGAATAGAAACCTTCTCTCATCGCTAGCATTCGCCCTCATCATACTGGCAGCCAATGACCGGAGCCTGCAATATAATGTGAATATCATGCAAGAAGAGCTGTCCAGTAATAATATGAATATTAACCTCGGGGAAACAAAATTCATGAGAATAGGACGTCAATTCATAGAGTAATGAGAATCCTGAAGTTAAAAGAACAAATCTTAGAACAAGTTCTTGATTTTAAGTATGGGTGCTTGGCTAGATGAATGATTGGGAGATTATGGAAAGACTTGGAGCAGCTGGAAGAATGCTACACACTTTCCGAAGAGCTTTCGTAAGGAGAAGGGCTATGATGAATAAATCAAAGTTATTTGTTTACAAGTCTATGGTACCTTACCATGAAATATAATACTCAGTTCCAGGCCATGGAGATAAAATACCAAAAGAAAGTCAAGGGGAAGACCATGAGAAACCAGATCCACAGCACATTTTATAATATTATGTTTTTCTAAAAAAAAAATTTGCTTAGTGTTAGATGATACATCAATCAAGAATCGGTATTGGTTGTTCTAGTTGTCAGATAATGGCTTATTTAGGAATATATGAAATTTATAACTTACATTATATGGAGAAGGTTATCTTTCATTTAAAATAGAATTACATTTTTTAAACAATTTTTATTTTGAAAATTAATTAATTAATTTTTTGGATGAGTTTTTAGTTGTTTTACAAACATTTACTGTTTTTCTAGATTTCAGCAGACTCGCAAGAGGAAGAATTTCATGAGAACCTGATATACCAAGATATGTTCCGTAAGTCCAGCCTGGAAAGTCCTGGTGATGGGAAAGGTCTACTCACGCCTGCCAGCCCTTCGCCCTTTGCCTCCTGTGATTCTCTCAACACAAAGGACCACTCTGATGGCATGTGGAATGAGTCTCAAATGACAGTAAATTATATTATTTTTATTTTCATTCTTCAGAATTGAATTGAATAATATAATTCTTACCCATTTAGATATATTTTGCTCTCACATCAAAATGAAACACCTCTGCCTAAATAATATACTAAGACTATACACTCTATACTTTAAAAACAATCTACCAACTCCGACAACGATTAAATACTTTATACTTTATACTTACTTACTCAAATCTTTATGGACCTATGCATCACAAATTTTTAGGACAGCAAAAAAACTCACATTCAAAAATTACAAACTTTTCAGTCTAAGGTCTTAGGAATCATAACTCGCTTACCCTGGTACGTCAGTAATAGAACATTGCATACACACTAGAACATACCCACTGTACATGACCATATTCACACTTCATGCAAAAGATTTTATGACAATCTTCAAGGACACTACAACAAACTAATTCGATACTAGCAACTTTGGATATGCCTAAGTCACCCCAAAGAAGACTGAAGGCGCAGGCTAAAAGATCTAAGATAAATCTGAAAAAATGGAAGACTGGAGTAGGTACCGATTGGTGCTGACCTCCCACATACCTGACATGCCAATTTTACATATTTTATATCATATTCCGCTTATTGTCACGTTTCAAGCAACAGGTGTGAGTAAAAGAAATATAGCGGAAAAATATATATTTGTTATGAAACATAGAGTAAATTAGTTCCCACTTTAGTGTTCTCTGGTTTATTGTTTCATGGTATTATCTAAAATATTTTAATGATATTGATTCCATATTATATATATATGGATATATATATATATATATATACAATACATGTATATATATACAATACATTATATATATACATTTACAATACATATATGAAATGATCATGTGTTCTTTTTAGGTTTTGCATGCTGACTCAGACAATAATGGAGCAGGTACATGTATGAGTGGTTCAGATGTAAGTTCATCTCTAACCCCGAGTGCTGCATTAAATTCAATGACTCCTTCAACGAGGCGAAAACATTTACTTATGATGCAGCATGCCCAGCGCTCAAGTATGGACACTGATGCTCTTGAATGTGAAGAGACAGCATACGAACCAGTAATTTATGGAATATTTTTTTCCATTAGGCTTTAAGCGATTATTTCTGAATGATTACATTTCTCTTTTTATGTAAAAATTTTTCTTTGTTCTATCATAATTCATATCTATCATAGCTATCCTATTACAATTTTAGGTATTTTATAGAAGACTTATATTTGCAACTAAATTAGGCATGTGTACAAATAGATTTATTTTTTTAAAGGCAATTTTAGTTTAAATTGATTAGTAAATACTCATATATCTTGGAATGAATTATGCAGCAGGTACCTGTTTCTGTATTATAGTTTATTTGTATTAATATTTCCAGTAGAATACATTCTGCACTATCCTTCTTTTTTTCTTTTCTTTTTTTTTCTATTGTATATTAATTTTTATTAAGTTGAATGATTTTCAGGAAATTCAAATAAAGACAAAACAAGAGAAGAGCCCATCCGTCCCAACATTAGCAGTTACTATTCCAATTCATGATATAACTCCAGAACCTTTATCAAGGACTTCAATGCAAAAGGAAAAAGAACTGTAAGAGCACGATAAACTATATTCTATAATTACAGATTTATTTATTCCTTAAGACATTTCTAATATTAGCAATGTTACAAACTACATAAGCAATGCTAAATATCTTAAAAGCACATTAGAGATTTTCTTCTCTTAAGGTCAGTTGGACCATAAAGGACTGAATTATTCGGCACAAAATTATCGGTAAAACACTTTTTTTGATTTTTTGTTTTCAAAAAAGAGGCAAATAATATAAATAAATAAAAAGATTTAGGATTTAATAATTACTAACAAGTAATTCCTAGTTTAAGGAAACTTTTGGGGGCAGAAAGGAAGATCTTGAGGAAAATTTATGGGCCAATAAAATTACCGGAAGGATATAGGCTGAGGCCTAACAGAGAATTATACAGAGAAATGGATGACCTGGAAACGGACATTAGGTTAAGGAGGCTATGTTTCTACAGTCATATGGTCAGGATGAACCAGAGCAGAATAAATAGGAAGATCTTTGGAAAAATGTGGGGATATAAAGAGGTTGGGGGGTACATCAGACCGATGAAGAAAGAAACGGGGAAATTGGGGATTTCAAGTCAAGACTGTCTCGATAGGGATAGATATAGGGGAAAATTGAGGGAAATAAAGGACCTTGTGGGTACCAAGGAGGTGAGGGGGAGGAGAGTATGGAGCGAGGAAGAAAGAAGAATGCAATCTGAGAGAATGAAGAAGAGGGAGGGATGTGTGGGGAGAGTTGGGAGGAAATGATATTCATGTGGTTTATAAGGTCGTTCCGTGTAAAAAAAAAAAAAAAAAAAAAAAAAATTACTAACATAAGTTTAACTTGATAGTTTTACTAATTACATCCCTAAAAAAAATGTACACACATGGGCTCATCTATAATCACAATGATTAAATAATAAACAATATTATACAAAGCTACAAAACTAACTCATTTTGTATGTATAAATTAATTAATAATTTAGTAAGCAATAAGTAATTTTTTAGTTGATTTATCAGGAAAATGGATCGTCCTACATCACCGGCATTAAGAGGAAAAAGAAGAAGTCCTGGTACAAGAACTCCAGAATCCGACTACCACCATTCTTCATCGCAAACTCTCAGTAGTAATGGTAATTTAAATAATATAATATATGAATATTTATTTATTTATAAATATATTTCTTTTAACAAAAAAGAAAAAGAACTTTGTTTTTTTTGCCTCCCTCCGCAAAAACAGTTGTTTTGTGAAGTACACAAACTAAAGGCAAAGTAACTTTCCAATATTTTCTAAGATACATTGCATCTTGTATGGTAAAATGGTAAAAGGATTAGTAAAAATTAGAATAAGAGAAAAAGGTAAAAAACAAATGTGAAGGAGTTGATGAATTACTAGTAAAACTTTCAGTTGTATATATAATATTAACTATACTTAAGTTAACATAGTATAGATCACATTTTACTTCTAAACCAGTAGAGACAATGGTAGTTACATAGAACCCTGCTGGTATTGTGGAGCCCCTTTGAATCTTGCCATTTAGGTATGGTGTAAATTTATGGTAATAATGATTCAATTACTCTGTCAAGGTTCGTTGCTAAAGGGCTCTTGAGTAAAATACAGGAGGTTAGTCAACTTTCTACCTTGGGTTTTTTTAAGTTCAATTTTTTTTTTTCTATTTTTACTTCAAATCCTATTTGTTTAGTGAACACTAATAAAGAGGTCCCATCTCAAGTCTGAAGCACTACTTTAATTGTTTTTTTGTTTTTTTTTTTTTTTTTTTTTTTTTTTTTTTTTTTTTTTTTTTTTTTTTTTTTTTTTTTTTTTTTTTTTTTTTTTTTTTTTTTTTTTTTTTTTTTTTGTCTAAACTACTCATTTGAAAGTTAGGGTAGCTCAAAATTTAAATAAATAGTGTGTGACTACTGAATAAATTTATTAATTATCATAGAGAACAATAATTTTTTTTTTCGAAATATCAAACACTGATAAGCCGAATTCGTTTCAGTTCCATGTTACCATCCTTTAACTCCTATAAATCACTAACATTAACATAAGTATATTATTTAACAGAAGCGTTTGCCCGGTCTGATTCTGGAAGGACAAATACAGACATGTCAGAAGCTTCAACAACTGACGATTATGCCACAGCAACAGAAAATAATTCAGATGGCAGTGGTAGACCCCAACAGCAACAGCCAGGAACTGGATCTTTTGAGAGTGGTTCCTCTTTGTATAGCCTTACAAGGACTGATGCTACCGAGGAGCAACAAGTATGTAATGGTCAGGTAATTAGAGACCCATTGTTAGTTGTTGTGAATCGCTGTACAATTCTGCACCTCATTTAAAGATCAAAGCTTTCTTAAGTGGAAATGGTCTAAAATTTAAAAAAAGATTAACAAAAGATACATCACAGTAGTGTTACAGGATATAAAATCAATTTATTTTATTTCATTTTTTTAATTATTATTATTAATTTATTTTAAATGAACTCTGATTCATGAGAAAATATCATTTGACCAATTTAGAACTATCTGAAACAGGTCTTTGAGGGTATATCTCTCAATTTCTCTACCCTGCACAAAAATGCTTGAAACAGTGCACTGTTTCATACCTCTCTTCATGCTGTCATTCCATGAACCCCAATTTCGTCTAAAAAATTTCCTTGACAAAGAATGTTAATTTTTGAAAAGAATTGAAAAATTATTTCTTACCTTAAAGATGAAAAACTAACATTGCAAGAAGGATGACAGATGAAAGATTTATTTAACTAAATAAGTTAAAGAATATATTTCTCACAAGCAATCAGTCACGACACATGATTGCTTATGTTAGTAGTATCTGTATTTCAAATAGGACAGTTAGTCTCTTAAATGGGTTTTATTATTTTCCCATGGATATGAGTTCATTTAGAATAAGTCCAAAAGAAAAAAAAAGTTTTTATTTAGTCTTGTATATTTCTTTTATCTTGTAGTGTATTATTTACTTATGTTCTAGTTAAAGAGGTTAGAATTGTTTATATAATTGAGTACACAGGAAATTCATCAACAGAAATAGTAAGAGTATGTATTGCAAACTATTGAAAGAACAATACAATATTATGCTATGAAAATTATAGCATAACTGAGAATATCAGTAATCATTCACAGCTGACAGGAACCATTAACCTTATCAAACCCATTATCTGGTTGTCCCTGTCATCTAGATTCTTCTAGGCATTTTAACTGATTTATAGAAATCAGGCCTAAATGAAAGTGTCAAATTTATATATATATATATATATATATATATATATATATATATATATATATATATATATCAATTTTATTGAAATTTTCAACTGTACAAATATATACATGAAGTAAATGAGCTGATAACGATTAAAATAACATGTCAAAACTTGAAAAGAACTACTTATCAGTAGCACTTCAATAAAAATACTACACTAGAAGACCTATAGGCCATCTTCTTTTCAGACGCCTCAGAGGATTATCGGGAATGGAGTGGGAAGCAAGTTGAGAAACTAATGGATTTGAGTGGTTATTGAGCTTCCGATGAAAGGATAGGTATCTGGTTTGGGTTAACTCAGCAACATATGGAACATTAAGGTCTTTATTGATAAGTTTATTGGTGACAAAGTAAGGGGCATTTAGAATTTTTCGAAGGATTTTGGATTAAGGAATGGATATGAGATGAATTGGATGGTTTAGTAGAGCCCCAAAGCTCAACTCCGTACGTCCAAATAGGTCTAATCACAGTCATGTAAATAAGTCTTTTGTAATGAATTGGGAGCTTTGATCGTTTGTCTAGTAAATGTTGAAGTAGTCTGTAGCGACGGGCAGTTTCTTGTCGCTTTAGTCTTGTATGTCTTCAAAAATGAAAAAATAAAAATAAAAAATTACAAATCATTCCTAAAAAACAGTGTTACACTTTATTCAGTTGATTCAAGACAGCCAGGCAAAAAGAATTCTAGCCTGGATTATTGGAGACGTTAATGTGCTGCATCTCAGCTTTAGAAAGTTCCAGACATTGAAATTAAAGAGAGAGTGGAACAAATGGATAACATCCTCCACACTATTGAGACTAGGAGGCTAAAATGGTTTGGTTGTGTTATGAGGATGGGACAGGGATGATAGCCCAAAAGAATGGAGCCCAGAAAGAATATAGAAGAAAGTTCACATTAGGAGACATTGAAATGAGGGCATCATGGAAGGAATGATGAATAAAGTATGCATGAGGGAGACTGGCTGGATGAAAGAAGATGGGACCTAAATATAGGAGACGGCCGAAATCACGCTCAGACAGTTTTTTCCCCTAATCTCTAGATCTCTTCTTCTTTTTCCAATTGCTCGATAGACCATTACTGGTCCCTGGCATCCTCTAACAACTTCTGCCTATCTGCTTGTCGTTGGGCAGCTCTCCTCCAATACCTGACTCCCAGGATCCTCCTAGCATCCTCCCCTACGCTGTCCATCCATCTAAGGCAGGGTCTCCCTCTGCTCCTGGTCATGTGTATATCTTCCATCAATAATATTTTAGGGATCGCATTCTCCTACATACGAGCAACATGACCGGCCCACCTCAGTCTTCCCAGTCTCATGTATATCATTATGTCTGACTCTTCCAGGAGGCTATACACTTCTTGATTAGTTCTTCTGAGGTATGCCTCCCCGACTCTCTTAGGTCCATAAATTTACCGCAGAATTCTTCTTTCGAAGGCCAGTAGGCTTTGTTCATCCAATCGAGAGACTACCCATGACTCTAGGTAAGTTAGTACTGGTTCTAGACCTCTAGTCAGGCTGAAATAACAGAAAAGATATTTTCTGCCTTCAGTCAGCCTCAAAATCAGGTCTGGGAGCATGGCAGTCAAGTGCCTTACCCAGTGAGCTATTATGCCTCCTTGGGTCTAATTGATTTATCATTTTATGGAGGTGTCATAATGTTTTAAGGGTTTTACTTTTATTATTCTAAATTATTTTATTTGTCATTATTTTTATTTTTATTATTGTTGTCAATTTAAAAAAATTAACATTAATAGGTGCCTTCCTCACCACCACTCATCGAAGAAGAACATGAGAAAGGGAGTGAAGAAAAGGGGCGGGAGGGTGACGGAGACACATCAAGCCCTGAAAGCAGCACTTGCGGAAGGTAACTTTAGTTTAAATTCCTCTTCTATGTAATGTAAGTATTAGAAGCCAATTTATGTATTTTTTGCACTTATTGCACTGATGTTAAATTTAAAATTAAATAGTTTAAATGCTCCATAATAAATAATCCAATAAAATTTTGCTTTTTTATTTTTCAACATACACTCCCTGTCAAAAATATTGCAACACCCATAATTCACGAGATTTTCATGGTTTTGACCTTGATCGATACTTTGTTTATATTTATATTAATATTATTTATAAAATGAGAGACATTTGGGATTAGACACATCATTGTTATTCCCTTTTTACTTACAAATGATGTAATTTTGGTTTATTAATTTCAAATTTCCTTTCAGTCTATGATTATGTTTCGTTTGCTTCAAGTCTGTTCCCTATTTTCTGTTTAGTCAAATTATAACAATTAATTTTATTCACAATGCAATGAATCGTTTAAACCACGATGATTCGGTTGGAATCATTACTCTCCCTGAAGAAGGCAAATCATTGCGTTACATTGCTAATTTCCTTGGGATTCACTATTCTTCCATTTCAAGGACTATAAAAAGGTTAAGGGAGACTGGTAGTCAGCCATTTGAAGCTGACCACCTATCTAATCCCATGGATAACCACTTCATTAAAATAGAAGCACAGCTCTTCCATTAAAAACCTGATCACTGATGTTCAAGGGATATCAACCTCAGAGTCAACGGTCATTAGAAGATTGAGAGAGTCAAACCTCAACTCAAGAAGGCCAGGGCCAGTAAAAGGTTCTCTTCTCACCATGGAACACCGCGTAAAAAGATTGAGATTTGCAAGGGAACAGCTATCAAAGGAAAATTTTAAAAAGTAAATTTTCTAAATTTTTTGTTAATTGGAAGAAATATTCTAATTTATTTTAATAATACTTGTTTATGTCCACTTTAAAAATGTTTATTATAGACTTCAGAACCTTTCTTTATTATGAAAAAACAGTAATTCTTGTAAAATTCAAATATTTCAAAGTGTTGCAATACTTTTGACGGGGAGTTTATTTTAAATATTTTTACTAAATTGATGTCTAAATTAAAAATTAATAAAAAATGCATGCTTTGTTCTGTTTTTGTTTTTTTTTTATTAAACTTTTTTCCCTTTTACTATTGCATTTATTCCACTTTTTGACATTTTAGCTATAGTGTTGAAGGAAGCAGTGAAAAATTAGGGCATTCTGACAAAAGTGGTCATTGCTCGTCCACAGGTGGTTATGATTCACCTTTTGAAGATCGTACTAGGAAAAGGTACTCAAATCATAATAATCTGAAAATATCTGAATAAACTGTAGTCCATTTTGTGCTGTAAATAAGAGGTTTAAAAATGAAAACCAGTCACAGCTGGATAAATTTATTATTGGAACGAAGACTTTTGTCAAAGGGCCAATTCATTTCTTTTTGATTAATTTTTATCAGCATGTTCCATATTTCCGTAATATTTCTTTATTGCATGGAAGTTTTACCTACTTTGCCTGTTTGTTGTATGATTCATGTTTCATATATTTTTTCTAAAATTTATCAATTTTGTTTTTTTATATTTAGCAAATGGACATCAGATGATAAGACAAAAGTGAAAAAACGGTTCACCCTTGAGTTGTCAACCAGTTTGGAACGACCTGAAAGTCCGATTAAATCTGGTAAATATTTTAAATGATTTAAATATTTATTTATGAGCTTTATTCCAAACTTACAAAAGTGAAATATTTTCTGGAAACTACACATGTATAAGCTTTATAAAATATAAAGCAGTTTGATAGTTTATTGACGTTCGGTGCCTTTATTTTAAAACACTGTTTTTCTACTTGTTTAATAGAAAGAGAAGAGAAAATTGTTACAGAATGCTTTATAGTGTTAAAGCAAGAAATATGAGGAAAATAAACCTTTGATTATAAGTAATATAATGAAAATAAAAAATAAACAATAAAACTATCACTGATTAAGGATGAAGTCATCATCACAATCTGTCCCTCTCTACCGCTCAAGGATGATGTAAATTTGAAATTTGTTGATTTAATGATACTTAAAATTTATTTAACAATTTCTTTATATTTATATTGGTACTAATGGGGTGATTAAAAAAAATAAATAATAATAACAATGATAATATTCTTATAAATCAGTCGAAAACCTATGACGGAAAAGAAAAAGGAAAAACTATTGGCTGGTCTCAGGAAGAAAAGAAAGCATCCAAAGGAACTAGTCATAAGCGCTCCTAGATGGGCTTAAATCAATAAAATAAAATAAATAATATTCTAATATTAATGAAATTTATTTCGCTCTTACTTAATAGTTATTTTAACATCATAAAACTGTTAGTATTTAAGAAACTTTATTGTCAAATTTTATAAACTTAATTATTATATGTATAATTAACTAAAGTACAAAAAAACCATGTTTATCTAAAATGTTCTGTAAATATTCATGATAAAGTTCTGGCAATGACCACCTTCTCTACTCAATTCCCAAGCTACTTTTGAACTCCCACTCTGCCTCCAATGGTTGTCAAAACCATATTTAGCAAAATAATATTTCTCAGTATTTTTTTAGCTTCAGATAAAATTCCTTATTATTTTTTTAATTGAAAATGAGAAAAGAATTTTCCATTATTTTAATTTTATTTCTTAGCTAGAAGCCCTTGGCAGAAGAAGTCTATTGTTACTCCTGTTGAGGTGGAGAAGGAAAAAGTTCGTAGTAAAAGTCCTGTTCCTGGGAAAAAAACTCCAGTTCAGGTATAGATATTTAAAAGTTTGCTTATAGATTGATATAGCTCTGAAATATTTATTTCTTATTTTAAATTGATTATCAGTGAATAGATTCAATCATTTATAAAAACTCTTAAAAAGAATTATAGTTAATCAACCGTTGAATAAACAAAATAATACAAAAATATAAAGTTTCTTCTTTTTGAAATTAAGTAAATTTGAGAGGTGAAGTTGGATTATTTTCTTTAGGAAAAGAAAATGTAGTGCTTAGAGCAACTGGTGAAAAAAATTATAGTTATAACTTATACCAGCTATAAGGAGAAATAATAGAATGGGAGAATGTAATTGATAAAACGATCTGACTCAATAAAAATGCCAAATTGACAATGATTATTTTGAGACAACTGAGAAATTCCATTAAACTTATCATAACTCTTAAATATTATTCCTTTATATTACCATTTTCTCTAATCCTATAAACATTACTTGGTGGTATTTTTTTATTAAAAGAAAAAGCCTTCATTATTGATTGATTCATGTTAACCACTCTTTATTTTCCCATATAAATCCATTTACAGTTCAATATATAAACAACAGTTATGAATCCTTATAGAATAATTTAGTGTCATCAAATCATAAATAATTTTAATTATTTCTGTGAAATATATTTTAAAAAATTTTATAATGAAAATTATGTTTTAGATAAGTCGAGAAGTTACCCCGATCAATTCAAGAAGCCCAGCTGACACTATGAGGAAAGAAGAGTGGCTGCCTCAAAGGCTCACACCAGAAGAAAAGGTAAATATGAATATGATAGCAGTCATGATTATGAATTATTATATATATTAATTTTAAAAATGTGTTTATTTTTCTTCACTCTCAAGCTCTAATACTTTATTTATTTCATACTTTAGCCCTAGTCCGACCTTAGCCTTATGAAGAGTTGACAGCCATTCCCATGACTTTCTGCCTTTTTCTACCAATCTCTCACTCCCAGTTGTCTCAGGTCATGTTGAATATCCAGCTTCCTTAGTCTATGTCTTCCTCTCAATCTCTAGCTACTTGTCTGCCATGCATTTTCTTTTTTGCCAGCCTATCATCAGGTGTCATTTGCACATGGTGCAAGCCACTGCCATCAACCCTCTTTAATTATAGCCACAATGTTGGACTCATTAAAAATCTATTAAAGTTTGATATTTTTTCTAACCCTCCATATTTCATGGTAATTTACTAGGCCAAAGAACTTTAAAAGGACCCCTCTCTTCCAAATCCTTAGAATCATCTTACTATCCCGATTCAGAACCCGTCCCCCATTCACTAGTACTGGTTTTATAACTATTTTGTAAGCATATAGTAATATCCGACTTTAACTAGTAAGATCAAAATCATCCTCAGCATTGTATGATCTTACAAAGTGCAATAAGGCATTTGCTACCAGCCTCAATTAGGACTTTCATAAGTAATTTCAACTATTTCTTTGTTATCAGACACCCTTGGTATTTAGAACATTTGCAGTGCCTAAATTTATACCCATTAATTTGTAACTCTTCATCTTTCCTTGTGTTCAAGGCATCTCTAAATTTTATTTTGAATCCCATTCATCACTGCCGCTATTTTAAATTGTTCTAGCACTCCTGAAAGTGTTGGTAATGTTATGAATGTGATGACATCATCTGCATAAGCCATATTTTGAGTGAGTCTATTATAAAGGCGCAGGTGGGGTAGCTCATTGGGTAAGGCACTTGACTACCAAGCTCCCAGGCCGAGTTCGAGTCCTATGGGTGATGAAGGATCACCTTGTCTTATGCCGTCTCTGACTTCAAATTCTTTTGATAGTGCTCTGCCAATTCTAACTTGAAACTAAGTCTCTTGTCTTGCCATTTCAAGTAATCTCACCAACTCTGGAGAAATACCAAGAGCTCTAGTTTCCTTAGCCACCCTTTTGCTATCTAAAGAGTTGTACACCTGTTTGAAATCAATAAAAAAGTAGAGTTGACAAATATTATGCTCAAAATTTTTTTTCCAAAAGCTGTTTTAGGCAGAAAGTTAAATCTGTAGTGGATATTTCTTTGACTTATATGTACTTTAAATTAATATAAACATTAAATTTAATTTTTCATTGGCTCAAGTAGTTTAATTTTATGTTTAATCAGAAAGGAAAATTAAACAATGGCATTGGAGTTCAGGACACTAGTGATGAGTCTAGTGAGGAGTGCACTTGTGGAAAGAATAAAAGAGCTAGAGAGAATCAGAGAAGAAAAACACCTCCAGTCAAAAGTCCGACAATCCATACCAGGTAATACAAATTTAGTTTTATGTTATAATTTTCTAAGCTCAATCTGTCATTAATCACATCACATGTAACAGACGGAAAAGTATGCCTGGAGAAGACTTGTCAAAGAGGAGATGTTCTATATCAGCTAATAAATCACCAAGCCCACAGGAAGATCAGGCAGTTGTACCAGGTTCAAGGCTGAGTCCTTATACGGTCCACAGCCCTGGTGGCAGTCCAAGCAAACATCACAGAGCTAAGGTTTGCCTTGTTTAAGTTAATTTTTGGTGCCTAGTTCATATTTACAGCTTTACTAATTATCATATAACAGCTTCAATGCAACATTAATTGAATCAAAACCCTCCCTCTCTCAATAGCAACAATCCCTACCGATTATTCATTGCTTTATCCCAACAACCTCCTTATTCAGTTCATAAATCATTAAAAATATAACAATAACTTCAAATAAGCAACTATCCTCTTGAATAATTGGAATAAACATATTTCTCAAAGCACCCAAAAATTCATCTCAATTGTCAAACAGCTCCTAAGATTCTGTGATTGATTACCACACTGTACCTGTCAACTTTTAGCTTCCTCCCTCATTCTTCCACAACTTGATTACAGGTGCTTAGTGAAAGGAGGACTATCAAGTCAGCTCGAAACGAGGCTGAAAAGAATAATGAATTCCTTTATTTCAATTTTGAGATCCCTAGGAACTCTCACATAACTTACTGGTATAATAATTATTTTATTTTATTTTGCAGGTTGTAACTAGCCCTGACTCAGCAAGACTCAAAGCGCTGAGTGCAGAATCTTTGCGATCAGTGAGCCCAGGCAGTGATTCTGTATTCTACAGTGAGCCAAGCAGTAATGCTACAGGAGAAACTGCTCCTTCGACATGCTCTCACTGTGGCATGTTGTATGAAACCCAAGCAGCTAAGGTAATGATTTAAATTGTGTTCCATAGCTATGTCATACTTCATTATTAGATTATTAAAATTCTCTATGTAGCTTACAAAAACAACAGTCTCAGTGTGAAGTCAAAGAATGTTTGGAACATTTAATTTTATAAGATATAATCTAAAAGATGAATATATACAGGGTGATTCCCTCTTAGTCTGAATTTTTTTTTTTTTTTTTTGAGAGAGAGAGAGAAACTAGACCAAAAATTAAGACAAATGCTGCTGACTGCACCTATTAATTCCAATCCATTGCAGATAAGTGATAATTCAAAGATTTTTCTGAGGAAACCACGTTTTTTGTCATAAAAGCTATTATATCTCCACTTTGATCAAATATTTTTTCATATTTTACCTAATTTTTGGATTTAGCATTAAATTTCCCATAAGATCAGAGTATTTGTAACTTTGAATTTTACATATTTGGGACCTAAATAACAGCTTGATGTTTACCTTATTCGAGAAAGTTATAATTTCTTATAATACTTCAACGCTTACCGTTTTTTGAAAAAACTATACAAAACTGCAAGTCTTACAAAAACTTAACCAGCTTTCGAATTGAATGTTTAAATTAATGTTTTTCTGACGATTTCATAGAGTGATTCAATTTTAAAACCGGAATAACATGGTGTTTTTATTTGGCACACAAATCAGCCGCTTTGGTAAATAAGACAAGATAATCACTTAATGAAAATCTATCTTTCAAAAAATAAACTCTTCATTGGAATAGAAATCAAAGAATAAATTTAATGTTTATTAGAAAATAAAGGAAAACTGTCAATAAAGTGGCACCAGATCAAAGGAGTCCATTATTTTATTAGATAGCCAGCTTGTCCCATGTGCAATCACTTAAGGTGTTCTCATGAAAGCTAGAAAGAGGATTTTTAAATATTTTGAAGTTTAAGAACCTGTTCCTAATAAGAAAGAATATGGACTTTGTAATTTACTTATGCAATTTACTCAGAACTATGGTAACCGGAAATTCCCCCTTCTAGCCTAACCCCTTCACATATTAGAACCAACTCCTTAAACTTGATTGATAGGTTTATTAATATTTACTAATCCATGTAATTCTCTTAAAAAGTACAATGTTATGACTTACAAGAACAAGATGTATCAAAATGCAAAGTTATCAACAAAAAATCTCAGCTTTTACTTGTTTTTTCTCTTGCTTTCATCAACTTTTCTTGATACGCTCAGTGGAGCATGAGGTATACTTTTTATAATGGGACGTTGGAAGAGTCAATTATATTTATTGCAATCACCTTGTTAATTCCTTTTAGTATGTTTTCTAACCAAATATGCTTCATTTAAACAGGCTGCTGAGAAACCTGCAGAAACAATAGTGCAACCTCCTGCTGGTTTTGAAGATTCTCCAAGAACTCCACACCGAACGAGATTATATAAGAAAGCAGAAAAAAGGTTTAGATCAGAGGAAAGAAGGCATCGCATGCATGCAGAAGCAGCTAGGGCTAAATCAGAAGAAAGAGCTCGAGAAGAAAGAAAAGACAAGATCCGGTATGTTCCTAAAATTAATTAAATGTACTTTATTTGAGGCTATCTTAAAAGTATCCATTATGAACTTAGTAGACACCTTACAATATTTTCTTGTTTTGTTTTTTTAGATTTAATTTTGTATATTGTGTTGTCTGGAAACTAATACAGGTTTATGGTTTTAAAATATAAAATATAAAATAAATGATCTAAAATATTTTTTATTAATCAAAATATTCTTCATTATTCTCAATACATTTCTACCAATGAGGCAATAACTTTCCTATGTCCCAAATAGGAAGTTTGAATCTTTTTTATTACACTCCGAGAAAAAGCATTTTCTATTGAATTTTGATTCTGAATTTTTTTTATCTCTTAAAAAGTAGTCCAGGTGTCTAAAAAAATGGTAGCTGATTGGCAGTAGGTCTGGAGAGTAGGCTGGATGAGGCTGTCTCATAACCAAGATTGAACAATTTTCCTGTGGCCGAGCATTGTAGTGCAACCAAATAGGGCTTTTCTGATCTACCAAAATGACTTTATTAATGCCAATTTCTGGTTTAGAGTATCTATTTGGGAAGGATACATTTTGTGTTGATTGTTTCATCAGGATTCAAGAAGCTGCAGTAAAAGAACCCAAATAAAGCCCATCGAAAAATAACCATTACCTTCTTTAGATGGGTCAGGGGCTTTGAAAAATATTGCAATGTTTTTCCTCTGTCCAAGCCACTATTCAGAATGTTTAAAATTGACGTAGAGAATCCAATTTTCATCACAAATGACTATTTTGTTCAAGAAAGGTTCTTTTCTTAAAGAAAAAGTTCAGCAAATAAGTGCAGTGTATCAACAAAATAATAAAATCAACTTCATAATGATGATTTTTTTGGCAGTCAGCTAATGCATGAGAAAACCAATTTTCAAGGTTTTTCATCTTTCCAGTTGCCTTGAGGTGGTCAGTGACAGTTGATTTGATGAGAGATCCAATTGTTCTGGGGTTTTCTTCGACAAAGGCTCTCAGAGCATCTATATTAAGGGACAGAGTCCTTACATGATTTTCATTTTACATGTTTTAAAGGCTGAAATATCCCAAAAAATTTTATACCACTGTTGAAGGGTTCACTTACTCACAACGACATCACCCTAGACGTTGCAAATTCTTCGGCCCCGTTCCAACAGAGTTTAAAATCATATAATGAAGTTAAATAAAAATAACGCTTTGACATCTTAGTACACGCTGAATTATATCCAAGGTGTGACATGCTACAGAGGTAATCAAACATTTTTGTTTTGAAGAACAGTAGTAAATAAACACATCTATACAAAAAAAAAAATCCGTTAAACATAAACAATTTATTATATTGAGAGGTGATTTAATAAAAACAAGAAATCCTGCATTAATTTCTGGATGACCTAATATATTTTAGGTACATTTCCCAGGCAATGACTGATAGATTAAATTAATTTTTTTTTTTTTTTATCAGTCCATTAGCTCGTTCAACTGATGCCAGTATGGAGAAACTGCATTCAAGTAGCCTCGATGATGATGATGAGTGGACAGGGGTCCTGTCGGAGGCCTACAACACTGGTACTTGGGTTTACATCGGTCCTTCAGAAGAACAACAATTTTGGCAAAGACCTGAGTCTAAAGCTGCTGGTAAATTTGCTTTTGAAAAGACATATGACTTTAAACTTTTAATTCTAAAGTAGGCAATTATTTTATATTTGTAATATTAAGCTTCGGATCTAAACTCAGATCTCATTAAAAAATAAACTGTAATAAATTAAATATGAATGAGTAAATATTTGAGGAATAAGTCAAATAAAAGATATTCAAATAACAAATATTTATTTATTATATTTTTTAAACTAACATAGGACTGCAACATTGATATTGATGGATATCATCAGGGGAGATTATAAAAAAAAGAAAAAGAAAATCAAAATAGCGAGTTACTGTCCAAGGGTACTAGAGGTATAAAATTTTGGGGTCAAAAGAGATTAAAATTTAGAATTCATTAATTTAACATAGCATCAAAGGGGGTGACTTTTTTTAAAAAAAATTAGTGTGACTTTACATAATTTTTGGATTATATTATTTTATATTATTATTAAAAATGGCAACAGCTTAGCGAACTGACCCACCCCTTCAATTTAAAACTGATCCAATCCAGAATGATTCTTATAAATTATTAATAAAAATTGTTAAGCTTTTGGTTGAAAATTAGTTTTTGATCAAGAATATTGGTCACCTGAAGTTACATAATCAAAGCCTTATGGAATATTTTAAAGATTTCTTATTTTATAATTAGTGTTGGGTATTATTGTAAAATAAATAATAATAATTAATTTTTATTACAGAAGAAGAGGAGACTGAAGAGCATCAGAGGCTAAGAAAAGACTCTTCTGATTCAACTCAGTCTGAAAACGAATTTAAAAGAAGGTACCAGGCAATTGCTCATAGAATGGTACACAGAAAATCGAGTCTAGAAATGTATAAAAGACTTGCCTCAAAATCTTTTGAAGCTGATAAAAGGGTTTTAGTTCGAAGAGTTTCTGGAGAATTTGGTTTTCGGATTCACGGTTCCAAACCTGTAGTTGTATCAGCTATAGAGAGTGGAACACCGGCAGAATCATCTGGTTTAGAAGTTGGCGATATAATTATTAGTGTCAACAATACCAACGTGTTGGATGCTACACATTCAGAAGTTGTGAAACTTGCTCATGCTGGTAAATATATTTGTTAAATCATTGATATTTTTTATTAATTAAAATGTAAGAATAAAAGGGAAAAATAGTCAGGCGAGTGTAATAATTAATATGATCTAAGGAATTTTTAGTTTTAAATATGGAAAAATATAGCATTAATTAATGTAATATTGTGTTTATTTAATTGTCTTTCAGAAGAAGGGGATATTTCTAAATGTAATTACAACAGAACTTAAAAAAAAAAAAAACACTATTTTTTCTTATTAAATACTGAAATTAAATGTTGTAGTTTTCTTCTTTATTTTTATTACTCTATATATGGAGGCAGCATCTGATGGGAAATATCTCATGATAGGGAAATCTCGTTATGCTAGGGGCACCCCATTCTATGAAGGCATGTATGAGAATCTTAGCCGTTTTTTAATTGATAGATTGTGGTTCTCATATAACTTATAAAAAAAATATGAGTATTAAAATAAGTTAATATGTGTTAATTAAACATCTGCAAATGTAAATAAAATGAATTAATATACTCTAATAAAACAAGCTGCGTTTTATTTTATTTTTTCCAATTATGGAAATAATAACTCGAGGGAATATTATTTACATAAATGAAGTCTTATAGGATTAATTTTATTTACAAATCCTCTTAAACAATTAAAATATAACATGCATAACTCAAAAATCTGTTTTATGAGATATCATGATAAAAAAACCTAAATAGTTTCCCATGAAATAACCAAAGTGTCATGAATTAGCTTCAAATCTCACTCCCATTAGCTCACTTGATGCAATTTTATTTTTGTAAGCAGGCTATTAATTCGTTGTTAACTCATTCTTCAGGAGGCTGGAGATAGTTTTTCAACGCTAACGACTCCTTCCCGTTTACTCTTTTTGCTAAAAAGGTAAGATATAGAAGAGTGGCGGTGGGGGTTCGGGGCGGGATTAAGAGATGGCTTCTGTTTTTAAGGACACTGTTTTACAGATCTGCCAGGATCTGACGATTTTTCGAGGCCGAGGAAGGACATCCTTGGCCACTCTCTCCATCCACAATTAGAATTAGCTTTTTCGTCCTTAAGGATTGCTGTTTTAACGGTTTTTTTTTTTAAGTTATCCGAAGGATAATTTCTGCCATTGTTGTCCTCCAGGATATTGTTTTAAAATATTTAACGGTTTTGAGATGGCGGACCTTTTACGATGCAACTTTTACATACAAAATTGAAAACTGTATCATTTTAAGTTAAAATAAAATGTTTAAAATTTTTCTTCAAATTTAATAAAAATATTAATGTAAGTTTGTACCAGTGAAAAACAACTTATCAAAATTGTATTTTAAATAATATAAACTGATCATGCTGCATCAAAAAAAAAAAAAAATAACAGGCCAACTTGGTTAATGAAAACTTTATATAACTAGAAATTCATAAATAGAATGGCATGTCACTTTTATTTATTTCTTTTTTTTTTTACATGCTTCATTAACAAGATAAATTTCAATAGCATTCTATAATATAAATAAATATTATAAATTTTTTGATAAATTTAATTTACAATTTCAGGATCTGATACTCTAGAACTTGAAGTAGTTCGGACTTACGATAAGTTTTCGACCAAAGCTAGCGTACCTTCACCTGTAATATGTGGTTGCCTTTATAGAATGTCCATTAGCTCATCAAAGTTAAAACCTGTTTGGGTTCTTAGATATTTCATTCTGAAAGAAGACCACTGCTTATACCACTACAAATCAGATTTTGTGAGTAAAGTTTTAATTATAAATTAATATAAAAAAATATTATGGAATTAAACAGCAATTAATATTTCATATTTTTTTTTTTTTTTTTTTTTTTTTTTTTAAATAAAATATTAAACAGAGTTTAATATTTTTCACTTGAGGTAGGCATGATGTTGAAGAAGGATCAAAACAATTAGAATTGATTAATTATTTACCACATAGAAAATAGTCCAAAATTAAATATTTATGAATCATTATAAATAATAAAACCAATCCAGATTTTTGTTTGAATAACCAGATAAATATTTCCAGTAGCCCAATTTTAAATCTATTTCCAGAAGTAACAGATTAACCGACAAGTCATAAGGAAACTAAGGGATCATCCATTTACCTGACTACCCCCCAATCTTTTTATCACATCTCAGTTTACTTTAGAACCTGATAGTTTATAGAAGCACTTTCATTTTGTATTACATTTTTTAAAAGTTAATATATATAATCAATATATTGTAGTGCTGATGTTATGATAATTTATGAATGTTTAGCATTTGAATAGAAAATTCCAAATAATTGTGGCATATAATTCATCAGCTTAATATTTTTATTTTCTATTGTTACGGTGGAATATTATTGTTTAGGAAGAATGACTAATATATTTATGAATATCATACAAATATTTTTTAGGGAGGACAACCACTGGGAGCATTAAGGGTCACTGATTATATGGTGTCTATGACATCTGATCCAGAGAGGCCTCACAGTTTCAAAATTTCAAGGAAAGGTTATTCCAGTGTACACTTAGCAGCATCAAGTGCTACAGAAACAGAACAATGGATTTCTGCACTAACGGAAGCTTGTAAGCCCTTGGTATGACGCACAGTTTTAATTAAATATTTCATGAACAATTTTGAATAAATGTTGTTTTTTATTCGGCCTAATTATAGCTTTATTTATTAACTTCATAAGGGCATAAAATACACCATTAAAATAATGGCTTTTCATAAATATTGCTATTGAGCAGAATTTTTTATTTGACTTTCTTATTTTTTCTGACAGCTGCATATGCAGACGACACTACTATTATTAAAAGACACAGAGACCCTAGACAAGGCTCTCAGACTTTTCAACATAACCTTAATGCAATAAACAACAGGTGCAAACAATGGAAAATAAGACTGAACTACAACAAATCTCATAACATCACATTTTCACTTTGAAGAGACATGTTCTCCCGTCTTAATCAAAAACGAACAGATTCCACCAACCGACAGAGTATGTTACCTTGTACTTTTTTTTTACCGAAGGTTGACACAGGGCCCACACATACCTTTTAAATGCAAAGCACTTAATCAAAGGCTAAGGCTATTATATTCGCTGATCAGACGACATTCTAAATTAAACCTAAGACAAAAACTCAATACCTATACTTACTTATTAAAAACCTATTTGGACATATGCCTCACAAATTTATGGAACTGTCAAATCGACGCATATTCAAAAACTGCAAACTTTTGAAGCAAAACCTATTAGGACAATCACACAAGAACCACGGTATGTAAGTAACACAACTCTGCACATGGACTTACATATGCCTACAATCAAAGAACACATACAGACCTACTACAAAAGATTTCACTACAAACTTGAAGGTCATCCCAACAAACTCATACATGACATGTCAACAACAGTGATGCCCAACAATATCCGTAGAAGGTTGAACAGGAGCTGGAAGAAAGATCTCCTAGAATAAAATAAATTGATTAACAAAAGAGATAGAAGTGTCACTGGGCAATGCTCCTCATTATGCCTCTCATTCCAGAACCTTCGCATTGTTTTACAGTCATCTCATTCACTGGTTGTCATTTTATGTATTTGAGAGTTGTGAAATAAGATAGAAAAAAAAAATTGAATTTTATAATTATGATTAAATAATTTTACAAATTTAAATGTAAAATTGCATGGCAAAATCATTTTCGTCATAGTGAACCTGGTCACTATTGTTATTGGTATTTTTCTTTGTTTTAAGGTTTATCCTTGGATGTCTGATAAATGTCTTAAAGCACCACCCACTAAAATTCATGAACCTGACTGTGTTGGAACGCTATCTACGCTTATTCACCATCGTGGGAAGACTTGGAGGAGAAGATTTTGTATTTTAAAGGATGCTTGTTTATATTTTTATACTGACATAAATGCTGAAAAAGCTATAGGTATGTAATATAGTATATATTTATAATTTAAATTTAATTAAAATAAAAAAATGCATCATGTTTTTAAAATTATTTCTATCACTATCTCTTATGTACTGTTTGAGGTTTTAAATAATTAGTAAGATCCATTTAATTCTTAAATGGCATTCAGTTTTGACAATTTACATAAACTAATTCTACAAAAATTTTGATAAGAAATTACAAATACATAGGATATACATGCACTACTATAAATGTATCTATAAGAATTACAATAAATATGGGTAAATACTGATCAGGCCCAGAACTAGGATGGGGCAGGAGGGGCACATGGCCTGGATGGCAGATTTCAGGGGGCGGCAAAATTTCAAAAGTTTTTAAAAAAAAATAGCAATTTATTAAAAATGTTTTCAAAATAATAATGTTATAGTCAATATTTTTTAATTTTGATTTTTTTTGCACAATTTATAAAAAAATTTATACTGTATTTTGGAGGTATTGTATTTTAATAGTGGGAGACGGGGGAAGGAGGGGAGAGAGGATAGGGGTCGCAAACTGATCTTTGCCCTCCTAACGAATATCCTAGTTCCAGCCCTGAAGCTGACATATATTTTATATTCTATGTACATATATAAAAAAAATATATGAATTATTTTTTACAAAATCCCTCACTTACATGTTTAATACATATTTTATCAAATATTTTTAAAAAGATAGCAGGTGTGCAGCAGTTAGTTTTTATTATTCATTCAGTTAAATGAGGCTTTAGTATAGTATTTTAGTAAATTCACTTTTAAACATACCAATATTAAATAAATTTGTAAAGTAATTAAGATAAAAAAATATGTATTTTTTTACAGGAATGGTATGTCTCCATGGCTACAGAGTTCAGAGTTTAACGTCTGCGTCAAGGAGATTTTCTTTCGAGCTTTTTCCCCCTGAACCATCACTATTACATTTTTATTTTTACACTGATACAGAGTTGGATAAGAAAAGGTAATTCAGAATTAACTACATATAGAATCAGAGATAAAAAATTGAATATTTTGTCTCAGTTTTTTACTTCATCTTACGAAGAATTAGTACAGGTGTTTGAAAAACTTCTATGACTTAATTTTTCGTTTCTTATTTAAAAATTAATATTCCTAGTAGGTAAAAATAAATTACCTAATAAATCATTTTACATAAGAATAATAAGTAATTTTAAATAATAAAACCATTATGAATATTACTGCATATTTGAGAGTAAACTTGCTAAAATATTAACCATTTTTATTGTTAAAACCATCCAATACTATTATAATATAAATAAGCAAAACAGGAAGTTATATTCATAAGAGCTCTTTCACTATTAATTTGGAATTTTCCATAACTGGTAAATATATCAATAAGAATGTGTCTGAAGGTCATTTTTATGTTAATCAAAAGTGAAATCAAAGAACTGAAGAAAAAAAAAAAAAAAAAAAAAGTTCTAACTTATTAAACGTTAGTTAATCAATAAGTTTATAATATTAATCTATTTTTTTATATTATTAGGAATAGTAGGGTTAGTTCAGTATTAAATTATAGTATATTCTTTGTTTTTTAAATTTACTTATCTCCAGCTTCATTTATTTTTAAATTGTTACAATTTATTATAAATATATTGACAAATAAATGAATGTCTTAAATAAGAAGAAAGGAAATTAGTTAATACTTATGGATTTATTAGGTGGTTAGCTGCTCTTGAGTACTCCATTGACCGGTGGATCAAGGTCGGCTGAACTTTGAAAAGAAACACACTGCCATTTTCTATTGTGATTGATACAAGTGATTGGGATAAATTGTTAGCAGAACGTCGTCAAGACGAATAGACATTTGTATCTTTTCCTAATTATACTTCAAAATGAAGTGATCTGTATAGTAATTATTTGCTCAGAGCAACATGGTGAATATGTTTCGTCAATTTGTGTATAGTCTATATACTATCCTACTTCTTAGGAAACTTAACTATTAAATGTATAATTTAATATATATCTTATATATTATTTGCTCATTGCAATTCACAGTAAGTTTAACACCAAATAGGTGGCGTGTTCCGTAAGCTGTAAAGGCTACGGGATAATTCAATCGGGTTGAAATTTGTGCCATTTACTGTAAAGAATCGATATACTGTATTATTTTATTCTATTTTTTATTCGTTTTACCTTATAATTTTGAATGTTTCAAAAATTAAACATAAAATATGAAGTTTTATGTTTAATTGTTAATGTAGGTCGGTGTTGATAGTTTTCGAATAACTGAACTCTATAATACATAATAGATGTACAATGTTATGTAAACAAACTGATCGTTTAGAGCCTAATTAAAGTAAATTTATAAGTGGTTCGATGTAGCACTAGCTCGTTGTTGTGTGTAATACATAAACGCACAAAAAATATCTAGATGTTTGATAATAGTGGACCATTTTCCTTAATTGAATAAATGTAAGTCATAGTTCTTCCAAGCTCATTATCTCAATTGTACACAGTGGTCTACAAATTATTTTATCGTTGTAAGCTCTTACTGTGTTCTGAAAAAATATTGGTAAATTTGTAACAAAATAATAATAATATTATAAATGTTTGTTGGAAATAATTGATGTCACTGCATCTAATAGTAGAGGTTAGTTACGATAATAAAACAATTGAATGTTGTTTGTTCCGTAGATTCTTGTTATATGTAATTAACTTGTACATTACTTGTTTTGCAATAAAAAAGCACAAGTAATCGATCATCAATAAGCTCGTGACATGAATTAGCTATGTTAAAATCAGGTCTTACTTGATTTTAATAGTTATTTTTTAAAAATCTAGTTTGAGGATTTGAATGTGAATGAATAAATCTTCAATATAACAATATATTTCTCATTCATATTTAGTATTTTCCATATTTGATTATACATTAAGAACAGTCATTAATGCAATGGATATAGCAGACTCTTGATAATTCCTTTAGATGATTATTCAATATTTTTTTGTTATATTTTAATTAAAATTCCACAATACATAATTAGGAAGCGTGAACAGAATCAAACTTTAGTAAAACTATTAACTATGTATTGGCAATCCACAACATACCTACACTTGGTAGCCTACAACTTTTAAAACTGCTAATGAACATGTCAAAATATTTATGTTAATGCTAACGTAAAACTATTGTTCCTTTAAGTTCAAACATTAAAAGCTGTTAGACTTTCAATATATTATTGTTATTTATTAGGTTTTAGTGAGCTCTCTGTTATATAAATTGATATTTTACTTTACTCACTATTTCAGAACGATTGGATAAAACAGAACAACTAATATCACAGCATTTTATTGCAGTTTAATCAAACAAAAGTTTAGACCTAATAGAGCTTTATCAAATCACAAATAAGTTAATCAAGGGTCACAAATATGATCTATTGAAAGCTTTAAAAATGACCAAAAAATTTAATAAGAAAAAAAATAGTAACATTTAAGAAGAGAATCATGTAAATTACAATTCTCAATTTTCAATCCATGCTTTGCTATCAAATTAGAAAACAGTAACATTTCTAACATGACAAGTTCATACTACTATCGTTCTTTCCTTTAGTCTCCCTTTGATAAAAGGCACATAGCACCAAAACATTGCGTCGACAACACAAAACGCTGATTATCTGGTTTTGGAGAGTTGCGGTTTGCCTGTACATAAATATACATGAATGTCATTTTAATTATCCAAAATATATTATTATTATATAAATTATCTAACAAATGATTTAACCAAAGAGATATTTCTTATTAGAATGTATAACTGAAATTGACTAAAGTACCAAGGAAAAGTTTACTAGTGAAAATTCATGAATTATCAGAGTCTATTGTAAATTTTTCTAACAATTAATGGGATTATACACTTATTTATTAAGAATGATCAACTTAAAAGACATTTATTTTTAGCTCCCAAAATTAAAAAAAAATAACAAAAACCTAACAATAGATATATTTACAGTTTACCTAAAATTATTCATTGAAACCATTAAGAAATGTGAAAGTGCAAGTAATTTTAATGGTTTTGAACATTCCTAGATTATTTAGCAGAAGTTAGACAAACATTAAAAATGACATTTTTTTGTAGTAAAATATGAAAAAGATTTGAGGCAGTTGCTGGAAAATGGAAACATAAGCACAATTATAATTTATATAAAACTTAGAAATTTAAATTTCTAATATAATGAAATTTTAATAAATTTGCAGAATTGGTAATAGATAACATTGTTTAAAATAATGAATTAAAGACTTTTTATTTCTAAGCTGATTATTAAGTTTATTTATTATCTAGATATCGAAAGTTTATTAAATGAATAATGCAGAAGTAAAGGTTTAACATCCTGTTAAGTTATAACCATATTGTTATCACATGACTTCAGGAATGAATATTCAGAATTCAGAACACTTTTTATTGAAAGAGAGATCACCCAGAATTTAAATAAAAGATTTGTTCTTACAAAAGCAATAACCATTAAATAAATTTTAAAAATCTTAAGTCCCTAGCTTAAAATTACCTTGTAAAAGACAATATAGGAAAAACTATTAACTGAAGTTTCATCCACTCAGCAACTTGAATGGATAACTTATCATCTCTTAGCTAACATATCCGGTCACAGTGTTACCACTACAAAACTATTACTGTAATCAAGTTTATTTTATAAAAAGTTTATGAGGTGAATTTTTTAATTTTAATTGTATTATAAATTAATCTTCCTAGACTTTGATTCTTGGACTAAATTTTATTCACTTTATTCAGATTCCAATTCGTATCAGTATTTTGTAAATATCAATCCATTTTCTAATTTTATGATTTCAGTATTCACTGTCTTACCTTCCTCCTCTAATCTGTTCCAGCTACTCTCAATAATGTTCATGTTTTTGTTTATACTAAACATAATGAATTACAAATAAAAATTGTATGCAATGATTTCAGGGAATCTGTTTCAATAAAATGTTTGTTGGTTGGGAAGTGAAAAGAGAATAAAAACTTATATCCATTATTTTCAGCAACTACCTCAACTTATAATTGTACTCCCAATATTTAAATTTTGAAAAAATCCATAATTTCCACAAAAATTTAATTTTGTACAAACTGTTATAATTCAAATGATAATTGTACATATCCCAAATTTTGATTAACATTATAATTTTTGAGTATTTAAGAGATAATACATCATGGAAATGAATAATTCTAAGTTTAATATAATGTTTTGGTAGATAAGTGCCTTAACACTATGACCATTATATTATCACCATCGAATTATTATACAATGGTTGCATCAACTGATGACTTTATATGTTTACACTTTGTTACATTTTAAAACTTTATATAATGAAAAAACAACTTTGTTTTTTATTCATTACAATGTAATTTGTACATGAATAATTTTTCGGTTCAAAAGTATTAAATTTTAAACTATGTATCAAGTATGGAAACATTCCTGTTATACATGTAATAATTAGTTGTGTTTAAATATTAAATATATATAAATAAAATTATGTGAATTTATCAATTATATGAAAAATTGTTATGTATATAATGTTAAAAGTGATTTAGTTGTTGCAACTTAATATCAAATAATATTCTGGGATAATTGCATTTATTTTATTTCAAAGGTCACTTTTCAATTGAATAGTAAAAATGTTCACTCACTTAAATATGAGTGGATGAGTACATATTCACAAGCTGTTGTGGTTTACTGATGGAATCCTATATTGTTTACCTCTCAGACACTATACTTTCAAGAATGAAATTTCTTCATAAATATGATAGGATTGTTGATTGTAAAGATATACTCCTAAAATATTCCTTGTCAAGGCATCAAAAAGTGAAAAAATAAAATAAAACTGAAAATAGATTTTTTGCTTATTGCTATTAAGAATGCAACACAAAGTTTTAATTTAAATAAATCTGAAACTTAAATTTTTAAGCAATGACACATTCACTATTCCTCCATACTTCCAGTTACCATCATATACCAGCTAATATTAAAAGAAACTGTGATTTATTAAGAATCAAGAAAATCTAACATTTAAGATAAAAAGTTCTTTTCTCATTAAGTAAAAGTTTATAAGAAGAATTCCAGAAATAAAGAAGGAAGAATACCAATCCGACATCAGAATATAATTGAAGTGAGTGAATTGACATGAAGTGAGGTAAACTTATGTAAATTCCATCAGTAGCAATTGCCCAACTTATTACAAATGAAAAAATAAGTTATAGGACAAACTGGAGTCCATTTGTAAGCCCTGACTCAACCTTATTATGATAAAGTTAGCAGTTGAAAAAATCTGCTAGTTCAGAGGCCTATTAATAATATAAGTGAAACATAAAAAAATATTTTCTTAATCCATAACTCAAGATTTTTGTAATCAAGTAGAGTGCTTTGATAAAAGTCAAATAAAAATAGGTACCCTTTAATAAAATACCCACAAAACATCAAAAATGCATTTACTTAACCAGTTTCAATTTTATTTTTGTAATAAGAAGCATTTTGTAATTTTTTTTTTTCCAAAATACTTTTTTATGTAACAGGATTTAAGAAAATAATTCCTAATGTATGACAATGATACAATATTCTAAATCTTGCTTATGGCTTAGCTATTTTTTTTTCAAGTTAAGAAACTGTGAAAAAAAATTTCCAAGCTTTTGTTTGCTTATATTGCTTAACACAATATCCTCCCAGTCTGATTTTGTTGTAAAATAAACATTTTCCCACAGAAATTTTGTTTAGGCGAAGTTAAAGCTACTCAAAAACATTCCACCTCAGGGATTATTTACCTTACTGCTTTTTAACCTAAAAAACAATTAATATCTTGGTACATTTTTTTTTTTTTTAAATTATGATTTGTTTTTGATCATTTTACCATGTCAATGCTAGTGATAATTATTATATTGTTATCAGCAGCTAATTTATAGGAAAAGGTTTCTAGGAATAAAGGGGGGAAAACTATGATTATTTTGTAGTAAGGAATTATTTTCTTCAATCTAAATACACCCTTTTTAATATTTTACTTTAGTTTGTAAAATTCCCATCATGATGAAGATATTGTTCAACCTATATAGGAAGTGTTTGATTCTAAATCTGTAACAGCTGTTATCCTTTCAATCTGTGACTAAGTATGACCTTTGAAATACTTATTTAACTTGTATCATAAAATTGGATATATGTATATAGATATTGTTAATTAAGGTATTTATACGAATGTTTAGATGTTTGCACATCTTCATTGTCTCGGTGTTGTATTTATAAAATTCAGGACTATATTGTAGTAGAATTGGTCCTGTAAAATTTTGTTCAGAAATTTGAAATGACACGAGGCATATTAAAAACTACAATATAAAGTTTGTTAAATAACTGATTAAACAAATATTTTGTATAATATATGATTGTTTTGTGTTTTTTTTTTATTTATTTACTTTTTATTTTTATTTTATAGGGTCCTATGACTGATTTGCTAAAATTAATTTTTGGGATACATTTTGGTTGATTATGATAATTTTCAAAAACTTTCCTTTTTTTTTCTTTTTTTTTTTCATGAGGAACATTTAATAGTGCTCAATAAAGTAAGTTGATAAAAGTTATGTCTATTAAGAGGAATTCCTATTCAAATATATCTCTTAGTCATCATCTTTTATGATTTTACTTCATGATGAATTTTTAAAATCTTTATTCAAAGCTAAACTATATAAAAAATATTCATAAACATGACAAATAATTGGAGCTGTGAGGAGGATGCTTGCAGTCAAGATAGGCTTTATGAATATAATCCAGTAACCAAGTAGTAGGTGTATTATTGATTATATTAAAACATTAAAAAAATAAACATGAAGTTATATCTCAATTTTTATTTTTTATTTATTTATTTATTTTTTATTTTATTTTTTTTTTTTGTAAAAGAAACCAAATTTTATTTAAATTTTAAATGATATTTTATTTAAATTTCGGTTCAACAATAAATGTTATCCACGAACTGTTTGAAGAAAAGAGAATGTTATATTCCAAGTAAATCTTGGCAAGCCATAGGTTTTAATCTCCTTGATATGGAGGTTCCTAGGTTATACTCCAGAGCTCCAGATGCAACATGGAGAAGCTCATGGTGTTGCCTTGTGAGCCTGTTAAAGACCTTTTGGAGTCCATCAACTCCCAGTTCCCGGTGAAGCTAGGAATTCCTTATAAACCAGGGTGCGTTAACCACCATATGCAGTATTCTGTTTTGAAATGCCTGTTTCTCTTTTTGGCTAATTTTGAAGTGTTGTACCAGACAGGAAAGGAGTAGGTCAGTAGGGGCCGCAACATGGTTTTGTATACTAAGATAGTAGTTCTGTGTGGAAGTAATGATTTTTTAATTAAAAGAGGGTACAAAAGTTTAGTCTTGCGTTGGCTTGTTGTAAGATGTAGTTAGTGTGTAATCTCCAAGTCAGTCTGATGTCAAGGTGTACCCCTAGGTAACGTACTGCCTGGTCTTTAGGATTCCAGGGAACTGGAAGGTTATCGAGTCGAAGTTTAATCAGGTCAGTGAGGTTGAAACGACATAAGGTGAAGATTTTTGCCTCCGTCTTCGACGGGTTGAGCTGAAGTTTCCAGTTCCGAAACCATATCGAGACACTGTTAAGGCCACTCTGAAGTTTCCTGATGGCTTCGTGGAGGTCGTCATCTTGGGACAGGAGTGCTGTGTCATCAGCGAATTGAGCAATAATTGTGTCCACATCATATTGGGGAATATCTGAACAATAAAGATTGAATAAAAGAGGACTGAGTATGGCATCTTGGGATACTCCGGCCAGGATAACTTTTCTCTCGCTCATAAAATTGTTTATTCTTATGTGGAACGTCCTGTTAGTCAAAAATAATTTATGATGCTCAAAAGGTAGAGTGGAGGCCAAGTCTTCTTCAGCTTGTGCAGTAAACCACGGTGCCACACCGTGTCAAATGCTGCTGCTACATCTAGGAATACTCCCATGTTATATTTTTTTGCCTCAAAGCCACGGTAAATTGCTTCGACGACGCGTTGGACTTGGTGTGTTGGGGCTTGAAGCCAAACTGATGTTGTGGGATTACAGTGTTGTCTTCTAAATGTGAGCGGAGACGCTTCTCGATAACATTCTCCGGTAGTTTCCCCAGTGCGTTGAGAAGACTAATTGGATGATAACTGTCTGGTTCGTGTTTGTGCTTCCCCCTTTTGTGGAAAAGGAGTACTATGGCATTCTTTCAGGCGTGAGGGTAGTAACCAAATCGGAGACAGGCGTTGTATATACTGGTGAGCAGCGCAACGGTTTTGCTAGGCAGCCGTTTGAGAACTAAATTAGGTAACAGATCATCTCCTGGAGCTTTTTTCCTTGGCAGCCTTCGTATGAGAAACTTCAGCTCGATTGGAGAGACGAAGGGGATCAGGGGTTGTGGTAGGTGTCATGAGGTATGAATCTACTTCGTTGTCAGTTAGTTCATCTTCTTCTGTCAAAGTCTCTGAACTTATCAGTCGTTGCAGTGTCTGTCCCAAGTGTTAGAGGGGGAATTTGTGTGGTATGTCCAGTCAACCGTTTGGTTTCTCTCCAAAGCCGTTGGTCCCCTTGCACGAAACTCTCCAGGTAGCTGTTGTATTCATGGTACCGCTCTTTGTCTAGTTCTAGTCTAATATGCCTAGAGAGTCGGTTCATCTCACGTTTGTGATCCGGTAGTCTGTAGCGTTGCCATTGACGTCGAATGTGTTTTTGTGGTGTATAAGGTCAAGTATGTGCTTTGGAGTCTTGTGTTGTTTCTGTGAGTGAGGGTACGAACGCGAAGTCGCTATGTTTATGGAGTTGTATATGTGTTGTGTGAGTATAAATATGGTTGTGCCGTGTAGTAGTGTGTGTGGATGGGAAGAGAACACATCTCCTCGGCGAAGATCTCCCAGTCCACCTTTCCCGTGATGAGCCGAGGAAGAGAGGGTGGTGTGGTTGGGCTCGGGCGCCTAGATAACAGATCACAGGGAGGTGGTCCGAGTCCAAGTCTGTTACGGGAGTCTGATGAATAGGGGTGGCAAAGTTACTGACGAGTATATGAGTATGTCTAGGCGGTAGCCGTACTGGGTTGGATAAAACGTGGGCTCTTCTGGAGAACTTATTTGGAGACCAAGTTAATCAGTGATTTTTAGAAGTTTGGTCCCATTTGAATTTCAGGTCCGGCAGCCAAAGTCTGTATGTTTTCTGTTGAGATCTCCGAGTAATAATGTTGGCTGTCCAGTAAATACCAGTTCAAAATCTGTGTCTGTCAGTCGTTTGCTAGGTCTTTGATAGGCCAAAACAATATTCAATAATGTAATATCTGTTAGTTTCAGTCTAGCTGCTATTGCGTATAAATTTTGAAGTCGGGGTAGAATTTTCTCAGATTGGTCCAGGTTTTTCCTAATAAGAAGTGCTACTCCTCCAAATCTATTCTCAGTGTCAGTTCTGTATATTGTGTAATTTCTAATTCGGAAACTGTCACCGGCTTCGAGGTGTGTGTCTGTGATAAATGCTATGTCTATTTTGTAGCGCGCCAAAAAGTGTGTTTTGGCGTTTTTTAACACCGTTAGCATTCCAGTTGAGTAGTGTTAATCTATGAGTCAGTTGGTTATTAAAATTCTCCATTTTCATTTATAAACATCTGGGAAATTAACTGCATAAAAAATTGTTTAATTTGTGGTATTACCGGTTTTAAGAGGTTAGTCAGAATGTTTGCTAAGTTTAGATTGTCAAGATCGTTCGTATTTTCGTGATTGGTTGGCTGAGTGGTCTGTTGATTATGAGATGATCTGCGCTGAAATATGTTGCAGAGTCTTGAGGGCACAAGAGAACGTGGAGCAGTAATAGGTTCATCCTGGGCACATGTGCTAGTTTCGGATCGAGGAAGATTATTATTCACTGGAATAGTTTGTATTTGTCGAATAGCTTGTATTTGTCATATGGATCTAGTAGAGGAACTGGGGAATTTATGTTGTGTATTTTGTGGAGGTTGAGTGGTTTGGGATTGTACGTTTGTGTTGGAAGTGGGTGGTTTGTTTGACTGCTTGAGTGTGTGTGAAGGTTTTATCACCGGAGATTTGTTTATATTCCTAGCTCTATATTGTGTGAAAGCAATACAGCCCCTGTACCTCGGACTGTGATTTTTACCACAGCTCACGCAGGTTATAACCTGAGGGTTGTTTGTGCAGCTGGATGTGAGGTGACCCTCAGAATACTTCCCACATCGCGGGCCCAGCCTACAGTAATTCTTAGTAGTTCTTAGGGTGGGGGGTGAGGGGGGTCTCAGCGCGCCCGGTACAGAAGATCGTGGTTTCAAATCCCACCTGGGTGGGTCGAAATTTATTTCGTGACTGACCAAAGGAATGAATCTTGACCTTCCCTTTCTTGCTAGATCTGTAGGATAACCCGTACTTTCTGCGATAACATCAACAAACAGCAGATTGACCCCTCCCCACTGGCTATGGAAGGTACTGAAGACGTGGCGAAGTGGACTGTCGTTGGAACCGAAAAAAAGAAAACTCTACCCATGCAACGATTCAACAGCATTCCGGATAAACCAGACTTAAGCGATGCATGCAACGTTTGTCTTTTGTGATGGAAAATTCTATGAAGACACTCGGGGAGAGGAGTGGGTAAAATTTTTCAAAATGTGGAAACTTAGATCGTGTCGGGGTTGAAAGAGCTAGTTATGATCGCGATTTCTGTAAATTATTTTTTCCCTGTAATAAATAAACTCTCTACTGTTTCGAATTGTTGTACCTTGTTTTAAACTATTATTGGTGACTTTTTTGAAAATATTTAAATTAATTTTTCTGGTGCTATTTTTAGAGCTTTTTGTAACGATGCGTCTTTTTTTAAATGAAATAATTCATGTTAATCATTGTTTTGCCTTCTAGCATTGAAGAAACTTGTTATAGTTTAAATGAAAGACAAAAATCTTCTTCTTTTTTTTTTTTTTTTTTATCAATTTATTGAAATTTACAACTGTGCAAATATATACATCAAGTAAATGAGCTGATAACGATTTCAATAACCTGTCAAAACTTGAAAAAAACTACTTATCAGTAGCACTTCAATAAAAATTCTATACTAGAAGATCTCTAGGCCATCTTCTTTTCAGACACCTCGGAGGATTATCGGAGATGCAGTGGGAAGCAAGTTAAGAAACTAATGGATTTGAGTGGTTATGGAGCTTACTATGAAATGATAGGTATCTGGTTTGGGCTAACTCAGCAACATATGGAACATTAGGTTCTTTATGGATAAGTTTATGGGTGACAAAGGGAGGGGAATTTAGGATTTTTCGATGGATTTTGGATTGTAAGGATTGGATACGAGATGAATTGGATGGTTTAGTAGAGCCCTAAAGCTCAACTTCGTACGTCCAAATTAGTCTAATCACGGTCATGTAAATAAGTCTTTTGTAAAGAATTGGTAGCTTTGATCGTTTGACTAGTAAATGTTGAAGTAGTCTGTAACGACGAGCAGTTTCTTATCGCTTTAGTCTTGACAAAAATCTAGAATTTTTCAGGTTAAAAATAGGTTACATCAATAAAAAAACAAAAGAGGGTGCCCATATTCACACCTTTTCCTCTATTAATTATTGCTTAGTAACAATAGCATAGAGTTAATAACTATGTTTTCGATCCCTCACTTAACTATTCACAATATCATAGGTTAATCCTATAAATCAATTCCAGGCTAGAGAATTTCCGCAATTATAAATTTTTTTTTTTTTCCGGAAATCAATACAGGATTTCATGTTTTCAACTTTCTTCTCCAGATAACTAAATGATTACGTTTGACTGATTATTTATTTGTATGAATATCTTCATTTTTTAACTCTCTTCAAAACAAGAATGTTTGTTTACCTCTATAGCATGGCATTGCTTTCATATAGTCTAGTTTGTACTAGGATACTTAAGCGTGATTTTGTTTTAAGAGTTTAAACTAGATCGGAACGGCGACCAAACGACCAAAAACATTAATAAAGTCAGGATCACTGAACGGGGTCGAATAAACATGTTTTCTTCCATTTCATCATCAAAAGTTAAAATTTCGATTGCTTTTTTTGATTATAGGATGATTTATTATTCAGTATAGATGCTAATATATGGTATATTATTATACTGAATTAAATAGATGACAATTTAATTGAAAATGATGTGGTAAAAATTGGTTCAGTAGTTTTCATGGTTAGTGATCACAAACGAAAAACGGCTTGTCCTTTTATATAATAGCATAGATATAGATAAGTGGAGGTTAAAATAAAAATATGATCTTCAAATTTGTATACAATATATTCTTATACTCATATTTTATAACATAATTTCGGAAGATTAATTATTGAGGAAGTGGATGATATAAATATTCTTTAAAAGAAGCATTGCGAATTAAATGGGTAAGGGATACCGAAATAAGGCAGCACGAATTAGAAAGAATTTTTTATAGGAGGCAGTTTGATAAGAAGGGATATACAAATGAATTGAGACCTGGTGTTCAAAAGATGAATGAAAGAACGAACGGCAAGGATATCGTAAATATACGAGAGATTTCGGATTTTAAAGCTTGGAATAGAAAGGTACATAAAGTAAGTATTGTCGTAGAAAACTTGGATAAAGCTAAGTTAAATCGGTATACCAGTAAGTGTTGTGAGATCGCCCGAGGGTCCCAAAAATGAATCTTTTAAAGGAATTCAATTATCTGTTCAGCCTCATTTTGAGCGAAGCAGAATTCTATATACTAAGTTTGGCCGGGGACAGCCATATCTCTCCACCTGATGCGAGGCCTACCTCTTATTCTCCTCCCCTCTGCTTCCCATTCATAAACTGTTTTGGGGATTCTTTTACTATACTTTCTCTTAATATGGCCGAATCATTTCAATCTCCTCCCCTCCATTTTCTCCAGGATATTTCTTCTTACTTCCATTCTTCCTCTTATAATCTCGTTACAGATTCGTGGAATCCTTGAGAATCTAGCTGACCTCCTCCAAAAATCCATCTCCGCATCTATTGCTTTGCAATTTTTCTAGAGGCTATATTTCTGAGCTTTATGTTTTTTTTAAATGCCATTTTAAATATTCCTACCACTTTACAATAATATTCCTGTTTATTTTATCGTTTTAGTAAATTCATTTCACAAGTTAATCGGAAAAAAAATTATTTCAAATGTTAAAAAATTAAATAATTGATTATGAATTAAACAGTAGGCATTAGTTAAATATATTTAGATGTGTAAAAAGTGCAGATGCAACCAGCATTATCATCTGTCCCCTTCCCTAACATTAGAAGTTGATTCTTATTTAAACCAATTTTATAAATTTTTTTTTATAGTTATATGTAGTGTTTTTATGATATAGAGAAAACGATAAATCGTAAATATTAGACAGAAAAAATATTGATATAAAAATATTGAATTGTCAAAGAACAATTGATATTGTTACGGTCCACTGGGGCTATGGCTAGTTAAACTACAATTAAATATCAAACGCTAATTTATTTCTTTATCCTTTCTTAATCTAATTTCATCTTACAATAACAATTATAACTTAATTATAAATCTAATTACACTAATTTCTATATTATACAATACAATACTTATCCTAAATAACTTAATGCTAGGTTTTATAATTATGTTTTATATATGATTTTATTACACTGACGCACAGAGACTGTCATTACTTTCACTGACACAGGCTTATCACTGACACTAAATCACTGCTCACTGGACAGTCAACGCCTCAGTCAGTGACTAACTGACTGCCACTCGACTACTGACTCAATAGGCTGGGGGCTGGCCAATTTAAACCCTCATCGAACATTCCAGACCGAGGGTCTAAACCGTTCGAGGCTGTTAAGGGCTGGACCCTTCTCGACTACCAGCTTATGTTGAGGGGTCTTCTGGCTTTACCTGGCCAAAGGCCTGGGCCGCCCTTTTGATGCTTGGGCGGTCCTCGATCCTAGTTACTACCTCGGACAGCAACAGTATAATTTATACCAACCCCTGGTTGGTATTTTATTTATTTAAATTGTTTTCCTTAAAGTTATGATGGACACCGACTTTGTGCTTAACTGGGAAGCCTATTTCGTGTGATTCAAACTAATTAAGCAAAAACTAAGCTTTCATCATCAGGTGAAAGGAATACGTCGTACACAAGGTGTATGTAAAGTTAAATGAATATACTTTTTTTTTTAATATTCGTATATTATAAATGTATACATTATACAATGGATTGAATAATAATTGGAACAGTGGAAGAAATTAAATTACATTAATTTAAGAAACTTTACTAAAAGTCGTGTTATTTATTTGACTATTTGATACTCTACTGCTTACATTGTCTTATTAAAGCTTCTTCAGAAACTTGCCATTGATATTAGAGCTCCAGGTAGCTAAGCCGGCTGAAACTGAGATGTTAACAAAGCCGCTTCGAACTTTAAGCATTTAAGCCCTCTTATCCGGGGAGGGGAGGGGGAAGAGGAGTGTTCCCGTGTGTGAGATGATCCACTGCTAGAGGGGAAGGCCGTGTCGAGGAAAGTGATAGGGCAAGTGGGCTGTATCGGCTTTCCGGTTCTAGAGTGCCTCACTGCCTCCTAGATTGAATCGATATTCGGCTCAGAATCGATGGTGCATTAAAGCGATTGCAGCTCTCATGTTTTTTCCAATCCTTCTAGTGTTGATGACTGCTTGTTTATTTCTCCCGTCTCGTATTTCGAACATGGCACCGTTGTTGAGTAAGATTCTATTTACGGAATGTTTTAAATTGGTCGGCTGTAAGGCGATTTATTATTAAATTATATTATTTTAATTTAACTGTCACATTGCTCATAATTAAGGCTATGAATTATACGCATTCTTTTTTCTTTTTTCATTATCATTTTTCTACTCTATCATTTTATATTGACTATTTCTTTTTTTTATTTCTGTTTCTAGTTTATGTAAATCTGTATTTACTTTTACTTATCTTGTCTTATTTTTAAATCCTCTAAGCCAGATATGATTTTTCGTTTTGTTATGTAATGTTATTCTTCAGGAACTTTGTTACTTTAAATGGGTTTTTTTTTCTATACTATTATATTCTAAATTATAATTTACATAAAACGTTGTTTACATCATTCATTCGACGGGAAAAATCCTTTTACTCTCTGCTTTAACAAGTATTAAAGCATTAATGTTAAAATTAATGCTGACTCTATGGTCTATGTAGCACACACCATTGAGATTCCCAAGGCACTAGCATTATCTCAACTACAATTCCTGCTTATACCGAGACGTTATCTTAGAAGGACCGCAAGTGTAGGCCTAGTTGCGGTTACTTCCACTCCAAGTCTCTCTGTTCTATAGTCACTCTGTTTCTCAGTTTAATATGGAATTGTTTGCTAATTAGAATCATCTCTTACTTGTTGTTAAGAAATTTACATTGGCTAGGAAAACATGATAAAGTCATTGTTAAAGATATTGCAAAAAATTAAAACAAATAAAAATGTACGAATTTATGAAATAAAAATACATACCTTTTTCTACAAAATTATGTTTTTGACATAGTAATATAGAAGAGAGGACAGGTCATGGTTTAGTTTAAAAAATATATCATGATCAGTAAAATGATTCTATAATTGGGCCCTATAATTGTTCACTAACATCCGAAATATTATCAATAATAACAGCCAAGCTCAATATTATTACAAAATACGGGGAATAAGTCTGAAATCAAAACTTTTCACAGAAGAACTTTGTAACTTTGAACTTTTAGTCAAAATCCATTTTTTGAAAAAAATAATGATTAGTTGACATATATATATATATATATATATATATATATATATATATATATATATATATATATATATATATATATATATAATTATGTCACCAAAATAGCGGGCTAATTGAAAATTTAATTTACTGAAGTCATTCACCAAATTCTTCACCTGAACTTGCAAATTTATTCATTGTTTGCTTCCCTCCTACCTTGCTATGAACAATAGTTTTTATCATGTTTAAGTTGGTAACATTTTCTTTGTATTTTTTTTACAAAAAATCGGAATTATAATCATGATTTTAAAAAAGTAATTAAGATTTTTTAATACCAATTCAACACTTGTTTATAGTATATATAGAAAAAGTAAAATGTAATTTCCATTGACTACCATCAAATCAAAAATAAATTGGCCTAAGAATGACTGATGCATTCATGACTTGACTCATTTTGATTATTTTTCATCTTACCAACTTATTTATCGACATAAATAATATCTACGTACTTAAAATAATGTATATTAATAAAATATACATTAGGTATGTTGTTATATTTTTACTATTTTCTTCCAACGTCTGAATGTCCGAATGTCACTGAAAATACATTCTAAAATTGAATTAAACTTCACTGCACAGAAAGTTTAATACAGTACTCAGTGTTAAAATGAATTCGCTGTCACAGCAGTTTATTAGCTTGGGTCGTTGAAAGCTTCTCAAATATCTCATAAGCTTGTGAATTACCACATGGTGATGTGATGTCACAAACGGCATTTATATATCTTTCATCTTAGTGAATAAGTGTAAAAATCGAATTTTGAAAAAAAATATGAGTTTAGTGACTAAAAACAATAGTGGAAGCTTTTCTTCTAGGTCAATGTTTAAGTTAGATGTTTATTTTAAAACATAGTTATCAAATTGTATGAATACTTAACCGCTTGTTCACTGGGATGACATACCTGAGAAACCGTATAGACAGTGGCCAGTCACAGTTTTTTAATTTCTGATTCATGGTGTAGAAATTATTTCTAGTTTTCTCGTTCCCATTAGCTTGCTCAGTGAAGAAGCACTAGAAGCGAGAAACAAAGATTTAAAGGAGTAGACGAGAAATTTCCCCAGAGATACTTCTCAAATAAACACGAACGAGAATGTGTTAAACCATTTGGTGAATTCTTCGGATCCGGTAATTTTATACACGCAAAAATTACCGAAAAAAAATATACTACTTCTACATCTCCTTGTGGTGTTTTGAATATGCTCGAAACTCCCAAGTCCTAGAAGAAGGAACCATATGTGAGCTGGAGTCTAATTATGAAGACAGTGAAGGCTCTGATTGCAGCTCCGCCTACGATTAGTTCCATGAAATTGTTTAATAATTTCGTTTTCGTTTTTTATTATATGTGTCGACTGTTAAAAAAAAAATGTTCTTTTAAAAATGTTTAGTGTAAAAGTTATTGTATGTATTATATGTATTGATAGTATCGACTTTTTTAATTCTTTCTATATACTTTTCTCTCTCTTCGAAACCCATCATATTTTATTTTGAATCCGAATCACAGTGGAACATATGTCATGCAAAATCCGTAGAAAAAAAATTTAATTTTTAGTATCAAGAAATGTCATATTGCCGATTATTCTTTTTCATACTTTAAAGACTGTACCCAACCGGAGCCACTCATTTACATTTCAATTGATTTTGACTTCTTTTCCACTCTTTCAGTGAAGAAAAATTACTACGGGAGGTTTTGACCGTAAATACTGGTTATTGGCCCCAATGTGCGACGCTCGCAGGTATCTTTCAGATTCATGTTTAGTTTGAAAACGGTTATTATGTTGAAAAAAATACAGAAAAGCGGCATTCTTCTTTCATTTATTCTTATTTCCTTTCTTAGTCTAGTTCATTCTCGTTTATCAAACCTGCCCGACCATGGTACAGTTGATTTTAGATACACCGTGATCAATGCTGTAAGTAACATTAACACTTCAATTTGTTTTCGACCAATCTATTGTGTTATCATTCTCTATGATAGGAACTTTCTGTATAAACTTTTTACTAATAACATGTGAAAAAATTAAATTGTATTTGAGAAATACCATGACTATCCTCGAAAATATTTATTATAATCGGCTTAAAATTTCATCCCACTTGAAAAGTGAAAAAATGATATTTTTTGTTTTTATCGAATAAACGTTTATTAATGTTTTTCAGAATGATGAATTAGAATCTGACGTCATTTTTTGTGTAAAATATCTTTAAAGGTAGTTTACTTGAAGATCTAACCATTTTTTTTTTTTTTAATTTAATTAACCTAAACCAAAATCTATGAATCGGCCGTATTTGCCGTTAAATTAACACTCAAAAATAAAAAGTTTAGTGCAATGGCGATTTTTTAAAATCGAGATATAAAATAAATTAGTTTAATGCAACTTCATTTTTTTCTCTGCTTCTAGGGCCTATTAGTCAGAACGGCAAAACACATGTCTAATATTTTTTGACCAGAAACCTCCAAAACTAAATGCCAACAAGATCCGTGAGAGATTAATTAATTAATTTTAATGTTTCAGTTGGTAAACTAGATGGACAGACACTATTAAGAAACTATTGCATTATCTGTGGTGAATAAAATGTAGTGCATTATCAGTTCTTACAACTAAAGGCCCATGAATCATATTATAATTTTTACACAATATTAAAAAGCAAAGGATTGATATTTTGATTTAGTAATGATTTTTATTCGGCTTCAGTTAATATTTTGTACAGGTGGGTTCAGCTGTTTTGCCATTGTAAACTCAATTACAGAATGAAACTAACCACATTTTCAAACTTCTAGGGGATCCACATATTTAAATCTTTGTAAAATAAATTAATTGAATATAATTTTTTTTAATTATTAATATCTAGCTCAACACAACTCTGTACGTTTGTAACCTCTCATGCGGAATGTGCTCGCCACCTATCGGACAATTTTCAAACTTCACTGTTATCTATCGCATTTTTATGACAAATTAAATGAAAATTATTAGATTTTATCATTGCTAAACCCTCCTGAAACTACAAAGATGATGTTAAAATTTGGTATAGATTGGTTCAGTAGTTTTCGTGGTTAGTGATCACAAACGAAAAATGTCTTGTCCTTTTATATAATAGTATAGATAATGTTTTATTTGATCGAAATGTTCATTGTGCTGTTTAAAATTAGTTTCTTTATTTGCTCAAATATTTTCGTTGATACGTTGATTAACTATTTTATCAAATGCTGTTACTGAATAATTGAATGATGAAATTAATTACAATAGCGACAGGGAGCTATTCCCATTTGGACAGTACTGGAGGGGGGAGGTACTGTGTGCAGAGAGGTGTAGTTAATAGTAATGGCCCTGATGGAACTGAGAGCTAGGAAGGCCCTGTCCAAATACTTGAGCCGGGATCACTGTTAGTCCAGCACCTGGTCGAGTGTGTGGCCTGACCCCTACCGCTCGCTAATAGCTGTGCAAAGGATCAAAACTATTTGCATAGTCCTCAATATATGTACATAGCATGACCGAATAGCAACAAATATTATCATTTCACAATGATATTTACAAATTGTTAGTAATCATACTGTTTCAGAAGATAAAATGATAAAAAATGTCCTAGGTTCCTAATAGGTAATGACACGTATTTAAATTGTACACAGGAACATAGCAGATTGAGATAGAGGTAGATAGCTACGTAAATAGAAGAGAGAGGGAGAGAGAGAGAGATAGATAGAGAGAGAGGGAGAGAGAGAGAGAGAGAGTGAGAGAGAGAGAGAGAGAGAGATTTTGTCTTAGGGCCTGTGGCATAAGCATCTTTTTTTATATACGAGTATATGGATAAAGTTCTTGTCTGTTACTATTAAATGTTTAGTAAGGTTCTTGAGGTTCAGTCAATAAATAAAAGCAACTATTTTGGCGACGTTTCGATAGTATATTGTTCTCATAATCATGTCTTACAGTGAAAAAACAGGTTATAATAAAATTATATGAGTCATACTAGTTATTTCAAAACATAAATTTTAGCTACATTATAATTATATAACAACATGTGTTAGAATAATTAAATATATATAATTACAGAAGTTAGAGGAATATGAAACTACTTACAATGTTACTGATAGATATAGTATCAACTAACTAAATTCTAACAATTCTAGTACACAACTGGCCTGGGGAATTTTCGACAGTTAAAAGGTTTGGGAGGATTTCCCAACTGGTGGTATTCCCAAATACCATATATATACCTATCTCTCTCTCTCTCTCTCTCTCTCTCTCTCTCTCTCTCTCTATATATATATATATATATATATATATATATATATATATATATATATATATATATATATATATAGGTATATATATATATATATATATATATATATATATATATATATATATATATACCTATCTCCACAGGGTGTTCCCCCTCCACAAACCACCCCACCCCCACTACCTGAATCCTTCCCCCCACTACCACCCCAGCAGACTACCCCCCAGCACCTCCATGTAACCCTCATTCCACAACATGCAACCATTGGGGTGACATCCCTCCTCCCTGGGCAGTCGCGATGCAGGCCACACTCCAGACTCTAGCGGATCAGATGACCCTTCTGGTTCAAATCATGGCGCAGAAGAATCAGCAATGATGTCCTTCTCCGTTATGAACTTCAACTGTAATGGACTTTGCCCGAAGATAGAAGAAATTCGAGCACTGCTGGCACTGAAACGGCCCACCGTGGCTGTACTCACGGACACCAGAGTGCTCGGACCACCACCGTTTCTGCAAGGGTATGCCGTGGCAACGGATAGCACTAGAGACCCTCATGGAGGTGTCCTCATTGCCATCCGACACGGTATACCCTGGAAGAAGATGCCCGCCCCCCTGGCTGTTACGGACCAACGTATCAGCCACTTGACTGTTCAAGTGTTGATGAGGCAGCCAACCCTCATCACAGGGGTATATCGACGTCCACAAGGTTCTCTTGTGGAGTTGAAGAACTTTCTGCGAGCCTGCGGGGCAAAGTCCAACCACTGGGTCATCGGAGACCTCAACGCCCGACATAGTCTATGGAACAATTCACGGACAAATGCGGCGGGCAGGGTGTTAGTCAAGACTCCCTTCACGGTAGTCCACCCTGACACCCATACCTTCCGTTGTTACTCCAACGGCTATCCATCTACCATCGACCTCCTTCTGACACGACAGCCCCATCGAATCACTGGCTGCACGGTGACTGACTTCATAACATCAGATCACCGGCCAGTGATCTACGAGTTAGAAGGAAGGCGGGACGAGCCAGCCCCGCCAAAAAATTCCTATATCAAGAAGCTGACTGGGGCAAATACAAAGCCGAAATTTGCCATAGACTACCGTCGGTGCAACCGCTAAGCTCTCCGGAGGAAGTTGATGATTTCATCAACACCCTCACTGACACCGTTCTAGAGGCTGGCCACTCCTCTATCCCTACCTTCCGTCCTTCCCCACCTCACCTTCAAAAACCCCCTCCTCATATCATGGCTCTCATATCGTGCAGGCGGAACCTCAAAAACAGGTGGTACAGAACCCGGGACCAAGACGTTAAGATAGCCCTCAACGCCCTTACCACCCAGATAAGAAATCTGCTCCGCCAATGGAAAACCTCCACTTGGCAGGACAAGCTGAGGGCGACCCACGACGACTACCGGAAGTTCTGGAAACTAACCAGAACTGCGGTTAAGAAAACTTCCACTATCCGCCTGCACGATGGGGACCGACTCCTTTCCCCAGCTGACCAAGCGGAGCTGCTTGCTGAGCACTACAGAGAGGACATCACAAATAGGACCACCGATGCCGAACCTCTCCCGTCCATGGCCCAGGAGAACAACTTCATGTTCATCAGCCCCAAACAGCTGAAAGCTATCCTAAGAAGAACGAAAGGGAACAGAGCTCCTGGACATGACGGGATCCAAACAGTCCTCCTCAAGCAGCTCCCCAGAAAAGGAATAATGCACCTCACGAACCTGTACAACTCCTGCTTGAGGTTAAGATACTTCCCCGTTCAGTGGAAGCACGCAATACTGTTTCCACTCCTCAAGCCGGCTAAGACAGGAGACAAGCCAGAACACTACCGGCCAATCAGCCTGTTGCCTCACCTCGGAAAAGTCTTCGAGAAAATTGTTCTCAATTATCTACGAGACTTTTGCGAGGAGAACTCAGTCATTCCGTTTGAACAAACGGGTTTCCAAGCACGTCTCAGTACTGAACACCACCTGATGAAGCTGCAAACTGAGGCGTGCACAAACTTCAATAGGAATACTGCAATAGCGCTGATCTCCATAGACTGCACAAAAGCATTTGATTCCGTATCTCACGGGATCCTATGCAGAAAACTTGAAGACCTGGAATGCCCTGAGCAGCTCTATGGAGTCATTGTCTCCTTTCTCAGTGAGAGAAGTCTCGCTGTGCGGGTTCGTGACGTCCATTCCCATTCAGTACCTCTCACTTGCGGTGTGCCACAAGGAGCAGTACTATCTCCAGTGTTATTTAACATCTACACTGCTGAAGTGGTTGGCAAAAACTACGGTAGAGCGACAGTAGCCGCTTTTGCCGACGATATTGCCATCACTAGCAGCAGCATGAACCCCACTAGAGCACTACGTCAGGCTGAAACGGTCTGCGGAGAGATCATTCGACGGCTGGATTCACTTAACATCCAAGTAAATCCAGCCAAAACGGACTGCGTAGTGTTCTCACACCAGCGTGGGAAAAGGACAACACTGCCGAAGACCCTGCGAGTGGCAAACACCACCATTGCCCCCTCAAACTCCATCGTCTACTTGGGAGTCACTATCGATAGAGGGCTGAAATTTTCAGCTCACTGTTACAGGACACACCGCAAAGTGAGAAAAAGATCCTATCGCCTCCATCACCTCCTATCCTCTCCAGCACTTTCCCTCCGTCTCAAACTTTGTATTTACAAAAGCATGCTGAGACCTGCCCTCCTGTACGGTGCCCCTCTCCTCACCCGCCTTTCAGGTGGGACCAGACGGCACCTGCAGCGGTTCCAGGACTCCATGCTGAAGAAGATGGCAAAGTCTACCTCCCTGAAGAAGAAGAAGCCGGAAGACCTCCACGAGATCTTCGATCTTCCCACCATCCCGGAGTTCATCCAGCGCCGACACGTGAAGTTTTTGGACTCCCTTCAGTTCTTGACAAATCCCCTCTTCAGCACATTAACACCAGCGCCACCCCCGGTCCGCTGGCAACAGACGGACCGTAATGAAAACAGCAACTCGGACCAATGAGAGCCCACTGGACCAACGGGCCAATCAGATGGTACTGGCCACTGGTCAGAAACCATGACTTTCTTTTCATGAATAAATAGTAAGTATTAGAGAAAAAAAAAAAAAAAAAAAAAAAAAAAAAAAAAAAAAAAAAAAAAAAAAAAAAAAAAAAAAAAAATGAGCCCCGTCACCTAAATATAAGCTTTCTGAAACCCACACCCCAAGATTTCAATAACTTCCTGTTGGCCTTACAGTGCACACAGTGCAGAAAAAGGCCAAACATCCATGAAATCCTACCCAACTTCATTTTCATCCAAATAGGGGCTTGGAAAAAAAAAAAAAAAAAAAAAAAAAAAAAAAAAAAAAAAAAAAAAAAAAAAAAAAAAAAAAAAAAAAAAAAAAAAAAAAAAAAAAAAAAAAAAAAAACCTCCTCTCTCTCTCTCTTTCTCTCTCTCTCTCTCTCACTTTCCCTCTACTTCTCTCTCTCTCTCTCTCTCTCTCTCTCTCTCTCTCTCTCTCTCTCTCTCTCTCTCTCTCTCTCTCTCTCTCTCTCTCTCTCTCTCTCTCTCTCTCTCTCCTCTCTCTCCTCTCTCCTCTCTCTCTCTCTCTCTCCCTCCCTCCCTCTCTCCCTCTCTCTCTCTCTCTCTAACTATCTATACATATAGAAACATTAAACTATGACTAAATTTACAAAAAACAATAATAAAGTTAAATATTAATAATTAAATAATGAACTTAAACTTCAACCAACCAATCCAGCTTACCATCATATATTTCATATATGATATACCTACACATATACCCGCTGTATCAGAAATTTCGAAATGAATACAAGAAACGCCCCTTTAGCAATCAGACAAAAGGAAGTTATAAAAGAAATCTATGATATGCCGTTGGATCAAGCCGACTGTGGCTTTCAATTACCCCCGTGGAAATATGAGAAATACAAAATAGATCTAAGCTTAAAGCATAAGAGCACAGGATCAAATAGTCTTCAATTTCACGAGAAGTTACAAGAATATTCAGACCACGACATAATATATATTGATGGATCCAAAAAAAAATGAATTCGTTGGTTTGGCAAATAATTATGAATGGAACACCCCACAAATATTAATTACCCTATTATTCGACAATACACACTGCAGAACTTCAGGCGATTTCTACAGCTCTTTACTCATCCTTCAACAGTGCACATTTAAAAATATTAATTTGTACTGATTCAATGTCAGCACTTCAAAGTATAGCTAATTTTAGCAAAACTAGCCACACAATTGACAAGATCCATAGTCATTTGGAAATATTAAAAAAACGTAACTTTTCTCTGGACCCCTGGACACTCCGGAATTACTGGAAATGAAGCAGCGGATAAAGCTGCCAAAGAAGGTTCAGTGATGAATAACACACCACTAAAAATATATGAACCCAATGATGTTAAAGCGCTTTTGAAGAAAAAAGGAAAACTAAGTGGGAAATCATGTGGTTCGAAACTCCACTGACGAACAAACTAAGAAATTTAAAAAAAAGTACGAAGCAGTGGACAAGCGCTATAAGAGGTAACAGAAGAGAAGTTGTTACAACAAGGCTGAGGATCGGACATTCTAACCTGACTCACGCATATCTGATCGCAAAAGAGGCCCCACCACATTGTGAAAGATGTCAATCTCCAATAACCATTAAACACATAATAGAAGATTGCACATTATTACAACAAGACTTAGAAAAAAATAAAATACCCCGATCCACAGAACTTGCTCTAGGGGACTCAAGAAATTCTATAAACAAGATTATAAATCTATTTAAAGAACATTCACTTTAAAATAAAATATAATACGAAAATGATGATACAGGACGAAGAAAAATAAATTTCCAACATTTAAATGAAAAGGGCGTAATAACCTGGAAGTTGATCGCCCAAATAAAAACCTCAATCTACTTCATAAATAATCTTAGAGATGTAAAGAAAATAATAATAATAATAAACAAAAAAAAAACAACAGCAAATAAATAATAAATATATAAATAATAATAAATATAAATAATAAAGAAGAGTTAATAGTATTGTACCCACGAGTAAATAATTCATGGTGAAACATTAGTAAAAAATATAGGTATATACTAAATATAAATATTTTTTATTAAAATGGTATGATAACGATATGATATCAAGAAAGATATGATGGAATTCTATTCAGAGAATTCCCATTATATACTGTTAGCATTAATGAGTGGTAGTCATCTACTGCCGCAAAAAAGAAACTCGACAGTTAACCTCTTGGTTGATCTGTTAACAAAGAAAAATATCGGGGTTGCTTGAACATTCATTGTAGCTTTCAAAACATACGAGTAGCTATTTTAAAAATACTAAGGTTATATTCAAAGGCTCATTGTTCTATAATTAATGTAAATTAACAAACAACTATGACGATTTATACCCTTTATTGATAAAACCTTTTTAGAAATACTAATAAATATTTTTTTTTAAATATATGTACTTGCAAGCCTTTCCCATCCATCAACCCATCAATTACAGCAATGAAAACCAGTCTCAGACCACAGAGATCATGAAAAATCCAGGAAGAATTAGGTAGTTAACTGCAGATACCTTAAGATGTACACCTCATAAGCTCCACTCACCTAGTGGTCTCCTTGATTCACGGATGTAAGTCCTTGAGACTGTGCAAGAAAGTCTTGGCCTGAGAGAAGTAAAATTAACCTTACTAAGAGCTCTAGTTATTGTCATTACCCTCCAACTTGAGTCCCTATGTTATACCATACTGAATACAGCAGAACCTCGATTATCCGAACCCCCGTCATCCGAACCCTATATTATTCGAACTCGCAGAGATACCCACGATGATGTAATAAAAGCCATTTATGTAACATTTCAATGACTTGAAAGGCAAGAGGAAGCAACTGTAGTTCAGCTGCTTCAACTCAAAAAAATTAAGGACTTGGCACTATAAAAAATGAAAATGAAAATGTTGGAACAGACCAAAAGATTTCTTCAAACCAACCAAAATTAAAAAATGAGGCTTTTCGTATGAATGTATTTTTGTATATAGATAAAACATAATATCTAAACATTTAGTTTTAATGTACATTATAATTTACATATATGTGTTGAATTTTTCCTACTTTTCCGGATTTTATTTAACAGACCGATTTTCTTTTCTCCTGCTTCTATATACAATTTTCAACCTCGATTATCCGAACTTTTCGCTTATCCGAACCACTCCTGACACCAATTAGTTCGGATAATCGAGGTTCTACTGTACTTGAACCAGAGCAGCATTTCATATGACCACTGTACGCCCGAATCACTTACAAGAAAACTTATAGTCCACTCAATGAGTGCTGAAATGGGGGGTGTAGAGTGTGGTAATTTTTTAATTAATAGCTTCGTTAGGAGTATTTTAAAGGTAAATTAAATTACATTCGTATTCAAAAAACCAAATTAAGTGTACAATTGAATTAAAACCAGAATTGAAGCTACACGTGCCATGGATTTAATCGATTCTGAGAACAGATTTTTTATTTTCCTCGATCCCTTAGAAAATGTTTCCTCGAATTCAAAGGTACTTGTACGTTTACAATACATATGGAATTTCAGCATTTTATATTCCTCAACCCTGTCAATATCGAATATAATGCCCCGACAGTCACTATCTATCAAAGAAAAACGCGAGTTGATTAAGATTCAGATTGCTCTGCATTGAACCAAAAGGATTTCGCGGCATCATTAAGATAATTGCATTAAAGAAAATTCGTACATTTTATGTGTGCTACACGGGAGCAGAAGACGAAACATTTAAACATATTAATGAATTATAAAGGCTAGATGCATGAAGTTTATGACCTCAATGACCATGTAAATGGTAAATAAAACGAAGGAAACTCACAATGGAGTTGTTTTATTTGTTTGCTTTAGAAAGAGGATGCATTAATAAGAAAGCAACCATTGAAAAAAAAAAAAAAAAAAATTATTTACTTAAAATTATCACAGAAAGAAATTTTCTTTATGATTAATTATATTGATGACTCATTTCAAATCACGATAGCAAACTAAGACTTGAAATAAAGTATGTAAGTTTATACTCTTTTTGCATACTCCTACAATATTTTTAAATTAAATGTTTCCAATTGTGAGAATTGATTTGATGTTCTAAACAGTAATCAGATCAGTCATCGTCCTTCTCCTCACAACTGTGGTTCGGTGGCCCTGAAGAAGACCTGCAACGCAGGTCGAAACGTTGGCACGTATTAAAGAATTCCTTCTTTAACGTGGTGTTATTTTGACTGCATACCTGACAATCTTCTTCTCCGTAAAATCTTTAACTACAATTTATATTGTATATTCTACTCATTTGTTTTAGGAATTTACATATTTCTGTTCTCCCTTTTACTTATTTTTCTTTTCTTTTAATTTTATTAGATCTTGCGGAATCTTGAGTAGTTGGACTTACATTTATCAATATAGTGCTAATTAAGATCCAAGATAATCAGGCTCAGTGTATCCGATGCCAATGAATTTGCCTCAATAAGTATACATTGTATAAATTTAAATTCGTTTATGTTTTTGACAGTTGTTTCCCTAAAATTGTTTTTTTCTGGGTTTTTTTCACATATAAGTATATATACATGGCATTGTATAGATTAATAAGTAAATACAGATATATGTGAACACCTATATCTACATAAGTTGGAAAAAGAAGTGTGAATATATGTCTTAACGTACCTGTAAATATTTCGTCTTATCAGCATTTAAGTAGTTCTTAAATTTTTTCTATATATTTTTTCTTACTATTCATTATTCTTACTTTAATATATTGATTTATTTTATATATTTCTTTATTTTTCTTGAACACATTGTAATTATATAAGCAATTAATTATTATATCATGATATTGTTATTATTATCATTATTTATTTTCTCTCTCTGCTCTTTCTCATTTATATATTTATACCAAAAGTTCCATTTTCAATTGTACGAGTATATACATATATTACCTTTTATACATATTACTATCTTCATTTGAAATTAAGATATCCAGATTATTATAGAACCTTATTATACATGTTTGTTATTCTTAGGGGACAATACGTCCCAGAATAAAAATTATTTTTTCATTTCATTATGTGTCTTCAATTCAACACCTTTCTCCTCTGAAACTTTTCTAAAAAATCATCTTTGATCTATTGCGTACTCTGTTTTACCTTTTTAGGTTACTTCTATTGTAGTATTCGTGTTTTTATCTTAAATAAGATTCCTGTTCAAGCAAGAGGTGGTAAAGTTTGAAAAATAACATAAAAATCAGAATTATAGAAACACTATACGTTTTTGGGACGGACAACTAAACATGTAAGTAGATGATGAGAGATGCAGTAGAAATAACTGTGCTGTTTCTTCCTGATTGAACCCTTGATGATCTTCTTCTTTTATCATACTTAATAGTCCACTATACTTATGTTGTTCAGCACATCAATCACGAGGCGTTTGAAGATACTAATAATAAGTTAGAAGCATACAGTGCGTCTCAAAAGGGTGGTATGTTTTGAAAAGTAGATTATTACTGATCTTTAGAGAACTACAAAGAGATTATTCTAACGATAACATTGACAGGACCAACTGTGGATGGCATATCTAGTAGAATTTGGAAGGTCTTTTGGACTTGGCGGATATTTCATAATTTTACAGAACAGCACTACGTCTCTTAGTTGCAGTGTGTCATATCTATGGTTAATATATTACAAACTACCATTGTCACTTCGTAACTGACTCACCTTTGAAACCATTTATCAAAAAATAAAAAAATAAAAAAAAAAATGAATAAAACAAGGCATCAAACTCTCCCCCCCCCCGCTAGGACAGGTCACTAAGGCAGCTGCCGTGAGGACGGCCCTAACAAGAATAAATGCCTCCTCGACCAATTTATCACGTTCTCCGCCGAGGCACCTTATTTATTTACCATCAGTGTCTCCTCTCACCTAGATTTATAGTTCACGGGCCGGCAATGGTCAGTTTGAGTCGGCACTGCCTTAAAGCTCTTGCCCAGCATAGTACCGCCTTATATAGCATAGTAAGCCTTATATAACGCCGTATTTAGTGGTAAGCTAATAAACAGGTTAGCAGTTAGAAATAAAAACAACAATATACCGATGATTGGTACGATTGAATGGAGACAAACCATGGATAACGTTGATGGTTGCTGATAAGAAACTGCAAGACATTATTACGTAATACTCTTTCAAGTATCGCAAAACTACGAGTATTTAGTTCGCGCTTACTCTACAGAAATTTAAAATTAGTTTTTTCAATAAAGGAGCATTAATGTTAATTATTCCATATTCTTTATTTCAGCTATACTCCTCACATTAACAATTATTATTTTGTTTCATTTTTCAGGACCATCGTCCAATCTTCAGACTTAAATATATTTTTCTGGTGTTAACCACCAAGTCCTTTAGATAGTGGACTTCTATCTAAAGGACTTGGTGGTGAACACCAGGAAAATATATTTAAGTCTGAAGATGGGACTATAGTCCCGAAACATGTAACGGGATAGTCATAGTTAATGTGAGGAGTAAAGCTAAAATAGAGAATATGGCATAATTTAAAAATTAAGATATACAAGACTATTATACTACCAATAGTTCTCTATGGATGCAAAAAATAGCCGCTTACGATTAGGATTCAAGATTCAAGATTCAAGCAACAGGTGGTAAAGTTTGAAAAATAACATAAAAAATCAGAATTATAGAAACACTATACGTTTTTGGGACGGACAACTAAACATGTAAGTAGATGATGAGAGATGCAGTAGAAATAACTGTGCTGTTTCTTCCTGATTGAACCCTTGATGATCTTCTTCTTTTATCATACTTAATAGTCCACTATACTTATGTTGTTCAGCACATCAATCACGAGGCGTTTGAAGATACTAATAATAAGTTAGAAGCATACAGTGCGTCTCAAAAGGGTGGTATGTTTTGAAAAGTAGATTATTATTGATCTTTAGAGAACTACAAAGAGATTATTCTAACGATAACATAGACAGGACCAACTGTGGATGGCATATCTAGTAGAATTTGAAGGTCTTTTGGACTTGGCGGATATTTCATAATTTTACAGAACAGCACTACGTCTCTTAGTTGCAGTGTGTCATATCTATGGTTAATATATTACAAACTACCATTGTCACTTCGTTGCTGACTCACCTTTGAAACCATTTATCAAAAAATAAAAAAATAAAAAAAAAAATGAATAAAACAAGGCATCAACCTCTCCCCCCCCCCCCCCCCCCCCCCCCCTAGGACAGGTCACTAAGGCAGCTGCCGTGAGGACGGCCCTAACAAGAATAAATGCCTCCTCGACCAATTTATCACGTTCTCCGCCGAGGCACCTTATTTATTTACCATCAGTGTCTCCTCTCACCTAGATTTATAGTTCACGGGCCGGCAATGGTCAGTTTGAGTCGGCACTGCCTTAAAGCTCTTGCCCAGCATAGTACCGCCTTATATAGCATAGTAAGCCTTATATAACGCCGTATTTAGTGGTAAGCTAATAAACAGGTTAGCAGTTAGAAATAAAAACAACAATATACAGATGATTGGTATGATTAAATGGAGACAAACCATGGATAACGTTGATGGTTGCTGATAAGAAACTGCAAGACATTATTACGTAATACTCTTTCAAGTATCGCAAAACTATTTAGTTCGCGCGCTTACTCTACAGAAATTTAAAATTAGTTTTTTCAATAAAGGAGCATTAATGTTAATTATTCCATATTCTTTATTTCAGCTATACTCCTCACATTAACAATTATTATTTTGTTACATTTTTCAGGACCATGGTCCAATCTTCAGACTTAAATATATTTTTCTGGTGTTAACCACCAAGTCCTTTAGATAGTGGACTTCTATCTAAAGGACTTGGTGGTGAACACCAGGAAAATATATTTAAGTCTGAAGATGGGACTATAGTCCCGAAACATGTAACGGGATAGTAATAGTTAATGTGAGGAGTAAAGCTAAAATAAAGAATATGGCATAATTTAAAAATTAAGATATACAAGACTATTATACTACCAATAGTTCTCTATGGATGCAAAAAATAGCCGCTTACGTTTAGGAAAGAACAACTTCTTAATGTTTTAAAGAATAAAGTACTGCGCAGAATATTTGGCCCAAAAAAGGATGAAGAAACAGGAGAAATTAGAAGACTTCACAATGGGGAACTGCGCGAGTTATATCCGGTAAATATAGTTCAAGAAATAGCAGCGCGACGCTTAAAATCGGCATGTGAAGTTGTTAGGTTTTGTAATGATCGAATTCCGAAAAAAAGGTGATCAGTTTTGAGCAGTCGGGTAAACGGCCGAGGGTTGGACAAAGACTAAGATGGGAGGATTGCGCCAGTGCCGACCTGGGAGATTTGTGTTTTGGAGGAGTGGGTTGGAAAGTGTGTGGTCAACAGTTAATGGTGTCAGCATCGAACCTTCGGGTTCGCTAAGCCTTTTTATTTATTTATTTATTCTTTTAATAAATAAATAAATCAACGCTCAAGATCAACGAAGGCAAAACGAAGTATATGCGTACGGACGCTGAAGCCAATGCCATTACTGTAGCGGCGTACACATTTAGGGGTGTGGAATATTTTGTATATCTAGGAAGCCAGGTAGACCGTCACAATAACATGCACCAAGAAATTAAAAGAAGGATTGTAGCGGCTAATAGGTGCCTCTTTGGGCTGCACAAGTATATGAGAAGTAAACTCATCTCAGGTATGTCCAAGGTAAGGATCTACAGGACCCTCATACGCCCTGTGCTGATGTACGCCTCCGAATGCTGGACCCTCAGAAAGAGCTATGAACTGTGCCTGCTGAGATTTGAAAGAAAAGTTTTAAGAAAGATCTCTGGACCTATCCGTGATGGTGAAATCTGGAGACAGCAGACTAATCGGGAACTAGACCAGCTGTTCAACGAGACCGATGTAGTCCGGCTAATAAAGATAGGCAGACTCAGACGGGCTGGTCAGACTGGACTGGTCATTCCCTGGCTCGTCGCGGGGATGAGCGAAGAGGAGATGCCAAGGAAGATCCTGGAGGAGAAGATCCATGGTAGGCGCCGAGTCGGCAGACCCAGACTGAGATGGCAGAATGATGTTAGTGACAGCGCAAGGTCTATACTTGGAGTGAGAGGCTGGAGAGCGGCGGCAAGAGATCGAGACAGCTCGCGTAAAATGTTGGAGGAGGCCAGGACCCACTCAAGGGCTGTTGTCCCACATAGATAGATAGACTCTTTTGAGAATGCTGAATGTGGCCCCTTAAGTTGGAATAGAAACAATGTGTTATGGTATAAGTAAAACCGTTCATTTGAAGAAAGATTAGTCTGAGAGACATCAGGTACATAATGCGATAAAGCATGGCCATCCCTTGATAATTGAATAAATAATAGAAGTATTATATTATGCTAATAAGCAATAAAGCGTTAGCTGAATAAGTCTCTGTGGCAGGCCGAGACATAGACAGGAGTATGTTTTGATGAGGTTCCGTTGAAGGAGTTAAGAAGGTAATCATTTTAGATGTGTTTCAAACCTTTGGATTGGCCGAATCAACAGTCGATAATATTATTAAATGACAGATTAGAAAATAATGTTAAGCAAACTGTATGTTGCTCTGGGCAGGTTTAAAGGAGAGCGGAAAAACTAACATAGCATTACTGCGGAGCCTGAATGGACCTCCGAGTGCAATAAACAACGTTTTTCCACCACCTCACTGTGAGCTGCCATTAAAACGGAGCTGGTTAAAATCCTCTGACAACACACAATATTATTCTATAGTTAACAATTCAAATAAAGGTTTTATACAGTAACTCGTTTTCTTGGGACGGAATTAAATTAAATAACCATGAGTATGATATAATGAGACTTCATAGAACGGATTCTGAATGTTATGAAACCAAATATACGTTATTTCCGCCACCTTTTCAATTATTGAAATATGTCCACTCATAATTTCAATGGATACATCTAGGCTCTATATTTTTTCCCAAAGCATATTAGCCTACACTTATCATTCAATCTGCAAAAAACTTTCGAGTTTCATGGAAAAATCATTTAGTAGTTTATCAAAATTTAAAAAGTATATATTTATACCATGAATGGGTTGAAGGAAGCATGCATGTCTCAATCCCCAAAGCTAAATTGGTCTACTCCAATATCATCTAGAAATTTTTTTTTTGGGTTAAGCATTTTAGGCTAATCTCTGTTCATCCCACATAAAATGACAACCATAATGACAAACAAGCTAATACATATCAAGATACCATCTTAAATCACAGGTCCCAGACCCGACCAAGCACAGATGTTTTTATTTCATTATCTCCTTCTCTCCCCTCCGGTGGCCGAGAAAATTGGATCAAGATTGAGGAGGCAGTTGGCTGAATGGACGGTCTGTGGAGGTGGTCGCCGCATCTGCTTCCTGTCTCCTGCACCGGCAGACCTCCATTAGTTGCATCCTCAGCAACAGCGCCAGGTCTGTGTGTCTTGGAGAACCATCAAGATGGGAGCTGGAGTGATCAACATAGCACGGAAGAGTCTGGACTAGTGGAATGTTGACCCAGTTTTACTCCTCATATTTTTTAAAACGGTTCTGAAATTAAGTAGTTATTCGAATAATTTTAAAAGAATTTTTTTCAGGAGTCCTTTAACCTTCTGTTTAAGCACCTGATATACCCTTGAAAAATCAGCAGATGTTACAAAAATTTTCACACCAACGATAATGTAATTACCTCTAGAGATGAGAAACGTTTACAAATCTCAATGGACCTAAAAAAATAAATTGGTTTCAATATTTAAAACAAAGCTTATTAAAAAAAAAAAAATCAAAACTTTAATCGGAACTCAATCACCGCATTGATATCGATAGATTGTTAAAAGAAATTTGATACTGTTTCGCATGACATAGTCTGCCAACTATTAATAGACAATGAATGTTCAGAGCAACTATTTTCGATTAGTCGTTTCTTAGTCAAACATATAGGGTGAGTATCTCTTAGTGTAAAAAAAAAATTGGGTGAAACTAAATCAAAAATGTAGCAAAATGTCGCAGACCTTACCTGTCTATTCCAATCCGTTGCAGATGTACAATAAATCAAAGACTTTTTTGAGGAAACCACGTTTTTTTTCATAAAAGCTGTAATATCTCCACTTTGTTTAAATATTTTTCCAATTTTGAAATGTACATTTCCATTAAGGGATTGTCATAATGTTTTATTTACATAAGCAGCTGATTTGTATGCCAAATGAGAACACCATCTTTTTTCTGTTTCAAAAGTAAATTTCTCAATGAAATTGAAACAAAATCAATACGTTTAACATATCATTCGAAAGCTAATTAAATTTGCAAGTTTTTGTGAAATTCGAAGTTTTGTGGATAGGTTTTTCGAAAAACGGTGAGCGTTGAAGTAAATACGACATTGTAACTTTCCCAAATAAGGTGAAGATCAAGCTGTTCTTTAGATACCAAGTTTGTAAAATTCAAGGTTACAGGCACTCAGCTATTTTAGAAAATTTAATGCTAAATTCGAAAATGTGGTCAAAATTGGAAAAATATTTAAACAAAGTGGAGATATTGCAGCTTTTATGAAAAAAAAAACGTGGTTTCCTCAAAAAAAAGTCTTTGATTTATCGTACATCTGCAACGGATTGGAATAGAAAGGTAAGGTTTGCGGCATTTTGCTACATTTTTGATCTAGTTTCACTCAATTTTTTTTTTTTACACTAAGAGGTACTCACCCTGTATATAGTTGTAGATTGGAGAATCCTCTTCAAAAGATTCACCTCTTACTTGCGGTATCCAACAAGGAACGGTTACGTCCCCAATCCATTTTTCTATGTACACGGCAATCATAGTTAAATACCACTAAGCCAGTGCAACCGCCTTTGCTGATGACAGCTATCAAAAGCAGCAGCCTCAATTCCACAAGGGTCCTATAAGTCAAGCCGAAGTAGCATGTTTAAAGATTGTTAAGATTTAAGGAAACTTCTTATTGACGTAATTGTTGATAAAACTAAATGTGCATTATTTTTATTCCGAAAAGGCAAGAAAAACTTCCGGTCAGGTATGACTATGTTTTGGCATTTACTTTGACAGAAATAGGTATGACCTTTTTCGCCTATTTTCAAAAGAAATTTAAAACCGCACGGACAAAATCTTATAAGCTCTGTAACATATAACTATCAGGGAATCATTCAATACGACTCAAGCTCATAATTTACAAATGTATTATAAGGTCGCAATTACTCTATGGAGCACCGATATTTCTTCATTTTGCAAAGATTATAACTAAAAGATTGAAATCATCCCAAAATAGAATTATTAGAAAATTGGTACAGGGAACTTCATTTAAGAAGTATTAATAACCTAAAACATTCAAATTATTAGTCAAAATTACCCTTATTTTAATAATTAATTTAAAAAAATTATAGTTAGTCCAGTACCCCAACCATGGCAGAAACATGTAACAAATTTAAGTTTTTAATTCCTAGGTTAGGCCTACTCAAACGAAATATGAGATTCGTAATAATAATAATAATAATAATAATAATTAAATGAAATAAAAAAAATGTTCAAATCTAAATTTTATTAATCTTAAATTCCTTAAAATGTAACTTAGTTACAGTAAAAGGAAAACAAGAAAAAAATATTGTATAATTAAACCTAACTAAACGAAAAATAAGGGGATTTGGATAAAAAAAAATATATATATTTATTATCTATATAGTTATTGATTTTATGGTCATTTATTTTAGCTCGATTATGAAATGGCTAAAAGGAGATGCTCTGTTTAGTTTTTATTAGAAAGAGAAAATAGTGCAGCCATTATTCGTTTCCAATACATTTCATTCTCCGGTGAATAAACAAACTACAAAATCCAAAGCCCAAAAATGCTTATATAATTCAGAAAGATATTCCTATATGTTCTGAAATAATCTAGTGAGAACTGGAAGACTAAACGTTCATTGCTTGAAGACTCATTGAATCGAATTGACTACTTCCTAGCATCAGTGACAAATTGGCCAATCACAGTTTATATTAATATTCTTGTAAAATGACTTTGAAACTCTCCGTTTACAACTACCTTTTTGACTGAATAATTATTATATTGTAATTTAAATGATATAACTATTTTAGACTGGGATTTACGGATATAATTGCATGATTTCATGTTTTCATTAAAACACTCCTCTAAATGAAGATGCCATAGAGTGGTTTTTGCCTAATTTCTATTTATGAGTTTAAATCAGGTCGAAACGGAGCCTAAATGGCTTGTTTATGAGAATCTGCCTCACTCTCAAGACCTCTCGCTAATCGATTTTTTTTTTTTTTTTTTTTTTTAACTTGGGCCATTTTTCGAGAGATGAAAAATTTCATAATAGAAATTTATTTTCAAATCCTCCAAATTTACTGATGCGGTACAAAAAAAAAATATATATATATATATAAAAATAACAATCTTGAAGAAGGGATCTTGTTTCGCTTTTTTGGCATTTAATGTGTTTTCATTGATAATAGTTACAAACAGGTCAACAATACCTGGTTAAAATAAAGCACTATTCCAAGCTGTGAATTCTCTTTACTTTACCCTGAAAGCTACACCTGATAAGAGTAGATCACTTCCAGCCTAAGGCAAATAAGCGTACACAAGACCAGAAGTGCCACAACGGTTAATTGTTACAATTACGTTGCAACGACAATAGCAAACGTTGTTTATCATAATAAATACCATTTTTTGGGATAACTTGTTAGAAAACAATGTATCATGGGTGATACCAGGGGTACGTTACTTTAAAGAAAATGTTATGCCTATTTTCGCCAAAGTACCGTACCCCCCATGATACCAAGAGAAAAACAAAAACAGCCAATATTCACGAATTAAAAAGTCGGCGGGGAGACATTCATCTTTTTTTGTATAACTTTCTTCAATTTTATCAAACCAGGGGAACCAACAATACGACAATAGACTTTTTTAACAAATCCTCTTATCACAACCCACTTAAATACTACCACGTAAATTTAAAAATCGAATAATATTAGGTATCACAAATGATACCGTGTGAGCATAAGGGTTATATGTATGAGCTTCCAACAAGACAGAATACTCTTTTAGTCTACATCTATCTACAATAGATGAAATAATAGGCTTGCCTGCAAAACTGTTACGAGCATTGCTTAATGGAAAGAACCTCAAGCCAAGCAAAAATCCAATCGTAGAAAACCTTAAGAAAATTTTAAATGTATTTTTTTTTATAATATATTAACAGGAAAATTCTATTATAAACGGGATACGTACAAAACACAGCCCTCTTTATAATTAGTAATCAAGAATGATGAAAAACAAACTGGGTGATGCAGTTTATAAAAATAACTCTAGTAGATATGAAATTAAATTAAGCAATGGTTTCTAATTAATTAAAAATAATTGAAGTTGAAAATAAATAATACAATATATTTAGTTGTCATGCATATTGTGATGGATTACAGCTACGGAGCGCGGAATTAAATTCTCGACTGATATAGCCACGTCAATCACAGATTGGACTCTGATTACAGGTGGACGCAGTTTCTCCATCACTTCATCGCTGACTGCTGTCACATAAACAGGTTTCAGCGTCATTATCTCAAATGATGTTGTCACACTGACATTTAAATCATAGTGATGCACAATTTTATTTTATTTTTTCATACTTAAAATACGGAATTAAATAACTAAACTATCATTGAGATTTCTTTATACCTAAAAAGTGAATTAAAAAATATCTAAGATACCAGAAGACATTTAATTAGTATGTATTCACCCTCGTTGTCGGACTCGTGAATTTAGTTAACTTTGGGGACATTGAAACACGTCAAACCCGAAAACATTGTACAGAACACAGCATTTACATAGACAGTAGGATGGAGCGAAATAAAAATGTACTGCATATTTTTTCAGCTGTAAACTTAAAACTATTGTCTTGTTTAAATTCCAAAAGCTTTAAATGAGGAATATGTAATTTTTTACTCTCCATTTTAGAGGTTAAAAAAAAGTTTATTGTAAAGTACAAATGTTTTAACACAAAACAGTTGACAAAAGATTAACTGAAGCCCCGTCTATACAGTGAAAACAAAACTTGTAAGAATAACTTATAGCGGGTAGATACGAACAATCGATGCTACACAACAATTTACTCCACCAATTATACTACTATTGCATTTAAAGGACAAAAAAGTTTAGGCAGTTAATTTAAAACTTAGGCATTGATCATTTAATCTAAATGATATGATATGATATGAAAATAAACCTAGCATGTAAAAGCTTGTTTTTGGGATTAATATTTATTTTATTTTAATATTTTTTTATTTTAGTGTTAAACAGTACAAATGGAGGAAAATAGCAGCTGGAAACGAAAAAAGCAAAAGGTTCAAGACAGAAACCATAGCAATAACCATAACCGTAGCAATAACCGTAACCGAAGCAAAAAATTCTAATTGTGGATGTAGAAGAGTGGCACGTAGCAATAACCATAACCGTAGCAATATCTATAACCATAACCGAAGCAATAACCATAACCGTAGCAATAACCGTAACCGTAACCGTAGCAATAACCATAACCATAGCAATTACCGTAACCGTAGCAATGACCATAACCGTAGCAATAACCATAACGATAGCAATAACCATAACCATAACCCATAACCATAACCGTACCAATAACCATAACCGTAGCAATAACCATAACCATAACCGTAGCAATAACTATAACCGTAACCATAGCAATATCCGTAATCGTAGCAATAACCATAACCTTAACCGTAGCCATAAACGTAACCTTAGCAATAACCATAACCGTAACCATCACAAAAACCGTAATCGTAGCAATAACCATAACCGTAGCAATAACCATAACCATAGCAATAACCATAACCTTAACCGTAGCAATAAACGTAACCTTAGCAAAAACCATAACCGTAACCGTAGCAATAACCATAACCGTAACTATAGTAATAACCATAACCGTAGCAATAACCATAACCGTAGCAATAACCATAACCGTTGCAATAACTATAACTGTAACCATAGCAATAACTATAACCGTAATTATAGCAATAAACTTAACCGTAGCAATAACCATAACCGTAACCGTAGCAATAACCATAACCGTAGCAATAACCATAACCGTAACCATAACCATAACCGTAACCGTAGCAATAACCATAACCGTAGCAATAACCATAACCATAACCGTAGTAATAACTATAACCGTAACCATAGCAATAACCGTAATCGTAGCGATAACCGTAACCTTAACCGTAGCAATAACCGTAATCGTAGCAATAACCGTAACCTTAACCGTAGCAATAACCATAACCATAACCGTAGCAATAACCATAACCCTAGCAATAACAATAACAGTAACCATAGCAATAACCATAACCGTAGCAATAACCATAACAGTAGCAATAACCGCAACCATAGCAATAACCATAACCATACCCATAGCACCATAACCGTAACCATAGCAAAAACTATAACCGTAGCAATAACCGTAACCGTAGCAAAACCATAACCGTAGCAATAACCGTAACCGTAGCAATAACCGTACCCGAAGCAATAACCATAACCATAACCGTAGCAATAACCATAACCGTAGCAATAACCATAACCGTAACCGTAGCAATAACCGTAACCATAACCGTAGCAATAACCATAACCGTAGCAATAACCATAACCGTAACCTTGACCGTAGCAATAACCGTAACCGTAGTAATAACCATAACCATAGCAATAACTTAACCGTAGCAATAACCGTAACCGAAGCAAAAACATAACCATAAACGTAGCAATAACCCATAACCATAACCGTAGCAATAGCAATAACCATAGCAATAACCGTAACTATAGCAATAACCGTAACCGTAGCAATAACCGTAACCGTAACCATAGCAATAACCGTAACCTTAACCGTAGCAATAACCGTAACCGTAACGATAGCAATAACAATAACTATAACCATAGCAATAACCATAGCCGTAGCAATAACCGTAACCATAGCAATAACCATAACCATAGCAATAACCATAACCGTAGCAATAACCATAACCGTAACCAAAACCGTAGTAATAACCATAACCGTAGCAATAACTATAACCGTAACTGTAGCAATAACCATAACCGTAACCATAGCAATGAACTTAACCGTAGCAATACGTAGTAATAACCATAACCGTGACCATAGCAATAACCATAACCATACCCATAACCGTAACCATAGCAAAAACTATAACCGTAGCAATAACCGTAACCTAGCAAAAAAACTATAACCGTAGCAATAACCATAACCATAACCGTAGCAATAACCATAGCCATACCCATAACCGTAACCATAGCAATAACCATAACCGTAACCATAGCAATAACCGTAACCGTTGAATAGCGTTGAAAAACTATCTTCAGCCTCCCGTAGAATGGGTTAACAACGAATTAATATCCTTCCGCCGTCTTAAAACAGTTAAATAGTCGAATTTTTTTTAAAAAGTGTCCTTTTAAGGTCCGCTATCTTAAAACCGTTAAATATTTTAAAACAGTATCCTGGAGGACAACAATGGAGGAAGTTATCCTTCGGATAACTTAAAAAACCGTTAAAACAGCAATCCTTAAGGACGAAAAAGCTAATTCTAATTGTGGATGGAGAGAGTGGCCAAGGATGTCCTTCGGCCTCGAAAAAACGTCAGATGTACGAAACTACACTACGCGCCCTCCAGACGTTCCAGAACACCGTCCTTCGGCGAATCGTCCGCGGCACCAGCCTTCAGAGGGCCAAAAACACCCGGATCCTCGAGGAGCTGAGGATGCCCACGATCCCGGCCTTTATCAGTCGCCGGCACGTCAAATTCTTTGACGGGCTGAGCTACTGTGCCAACCCTCTCTTCAGGGACATAGCCCCGCCTCCCAGGCCTGGGTGGTGGCAAGGCACGATCCCCTTAGCGTACGTACTCGCCGAGGGAAGGGGTTCAGACCATACGGACTGACCCGATATGACCCACCATCGCCGGCAAAGTGTATCCTCCGCACTCGACATGTAGACGGATTGCCTCCAGCAGACTGAGACCCTCCAGAGATGGCAGAGCTACAAATAAGTCTTAAAATGCCGAAAGGCAATAAAAGATCCAATACCCTAATTTCCTTTGTATGTATTTATAATTTAGTCGGAGGTTAGAAAAAAAATAAAATAAAAAGTTTCAGAATCAGAGAATATCCGATACGGAAAAAGTAGCGAAATTGGTAACAAAAAGTTAGTTTCTGAAATTATTTCATCTTCAGGTCTCACAAATCGTTCAAGCTTTATGTAGCAAAAAATTCTCAAACAAATATATATATATATGTACTAATCCTTTGCATTCCTTCACTCTGAATTAATTAATTCATATTAAAAACTTATTTCCTAGAGTTAGAAGAGACGTAAACGTAACAGAAAATAAGAGAACCCACTACCTATAATCAGTACTTATATGTTTGAACGTGATTAGCAAGCAGGGAGTACATTTCAACAATTACAGAAAGGTATGATTCGCACCGAAACAGAGGGCAGAGAGAGGTGAGAGTATTCGTAACTCTCACTAAAATCTTCATCTTCGACTGCAAATGTAATGATTTAATTTATTTAATTTTCGAGTGAAAAAAAATCCCACTGCCAAATAACTTTATTTAACTGATTAAAGAAAGGAATGAGGAATGATTTTTGGAGAATACATTAAAAAAAAAAAAAAGAACTTCGGAAATGCTGAAACACCGATTATAGAGAGACATGTAACAAGAAAAGGACATTTATGAAAAACGGTTCTTTCTACACTATCAAAGGCCTATAGTCTGTGAAGAGTTGGTACAGGTATTCGCTGCGCTTCTCAAAGCACAAGTGGGGTTCCTTTCTAACCGTTAAAAACTAAAATTGAAAAAACTTTTTCAGCCTTATGAAATTGTTGGAACTAAATTTTGAGTCTCCCCTCTCTCCAGACCTCTAGTCTAAGAACTATCATTTTTTTAAGAACCAGGATAACATTTTAAGCGATAAAACATTTATTGATCAAAAGTGAATAGAAATAAGAAACGGTTAATTTTAATGATTCAAAATTCTATTCAGTAGAGTCATCAAGTAAGCAAAAATCTATAAAGAGGATGAAGCATATTTTAAATAATAAAAATGTTTTGTTTTTTAAAATTTAATTTAGAATTTTATAATACTATAAACCTGGATTAATTCCCGCACTACCCAATAGATACATTATCAACAGGTTTTAAAGTATGACACTTTATTAATGATTTCACGAAGCTGATATTATAAATACACTCACTGCCCCCGACATCAATATGAGCCCCATAACATTGACAGTTGCCGATGAAGCCCGGGCAGTGTTCCATGACAATGGGCTATTAGCCACCTCCGGACGATCCTTGATGGGGGGAGGAGGGAGGGGAGAGGGGGTTCGCTATTGTGCTCCCGATCTGAGTGGAAATGGCTTTTTGTGGTCACCCTCTACTTTCCGCCCCTACGGCCCCCACCTCTGATTCCCAACCTATATAATTTCCACTGTATTGAGTTCCTAACTATATAGATCCCAATATATTGTATATTATAGGGCTTACTATATGTCTAGGTCGAGTTTCTATGGAAAAATAATTTGATGCAATAGTTGTCTCAATACTGCGTCCATTTTCAAATGAAATTAAAAAAAAATTTCCTTACGGAATTTCCTAAACTTTTTATTTTAATAATTACAAGCTGCCTCACTCAACGGCAATGAGAAATATGGATGACAAAGACTCATTCATACAATATGTACAATGATATAAAATAAAGTAAGAAAATTAAAGTAAACAGCCTCTAAATATAGGAGAAATAAAATAAAATATGCAAGAAGTAAAATAAAGTGGAGGAATAAAATATAATATAATAAATGATAATTTAATAATTCTAGCTATGATTAATATTGAAAGACTTTCTTCAAAAAAAGCTTTGTTTTCGTGTTATAGATAAAATAACCGATATTTTGGGCGGTTTTTTCGATTTTGGGTATGAAGCCGAAGTCTGCCGTGGTAGCAAACTTCAGATTCGGATTTAGCACCCCAAAAAACATAAAGATCCGTTGAGAATAAAAGTTCGGCAGTTTTTCCTTCGGCAAACCCTTATTTTACTTATTTATTTATCTATGAATAGCATTTTCATACACAATTAACAATAAAAAATAATTTTTTAGGATGCTAATAATATCGTAAGTTATATTAGTAATATTAGAAACTATTTTAGAAATTCAAATTCAAAGGTACACAAATAGTATCGCACTGATTGGATGGAGACATATAGGATTTTTTTTTTACCAAACAAATTTCAAAACCACGCGAATACCCTACTTCGTTAGCAGGCAAATAACAAATGAAAAAAATATACGATCCAAGCCCGGTGAAAATAGCGTGCTCTGTGCTGATTAACAGAAACGATGGAAGCCTATATCGGAACCATGGAAATACCAGTGTAATATTAACTTTTCCTAAAGACCGCTTAAACAGCCTCTGCTCAAATTACAATAAATTAACATTGCCCGCAACAGACAGTCCCCCGCTACGTTTGATTCCGGCGAGATCAGATGAGCAATTTGAGATTTAATGTCCCCATTAGCTGTGAAATTATTACTACCTGGCTAATGAACTCATCTCTCCATCTCGTACATCGGTTTACGATCTACGAGAATATTCTATTCTATTAATATGCTGTTCCATTCACCAATTTCCTCTTAAGCTGTAATTTAGTGATTAAATGTATGAAGTAATGAGGATATATACTTTCTGAGCTGAGAATTTACAAAGAGAGGACACACTCGGTCTCTCACGGATATAGGCAATTTTTTCGGAGGTTCTTGGTCGAAAAATATTTGTTTATATATAAACATTTATTAAAAAAAAGTATTAGAACATGCATCAACGTGGGCAATAGGGATCCATTCACACAATATGTACCATAAGAAAAAAATACAAAGAAGAGATAAAAAAAAAGTGAATAATAAATAAAAATAAGTAAAGAGTCCCATAACATATAATACAATAAAAAATGTGAGAAAAAAAATAAACAAAGTACCCCCAACTGTACAATACATAAAGTGGAGGGAAAAAATCAGTAATATAAATAATACAGATATATAAAAAAAGAAAGCAATATAGATACTAAAAATAAAAATTAAATTAAATCTTAAAAATACATTCATACTTCATTTTCAATGTATAAACATCCGAGGGATCCCCCAACCAGACTTGTCCCTCTACTTATGGAAGGACAAGCCAGGTCCTGAGAGATCCCAGCGCTTCTCTCCTAGTTGTGACACTGGTGTAGATAATACCAGTGGAGACTGAGTGAGAGCGTTATAGTACAGTCACTCAGCATGAATAGCTGTTCCCCAAATTTCTCGCCCCTAGGTCCAGATAGGGTTTAGGATAGTCTATATGCCTTTATTTAATGATTTATTTTAAATAAGGTAGAATTGTAGGTTTATTGCTCTGTATTGTGCTATATTGTAAGTCTGTCAGGAAAAAAAAAGTGTTTTTAGTCATTATTAACACGCGGTAAGCGTTTTATTTTCCTGTCTATCAATCAGACAGTAATTCAAAACGTGAAAAATATGTCCTTCGGCCTCGAAAAATTGTCAGATCTGTAAAAACAGTGTCCTGATAAGGACAACAATGGCGGAATTTATCCTTCCGCCGAATTAAAAACAGTTAAATATTTTAAAACAGTACCCTCAAGGACAACAATGGCGGAAGTTATCCTTCGGAGAACTTAAAAACCGTTAAAACAGCATCCTTAAGGACGAAAAACTAATAAAATTCCGCCATCTTAAAACAGCATCCTTAAGGACGAAAACTAATTCTAATTGTGGAAGAAGAGAGTGGCCAAGGATGTCATTCGGCCTCAAAAAAATCGTCAGATCATGGCAGATCTGTAAAACAGTGTATTGAAAGTTTTGAAGTCTTCCATAATATGGGGTATAGTTGGCTTTTAGGTCTAGTATGTGGGTTCCAAGTAAGAGTTTTGTCTAAGATAAAAACAAGATATCGCACTGTATCAGATCTGGGTGATGGGATCCTATTAAATAGGACATTAGGGCAGGGACTACGATATGATTAAAATCATTTGGGTGCATTTGGATTCATTAACTTTTATTCTCCATCTGTTGGATCATAGTTCAATCTTTGAGAGGTGATTTTGTATGTTAGAAGATGCTACTTTAGAATCATTATGTTATGATAGTATCGCTGTTTCATCAAAGAAAATTGCAAGGAACGTGTTGGGAGTGGTAGGAATGACAGCAGTGAAGAGGATGAAGAGGGCAGGACCCAAAACGCTGCCTAGAGGAACTCCGGCTCGAATAGGATAGCAGTCGGAAAATTCCGAATAATATTATATAGGTATTCTGCCGTTCCGACTAATGCGCCCTAGAAGCCAAGAAAACAAATTGGAATGGCTTAGCATTATACTAATAAATTACCTCGAGTTTAAAAAATAATATCGACGTAGTTTTTGTACCACTTGAGTGCATATTTAATATATTTTGGTTAGGGTTAATTAAATTAAAAAAGATCTTCAAGAAAACTACATTTATAAATTTGTTTAAACAAAAACCAACACCAGATTTGAGTTCAGCATTCAAAAGAATCTTTAAACACGAAATTGTATTCAAATAGAAAAATAAAAACTTTTCTGACGAAATAGTAATTTTTTTTTTTTTCATTTACAAAAACTTGAATTTTGGTTAGAGGGTTAAACATATCAATATCACATTTTTAGCCAACAAATAGGTTGTTAATGCGCTTGAAATGTCTTTGGTTTCATCTTTCTACGTGGGTTAATCCCAAGTTAAAAATCAAAATGTATTTCGGATTTCTCAACTGTTCAAATACGTTTTTCTTCTCCTTTTGTTCATTGAATTTAGCATTTAAACACAACAGAAGAAAATTCAGGCTCTCATGTATGTGAATTGTAACATAGTTAAGGCGATTCAAATAAAAGTTACCAATAATCGGTTTAAAAATTCCATCCCCTTAGAGCGTGAAAAAACGATATTTTTCATTTTTATTGAAAAAAACATTTAAATGTTTTTGAGGAAGCTGAATTTAAATCTGACGTCATTTTTTGTGAAAAAAAATCCATAAGAGTAGTTGCTTAAAGATTTAATTATTCTTTTAGAATTTAATTAATCTAGACCTAAATTTAAGAAGCGACTGTATTTTTCCTTAAATCTTCACTCAAAAAAAATTTGTTGGTGCAAGAATTATGTCATTATCATTTTTAAATTCTAGATATAAGATAAATTAGTTTAACGCTATTTCATTTTTTTTTTTTCCCGGCTTTGACCTGGAACCTTCAAAACAATTGCCAACAAGATCCGTAAGAGATTGAGAGTGTCCCTTCCTGTTAGTCATTTTTAAAATTAAATCACATCTATTGGATTATTTACAGTCCATTATATCTTACAAAAAAAAGAGGTGTTTGCAGAAGTGTAAAATGTCGGGTATTTTTGATTTTTTTATATGTTGTTAGTGATGTGCTTGTGTGCTAAATTCAAGGTTTTGGACCTTGTTACGCTACCACTTCCTATTTAGTAACATTAACCGATAAAAATCTTGACCTTTTCACTGTTTCCCAAAATATTTGTTGAACGGTTAGTTCTAAAGAAAAGCTTGATAATTCAAGCTATCAATGAAAGGTTTTCGGTAATCAAATGGGAAGTTACATGAGAAACTAGTGGATTAGCCACCATTATTTTATGTCCCAACATTTTATTTTTCCTAAATATTTATTTAAAAAATACATAAATCCGCATACAAAACTAAAACGGCAAAACTGCCCATCGGTACAGACTACATCAACATTTACTAGACACACTTTCAAAACTCCCTTATAAATTAAAAAAGATTTATTTACAAGTCAGTAATAAGACCTATTTGGGCAAACGGAGTTGAGATTTGGGGATCCACAATACCATCCAATTCATCTCGTATTCAATGTTTACAATCCAAATCCTTCAAAAAATCGTTCCTTACAATTAGTCACAAATAAACTTATTCATGAAGATCTTAATGTACCATATGTTGCTGATTTAAACTAAAAAAGATACCTATTCTTACATAGACCACTCGAATCCACTAGTTTCTCAACTTGCTTCCCACTCCATTCCCGATAATTCTCCGAGGCTTCTGAAAAGATGATGGCCTAGAGACCTTCTAGAGTTAATTTCAATACATTTTGGAAATTAAAAGTTTAATTAGAGTTGTAAATTTAAATAAATTGTTATAGAAAATACATAAATATAATTTTTCAGCTTATAATTAATATTATTTATTATTTACTGTTCACTTAACTTTCATATTAATTCATATCACTCTGTGGGAAACCATCAGAAATCACCTTCCAGCTGGCTCGTTATATTTCCCTTGCAGCTATTGACTGTGCTTTTGCTGTTTCTCCGTTAATTTATAATTGCTGAAATTCACTGACCTGGAATTGGTTTATAGGCCTATCCTGCCTCTTTGATACTAAGCGTTGTTAATAGAGGAAGTTAAAGCATAGTAATTGCCTAGAGGCTGTTATTATTATAAACACAAAAATATTAATTCTACTAGAAATAGTAGTACGTGTAATTTCATTGAAAACTACACGTAATTTTTATTTGAACATTTGTAAAAAAAAAACACCAAAAAAAAAAATTGAAAACAACACTATAAATAGGTTATAATTAAAAATTTTAATTTAAAAGTTTTAAAGCTTCCTTGCATTATTTTATCTACGATTTGTTAACGTGAAACCAAATTGGAGCTTAACACCTGTCTCTGGATCCATTAATAAATTAAATATATTTTATTGTTTTCTGATTCAGCCATATTTACAACTATTTAAAGTATATTCATTTGGTAAATGTGTAGAAAAATGATTTTAATAACTTGCTAAGCAATTAATCATATGTACAGAGGTCATCTTACTGTAAACATAGATATGTCTTTTGGCTGGGGGTCTATAGTATTTTCACCTCATAAATGTCAAACACAACCAGTTGTTACTCAGATCGAAAATTTATTGGCAGTTTCCTTATCAGAAGTGCAATGGAAAATATTTTTTGTTTAATTATATCTGTCGCTAGGACTTACCGCTTAATAGCTATAATGGTTTAAATGAAAAAAGTCACATATGACTCGATATATAAATATACGAATATTTATATGACGAATATTTTGTATGACTTTATATATAAATGTAAATAAACATCGAAATAATCACATGATTTAAACTGAAGAACAACGGAGTACCGAGCTGTATGTATTGGCATCAAGAGAATTACAGCTCAACTCAACAACGTATAGGTATCTCCTTAATTCTGCCTGTTACCAGCGAGCGCCCTTAGGAGTACGTTATTGTAGTTTATATTATTTTTATAGAATTTATTTTTTTGTATTAGAGTTTATAATTATATTTAATTTTATTTATGTATTTAATTATTTTTTGGCATTTTTCCTTCCACCTTAAGCTATAAAAGGTTTACGACGAAGAGTCAAAGATAATTAATTTAATTTTTATGTATTGCACAATTTGTTTCTGATGCGATTATGGTTATTATTGTCCATTTAAAATATTATTATTAATTTTATAACTGCGGATGATTTTCCTTATAGCTAAGCTATTTCGATAAATACATCTAGACTGAATAAGCAACCGAAGAGCGATAAACAGAAAGTGTTCGGTCTTGGAAGCCCTGACTAGACTTATCTGCTCCGCCATCAAATACAGATTTAGAACTTAGTGATCCCTCTCTGGGCTTTCTTTTACAGATCCTTGTTTATAAATGTTTAATACTGAATAATACTCATTGAATATATCCCATAAATATCTCAGCGAAGCACAAAATTTCTGGTAAATCGAATAAAAAGTATTCGTTCCTGTTAGGTTGATAATAATATATCAACAACTATAACATATTTAACAAAAATATTTAAACTTCTAAATACACCTAATTCTGCTAAAAAATATCAATAAATAGAAAAATAATGTTTTCGGGGAATATAATAATTCATTGTGTTTTTTTTAATGATTTACATAATGATATTTTAATTTTTTTAAATAAGAAAAATAAAATTTTATTCAGTTACAAATGGAATTTTTATTGAAATAAATTGTGAAAATGAGCTATACCGAATCACTTCCAAAAAACAATTCGTTTTCTGATACAGCTAAGAACTACTATAAACATAAATGTTACCGTATTTCTTATCAACATAAAGAAAAACTAATTTAAGTCGAAAATGAAGGGCAGGTAGTCATAGTAGACAGTAAAAAAACATACACGATTCCTCTTCATAATAAAAGAATGATTTTCTCGAAGGATTTGATATATTTTTATACTTGTATATCTACTTTTAATACTAGAATTTTTTTATTCTGTAAAAATCTCAAATTACTTGGATCTGTATTCTTTTTTTTTCAGTCGGATGGGATATTTTTGCTTAATTATATTTTTAAAGGTCACAGATAGAAACGACTTCCTTGATATTCCATCACTTATAGGGTTTTTTTTTTTTTTTTTTTTTTTTTTTTTTTTTTTTGCAAAATAAAAACACCTATTATTTGCAATTATATAAGTATTTCGATGCCTGTAAGGGCTTAATGTACTCCAACTTGAGAAGGAAGGGCGGTTTATCCAAGAAGTTAACAACCTGTTCTGGTCAAATTGGGAAGGCCCATCTCAAAATAATTCCTTAAAATCTATAATTATCTATAAACCTCCACGAAATAAATTTCTATACATGTGGGATTCGTAACACTATATATTTTATTTTTTAATCTTAACCTAGCAATTCGGCTTCATATTTTGAAACCGCTAAGTGCGTAACTAGCTCACTTAGAGAAAAAGTTGAAGGTTATCCTCGGATTTATAAAAATAAAAAATCTTATTGAAAATAAGATAAAAATTTATATAATATTCTAGATAAAACTACAATTTCTCTTTTACAGATCTTTAATTCTTATCACATAATCTCAGATTTAGTTTGGAACCGGAACATCACATTTGGACCTGTCATTTAACCATATTAGTTTGTAAAGAATAGCGTGATCCTAATTTTGTGAATTACTTTTTGGATACATATTAATGGTGCGAATCGAAGTTCGCAAAATCGTAAGATATGTTCACGCTAATTGGTTGTCAAATAACCTGGTTTTTTTTTTTTTTTTTTTTTTTTTTTTTTTTAGTAAGTTTTTCTCAAAAAACTAAAAACTATGGACACGAACTTTAAAGTAGATTTTATCCGAAATGGGGTGATTGTCGAATGATGATGTCGAAAGAACTTCGGGACGTCAGCAGTACTTCCTTCTGCAGCAAATATAAAATCTTCCCTGTTTAGTTGGGTTCCGTATATGGGAATTAGTTTATGCCCTTACATTCAAATATAAATAATTGCAGGAGATATACAGAGGTATTATAAATCTTTACTAGGTTCTGTTCCTGCGATTTGGAGTCTCAAAATACATTTCCAGTTTACCGCAGCATTGTAACGTTTCAAGGAGCAGCCAGGTGGAAATGCTTTGACGAATGTACTCCTAAATAAGACCTTATTGAAATTAAGGGAAACCACACACAGAGAACAAGGAAAGGGGGGCCCTAAGAGTGGGTTGCGGTCCGCAAGGCGTTTGCAGTGTTCTAGCTTCCGCCACCTGGAGCCATTTCAACTCTTAGCTAACAGATTAAGAGGGTGGAGAAGCATCTTACAGGTCCTAACCCCCGGAATATCAAGGAGGCACCGGCGGATGAATACAAACTTCCCCTTATCCTCCTAATCAAGTCCCTTCCGTACCTTCCACTGCCATAGTTATATCCTCACAGCTATAATATCGGTGGAAAAACTTTATTGAATAATCTACACGTATTCCATACCAAGCTTCTTACTTTTTTAGATATATATTTTTTTCTTCAGTTCAAAATTGAATTCCAAAGCATTGAGTGTTCAAAACCTTATTCATTTATTGTTTGATAAAATACAATCTAATAATCCGTAGCAGATACATATGGATTATTAAACTGTACGTCCAAATACCCATTTGAATGGGTCATCAGGTTATTGTTAACTGGAAACCTAACTATGGCTTGTAAATATTGGAGTAATCGAAAACCACTAGAAGATTCTTGTCGTTTAAATGTTGTAGGTGGATTCTAAGTAAAACGTTCGCCCAGATCGACTCCTAGTAAGCCGATTCCAAAAAAAAAAAAAAAAAAAAAAAAAAAAAAAAAAAAAAAAAAAAAAAAAAAAAAAAAAAAAAAAAAAAAAAAAAAAAAAAAAAAAAAAAAAAAAAAAAAAAAAAAAATAAATTCTTATTCACATAATAAAAATTCTTTTAAAAAATCACTCTTTTCACTAACAAATACGGAAATAGATAAAATAAAGAAAAGGCTTAGCAAAACTTGTTGGCCACCAGCATTTTCTAAACATTAGCCTCCCCATATCCTACTCTGTCGGAACCTAAATCCTGGAGATCAGCCCTAACACAATCCTCCATAAAAAAACAACATATAATTTAGAGATTTATTTAATAAAAACAATTCATGAATACAAGTCAACTATTTCGTTATTAATTCTGTGGTTAAATTTACTCATTTTCAAATCATTTGACATCAATTTCAAGTTGGTTCAGGGGTGTTTTAAATAAATCTATTGGGCTCACATTCTTTCTTCATTTGATTGCGCTCATAACTGTCAACTAAAAATAATAACTATGGTTATGGTAGGTGAGGTATGATAAATAGATTCGCCTAGTGGATCCCTCCTCTATTATTTATCTTTATGAGCTTATATGACCTTGAAGTATATAGTGAAATCTTATATGTAGTAGGTTGAAATGTGCTCTATGATGATAGGACATGGGTAAGTTTGAATACAAAGTAATGCAACTTACACACCTTGACGACTTCTGAATCAAAGACACTTCATCGGCAGAACAGATTATTTTTAACGCGTTGTCGGCTTGTCCTTTCTATAGCGCCTACCCATCTTAGTATCGGCATCCCTCTTGGCCTATTTCCTATCACAGTAGTATTCGTTGTTTGGAATTGACCTGTGGGGTTGCTTTTAGCTACATATCCAGCACATTGTAATCTCCTCTTTTTCATGTCCTTGACTGCTTGGTTTAGAAGAGTATTCCCCTTCTTTCTTTATTTTGTTTCTAGCTGAATAATGGTACCCTTTTTAACTAACTGCTGGAGGGAATCATGAGCTGTGAGTGCTGTGCAGGTCTTGGGAGCGGTTATAAAACATGTTTACTTGGTGGTGCCAAAAACCGCAAGTCCTGTAGTGTTTGATATTCCCTGTAATTGCATCCCTTGGATACACTCCTTTACAATTTGTGTATTTGTGTACATGAGGATTCCTCGTGTTTTTTCCACAGGAAGCGATTTCATTTACTTGATAGGAACTTGTGCACCTTGGTCGATGCAGACCTCATCCTTTACATGTCTGGAGTAGGTACTGAATAGACTCGCTCAGGGTCGCAACTCCCCCCCCCCCCCCCCCCATCCCACCCTAGTTCCGGGCCCGGACAAGCTATATTAGACAATCAGTTACGTCTTCCCAGTATAACAGTGTACGTACCACCACGGATTCTATAATATCGGAGATGGAATTTTATATTCATAGTGTTTCTCTATAATTATTTGTAAAATCCATCATTCCAAGAGGAACGTATGTACTTCTAGTATTGATAGAAAAGTGAGAAAATATTCCAAAAAGTCTCATACACCGGTTGACCAAATATTCCTTCCTTATTACTCTTCTGTTGTTCGGGCGACTAACGAATCCACTTCTGGAGCCTCTTTGCACTTAACCCTTGAATATTGAAAAATATATCTTCAACAGTGACACGCTCATCTCTTTACAGACCCACAGCTGCTGGAGCTCGCATTGCCCAAGGGCAGTGTAGGTTAGAATGATATGTAAGTTCCATCTTGACGTTTCATCTCCATGTGGTACGAATTCCTTAGATTCCAAAATGGTAAAGCCTAGATTGTGAATGTAATATGCACTGAAATATAGGTTCAGGAGAACTGTTACTTCTCAGTATGTTGTTCTTACAACTTTCTGTGGAAGTACTTAAACTACAGAACTTATAACAACTTTAAGGAATAAACAAAAAAAATTTTTTTTGGACTCAGGAATGCTTTAAACATGCTCCTTGTTTTCTTATCTCAGATTTTTGTTCAACACAGGCGTTTAACATATTTTCTTGCAAAGAGCCTTAGGAATTAAGTTCTGACAATCGGTCAGAAAAAAATTGAAATCGATCGAAAGGCTTGAGAGAAAGCTGCGAAGAATCCAATAAAGAGACGGTGTAATGACGCCTTTATGATGCCAGGGGATGGAGATATTTATGGAGATATCTTGGCTGGATGTTTGAACAGAGGTCAATTTGCATTTAATCAAGAGAGTGGGCCGATATTAAAAGTGGAGAGGTAATGGCAGGAGCGATTGGGCCGGCCTTCATTACAGATCCCTTGGCTCCCTCCCCCTCCCTCTCCCTCCTCCCTCCTCCCTCCTCCCTCCCTACCCTCCCTCTTAGGCCGATATTGCTCCCCCCGGGCTACGAGCTACCAAAGGAAACCAAGGACCTTCCTCGCTATTTATAGTAATTACAGGCTCCTTCAAGGAATACAGATTGTTTTAATTTAGAGCAAAGGCAAACATTTTTTAAACTCTTTTATGTAATTCTGTTTTACCGCAAGAATTCACTATCGCTTATATTAAATTATGCATTATTTACTAATCCAACATTTACTCAAAATCACTCACGGATACTTCATTGTAATCCGTCCGACCTAACGAAATATTTTTGACGGTTAAATGTTTTACTTTTTCAAGGTTACACAGCTTTGAGATGTATCAAATATTTTACAAATACAAATACAGGCCTTGTTCATAGTGGCCCAATAGCCGCCAGTTATTGGTGTCTGAGATACCTGATTTATTACTATCCCAATGATTACTAGTATCGTTCAGGGTCCTGTCAAAAAAAAAATGGCCTTTTAAAAACAAATCAATTTAATTAATTATCAAAAGGGCGAAAATTAATCTATCCAGAAGAGGCCACAGAAGGCCGAAGGCGTTGAAAAACAGTAAGATCATGCAAATCCAAAACTAGAATCCGTAATTGTTTTTAATCTCGACAATCGGTCGAGTAACCGACTCTAGTAATTAGTGGCCATTAGGTGATGGATAATTAATTATTTATTACGGAAAATATATCATTTTTAATAATACTATAGTTGGAAATATGTGAAATATGGGTTACAATTGATTTAGGTATTTATAGGTCAGTACACAATTGACATTCTACAGTCATCACTGGCTATTAAAAAGTGTTTGTACTTAGCAAAGGTGTCAAAGGTCTCAAGGTGTCAAGTCGACATTTCTGTTCCGTTGTTGATCACACTCCTCATCGGAGACGTCTCCACGTTCATGCAGCATCTAAACGTTTTCATATTTTATGGGTCCATCTTAAATAGGGGTATACCTTTTCTATTTAACCTTCAAATTTTTTAAATTGAATATTGAATCCTTCTTACGATGTCTTCTTTCTAGTTTTTAGTTCTAGTTCAAGTTGGCATTCAATCCTTTCAATCTAAAGTCCTTCGTACAATTTCAAATACTCCATATAATATCTCAACTAATAACAGAATAGAATAGAATAGAATAAAAAAATAATATATATAAAAATGGGAATAAAGTCCCTTAAGAATAACATATAATTGCAGGTATAACTAAATTAAATCTGGTTAGAGACATAATGAGATACAAAAAAAAAAAAAAAAAAACAATAATACATTAATAACACTATGTACATAGATGATATTTAAATAAAAAGAAAAGAAAAGAAGATAACATTCTACAGATTAGAGGAGATAAAATTAAATGAGAAAAAAATAAAATAAAATAATATAGAAAAATCTTTTAGTACAATAATATGATTTGTATGTACAATAGAAGTACCCAATGTTATATTCATGGAAAGTTAAATTTTTATTAAAAGGAATCTTAATTATTCCAGAACTGAATCCAGCAATGCGATAATAATTTTGACTAAGTAGTTAGATAGTTAGCAAGCGTCAGTCTGGATGAGAAGGAGGTATTGGAAATAGAAATATTTGAAATTTTTCAGGGATTTAGCTTGTCTGATGTGAGGAGGGATGGAGTTCGATAGGATTGGTGAGCGGAAAAGGAAGGAGCGTTGGAATGTTGAAGTTCTATGGGATGGGGTATACAGATCAGAAAGACGGGATCTCATATGTATTGGATTGACTGGAGATCTAAATTGAAGCTTATTGTAAATATAAGAAGGTTGGAGGGTATTGATAATTTGGTATAGGAATGTTCCATGGAAATATTGTTTACGGAAAGTGGGATAGAGCCAATTTAGTTGGGAATAGAGGTGGGAAACATGGGAACGCCTCGAACTACCGAAGACAAACCTGACGAAGCAGTTCATGATTCGCTTCAGTCTGTCTTCGAGAACCGTCGAGAGGCCACCGTAAACCAGACAACCATAGTCAATGTAAGGGAATAATAAGGAAGAGACTAAAAGCTTGCGGGTTGACTGGGGAAGAACGTAACGGTTTCGGTGGAATAATTTGAGAAGGTCTATGGAAAGGCGGGAAATTTGGGTAATCTGAGGTTTCCAAGAGAGGGTTTGATCAAAAACAATCCCGAGATTTTTTACAGAGGAGTAGAAAGAGATAGGATGATTATTTAAGGTTAAAGGAGGGTATTGTGAGTAGGAATTAAGGAGGGAGCTAGAGCCTATTAGAATGGCCAGAGTTCTCTTTTCGTGTAATTTATTTAAAACGCCCAGGCACTAATTCTGTCCAGATCTTCCTGAACTTTAGCGAAAGCATTGGATAGCTCTGAAGGGGAGAAGGAGAGATAGACTTGGGAATCATCTGCATAGAGGTGGTAGGAACAGTGATATATTGAATTAGGAAGATCATTAATGTAGGAATTGAATAGGAGAGGAGAAATACTGGATCCCTGAGCTATACCTGAATTAAGAGTGAGAAAAGAAGATAGGGGTTAGTTTGGTATTTTAACTGCTTGGGAACGGTGAGAAAGAAAAGATTGAAACCAGCGGATGGAACTGTAGGAAAAGTTTAATGATTTTAATTTGGAGAATAGGATAAAGTGATCAAGGGAATCGAAAGCTTTAAAAAAGTCAAGGAGTAACAGGACGGTTAATTTTTTGTCATCTATTGCGGTAAATATGTCATTAGTAATTTTTGGGAGAGCAGACAGGGTGGAGTAGCCGGGACGAAAACCAGATTGAAGGGGGTTGAGGAGGTTAGATTCTTCAAGGAATTTGGAAATTTGAGATTGAACTAATCTTTCCAAGGGCTTAGAAAGATTAGACAAGATGGAGATAGGGCGATAGTCGTTTGGAGACATGGGGTTTTATTTATAGGTTGAATTAATGCTTTTTTCCATGAAGTTGGGAAAACTGAATTTTGGAGGGAAACGTTATTAATGAATAGGAGGACTGGTATGATTTCGGGTAAACATAGTTTTATTAGTTTAGTGGGAATATCATCTGCGCCCGTAGAATTGGAATGGGAATTCATTATGGAGGAAATAAGTTCAGAGGGGGAGATATTGGAAAAATAAAAATTAGAATCATTGAATGTAACTGAATGGAGCTGGGGTAAAATCAGGAGAAAAGGTGGAAACAAAATATGAATTTCATTCATCGGGAGATACAGGGTAGATAGATGAGGATACAAGGGAATCACAGAGTGAAAGTTTACGGAGGATATGCCATTTCGATTTGGGATCAGAGGCAGAGGAGAGGGCTTCATGGTAATAATTGGATTTTGGTCGACGAATCGAGGCTTGTGTTGAGTTGCGAAGTATCTTGAACCTTTGGTAGTCATCCGTCATCCTCGTGCGTCTGAAGCGTCTTCGGACTGTTTCTCGGTTTCTTTGGAGCTGCTTTATTTTCGAAGTTATCCAAGGAGCAGGGCGACGACGAACTGAGAAGGATTTGAGGGGTGCGTGGATATCAAGGATATTTAGGAGGTTAGTAGTGAGGATGTTTACCATGGAATCAATCGAGGAGGAGGAGTAAATTTTAGCCCAGTTCTGTGCTTCGAGGTCTGGAAGGATTTTCTCACGGGTTAAGGATTCTATATTGCGGTATGAAATAGTTTTTGAGGATATGGGGAGAAGGAAGGAATTTGATAGGAAGACGCAGGCTTTCAGATAATTGGTAAGACTCCAACTAAGCGAACTAGTATGAAAGATAAATAACATTAGGGAACAATTAGATAGTAATAAAATATAAAAGAAAGTACTAAATGTAGAAATAAGAATGTAAGAGTATAAAAATAAAAATTGAAAATTAAAAATGAATAAGAATAGAAACAACAAAAGATATTTACATTTTCTAGAATCAAAGAAAAATAATAAGAAATAATTGAAAAGTGATAATATTAAGAGATATAACGAGGACCGTAGAGCAAAGCCTGTTGATATTGACCGAAGAAGGCAGATAAGTCGACAGGTTCCGGAAAGTCAAAAGGCGTCGAGGTCTTGAGACTGGTCTATGATAACAACCGGTTGGCCATCATCTTTTCGACATCGAACCCTCCCGGCAGAAAACCAGACATATTTAATTTTTCCCGCTAACCTCTTCTGGCGGGCGAGGCCAAGAGTCTGTTTGCCGGAGTCATTTCTTCGCTGAGATATATGCGGTGGACATCATTATCCTGCCATCCCATATCTCTCGTCGAAAAGTCTCTCTTCACTTTTCTTTTATGAAGAAGATCGTCCCTTAGTGTCTGTCTCAGGAAGCGTACTATGATAGGTGGTGGTCGAGGATCTTCTTTTCGTGGTCTGCGACGCTCGACCAAGTCTATATCCTCAATGTTCAACCTCACCCCCAGGCCAGCCCCGACACTTGCCACTAAGGCCGCAGGAGTTTCGCCAGAGCGAAGAGGGATGCCCCGTATCTCTAAAGATTTACGGAGCAAGCCCTGCTCAGCCCGACTCAGGCGAACTCCTAGCTCTCCGATTTTATTCTTTAGCGCAGTGTTTTCAGTCGTTAGCTCCTCCATACGTTTTCCTTGGCTCTCTAGGTGCTTTTCAATAAAAAAGTAAGCCTATCATTTAGTTCAAAGCTCAGCTTGCCATATTTTTCGAGTGAACTTTTTATGGCTTTGATATCCTCGCTGACGTCAGCTCTTAACTGATTAACGGCTGTGAGTATGTCAGAGACAGATGGTTCATTTGATGGCTGACTGACTGATTTTTCATTAGTTGATCTGTTTTTAGTTTCGTTACAGTTTGAATATAACCAGCCTTTTTTCAATGATTTTATAAACTCCAACTCTTTGTCATTTAATTGGCAGCATTTGCCATGGAAAATAACACGGCACTTCCCACATGCCACGGTATTTTTATCATCTCTTGAAATTAACGCTTCACAAATAGTACAAATAGCCATTTTAAAATACAGATAGAAATAGCTGTTGCCTCTAGAATATAAATATTGATGCGGGCGAGAGCGCCTGTTTGAATACAATGTATTAAATGCCTAACGGATTAAATATTAACACTCACCGCTCTGCAGGTGGGTTATGAAATAAATGTTTTCTTGATGATTCTTCGGTAATACAGAGAAAATAACTAATAATAATTCACATTAATAAGATGATAATTATATAGTTCTGATTAATGTAAAAAAAAAAATGAACTAATTTGAACAAAAAACACTTTCAAATGAGTTGATATATATAGAGCTGATGTTCATGGGTTGCCGTCTCTAGCCAGACTGACGTAATAACCTTAATATACCTTTTTTCCTTGATTTCATATCCATTAAATTTTCTAAATTCCAGATTCATTATCAAGCTTCACACATCCTTATAACCCTCCTGGCAGATAAAAACGGCAATGGCCTCGAGACCTATTGTAATAAATGTATTGCTGGAGTTGTGGCAATGGCCAGCTTCTCAACTCAAGTCCTAAGCGACTGAGGCGCTTCCTCTCTGCCTCCACTGAATTCTGACACTAGTGATGCGGCTAAGTGAAACAGTGTGGGGACAACTGTGTGCCTGGCTTACCCTCTCATAAGTTGGAGACAAGCTTGATACAGAGTTTCCCTGGGATGTTTGTGTACGCAGTGTATATATATATATATATATATTGTGATTGTTTTTTTATTTATTTAATTTTTTCATTATTATTATTACTATTGTTTATATTGTTAATGCTTTTATTTTTTTAATTTAATTTATATTAATACTTTGTATACTAAGAGGATTCTTTTTTTTCTTTTTATTTAATTTAATTTTACATATTGTATGAATGGATTGTTCGTTATCCATATTATTCATTGCCATTTAGAGAGGCAGCTTGTAATATTTATTTAATAAAACAATTTTAAAAATAAATAAATAAGTTCTAATTAGCTACCTTGCCAAGTTAGGCCGGCACTTATAGTACCACCATAACTATACACCACTTTAAACTATAACACAATAAACAAACAGTACTACAAAAAGTACAGTAAGTTTTACAAATTTGCAACGAGAGATCAATTTAATTTCCATACAGCTGTAAGTGAACAATATTCACACTATGGGACACAAAGGAACCTTTGGAGTTGGGAATTTAGCGACTCAGCATATCCAGAAGAAGGCAGACCACTCCAGGGATACTCCAGCTTCTGTTTACAGTCTGCTTTATAGCCTGGAAAATTGCGTTCCCATGTCGTAAGGATGGTTACCTCCCGAAAAGGACCTATGTATTTAGGGTTATATTCTTACTTTGATTCTGTCCTCGAATTACCTAAAAGGCTCAATAAATCCATGTTCTTTTGTGTTATCTATTTTCTATTCAAAAAGATGTAATTTAATTTGTAAATCATGCAGTACCTACTAATTAGATATTACGTACAATAACTTGAAAAAGACACATGGAATTAATATACAAAATTTAAAGGCCCAAAATAGACTAAATGGTACTATCAACATTCATATCTTTTGGAATGCGGATTTTCGCACTACTTATTAAAAGAGAAACATCCATGAAACTATACTGAATCCTGTTAAACATACGAATCAGAACTTTGGGATTCAAAGAAAAAAAAACAACACATAAATGACAGTCTTTCATTTTTTAAATAAAACATTTATTCAATAATGATTACTATATGTCGCAAATATGGGAAATAAATAATATAGATATCTTTCAAACACATATATAAAATTCAAACTTTCAAACATTATATAAAATAAAATTTAAAAAAATATGTTTAAATAAAAAAGAATAAAGAAAAAAAAATAACAGAAAGTAACTATGCTATGCATAAATAATATAAAATATAGAATAATAAGTGAAATATGTACATTTAAAAAAATACATATAAATATATAATAATAATATAAAATTATATTATATTATAAAATAATAAAATAAAAATAAAAGTAATTAAATAATAGTAACAGTAAAAAACAAAACAAAATTAAATTAAAAGATAAAAATAAGATCATATTTTATTTACAATATACACACATCCTAGTGATTCCCCACTCAGGCACTGAGAAGTCCCTGCTCATCTCTCTCAGCTGCGTTACTGGTGTTAAAAAGAAACATTGGAAGTTGAGTGAGAGCGCTATAGCACAGTCACATTAGTTGACAAGGTGGCCATTGCCAGAAGTCCAACATAAGTATTTTTTACAAAAGCTCTTGGGACTACTGCCGTTTTAGTCTGCGAGGGGGGTTATTAGGATGTGAGCCAGAGGGTTAGAATGATAAGAAAGGCTGCAATGGAATTCCGAAAATAGTCTGAGGTCGAGCGTATATTGAGATTGTTTGTAGGGTTTTGTTGGGGACATAGTACGGGATGAATGCGTTTGATATTCGATTGTTTTGCTGTTCCCCATAGTTGAAGTCTATATTTCCAAACAGGTTGAGTGATGGTTTTGTATATGAGAAGTTTGTTTTCGATGGAAAGATGAGAAGTCCTATTTAGTAGTCTATAGATCTGGCTGGATCATCTATTAAGTTGTCTTTTGAGTCGACTACGAGGGTTCCGTGTAAGCCTTTTGTCTAAGTAGAAACATATATACAAATATATCAGCATTGAATACAACATGATTGAAATAGATAGGACAGGATTGTCGGCGGAGGGTAACGATTACGTTTGTGCATATATAAAATAAAATACTAACACTTTTATCCCCAATCCTGATTATATTATTACACAACTTACAAATTACATCAAAGCTAATCATGCTCAACGAAATGAAAAAACATTTTGTTAAATAAAAAACAACAGTAACAACAAATACGGCGCTACGGTCCAGATGTAGAACCGATTCTCCTCTATTTATTTCGGGCAAGGCCGGTTTCGGCCAATTCCTCACACTAATGGTCTGTAAACCGGTCACAACGTCATCCCTCATGCACAATCTTGGATTTTCTCTCTGATCGTCGTCGATTATATCTCGAAAACTTGTAGACTCTATAAAATTATAATACAAACAAAGATTAAATCTAATCAAATATAGATATACGTTTTTAAAAATCGATAATTTTCAAACAAAAATAATTTTGGCCTCACTTTTAGTCCAACATTTCACAATTCATATATTTAGTTTTGCCATACCATAACAGTAGTAATATCTATAGTTGAGGTATACTGTTAAACACAATAATTACTTAACCTATAATATCAATGAGCCTACGGTAGACCGATAATAGTTACCGATAATTAGCTATATTAATATTTGGAGACGGAGCGGGGAGCTTCATGTTTGGCTAAGGTACTCAGCCTCCAGCCGCTCCAGTGAGGTCTCCCTTTGATCATTCGGCTGGACCAATTGATTAATCAAACCAGTTCGTTGTCTTCGGTATCGCTAAGGTTTAATAACATTATGGCAATGCGGTTGATATCTTCCTGTATCTGCTATTGATCGATGGTTCCGGTACCTCAAAATTACGATATCAATAATAATAACAATAAAGTTCTTTATTTATTCTGGGAGTTTAAGTCTTTCAGAGCTTTGAAATGAAATAATATTTTTATAACAAAATAACAGATACTTCCATAATAAATAAAAAAATATATTAATAAAAAGTAACAGAAAATTAATTTTTTTTTTTTTTTTACATAAACAAAAAGATTTCTTGAATATAAATTGTTCATATTTTAAACAACTAAAAAGCGGCTATTGACAGTTTTTGGAGGACAGGATCTGGGTGGGTAGTAGGTAGTTAAATAAGTGGTATTTGAAAGTGAAAAGGGTAACAATGGAAAAGAGAGGGATGGAGTTCCAGAGAGAAGAGGATCGGATTACGAAAGATCTGTTGAAAACAGCTGAGCAATGAGTAGGAGTAATCTGATTGACGGAAACGGGTTAGGCGGGTAAGGATTGAGGATTTGAGTTGAAGAAGTTCGGAAATGTAAGGTGGATGATGGAATTGGACGGTTTGAAAGAGAAAGGATACCAGTAAACACTGGCGACGGTAGGAAGGAAATATTGTTAGTACATATTATTTGCACAGTTACTATGAAGAGCAAACCAAATTTATTGGACATTATGTAGACTTAAATTAATTTACATATTCGAATTAACATGAGCACTAAAATTTTAGAACAGTTAAATATTTTCACTCAATGTATCGTGAAATGCCAGCTGTCGCGGTAGCCGAAATATCATGAGCACCTAGGAAAGGATTACATTCTGATATTTCTGAATATACCAACTTCCACTGTAATATTCAATGTTTTCCCTGAGCTCATTTCAATGAGTCGGTTTCTTCATGATCAGATCACTGTGAAATCACCGTACAAGTGGAGGAGAGGCTTAGTTCAGGCACAGATCACAGGAATGTTATATTGATATAATGGTTGTTTTTCCCACCATAATCGTCTTGTCTACAGCATGTATTTTTTTAAGAATTCAAGAGGAAGTAACAAAATAAAATCACCACAAAGGCCATTTTGGGTACATAACGTCTTGAGAATATACATTGGTATCAATCATACAATATTCTAATTATTGTTATTACAGTAAAACAATTTCATATCTTCCTAAAGAAAACAAATTAAACGTATACTACAAGCCATAAAGTGTCTTGGGCTTAGTACATGATAAGGGTGTGCTGTTTCTTGTCCAATGGTTAAGCGAGGTGATTTGGGTAGAAAGATTTGGGAATGAACCAACAGTTTTTTTCGCTCGTTAAAATTACTAATTTATAGAAGCTGGGTGTGCCCGAAGAAATAATAATCCACCTCAGCTGGATTCGAACCTAGAGTCTGAGGCTTGTAGTCTCTGTTCTCAACCCACTGGGTAAAGGCATCTCTCCTAATATATAAATATATAAAATAAATATAAATGTGTACTTTTCATTTATATTGTTTTTACATCTATGCGGTTTTTGAGTGAGCCCTTATTTTAATTTTTCTTCAAACAAAGAATTTACTGTGGTTGTTCATATAGTAAAATATTCGCAATTAGATTAAAAAGAAACATACCTTGTAAATGATCTTCTCTGTAATTTCTATATTTCAATAGATGTATCGCTGTAGTATGAGCATGGAAATTGATTGTCAATAATTTATAAGTATTAAATGCTTAGGATCAATAAAGTCTGTTCTGAATTATAACCTTTGCTTACTATAGAATATTACAAATGACAATAAAAAATATTATAAAATATTTTTTATAGATAATTTGTGGAGCTTTAATGTCAAGTAAACAGCATGCTTTACATCAGTATCAGAAGTAACCGCTTCAGATTGTTTTTTAACATTTTGGCCATCTACAATGTAAGCGTTTTTCAGGTATTAGACTTAGGCAACCATTTGTGCCCTGAAGAAAGCTTACAATGTATTCCAAAACATAGACAAACAATAAGTTGTAGAAAATATTATTCAGTAAGTTTTAGGAATACAGAGTGCATGCAGACATGGACACACAGAATAATATATTTTTTATTATGTCACGATGTTTGGCTGTTTTTTTTCAAGGACAAGCTAACAATCAGCTATGTAAAATATTCCAATATTTAACCTGAAGTAGACCTACAAGTTGACTGGAATAAAGGCACAATTAAAAGAAATATTTTATATTCACATGTTCCAATACCTCCTCCCCTGAATGCACCTAATCCATCATCATGCTGTTTTTAGTTTTATTTATACTAAATTTTAATTAAGATCTATTAACGAATATTAGTCAATAAACCTTTATATATATATATATATATATATATATATATATATATATATATATATATATATATAGCAAAATACTGAGCTAAGCTATTAATTAACCTCATTAAGGAAAATCTGAATACATGCTGAAGATTAATAATTTGTTAAAATTTAATTTAATGTGTTAGAAACAGATAAGGTATATCCCATTTTCCCTGACCGCATTAGGACGGGAAAGATAATACGAATAAACATACTCCAATCTAACTTTTAGAAGTTTTGCTGAAGGTATTTTAAGAGATTAAAACTTCTGAACGATGTTACGTTGGGTGAATAATTACGTTATTAGTTTTATCTGAGAATCCCATAGCCCGGCTAAAACTTTGGGTCAGCTTAAACTTTCTGGTATGGGCGGCTCTGGCGAAAATTTCATATCGTATATAATTTACAAATTATTATTACAAGGAAAACAAATTAGTTATCAACTGTTAGTTTATTAATAGTTTGTTATTATTGACTTGCATTATTTACCAAAGTCATGAGGCTTGCTAAATGTTCTGTTTATCAAATATATTATTTTTTCCTATATATATATATATATATATTCAGAAAAATAAGTTTATAAAAGTGGATTTTAACTATAATCCTTTTACCCCTTATAAATACATAAATCCTTAGGTTTTTATCATATACTTAATAATGGAGATTAAGTTATTTCAAATCATAACTATTAGTTTAAATCATAGTTTATATTGAATGTTTTGGCTAATATAGAATAACTACTAACGAAAGAAAAACTGATTATTATCTATATTTATTTATTTTTAGTTTTCCAACTCCTACACAATACTAGGAAGGCGTTGAGGCAATACTCTTTATCACTGTACCACAGATATCCATACAACTCCGGATACTTTCATAACATTTGCTGATGACACAGTTATCCTATCGTCCTATCCTATTCATTAAATTACGGAGGACTGTCTGGCGAGCTTGAAATGAAGCTGAAAAGATTAATGAACTCCTTCATAAGATTCATTTTTGGGATCCCCAGGCGTTCTCACATCACTTGCTGGTATTCTGAGTTGAGGTGGCTTTATCCAAGTTTTCGGGGACTATACTTCCTTGGTTCCTTTCTATTCCAATCCTTAAAGTCCAAAAAACCTTCGTACATTTACGACATGCTTGCCCTTCGTTCTTCCATTCATCTTTTGAACACTAGATCCCAGCCTATAGATTTGTATATCCCTTCTCATCGAACTGCTTCCTTTGAAAAATCCTTTATTAATCGTGCAGCTTTATTTTGGAATTCCATACCCATTTCGATCCGCAATGCTCCTTCTCTCACTTCCTTTAAACATAATTTATTCAACTACCTCCTCAATTATCAATCTTCCGAAATTATGTAATATATTAGTGTTAGAATATTTCTTTATTTTATATTTTATTTTAATTTTGTTATTTTCTTATCTTGTTTTTCTTATATAAAACCCAAAGACTTTTTATTTTTTCAAATCTAAAATTATAACTTATATATTTATATGTATATAATTTACATTCTATATAAGTTGCTGCCTGTTATGTACGCAGCCAGACAATGATACCTTTTTATTGTACTTTTGTCTTATTCTTAGGGGACAAGGTGTCCCAGAATAAATATTATTTTTCATTTCATTAAATGGCCTCAGATCATCTCCAATAGGATTTTTGGATTGCAGTTTGGAGTAACAATAGGAGGATGCACGAAGGATACAAGGTACACGAATTAAAATGCTCTCACACAACTTTTACCCTCCACCGCACATCCTGCCCCCCCTGTGTATATCAATCATATTCCACCACCCATTGCTGAGACAGTACGATACCTTGGATTCTAAAGACTAACATGGAACCCTCATAGTAGAATTAAAAGGTAAGAACACAACGGACGCTTTGGCCCAAAGTTGTACAAAACCATTATTAAACCTATTTAGACCAATGAACTTGGACTTACAGCAAAACAAAACAGGACGTATTTTAATAATTAAATTAAATCAGGGTTAAATTTTAATACTCGTAATAAAATAAAACTAAACTTCTCCATGACTGGGAAATGAATAAATTATGGATATGTCTATAAATAATTTTCTGCTATCCCGAATTAACATTTTAGAATTAAAATGATTAAATTACTTAAATTGATTATTAAATTAAATTAATAATTAATGATTATTCGAAATAAACAAAGTTGAGAGGGGTTTCAAACGTGATTTTTTTCATTCAAACCAATACAGCACCTAAACGGTAGGTCCAAGTGACAAATGTCATACAATAAAAAATATTCCCTATTAAATTTCTAAATTGGAAAACTATCGCAAATATTTGATACGATCAAAATCAACAGAGCTCGAGCCTGTCAAAAAAGCCCCAACACTTAAATATGTAGGCAAAAGGTGACTTTCTTCATTCAAACCATATAGATCATTAACGGTAGGTCCTAGCAACAAATATTATAGCACAAACAATATTTTCCATTAAATTTCTTTTTAACATTTTTGAAGAGGGTGCATATTTACACCCCAATATTTCTACTGCTATTTTGAAAGCTTTTTGTAAATCGTCGTTTATGAAATGAAATAATTGATGCTAATCATTGTTTTACCTTCTTGCATTTAAGAAATTTGTTATAACTGTTAACATTTTTTAAATTTTTGTCTTTTTTAAGTATTTAATTTAAAAGTAACTTTAAATTAAAAACAAAAGAGGGTGCCCATAATTGCTTTTTCCTTTTATAATTAAAAATCAATTTAGTTGAACTCATTAAATCCGATACCATGATTATTTCAATTACTATCTTATTATCAAAGTATAAATTTGTTTTTATTTTAATAATTTGTTTGCCTGTTAACCGAAATAATTACTTCATTAACATATTTACTTATATAAGTATGTATATATGTCATTTTATATTTTAATGTGCGTATAGAGATATGTGTGAACATCTATATCTATGTGAATGGAAGTAGATGTGTGTATATAATAATAATAATAATAATAATAATAAAGTTCTTTATTTATTCTGGGACCTTAAGTCCCTTAAGAATAAAAAATAATGTACAATCAAGGGCCTTCAGAGCCTTAAAATAAAATAATATTTACATAACAAAGTAACAGATAATAATAAATAATAATAATAATAATAATAATAATAATAATAATAATTATTGTGAAGTTGCTAGTCTTCCATCGGGCGCCTCCCCAGGTGGCGGATAGGGGAACGCTCACCAGATATGGTGGGCACCGGGGAAATAAAATACCCGGGCGGACCAAAACTAGCTCAAATCCAGGTGCGTCTGAACCCAGAATGGGCGGCATCCTGGTCAGCGTCTGATCCTCATGTTAGAGGCGGCTGTTCAAGAACCTGGCAGCAGGTATAAAATGCACCTACCCATCAACATGGAGTTACGTAATAGAAGAATTGCCTCGGACGAATCCAGAGTAAGGGCTGCTCTGGAGGGATTGAACCACCAGCCCTCGACGTCGGCAGGCAGTGCGAGCGGTGCTACGGTGTCGTATGGATCCGTAAGACCGGCTACCATAGGACCTACAATAAGAAACTCTGAATCACGCTTGGAGGTTATTGAATCTCCCGCGCGAGGAAGAGGACAACCCCGTCAAGATAATAGGCAAACAAGGATGAAGTGGAACCGCAATATGAATATTGCAGCAATCCGAGCCTATTTCTTGGCTACAAACAATGAATCAGATAGAACAGGCTATCGGAATAGAATCCTCAACTATTGTTATGACAAATTCCCAGATATCACTGTCACTTCCCAAAGACTAGCCGATCAAGTAAAACAAATACGGCAGCGAAAATTCCTATCGGAGGCAGAAATACATAGCATCAAGTTAGAAGTAGAAGGTATATTGGGCTCTAGTTCAAGAAGAGAGAGAGCACACGTGGTTGAAATTGGAAGTGAGCTTGCAGAGACTGGACAAGATATGGAAGCTTCAAACACAGAAGAAGAGCCAGCTAGTGAGCTGCGTGACAAAATAATAAAAGAGCATATCTGTTATGAAGGCATCCCATTGAATTATAGACCTCAGATCCCAAAAGTTCCATATTCCAGATTGACATTAAAGACTGTTAAGACTGTCAATACAGAACTCTCTGCATTTGTTACACCAGGAGCCTCATTGGAGCAGGTATGTCACTGGGTATATATAGGAGCACGCATAGTGGGAATTGAACTTGGCATAATAAAAGAAGTTCCAACAAAGCGAAAACTCGCAAAGCCAAATGCTATTGCTGAACCATCATGGAAAACAAGAATCAGGAAAATAATTGAGAACCTGCGTAAGAAAATTGGTGTTATTACCAATTATCTCCAAAACCCTGAAAAAATCCTCAACGAAATTGAAGAAAAAAATCGATGAAATTGTGGTTCTGGATATTAAAGATGCACAGATTGCTACACTTAATGAAACTTTAAGAATCTACATGGAGAACCTAAAACAAAAATTGGCTGTATACGCTAACAGAATGAGAAGGTACGTGGAAGCAGACGATCGGAGAAGGCAAAATCGCACATTCCTATTAAATGAACGGAGGTTTTATAGGCAAATGGGTTCTGAAAAGAGCGCTAAACCAGACATCTCCCCAAATATCAATGAAGTTTATAAATACTGGAAAGGGATTTGTGAAAGTGAAAAAAATTACAAAAAGGATGCCTATTGGCTGAAAAATACAACTGACAGTGTCTCACACCACCCAAACAGTGCTGCTACCAGTATAGTTGGAGAGGATGTCACAAAGGCACTAAAACAAATGAGAAACTGGAAATCCCCAGGCCCAGATAAGCTACAAAACTATTGGTTCAAAAATTTCACCAGTGTTCACGCAATATTAGCAAAGTGCTTTCAGGATCTCCTGACAGGAGTTACTGAGGTGCCACCAGACTTTTGTACTGGTATTACATACCTCAAACTAAAAGGCAGTAAAGGAACGCCAGGGCCCAGCGACTACAGACCGATCACTTGTCTTAATACGGTCTATAAACTATTAACTTCAATAGTAAGCTGCAAAATAGATCAGCACCTCATTCAAAACAGGACCATGGCCCCAGAGCAGCTGGGGAATAAGAAAGGATCTAGAGGATGCAAGGAACTTCTTCTTATAGACAGTTTTATAGCCTCGCAAGTTTCTAAAAAGTTTCGGAATATAGCAATAGCTTGGATCGACTATCGCAAGGCATTTGATTCAATGCCACACGATTGGCTTCTAGCTGTTCTGAAAATATACAAAGTTGACCCCAGTATAACAGATCTATTGGAACGCCTAATGCCTACTTGGAAGGTCAACATCTGTGTCCAAACGGTTAGTGGTGCCAAGTTTAGTGACCCGATTTTTATAAAAGCGGGGTATCCTTCAAGGAGATTCTCTCAGCCCGCTTTGGTTTTGTTTAGCCCTTAACCCACTCAGCAGATTGTTGAACGAGACTAGGAAGGGATATGCCATCAGCAGAGACAACAAGATCACTCATTCTTTTTACATGGATGATCTTAAAATATATGCAAAGAATGAGAATGAGTTGACTTCCCTGCTAGAATCGGTAAAAACATACAGCGAAGATATTGGAATGGAGCTTGGAATCGAAAAATGTGCTTTACTAATCATAAAACGAGGAAAAGAAAGCAAGACAGTAAATATACAGATCCCGAAAGACGAACCCATTCGGCAACTCCAAGACCAAGATTCATACAAATATTTAGGGATGCATCAGCTGTTGAAGTTTAAGCCGGATATAAAGAAATATTTTGAAGATCAGTTTAAATACCGAGTAAAGAAAATATTTAAAAGCTATTTATCCGGTGGAAACTTGGTTAGTGCATTTAATACTTGGGCTGTACCAATTCTAGCTTACTCCTTTGGAGTTTTAAAATGGAGCACTACAGATCTTGAGGCTTTGGATCGCTACGCAAGAGTCCAAATGGTGCTTTGCAGAAAACGGCACCCCAAGTCCTCAATGCCCAGGCTGTATCTTCCTAGAAAGATTGGAGGACGCGGGCTGACTAGTCTGTTGAAAGCATGTCGAATGGAGGAAAACAATATTCGCAACTATGTGCTATCTAGTGACTCGTCTTTACTATCCCTGATTGGGTCGTTAGATAATAATTATACCGCCCTCAATTTGTTAACAGGAGCCACCCCAGAAATTGTTACTGACGCCACCTGGACTGATTCCTGGAAAAATAAAGCCCTGCATGGAAGATTTTATCATTCTCTAACGGACGAGGGAGTGGATATCGAAGCATCCCTAACATGGATGAAATATGGCAACATCTTCCCGGAAACCGAGGGATTCCTTTTAGCTATCCAGGATCAAGTTATCGCAACAAAAGCATACAGGAAGCATATATGTGGGGAGACCATAGATGATCAATGTCGCCTTTGCAAAAATGCCGTTGAATCGATCCAGCATGTAACTTCTGGATGCAAAGTACTGGCTGGCAAGGAATATCTCCAAAGGCATAACAATGTAGCCAAGGTTGTGCATCAAGCTATGGCCCTCAAGCTGAAGCTGTTGGATAAGAGTTGTCCCTACTATGCATCCACAACCCATAATTTCGGAAAAAGGGATAAAGATATTTTGGGATCACCCGATAATTACTGATCATACGATCATAAACAACAAGCCGGATATAGTGATCATAAACAAAGTAGGGAAATCAGCTTTTATTATTGAAATCGGTGTGCCATCAGATGACAATATGTTCCGAGTTTTAGCTGAGAAGAAGAGGAAATACCAGGAGCTGGCAGAAGAACTGAAACAACTATATAGACTCGATAAGTGCAGTGTCTTGCCCATGATTATATCTTGCAATGGACTGATTCCGAAAGACACAATTTGTTCAATAGAGGTGTTGGAGCTGCCAAAAACAGTGCTACAAAAAATGCAACAAGCAGCATTGTTGGGAACTACAACAATAGTTCGGAAATTTTTAAATTCCAAATAAACATTCATGGTTGACCATGCTTGGTCCCCAGAATGTTTGCTACCACTAGGTGTGAAAACAAATAAAAAAAATAATAATAATAATAATAATAATACAAGTCTGCAAGAGGTTGACCGTATGGTAAGAACGACTCTAACCAAAGAGAGGGCCCACCATCCGATATCCTCCACAGCCCGGCTGTATTTATCAAGAAAGGAAGGGGGGGACGTGGATTACTGAATATCGAGGAAGCGTGCAGAAAGGAAGAATTGGCCCTACGTCAATACTTCCTCTCAAAAACCACGAATATGTACATCGCAATTCAGAGGCTGGACGATGGTAAAACACCTCTTAATTTGAGCAGAACTGAAGACGTCATGATTATTTCAGAAAAAGAACGTATAACAGAATGGAAGAATAAGTCTCTACATGGAAGGTTCTACAACCAATTAAACGAGGCCAGCATTGACAAGCAAGAATCATTAATATGGCTAATAGCTGGGAGACTGTTTTCAGAAATGGAAGGCTTCATCATGGCCATCCAAGACCAAGTAATTGCTACGAGATCCTACAGGAGACACATTCTAAAGGACACATCCATTTCGGACAAGTGTCGACTGTGTTCCGCGACTCTGGAGTCGATCCAGCATATCACTAGTGGATGTGTAGTACTAGCCAATTCGGAATATCTCCAAAGGCATAATAATGTGGCCAAAATTGTGCATCAGTCCATAGCCAGGAAGTTGAACCTATTAGAGAAACAAGAGGTCACGCCTCGAAGGAAACACGAGGAACGCCATAGTATAAGTATAAGCCCGATAGGTTGCTTCAAAATGGGCCTCTCAAGCTATATTGGGACGAGTCTATTCTGACAGACCACACTGTGCGACACAACAAACCGGACATATTACTTATAAACCTAGAAGAGAAGACAGCACGGATAGTCGATATCGCCGTTCCCAACGACAACAATATGACTTCCACCGTTGGAGAAAAGTTACGAAAATATCAGGAACTGGCCGTTGAATTGAAGCAATTGTATCGCCTAGAAAAAGCATTTGTGACGCCAATCGTAATATCGACAAACGGGCTGATCCCAACTTCAACTGTAGTTGGTATTGATGACCTAAAGTTGCCATTGGATGTACTAAGAGAGGCTCAACAGGCGGTACTCCTGGACACGGCAAGGATTGTTCGGAAATTTTTAAACATATGAAGAGAAGAAAAAAATAAATAAATAAAAGTAAACCTAAGCTGAAGTTGGCTGGACTTGTCCCCCACCTCAGTTCAGAAACCGCAAAAAGCGAGATAAAAAATAATAATAATAATAAAAAAAAGAGCAGAAAGAAAATATTAATAAAAAGTAACAGAAAATTTATATTAATTTTTTACAAAAAAAAAAAAAAAAAAAAAATTTTCTTAAATATAAACTGTTTATAATTATAGTTTATAGTTTATAACAACTAGAAAGTGGCTAATGTCAGTTTTTGGAGGAAAGGATCTGGGTGGATAGTAGATGGTTAAAGAAGTGGTATTTGAAAGTAGAAAGGTTAATTGAATGACGAATGTTGAGAGGGATGGAGTTCCAGAGAGAAGAGGATCGGATTACGAAAGATCTGTCGAAAGTAGCTGAGCAATGAGCAGGAGTATGCAAATCTGATTGACGGGATCGGGTTTGGCGGGTAAGAATTGAGGATTTGAGTTGAAGGAGTTCGGAAATGTAAGGTGGATGATGGGATTGAACGGTTTGAAAAAGTAAGGATGCCAGGAAATACTGGCGACGGTGGGAAGGAATAAGCCACTTTAACTCCGCATAAAACTGCGAAACGTGGGCGGTCCTCGGGATCCCGAAAATAAAGCGGATAAAGCAGTTAAATAGTCTTTTGATTTTGGCCTCGAGATCCCCAGAAACACCCCCATAGACAGCACAGCAGTAGTCAAAGTAGGGGAAGATGAGAGAGGTAACTAGTAATCAACGGGTTTCGAAAGGAAGAAGGTGGCGAACGTAATTGAGACGTTTTAGGATAGGGATGGTGCGGCGGGAAATTTCGGATACGTGATTTTTCCAGGATAGGGTTTCATCGAAAACAACTCCAAGGTTTTTGACCGAGGAGTAGAATTTGATAGGATCACTGTTCAGGAAAAGGGTAGGAATAGAGGATATGGTTTTTAAGAGGTGACTCGAACCTATTACAATCGCTTTGGTCTTTTCAGCATTAAGAATTAGCTTGTTTTTTTCGATGCCCAGTTACAGATTCAATTCAGGTCTTCTTGGATATTTTTAGTGGCTTGTAGTAAGTCAGAGTTGGGAAAGGATAAATAGATTTGGAGATCATCGGCGTAGAGATGATACCGACAATGATGGATGGAAAGCGGAAGGTCATTAATGTAGACAGAAAATAGCGTGGGTGATAGTGAAGATCCTTGAGGAACGCCACAGGATAGGGGTTGGGTCTTGGACGGAGTTTTATTTGGAATAACTACATACTGTGATCGATCGGAAAGGAAGGACTTAAACCAGAGTAAGGCAGATGTGGATAAGGAAAGGTTTCGAAGTTTGGATAGGAGGATGTTGTGGTCAACTTTATCGAATGCTTTGGAAAAATCTAAGAGGATAAGGATAGTTAACTCTTGGCGATCTATTACGGAAAATATGTCTTGAGATATTTTCAAAAGGGCAGATTGGGTAGAGTATCCGGGACGGAAACCGGATTGATAGGGATTAAGGAGTGAGCGTTCTTCTAGGAAAACTGAAAGTTGGGACTGAACAATGCGTTCCAGAGGTTTCGATAGGTTGGAGAGGAGGGAAATAGGACGGAAGTCACTTGTAGAGGAAGGATTAGGGATTTCGTTCAAGGGGCGGACGAGCGCTGTTTTCCAAGAAGAAGGAAATGTCGAATTTTGAAGAGAAAAATTGTAAATGTGGTAAAGGAGAGGTATAAGTGTGGGAAGGCATGATTTGATAAGTTTAACTGGGATATTATCGGGTCCATAGTCATTTGTTCGGGATTTCATAATGGTCGAAAGTATATCATTGTAGGACACATGGGAAAAGAAAAAGTTGTCAGGATCAAAGCTAGGATAAGGTAATTCAGTTTCGAGCAAAGGATTCGGAGCTAGGGAGATGAAATGTTGATTAAGTTCATCCGGGGAAACTGGGAAGGAGTTGCAGTTGGGTTCAGAAAAGGTTAGTTTTCTCAGGATTTTCCATTTGGATTTAGGATCAGGAGCGGAAGAAAGGGTACTGTACGTATATTTTGATTTAGAGAGGCGGATAGCCGATTGGGTTTGGTTTCGTAAAATTTTGAAGGAAATATAATCTGTTGGGAATCGGGTTCGTCGGAATTTTCGTCTGGCTGATTCTCTTTTTCTCATCATCTCTCTTATCTCAGGAGTCAACCATGGAGCGGAAGGACAGCGCATCGTTAGTGTTTTTTTTTAGAGGAGCATGAGTATTTAGGATTGAATGAAGGTTTGAAGTAAGGGTGTAAATCATTGGTTCAATCGAGGTAAAGGAATAGATAACGTCCCATGGGATGGAATCAAGATCAGGTTGTAGTGATTCGAATGACAGGAGGTCCAGATTTCGGAAGGAAACAACTGTGGGAACAAAAGATTTAGTTATATATGTATATTTATAAGTAAATATTTTGTCTAACCAACATTCAAGTAGTTATAAATTCTTTTCCCAACATATCTTTTCCTTTTTATTAATTTTTTCTTCTTTCCTATATTTTATTAGTTTTTCTAATGTCTGTATTTATACAATTTTTCGATTGTTCATTATTTATACATATTATTATCTTTGTTTGAAATTATGTTTGCCAGGCTATTATAATATTTTACACCACACATGCATTATTCTTAGGGAGACAATATATCCAAGAATAAGGAATATTTTTTCTTTTCATTCCATTTTACAAAGATCTGGGATAGATTTGTCAATCAGCATCAGATTCCAGACAGATAAGAGAATGATAGATGAATATCCTTCAAACATTGCTAATATTCTCTGTAGGTGGCAAAGAGAAGAGGGAAGGTAGATAAAGAAGGTAAATATATCTACAAACATACACAGAAACATAACAAAGATATATGTTTATATAGTTGCGGAGAGATATTAAGTTATATAGGGGGGAAGATAGAGGTGGTGAGAGCCGACCGGCCGATAGGGGCAGATCGTTAGCGGCCCGTGTATGATAAGTAGTTCCGGGAGAAATATCTCCAGCCCCCGGCCTTAGGCTAATGCTTGCTCCGTTTGTTTAATGTTCTGTACTATTTCCCTTCTCCGGGGATTCGGGCTTTCGAGTCCCGCTGGTGTTGATCAATAACTAACAAACAATGTATTATTATTAGTGAATCCATCAGCTTTTTCTAGTGCAGCTGTTGCGTTGCGGATGAAAATTAGTAAAGGTAACCCCCATATTAGTGATACATGGATACCAAAAGTTTTTTAATTCTCAATCCAAAATGTCGATTCTGGATAGCAATATCTAATTTTAAAAATAAATTTATATTGTAGAAGGAACCTTTTCTTTCATCTTAACACTCTGGCCCAATCACTATCTAGTTCCACACATCCTGATAACCCCCCTCGCAGGCTAAAAAGGCAGTGGCCCCGAGATCTTTTGTAAAATTTATTAATTTTGGAGTTCTGGCAATGGCAAGCTTCTCTACTCATGCCTTGAGTGAAAGTACTATACCGCTCTCACTCAGTCTCCACTGTTTTTTTTTTTATAACAGTGACGCAACTGAGAGAGAAGAGCTGGGACCTCTCTGTACTGGCTTGTTCCTCCATAAGTAAAGGAACAAGCCTGGCTGTGGAATCTCTAGGATGAGTGTATATTGTAAATAAAGTACGACGGTGTTTTTAACTTGTAATTTTGTTTCATTTTTTATTATCACTGCTATTTATTTATTTATTTTTTTTAATTTATTTTATTTTATTTATATTGTATACTTTATATTGTTTATGTATAACAAGTTCTTTTATGTTCTCTATTTTATTTAATATATATTTCTTAAATTTTATTTGTTTATTTTATATTATTGTACATAATGTGTGAATGTAATCATACGCATCTGATGAAAATTAGTAAAGGTAACCCCCATATTAGTGATACATGGATACCAAAAGTTTTTTAATTCTCAATCCAAAATGTCGATTCTGGATAGCAATATCTAATTTTAAAAATAAATTTATATTGTAGAAGGAACCTTTTCTTTCATCTTAACACTCTGGCCCAATCACTATCTAGTTCCACACATCCTGATAACCCCCCTCGCAGGCTAAAAAGGCAGTGGCCCCGAGATCTTTTGTAAAATTTATTAATTTTGGAGTTCTGGCAATGGCAAGCTTCTCTACTCATGCCTTGAGTGAAAGTACTATACCGCTCTCACTCAGTCTCCACTGTTTTTTTTTTATAACAGTGACGCAACTGAGAGAGAAGAGCTGGGACCTCTTTGTACTGGCTTGTTCCTCCATAAGTAAAGGAACAAGCCTGGCTGTGGAATCTCTAGGATGAGTGTATATTGTAAATAAAGTACGACGGTGTTTTTAACTTGTAATTTTGTTTCATTTTTTATTATCACTGCTATTTATTTATTTATTTTTTTAAATTTATTTTATTTTATTTATATTGTATACTTTATATTGTTTATGTATAACAAGTTCTTTTATGTTCTCTATTTTATTTAATATATATTTCTTAAATTTTATTTGTTTATTTTATATTATTGTACATAATGTGTGAATGTAATCATACGCATCTATATTACCCATTGCCCACATTTGTGGCAGATTGTAATAATTATTCAATAAAGGTTTTTTTTTTTATATTGGAGATGGGGTTATAAATTACGAAAATGTAGTGATGATATATGTAAAAAATATAAGAAGATGGTCCCTGAATTTGCATTTTTTGAATTGTTTTTGTCTTCCCCTACATGAATATAATGAAATAAAAAAATAAAAAATATTTTGGGGCTATTTGTCCCCCAAGAATAACATAAAGCCATTATGATAAGGTACTCTTGCCTGACTTCATTAATAAATTAATTAACGTAAAAACATAACGTAAAAAAAGAAGAGAGCGATAAACAATTAAAAAGATAAGAATGGAAGAAAAAGCATTAAAAAAACATCTCCCTGGCTGGGAAAAACAATCGATCGAGGATATCTATAATCTACTGCTTTTCCGAATTCAAATTTTATAATTAAAAGTATCAAATTACTTAAAATAATTATTAAATTAAATTAATAATTAATGATTATTTGAAATAAAGTTGAGAGAAAAAAGGAGTTTCAAACGTGACTTTTCATTCAAACCAATATAGCTCCTAAACGGTAGGCCCTAGCGACAAATGTTACGTAACAAAAATATTTATATTAAATATCTAATAGAGAACCTTTCGGCAATTTTTTGATTCGTGCAACAACAATAGAGCTAGAGCGTGTCTAAATGTTACATTTTTGAGAATGAAAAAAACATTACACCAAAAAAATAAAGAATCCCAGTGAACACCATATGCATTTCAAAACTATTGTATATATATAATATATTTGAATACTCGAGGAATATGAAGTTTATTGATGTGTAATAAAAATAAATTTAAAATTAAAAGATTAAAACTTCTGTATCCAATGCTTCATAAACGGTCGACATTAAAACTCCGACAACGACTGAATACATACACTTACTTACTTAAACCCATATGGACATACGCCACACAAATATACGGGACTGCAAAAAATACACACCTTAAAAAAATACAAATTTCATCAATTATTCCTTTGTAAACTTTAAATTTCATGAAGAAAAAGGATTGAAAATAGTTTTTTGGATTATGAAAGATTAATTAAAATGGACTTTATTTACTATACAAAAGATATGCTACAAAGTTTTAACCCGAAACATCCCTTTAGATGATTAATTAAACAGAACAAAATCCTCTAGAACGAAAACTGAGGATCCTTGGCGTGGAAAGTGTGGGTGTGTGCACTGTTTAACAATTGTTAAGACATTTCGAGACGGCCACTTCAGCCTTACAGACTAAGAAGTTCGTGGGAAAATTTCTTGAATAGATGACTTTATTCCGAGTGCTTTGATTGACAAAAATCCCAGAAATGTTCGAAAGCAGTTAGCATATCGAAATACGCTGCTTCCCTTAAAGCAATTAAAGGAGCTCAAGCATAGAACCACCGAAAAGTAAAGATGTTACAAAATTGTTGGGGCTTAGCTGTGAGTCCTCTCCCTCAGCCACCTTTCTCACCAGACCTACCAACTACCATTTTTTTAAGCATGAAACATCACCTTAAAAAAATACAAATATTCCAATCAAAATTACTCAGACTAATCACGAAATCACCTTGGTACGTTTCAAACCACACACTTCACACTGATTTAGAAATACCCACAGTAAAGGAACATATACATGACCTTTATAGACGATTTCATGACAGACTTCATGGACATAACAACATACTCATTAATGACATGGCCACGACTGACATACCTGGAAATACTCTCAAAAGGTTTAAAAGAAGGTGGATGAGAGATTTCCTCAAATAAATCACTTTAACCCCATGCCAGGAGGAGGTACTATCGAGTACTAGTCTCCCACACGCATACAAGGCCTGTAGTATTCAATTTCACATCACATTCACTGATTGTTACCCTAATAACAGGTGTGAATTAAAATCTGAAAGAGAAAAAAAAAAAAAAAAAAAAAAAAAAAAAAAAATTAAGTGTTACTACTTCAATCATTTTTTTTTTTTAATTTCAGTTATATGTAGATAGGGTTACTATATATTATTTATTGAAATAGTTTTATACAAGATATATTTCGTAGTCTATACTAGAATATAAGCCATAAATAATTCAAAACTCTTCTATTTCAATATCCCTTACATCCGAATCAGATAACTGATCAGGAAACTTTAACATGGGCTGAGCATTGGACTGGCATCAATTTTTCCTTTGTAAACTTCAAATTTCATGAAGACGGAGGATTGAAAATAGTTTTTTGGATTATGAAAGATTAATTAAAATGGACTTTATTTACTATACAAAAGATATGCTACAAAGTTTTAACCCGAAACATCCCTTCAGATGATTAATTAAACAGAACAAAATCCTCTAGAACGAAAACTGAGGATTCTTGGCGTGGAAAGTTGATAGCCCGACCCCCCGTTCCAGGGGAGCCGATAACAGAAAGGATGTAACATTGTGACATACACAATAAAGGATTCTATTTGCCAACGGAGGCTGGTTCCACTCCAACCCCCTAGTTCCGTTATATTATTTAGGCTGTTCCTTTGAAACGTCAAGGTGCTCTCTGTAATCCAATCTCTAAATAATTATTCCTGGCTAAGATTCTGATTAATTTACCTTTAAAATCTGACTGTTGTCTTTCCGAAGGGGACTTCAAGGACACCCTTAGAGGAGATGAAATTAGACTTCGTCTGGGGACAAAGACAAGGTCTCTGGGCTCCCGGGGATCAACGAGGAAGCTCTTACAGCCAGTAATCCCCTACTAGCTCTCAGATAATATAATTCTGAATATTCTAATTGCCAAGTCTGGATCAGGGTAACTCTCCTAAATGCTGTTAATTAAAATAAAATAAATTCAATTACTCTCCAGCAATCTCGTAGTTGAAGGTGAAGAAACTAAATTTAAAAAGGTTTCCGTGTTTTTTAGATAGTCATAACAAAAAGTCGGATTCGTGCAGGAAAAATTAAAAAAAAAAAATAACCACATTGGCAATCACGCAATTCTACTGATTCTACTGATTCTTCCCTGGGCGTCTGTAGTTTCATCAACCATAATACACATATAATAGCTTTTTATTTGTTTACGTATAGACATATTAGAATGTTCACAACCGGGATTGAGATAATCTTTTCTTAGAGTGCTCTCGTCAGGTATTTTTGTTTAGTTTATTTTTGCAAAAAAAGATTCGAAGGACTGCAGTTTATTGAATGAAACATTGGAAGCGACTATGGAGTAACATAAATCGGTAAAAAAAAAGTTTATTTGTTGCAGGTTTGTGTATCTGTTAAAGGAGCTCTCTTGGATATTTGTGCTGCAGTTTACTATGAGTGCCCCCCTCCTCTTCAATTAATAAAAAAGATATTGGAAATATTCAAATGTCTGCTACTCATGAAAAGATAGAATGTAAGGTGAAGTGGGGCAAGTGCATCATATGGAGTGCAAAGTTCAACTTTAACTTAACAGCTATTAATGTTAGGATAATATTTTTTGTTATATTACAAACGTTGAACTTTACTTTTTCTAGCAATATAGTTGATAAATCTGATATCCTAAAAATTATTATCATTGCGAAGGAAAATCAATTTTAAGTCCCATTTACGCACTTGCCCCACCTAAACGGGGTAAGTGCATAAATCTCTTGTAAACTCCTTAGCAGTGAATTGATTCTTTGATGGGGTAAGTGCAAAAATAAACAACTCCCAGAAATCATTTTACTCCTTGAAATTAAAAAAAAAAAAAAAAAATACATACAACAATACAATTTTATAATTTTAACTCATTCAACTTTACACAACACCTAGATCAACAGGTTGAACTATTAAAATTCCTACAGAGGTTATCTTCTACAGTAGAGCAGTCTAGTATGTTAGGTTTGGAGGGTATGAAGGTCTGTCTACATACAACAGATGACAGTTGACGTAACAAAATGACAATATGGCGGACTAATGCACTTACCCCACCTTACCTTACTTATTTGAGTTGCAATGAGCACCCAGTTGAGATTTCCAATCGAATTAATTAGTTTATTGCTGGAAGAGGAAAAAGTTGTTTTCCCGTCTGATTTTAATTCTGTTTTTTTTTTCAAAATTTTAATTTTAGACGATTGGCTGGCTGCCACTTTAGGCATTTTCACTATTACTTTTACTTGTTGACCGAACTTAACTCTTCCATGGAATGAAATGAAAAGAAAAGAGTAGGTTGGTAAAATCAAATTAGAAATTCTAGGAATCGTAATATAAAGAGAACGTTGTTAACCATTATACCATTCCTTTAAAGAGTTCGAAGAAATAATTGGAAATCATAGTTTTTTTTTCTTACTTGTAAAATAATGAAGGTCCATGTTATTGTTAGTAATTTAAAAATGAATTGTAACTTCTATAAAAATGATTTATAAAAAAAAATAGTTTTAATGAAATATCAAAAAATACACTTAAAACCTAAACACGATTTACTGCATTTAATTTTTAACCTACGTTTATAGACCATAATATTTTTTGTTACTTTATTATTTTCTTCATCATTGTATAATTGAGGCGTAGAATTCCAAACCCAGCAAGTTCATTTTCGAAAATTTTTCACGGCTGGATGATAAGGTAAAGGTCACAATAAGGAAGAAGCTTATTTTTTTTTTTTTTGTTTCGTCGTTTTCAATGTGATTTAACTACTTTTGGGAGAGAATCTTCGACCTAAAGATAGCATAGTACAAAGAAAAAAAAAAAAAAAAAATGGAAATTGGAGTTGGGTGGTTTTGGAATTCTTCGCCTTAATTTATCTACATCATTCTTAGATCATTTAAAATTTCTTTTTAGTCTTGTTATATTTCATTTAATTTTGATTTTACCTTTTCCTTTTATTTTCTCTTCTGATTATATATTCGACTATTTCTCGTTTAGCCATGACGATGGCTGTCAAAGACCAAACGTTGGCAAAATAAAAATATGATTTTTAAATCTCAAACATTGCCTTAATTTTTGACTGATCCTAATGAACACAAGGTATGAATGGATTTATTATAATCCCTATTACTCATTGCCCTTGATCAAGGCAGCTTTAAATATTTATCCATTTTAGTTTTACACTTCGCAATTCAGTTGATATTTAATTTCTTATATTTATTTGAGTTAAATTTATTTCTACTAATATGCAAGAAAACTTTAATGATTTCTATGATTATTTTCATATTAGCATACCGAATGTTTACGTGGCAAACTACAAAGACTTCTTACGGATGGATATATCCATGCATTCTAAATCAGAAGACAATGTTAAAATTATTTTTATCCACATACAAGACTAAAAAGACAAGAAACTGCTCGTCGTTACAGACTACTTCAACATTTACTAGACAAACGATCAAAGCTCCCAATAAATTACAAAAGACTCATTTACATGACTGTGATTAGACCTATTTGGAAATACGGAGTTGAGCTTTGGGGCTCCACTAAACCATCCAATTCATCTCGTATCCAATCCTTGCAATCCAAAATCCTTCGAAAAATCCTCAATGCTCCTTACTTTGTGACCAACAAACTTATCCATAAAGACCTTAATATTCCTTATGTTGCTGATTTAGCTCAGACCAGATACATATCCTTCCATAGTAAGCTCCATAACCACTCTAATCCACTAGTATCCAAACTTTTTCAAACTCCATTCCCGATAATCTTCCGAGGCGTCTGAAAAGAAGATGGGCTAGAGACCTCTTAGTGTAGATTTTTATTGAAGTGCTACTATTGAGTAGTTCTTAACAAGTTATTTACATGCCATTGTATTCAATATCAACACATTGACTTGATGTATGTGTTTTTGTACAGTTGTCAATATCAATAAATGAAAAAAAAAAAAAAAAATTTAAATATAATTTTTTTTTATTATGTAACATTACATAAGGATGCGCAGAATATATTTTTTATTCATTTTTTTTAAAAAAACAAAAGTAATATAGTATAGCAGCAATTACATAAGTTCATCATACGACCTAGGACAGTAAATGGAAAGGCAAAAGTTGGTTAAGTGAGTCTAGAACTATCGACCTTCTAGGAGTTAGCGCCTTTGATAACCTAGTGCTCTAGGAATAGACCTAGTCGATAGAGAAATCAAGGAAGAACTATTGGTAATTAGTGAATAGAGTTTGTCAATTTATTTTAATAGCAAGAAAATATTTGTACAAAAAATAAAATAAGTAAATAGACAAATATTTGTCATCTTCAAATATAATCAGAATCATGATAAAATAAAGCTTTTTCCATTCAAGAGATGGGGTTTGAAAACAAAGCGGGATAGCGCTGCAACAGTGCCGAATTCAATAACGGTCTGAGTTAAAGAGACCATGAAAACTAAAAAAAATTATAAAACAAAACATTAAAATATGAATTCTATTTGATACTTTGATTTGATTTCACTTGGGCGTTAACTAGCCTCCTAGATACTCATCTAGATTTTCATTTATTTATTTATTTTTGTCAGAACCCTAAAGTTTTTTATTTTGGGATGATTGTTTGTAAAGATTCCTTCCTTATTCCTTCAGTTTTCCAATTTCAATGAGTCCCGAAGCTCCGAAGTAAGTTTGAAAGATCAAAGAAAACCCTAACGGTATTAGCGATTGTTTGAGAGACAGCGTTAATCGGGTTGGTCTTAGATTGAGGTCTCGACTCCTTTCGGTCGAATTATAACCTCGTTTTCCCGGAGTTGGAGGGAAATGGGCCGGAAAATAAGGCGAAGGCAGGGGGCAGTAATAGGCTACTGGAGGCTCTCCAGCTTAAGGTTCGTTCTCCGCTGGAATATTCAACAAAGAAAGCAATAAAACAAACTGGAAGGTTTGTCAATCTTAGAGATGGAGTTGGAGAATATATACTTTGAAGAGCTTGTAACGGGTTACCCTGACAATGATGCAGGCTTTCTTGTTTTCCTGTTTTGTTTTTCCTATATAATAAACTGTTTATATTCAATAGATTATTTTTAAAGCGGAACTCCGAGAGCGTGGGTGTGTGCACTGTTCAACAATTGTTAAGAAATTTCGAGACGGCCACTTCAGCCTTACAGACTAAGAAGTTCGTGGGAAAATTTCTTGAATAGATGACTTTATTCCGAGTGCTTTGATTGACGAAAATCCCAGAAATGTTCGAAAGCAGTTAGCAAATCGAAATACGCTGCTTCCCTTAAAGCAATTAAAGGAGCTCAAGCATAGAACCACCGAAAAGTAAAGATGTTACAAAATTGTTGGGGCTTAGCTGTGAGTCCTCTCCCTCAGCCACCTTTCTCACCAGACCTTCCAACTACCATTTTTTTAAGCACGAAACATCACACAGTTCTGCATCCAAATACTGCCTTTAGCAAAAATGTTGCTTTATTATGTTTTGAAGAGTGTTGAATACGAATCCGTCAGAAAATCTCAATCAGGCACCATTTCTTTGTCAATTTTATGGTTTAGGTCGAAGAATGAATTGTTTTTCGACATTTGGATCATTTTTTTTTTTTTTTTAATATTGACAGCTTTAACAATAATTAAAAAAAAAACTATTGATGAAAACAAAATAAAAAAATTAGGAGAGCATAAGTGTTGTATTTTGTTGCATAAATGACAATGTTGAATAATTGTTTTTATCATATAAGTCTATGGGTTGCAACATGCCATGAAAAATTCATTTTTTGCGTTCCCATTTGAATTTCTTCCCTCCCAACTTGGGAGCAGTTTCAGATGAACACGCAATTTCATCAAGAGATAGCTCAAATGGATAAAAGGCATAGCGGTAAATGCAATGAGGAGATGCTTTCCAACTACTTATGGATAGTATAAGACAGTAGGAGACAGGTGATGTAGAGTACAAAAGCAAAAAATATACGCATTAATTATGCTCACTACTAAAGTTATTATTGTATATATTACTGTTTTTTACCAAAAGAAAAAATATATATATAATAAAAATATATGAAAAAGTACTATTTCAATTGATTTTTTTTAACAACCTCCAATCTCTAACAAATGGTGCTTATTAGAATTTTTTTTTTTTTTATTATTGATTCGAATACACATGTCAGTCGAATTCATAATTACACATGACAGGACACTTTTAATTATGAAAGTCACAAAAAATTAATGAAATTAAAAAATACGCTATTTTATATTTTTCAAAAATAACGTCTAATTTCTCAAAAATGATGCAAGATCCAATTTTTTTTGCCTTCGTATTCGAATTCAGCACACGGAATAATATAAAAATCAGGATCGATTTCTTAAGGGAGTTTTTTTTTTTTTTTTTTTTTTTTTTTTTTTTTTTTTTTTTTTTTTTTTTTTTTTTTTTTTTTTTTTTTTTTTTTTTTTTTTTTTTTTTTTTTTTTTTTTTTTTTTTTTTTTTTTTTTTTTTTTTTTTTTTCAGAACTGTGTTATTAATCAAAAGTTGGCAGCAATAAGAAATGTAATAATAAATCATATATAATAATATGGATTGAAATTTCTATCCAGAAGATCCAATACGCTGGCAGAATTGTGTTGAGAAGAATGAAGCGTATTTTGATTAGTAAAACTATTTTCTAGCTGTTTATAGATTCGTTTTAAATATATATGTACCTGTATTAATTTCCGAACAACTCAATAATATAATCAAATGGTTGCAGTTTTATTCTTTTTTATTTATTTATTTTTTTATTGTTAATTAGACCTTGGTCAACATGTTTATAGAATATTTATGACACATTGTTACTATGGATAACCAGATTAGAAGCCATAAGAAGTTTTAAATTACGAAATAGAATTTGTCAGAGCAGCTTTTTTTAGTATTATATTGTTTACATCAAGATTTTTGTATATAATATTGATAACCGCAAATGAGTCACATACATTATGCAAAAATAGTTTCAAGCAAAATAAAAAACTACAAAAAAAAAATAAATGATTTATTTTATTTGATTTTATAAAATTTTCTCCTCTCTAGCCCATTTTTGATAATTAGTATTATTGAAAACTTACTTTTGCGAAAAGTTTCAATGTTTGAATTCATTACTTATTCACCGAAGCTAGATATTTAATGTTGATTCTGATGCAAATTTAATTGCCAACAATTCAGCCCTTAAATTGTTTAAATGTTTACTCATTAATTGTAATTATAATGAAACCGGTTGGTTTTATAGCTATCGAAACTCACCCACACAACGAAGAAAAAATCTATATCAGAAATAATCTATAAAAAGAGACAATTCAGATCATGATATAATAATAGCTTAGTATTTACTAGGATATGGATTGACACTATTTAGCTATTTTTCAATCAAAGGGAAAGTAGTACGTCGAATACATGTCTCAATATGCTATTGACGTAGATAAAACATATTACGAAATTCATTTACTTATTCAGCAGTTTTTAGCGCCTATTGGGATTTCGAGTAGATCTTAAAAAAAAAAAAAAAAAAATAGTATTATAATATCAACAAAAAAAAAAAGGTTAAATTAAAAAAAATATATACATAAATTAAGTAAAATGTATTGATGTTTGTGTTTCTTTATAAATATTTTTTTCAAAGTACCATAAACTTTACGTTGAATAATGTTGGATTGTAATAAATAATGTAATGTGATTGTGCCTCTGGGCTGAGTTGTAGTACACGGCACCTAAAATTGTGATCAGATTATAATAATTTATCATTTATCGTACAATAAATTGCTTATTGGAATTCTTTATTGTTTCTATTCCCATAGGTATAATTCCCTGGTCAGAAACATTTTTATTATATTAAATCATATTATTAATTATATTTGAGGTATTAAAAAAAATTATATTTTTCTTTGGGGCTTATCGTTCCAACTCCAACTCAGGCAGGAAAGATGGTTTATCATGGAGGTAACAGATTATTATTAAAACTTAAGAAAATATTACCGTAATTACATTCAGTAAATTATATAATATTTTTACTAGTAAGGGCATGCAATCTGGTTATTTTATCTTACGTACATTAATTGAAACAAATTATTTAAATAGTCAATATTAAACAATTAATCAATTTAATTATTATTAAAATTGATTTTGAACAAAAACAATTGTTAGTTTCATAATTGTTCGGTAATAGAAAAAAAAAAAAAAATGTTTCCGCCCGGGATCGAACCGGGGACCTTGTGCGTGTGAAGCACACGTGATAACCACTACACTACGGAAACGTTGAAGATGGAACAGGAATTACAGCTGATTAGTTGACTACAATTAGTTGTACTTAAAAGCTTTAATTATATTACAGTAATAATTTTAGTTTTGATTGATTTTTGGAAATAGTGATGAATTTACTATAATTTATTGAGGATTTTAATGAATAATACAATTTCCTGCTTTTTAAACAGTGTTAACTAGACAGCCAGTTTTATTATTATTAAATAAAGCTTATTATTTTTCAATGTAAATTACTTAATTTATATAACTGTTTACTAAAAAATAAAGATCTCAACGTAAAATTATATTTATCTATGCGTCCAATAAATCACTAGCTGTTTAGTAGTTACTCACATAACAAAACGAATGACTAAAAAGATAACACAATTAAAAATGACTTGTAGCAAGAATTTAAAAAAATAAATAAAATAAAAATATTTTTAAAATTTACTTCTTTGCTAATCTTAATCTATGATTTTATTTTATAGCAGATTTTATTAGATGTAATATCATGTTCAAGACTTATAGTTATAACTCTAATATAAATGTGCACTATTTGATATATATATAAATAATAATGTAATACTATTCAGATTTTTATTCTGTATTTCGTATATTTGTAAATCTAGAAGAAATAAACGCCTAATGACACTATTATAAAGTCTTTGCAGAGACGGAAGGTGACGTGCAAATATTGGACTCTTTCTCGAAAGGAATTGGGTTTCTTGTTCCAACATCCTTCTCTTGTCAACTGTCAGCGAACAGCCAGCTAGTATTTTCATGTCTTACGAGATGTCACATTATTATGTAAGCAGTGCGCTGACAAAGTAACTTAAAAAAAAAAAAATCAAACGTGCCAGAGATTGAGAAAATGATGATAAACATAAATAAATAAATCTATCCTTCCTTCAAACTAGAGGTGGTAAAAAAAAGTAGTTTACATCGTTTATGGTGTTACATATAGCTTGGGGGTTTATTGAATACTTAACCTTCACTATTATAGTTCTTGTCCCTAACGACACAATAGCTCTCTCTGTTGATGTCTGATCTATTTGACTTCTGTCCTGTTAGCCGACTGGGAATGAAATAAAATGAAAAAATAAACTTTATTCTGGAACTTACTGTCCCCTAAGAATAAAAAATGATGCACAGTTAAAAGTACAACTGTCTGGCATACTATTTACAAATTAGATGCTTCAGTAATTTTAGCACACATTTTTTACAGGAAAAAAAAATTAAATTAAATTAAAAAAAATAAATAAATATAAGAAATAATAATTATAAAATAAAATACAATCGTATATATATGAACACAAAAAGGAAAGAAAGAGAAAAAAAAAAAAAAAAAAAAAAAAAAAAAGAAGAGAAAAAAAAGGTAATTCTAAGTATTCATTTGATTATTGAAATATTTGCGGAAGATTGATTGTCTAAAAGGTACAGGAATAAATTATTTTTAAAGTAAGTTATGGAAGCTGCTTTACGAATAGAAGTGGGTAGGGAATTCCAGAAGGAGGTAGCACGAATGATGAAGGATTTGTCAAAGGAAACGGTTTTATGTGAGGGGATATATAGGTTAAAAGGTTGGGATCTAGTATTTAGGAGGTGGATAGAAGAACGCAGAGTTAATAAATCAAGAATATAGGAAGGGGTTTTGGTTTTTAGACATTGGAATAGGAAAGTACCCAGAAAGCATTGCCGTCGGAATTTAGGAAATAGCCACCCAAGCTCAGAATATCGGCAAGTAACGTGTGACCGCCTGGGGATCCCGAAGATAAATCTACAAAAACAGTTCATCAGTCTCCCCAGCTTCATCTCGAGATCCCCAGACAGTCCCCCATAAACCAAGCAACAGTAAACAAAGCAAGGGAAAATAAGAGAAGACACTAGAAGTTGACGAGTACTCTGGGAAAAGGAATCTTGAGATCTATACAGTTGTTTACGGATTATGATGGATTTTTTGGAAATTTGGGCGATATGGTTATTCCAGGATAGGTGGTGATCAAAGGTAACTCCTAAATTTTTATTAGAGTTTTAGAACTGAATAGGAAGGTTATTGAGGTAAAGCAATGGATAGTAAGTGTGTTGAGGATGGGTTTTGAACCGATGAGGGTAGCCTTAGTTTTCTTTGGATTCAGATATAACTTGAATAATAAGCCGATTCAATAATAATTAGCCGAAATATGGTGATGACTAAATAATGAAAATTCACCTTGAAAGGTGAAAACATTTGATCTTATATTATGGTTTTAAAAATATGAAACTATTAATTAATGTTACAATTGTTCCAATCATAGTTCAGCGAACAATTTATATTCTTAACCTATATTTACAATATATGGTTACTTATTTTATGTGATATGTGCTATGCAAAGGCTAGGCTGTTCCAGGACTGTCTCAACCGCTCACTTCCTTTTCATTGTCTTTTACATCGTCCCTCGAACATCTGATACCACCATCATAAGCCACTCAAAAAGCCTCCTTCTAATTCATTGTGTCCATCTCAAATAAGTTTGTACCCCATCCTTCTCAAATTTTTTAATCATTTGTCCAAAACCTTTTTCGCGGTTGCACTTCGTTTCGAATCGACAAAAGACTAAGTGGTACAAAAGTTTTTCTACAAATGGGGGTATAGATTTACAATCATTGACATGTTATTATAATCATCTTTACATTTTATGAATTTCTTGAGTACAACTGTAAATTTCAACAAATAGGAGAAATATATGCTTTATTGAGACAATAAAGAATAAACATAGTGCTGCCCAACTTTATTGGGTTGCTATAAACACAGCGTACTCATATATCCAATTAAAGACAACAATATAATTTATAATTCAGTTATAGTTCTATAATATAATACTTAATACTACCTAATACTAGACAAACTAATAACATTTTTTTTTTTACCCTTCCTCTTCATTTTTTTAATTTTTTATTTATCTTTTCCTATCTTCTTCCCTCCCCCCTTCTTTTCCTATTTCACTCCATTCTTTCATTTTATGTTATTTCCTCCATAATATTCACATAACTCGTTCATCTTATTTCCTTTCCCTTTTCTTTCTTTCTTCCATCCGATTCTCTCTCTCTACAATGAATAGTACTGTTACCTACCACACATTCAGATACATATATGCTCATAGAATCAGGATTCACATAAATTGCTACATATTTAATAACTATAAATTGCAATGGGCTATCCTATTAAAAAAAAATTGTAAAACGAACGTTCCAATTTACGAATGCCCAAAAAAGGCTAGATAATGGAAGAAAAATAAAATTTCAAACAACGAGTTTCTTCAGAAAGATTAAACAGGAGGAACAAAAAAGTTCAAAAGGTCACTTCATGTTCAAATCAGATATCGTTCAAATGAGGAGAGAACTGGCTGAGATCTTTTGGAAAACTTATAAGGATGGAGGCAGGAAGAATAAGTTAGGTTTATAAGGTCAAATGACCTCTGAAAGTTGAAAGGTGAAAGTTCTTTTTCACCCTGTATTAGAATAAAAAAGGATAGATTGTGATAATTATGGTGATGATTAGGTCATTCGTAAAACGTCATACTATTTCCCGTAACTGCAATAACATTCACAAATTATTTTAATCGTTTCTTAAACTAAATCGCAATGTTAAATAAACTAAATTAAAGTAAGAAATAATCAGGAAGCTAAAAAATAAATAGCCCATATTAAAATACAAATCTTTGTAAGCTTTTGTTGAATAACACCGAAGGCACAAATTCGGAATTTTAAAATTCAAGCCGTCAGGAATAATTTGCGTGTGGCTTGGTCCCTACGCTAAACTGTATTTCATATTTAATAGGAGTTACAAAACATTTTCCGGTTGTTAGTATTCAGTTTCCAATCGTAGTTCTGTTCGATTTCACTCAAAAAACAAAAAAAAAATAAAAATAAAAAATAAACCCCTCAGAAAAGCCCTCTGTTATAGCTAATATTATATTTATTCGTCCAACTCAAATTGCTGTGAAACAATACCAGTTTTACATTGGAAATCTTCCACGTTTTCAATTTTGGGTTTTTATTTTTCTCTCTAATACCATTTTATTTTAGCTATATTTGTTTTTATTTTTAACACCACTCACGTTGATAAAATAAATGCTCCAAGTGTTAGTATATCTTTTGTATAATTTCTACTTTTATAGGAAGAATATTAAATTCTCTTAAACTATATTAAATTCTATATCTGTAAGAATATTAAAACTCTTAAATCTGCTTCATTTAAGAGCTACAGGTAATAGAGATGATAATATGTTCAAAAATTTGTATCAGTATCAGAACTATACTGACAATTAGAATTGATGGATCGTAAATTAGTTTTGAATATTAATCATTCAATATAATATTATATAATATAATATGTCCAAAAAACATAGATTATGTATAGTAAATTATTAAAAATATAAGACATGGAATAAAATATATTGTTACTCACATAAGGAAACAAACCGTGAGGGATTTTCAAGAGTGAACCAAACATGAAGAGGCGAAAGGGTCAGGGTAGATGTGTGGGTTAGACATTTCGGTTTTCCCTGTGACTGATTGGTGGTTTTTTCCGTTTCTACTTGAATCAAATTAAAAATGAGACTGTTGGAAATCCACTTAAAAAAAAAAATCTGTATTGATTTTATTGTATCTAAAACGGGCAGCTTCTAGTCGTTTTAGTCTTGTATGTGGATTCCAAGTAAGACGTTTGCCCAAGTGGAGTCCTAGGTAGCGGATCTGTTCAACAAGGATTAGTGGAATATAATTAAAATTAAAAAGTTATAAGTTAAAACTGTACAAAATGAAAATTTTAAAAAGTAAGTTTTCTAACTTTTTGTTTATTGGAAGAAATATTGTAATTTATTTTAATACAAATTATTTATGTCTAGTTTAGGAATGTTTATTATAGACTTTAGAACCTTTCTTGGTTATAAAAAAAAATACGTTTTTATAAAATTCAAATCCTTCAAACTGTTGCGATACTTTTGACGGGGAGTTTATTTTAGTTTTCACTTTCGAGTCTTTGTTAAATGTATGGTTATTTTTATTTAAATATATAGGGAAGTTGGAATTATGGGTATTATTGCATGCCCTTATGTTTTCTTTTAATCTTATATTTACTGGTTGTTCAGTTTTACCCGTAAATTATCTTCAAAGTCACTACATTTTAGTTCATATACACCACATTTTTTGAAAGGGTCTATTTTGTCTTCAGGTTAAAGGAAATAACATGACTATAATATATAATATTTAATATATTAGATAGATGGATTTAATTAATTCCTTTCCGACTATGGTATCACGTTGTAAGCCAGCAAAATGTTTCCTAAAAATATATGCAAAACAAAGTAAATAAAACATTTTACAATGATATTTCAATAACGAAAATAAATTAGCATATAAGACTTTAAATATTATAAATTTAACGTTTAAATAATCAGGAAAGACAAAACCTGGAGTGGCCGAGTGGATAGACAAGAGGATTACTAATTCAATCCTTGTAATGTACTGGATCAAATCCTGAACCCTTCCAAGTACCACTCTCCTCTGTGAGATCTTGAACAACCCTTACTCCCTTGATTAGAACAGACCACCATAGAATAAAATAGGTTTATCAAAATCTAATGATAAAATTGATCTGATGACTGACCAACACATTTTTTAAAAAAAAATCCGGACATTCTAAAAAGAAGAATCATGTGAGGTCTGGAATTTTTTTTTCTTTTTCGCACCACGTTTACTCAAAGGTTATAAAAAAATAATTATGTTGAATTAATTTTATTTTAGATCAAATAAAATGTTTTCATGTTTGCTTATCCGGAGCCACAAAATAAAAATAAAAAACTTTTAAAGAGCCCAAAGCCACGCGGTACAGAACATTTTAAGGGCAGAGTCATTTATTATTTAAACAGGCTAATGGCGGATTAGTTGATGGGCCACTCTGGTGTCGACTGCAGCATTAAATAGCCTTGTACTACCAGCAGCTTCTAAGCTGTACTTTGTCATGACAAAAATCCCGGGGCTTAAAAACATTCTAGTGATTCTCTGATGATTTTTAATGAAGATATTAAATCTATAATTTTTTTAATTGTAATAATGTTTAATACAGTTATATCATGTTTAATATTTAATGTACTAGGTTTCAACTTCATGTCATTCTTTCATGGTTCGGAAATAATAAAGAATCCAGGTTTCTTGCAACATGGTCCGCTCTCCATTTGTCAGATACAGATTTTTAAGATAAATTTCTTAAAAGACATTAAGAATTATAAGATCTTTTTCTTCCAGTCTTCCCCCTCATTCGCTTTTATATTATTTCATCAATGGCCTCTACACTCATGAGTGAGCCGATATCTAGATTTGGTGTTCCCAAAAGTATCCCAACTGACAAGGGAAAGCAGTTTGATTGCGAACTTTTTGGACATAATACTAAACATTAAGGCATTGAACATATTTGAAACACATCATAAAAGATTTTAAGATTCTGTTAAAACCAAAGTCTTTCAGTCGTATATCAGAATTGTGATATCCACTATAGTCAGAAAGGAATTAATAAAATCAGGTTTAAATCCCGCATTAAAAAAATATATTTAAAAAACATTGATATACTATTTCCCTTGACCTAAAGAAAAAATAGACCCTTTCCAAAAATATGGTACATGAACAAAAATGTAGTGATTCTGAAAATAAATGTACGGGTAAAACTGAACAACCAGTAAATAAAAGATTAAAAGAAAACATAAGGGCATATAATAATACCCATAATTCCAACTTCCCTATATATTTAAATAAAAATAACCAAAAATGGTGAAAACTAAATAAACTCCCCGTCAAAAGTATCGAAACAGTTTGAAATATTTGAATTTTATAAAAAAGTATTTTTTTTTCATAACAAAGAAAGGTTCTGCAGTCTATAATAAACATTCCGAAACTAGAAATTACGATTTGTATTAAAATAAATTACAATATTTCTTCCAATAAACAAAAATGTTAGAAGACTTACTTTTTAAAACTTTCATTTTTTACAATTTAACTTTTAAACTTTTTAATTTATATTTAATAAGACATATTGCCCCCTCTTAAATGACTGATTTCGCTAATCTTGACCTACTAGTAAATAACGAAACGAATGATAAAACATGGACTGAAGGAAATTTGAAAAAAAAAAAAAAAACAATCTAAAATTCACTTGAGGTACGCATGATGATAAGAAGGATCAATACAATTAGGATTGATGAATTAAATGCCACTTCTATTGAGATTATTTTATTTGAAACTAGTTTCGAATGCTAAACATTCATCTTCAGTTCTAAAACATACAATAAAATTTTCAACACATCAGTACTATGTTACATAGATTAAATATACTAAGGTTTTTAAAAAGATGAGACAAGAAATCAAGCATAGGCACTCACCTTCGAGGTAACTAAAACACTGAATTTGTGAGAAGTAAAAGGGGGGGCAGGTAGGTTAAGTTTTAGATTTACAACGGGGTTTCCCTTATGACTCATTGGGTTTTTTCGTTCCTATGGGAAATAAATTTAAAATGGGGCTATTGGATATGTTAATCTGATCATTTAAACAAAAATCTGGATCGGTTTTAAACGATTTTATTATTTCTAGTGATTCAAAAGTATTTAATTTTAGGCTATTTTCTACTTGATGTAATATTTTTACTCCCGAGTCTTTATTAAATTTGTGGTTATTTTCATTTAGATGGATAGCGAAATTGGAATTTTGGGTCTTATTAGTGTATGCTCTTATATGTTCATTTACTCTTTGATTTACGTGATCGTCCGGTTTTTTTAATTCCCGTGTATTTTGCTTCACAGTCATTACATTTTAATTCGTATACGCCGCTTTTTTGGAAAGGGTCTATTTTGTCTTTCGGTGAAGGGAAGTATGATGACAATGGCTTATCTATTTTAAATGCAGGGTTAAAAATACCTGGGTGTGTGGGTTTCCTGTAATTTTTTTAATTCTTTCCCGACTTTAATGGATATTGGGGTCCCGTAGTATGGTATCAAAATATATTTTTTAGGGGTAGCTTTATCCTCTGGGTGTGTTTTGTATATATTATTCATAGTTTTTTTTATGTATTTGTGTTTTCTTAAAAAAGGAAATATTATCAATTGTGGGGTTTTACTGTATCCGTTTTTTATGGTGGGGAAGCTGTGCTTTTCCGTTTAACATATATATTTAAATAAAAATAACAAAAAATGGTGAAAAAAAATACTAAATAAACTCCCCGTCAAAAGTATCGAAACAGTTTGAAATATTTGAATTTTATAAAAAAAAGTATTTTTTTTTCCAAAAAAAACAGCTTCATAACAAAGAAAGGTTCTGCAGTCTATAATAAACATTCCGAAACTAGAAATTACGATTTGTATTAAAATAAATTACAATATTTCTTCCAATAAACAAAAATGTTAGAAGACTTACTTTTTAAAACTTTCATTTTTTACAATTATAACTTTTAACTTTTTAATTTATATTTAATAAGACATATTGCCCCCTCTTGAATGACTGCTTCCGCTAGTCTTGACCTACTAGTAAATAACGAAACGAATGATAAACATGGACTGAAGGAAATTTGAAAAAAAAAAAAAAAAAAAATCTAAAATTCCATCGTTTGTTATTAAAAGGGAAAAACATTGATTTGTCTAATCCTTGATATCTCACGTTTAATAAATAACATTAATATGAATATAAACGAAGTATGGATTAAGGTAAAAACCAGGAAAATCTCGAGAATTAAGTGTGTTACCACACTTTTTTACGGGGAGTTTATTAAGTAGAAAATAACCTAAAATTTATTTTTTATTAGATACCAACAAAATCAATACATTTTTTTTTTTTTTTTTTTTTTTTTTTTTTAAGTGGATTTCCAACAGTCTCATTTTTAATTTGATTCAAGTAGAAACGGAGAAAAACGACCAATCAGTCAGGGAAAACCGAAATGTATAACCCACACATCTACCTGACCCTTTCGCCTCTTTACGTTTAGTTCACTCTTGATAATCCCTCACGGTTTGTTTCCTAATGTGAGTAACAATATATTTTATTCCATGCCTTATATTTTTAATACTTTATTATACATAATCTATGTTTTTAGGACTGATATCGAATGATTAACATTCGCAAACTAATTTTCAAATAAAATAATTTTAATAAAAGTGACAATTAATCCATCAATTCTAATTGATTATTAACATAGTAGAGAATAAATTTTAAAGTAAGGTACTTGTTGAGCAGAGCAAACGCGTCTGTAGTATCAGTAAAAGATGAAAATTAATTTTTTTTATATTCTGATACTAATACAAATTTTTCAACATATTATCATCTCTATTACCTGTAGCTCTTAAATGAGGCAAATTGTAATGTAATATTCTTCTTATAAAAGTAGAAATTATACAAAAGATATACTAACACTTGGAGCATTTATTTTATCAACGCGAGTGGTGTTAAAAATAAAAACAAATATAGCTAAAATAAAATGGTATTAGAGGGAAAAATAAAACCCAAAATTGAAAAATTGGAAGATTTTCAATGTAAAACTGGTATTGTTTCACAGAAATTTGAGTTGGACTAATAAATATAATATAAGCTATAACAGAGGTCTTTTCTGAGGGGTTTAATTTTTTTTTTTGTTTTTTTCGTTTTTTGAGCGAAATCGAACAGAACTACGATTGGAAACTGAATACTAACAACCGGAAAATGTTTTGTAACTCCTATTAAATATGAAATACAGTTTAGCGTAGGGACCAAGCCACACGCAAATTATTCCTGACGGCTTGAATTTTAAAATTCCGAATTTGTGCCTTCGGTGTTATTCAACAAAAGCTTACAAAGATTTGTTGTATATGAATGTGTGGTAGGTAAGAGTACTATTCATTGTAGAGAGAGAGAATCGGTTGTGAGAAAAAAAGAAAAAGGAAAGGAAATATGATGAACGAGATATGTGAATATTAGGGGGGGAAATAACATAAAATGAAAGAATGAAGTGAAATAGGAAAAGAAGGGGGGGGGGGAAGAAGAGAGGAAAAGATAAATAAAAAATAAAAAAAATGATGAGGAAGGGAAAAAAAAAGAAAAAAGTTATTAGTTTGTTTAGTATTAGGTAGTATTAAGTATTATATTATAGAAAAGCTTACAAAGATTTGTATTTTAATATGGGCTATTTATTTTTTAGCTTCCTGATTATTTCTTACTTTAATTTAGTTTATTTAACATTGAAATTTAGTTTAAGAAACAATTAAAATAATTTTTAAATGTTATTGCAGTTATGGAAATAGTATGACGTTTTACGAATGATCTAATCATCACCATGATTATCATAATCTATCCTTTTTTATGCTAATACAGGGTGAAGAAGAACTTTCCCACCTTTGCATCCAACAGCTTCTGAACAGCTATTATAGGATTCCTTTGAACCAATACTTATACAGTCAATTTCTCATTATCTTGAGCTGACAAACTGTTAAAATGATCAGAGAAAGCTTACATAGTAAAATATATATTAGATAATGTTCTAACAAATAAACCATTGACAAAAAGATATCGACCGTGAGAAGCTATTAGTGGATACCTGAGGGGGCACAATGAGGCCCATTCGAGACCTGGGGTAGGGGGCCGATGGGGATACCACTTACCCCGTCACTTGAGAACAAATTTAATTTAACTTTGTTCCAGGGCAGTTGACGGGAGCAGGGGGTTGGAGGGGGTCGGATTTGCATTCATTAAAGTTTTTACTTCACCTGTATTTATTTTGCCCTTATTAAATGTTTGCCATAGCTGCCACATTACCTTTCTGTAATACGAAAAAAAAAGTACTTTCTTAACGGTTTTTATGAATTCGTAAATCCAAAGTTTAAAAGTTCTAAACGCTAAATTTACAGGCGATAATTGCTTATTTCAACATTTAGCTTAAAAGTAAATTTTGACTTTTCAAGGTGACCACAGGAAATGGTCAGTTATTGATAAATATTTCATTATACTGCAATAGCTATTTTTGCCAAATTGACAGATATTTATTTTTATTTTCCACAGCTTTTCAAATTTCATGATTCGTAACCAGAAAGTACTTGAAAATTTTATTCACTGGACAAGCGCTCGAATCTCCCATTAAATTACAACAGACTTATTAACATGGCAATGATTAGACCCATTTGGACAGCGTTGGGGCTTTCGGGCACTAGGTAAACCTTCCAATTCTTCTCATATCCAATCCTCAGAATCCAAAATCATTCATAAAATCCTCGATGCACCTACATATCTCATTAACAAAATGTTGCATTTGTTGCTGATTTGGCCCAAACCGGATACCTATCCTTTCATAGCAAACTTCCTACCCACTCGAATCCACTAGTCTCCCAACTTGCCTCACACTCATTTTATTTTATATTATGGTTTATTACATTGTATAGCTAAAGAGGTTTTTATCTTATTAATTATATTTTATTTTTTTATTGAATTGTTTAAAAAAAGAAATTTTAACAAAAACCTTATTTCATTTCTTTTTTATTTTCCTTATTCATACCTGTTTTTTATATTAGCGACAGTTGGAAAATGAAAACGTAAATACATGTGACGAAGGCAAGAATGTGACAAGAAGAAGAAGAAGGCAGCAGCTATTAATCAAGTATGTAATTTTTTGTTGTCTATATTTATATAATAAAGTAATGCAATACGTACTCAATAAAACTAATAAATAATTAATACGCAATATCAGTTTAAAAGTGAAGACTTTTTACGAAGAGCTTAACAGAAAATTACTTTTTATTATTTTTAACGTAAATAGGTAATAGAGAAAATCATATAATTACTTTTAATATGTGTATTTTATTGTTTTTGGGTATGGAGAATAGGGAGCAACTTCTTATAGATTTTACTGAAATATGAAAAAAAAAAAAATAATAATTTGCAGCTCAAACTAAACTAAGATAATAAATATCGTTCTAAAATTCAAAATTTATTTATGTTTTATTTATTTATTTGATTACTATTTTAGGTGCCGTGTACAACAACTCGGGCTAGCTCTTTAGCTAGTACAACAAAGGCTAGAGGCACCATTACATAACATTTGTCATTAGACTTCTAAATTTGTCGATACAAGTTGTTTTCTTTGAGGAGGTTAAACAGTTTGTTCCAGTTTTCGTGTTTTAAAGCTTTGCAGTGTCTTTGGAGATGCAACGAAGTCCTGGAAGGTAAAAGTCGGGTGCAATCCTTGATAATGTGCTCCGTTGTCAACAGGCAAACGTTTTACCTTCTGTTTGATTTATTCCTTTTTCTGATATTCTTCGGTTTCAATAACAACATAGTTATTGGTATTCTGGGATGATATTTTTTTCCGGAGGGAATGTTCACTACAGTTGTTAACGGCTATAGTTCACTACTTCAAAGATTGCCTACTTCTTCTATATGATGATGATCTTAAGGCAGTCACTGTGAATTCTCCGAATATACTGTTGTTCACAATCTTGAAAATGTGCTGCAACTTGAAACATACACAAAAACACCCCACTGAAGGCTCCAAAAAGACTGCGATAAAATTATAAAATCTCTCAAAATTTAAATAACCTGAAAATAACATTATAAATTAATAATATTAAGAACAAATCGATGATAAACATTCTTTTTACATTCACATACGTACTCTCATTGGGGTATTTGGTCAAATACGATAAGAAAATGTAATTATCGTATTTAGAAGTATTATACTGGGTGAATTATTACTGTGTTAATATACACGTATACATAACACGTATATAATAAGCATATTAAATTCAATAAGAAATAAATAAAAATAAAATACAGGATCTAATAATTAAAAACACGAATGGGTAAACTGAGCAACAAATTATTGTAACATCGCAATTACTTTAATTCCGTGTTAATTTATATTAAATAATATAATTTAAGAAATATATTAGAAAAAAAATTACGAATTTCGAAGATGTTAAAAGTATTTTAAATCGTTGTATTCAATTTTTCGAATTGCATGTCTCAAAAATATTTAAAGGTACGCAAGCATATCGTGCATCAAATAATGTAACAACATTTTTTTGCTAAAATATTTTTGCTGTAGTAAAGTTCTGTAGTCAGTGAGTATAAACATATATAGGTTGGTACATATTTTGTACTTGTGTTAAGTCGCAAGGACACAAGACTGAATTTCATATTTTAAATCTGAAAAAATAACACTGCCACATGCTCTGTGATTCCATGTGCTGTGTAAGACAACACATACAAAAAAACAGATTTTTGTTTTTATTTAGATAGATTTACAAAATTTATTTGTTTATACAGTGTTAAATTTCAATATTGAATTTTTAAAAAGTATGAATATAAAGGTGAATGAAGATAAAATCTAGAGGAATTAGTTTGGAAAAAAAAATGGATTTAGAAATTCCTAAGTTCTCCAGAGGCCATCCATACTACTTCAGCCGAGAGGAAGGATTCCGGCCATTAAACATCATACTTAGCAGACTTCATTTCGGGAAGAAATGGGATCGAATAAAAGTTCATATCTCTGGGAAAATAATGAAGGCCATTTGGGAGTTAACAAAATGTCGGCAGATCCATCTCTCCATCTCCTGTATAAAGTTTTATATAAGGCTCCACGCCAAGCCTCTCGGAATTAAGCGATAAATTACCCAGTCCCTAGCGAGCCTGGCTAAATTGAACAAGAAATTGTGATTGGAGGACGCTGTCGAGGGGGGAGGGGATATCTTTACAGCCAACCAGCTCGAGCGGTGAGGACAATATGACCAATCAGATCGCCGAATTTCTTATGTCCTTTAATAATCTAGGAAATACTTGAACAGCATTAATGGTATTCCAGACGGTAAGGTACGAGTCGTATATAATATAATAGCATTAAATGTGAAGGATTCCTAATATATACACCGTAATGAAGTGTAAAACCAAAAAAAAACCACTTATAAAAAATATAGGGAATTACACAAAAAATAGTACAAACCGAATATACATAAAAGAACTAATTATTGTAATATATCAAGTTATATTTTTCTGTTTATTCGTTGAAAGTTTTTTTTCATATATTTTTCTTTCATTATAAATTATGATTACATCCAATATATTTATGTTGATTATTAGTATTAAATTTTAAGTTGAGTCTGGTTTATTTTCTTGGTACAGCATGTAATTTTGTGAATTGTAAAAAACAATTATATAAGAAATAAAGAAATAAATAAAAAAATAAATTTTTAATATTTAATCATAATATACTCTGATTAGCCTAGTCATATTAGCACTGAAAATGAAGTTCATGAGGAAGTTTTGATTTTTTCACCCTTTACGTTTTTTGGGTCGCTGAATTCGAAACTGAAATTTGCGGGAAAAAATTTGCCCGGAAACCTGTTTTTCGCACTTTTTGCAAAACTTTTGGCACATTTTCTGTTTTGTTTTTTTAATACATCTCGAAAACTAATCGCTTATTTTGCAAAAGTCACAATTGAATGAGAAATGTGCGGAATTGCTTGACAGTGTAATATCCACGATTTTCGATACTGCTGGCCGCCAACGATGTTGAACTAGTACAAATAAATTCAGAAATGCGATAAATACACAATGCACTATGTATATATATATATATTATATGTGTATATTTATTTATCCTTTTTTTTACGAACTCTAGCGGCAAGACGGTTAGTCCTACAAAAAAAAACATGAAAAATAAGAAACGCAGAAAGTTTATTTTTAATAAAAACAAATAATAAGTAGCTAATGTTACACTTGATAAATATTTGGTAAATTTTCTAGTTTTTATTTCGTTATTATTTTTATTTTTTTATTGCATAAACAAAGTTTTTAAAGGTTCAACTCAATACTGTATTGTATTGAGTTAAATAAAAGCATGGCGTTATCGAGCCATAATTCAATAACGCCGGCCAAGTTTTTTCGAATCCCTAAAAAAAATCGTGTACGAAACAAGACCTCAGGGAAAGTATAATTTAATGATTCTATTAAAAATAAAATAGTCGAAGTGAGGAAATTGTAAGAGAAGTTTTAAAACTCGATATCGATAAATTTGGAAAAGAGCTGGGGAAAAGTTGGCGGGGGTCAATGTAGGAAAGTACTGCCAATAAATTGGGACATTAAACTTTATCTGGTAGTTGATGTGCTTCAGGTTAAACATTTTAGTGCCACGTAGGAATAAAACCTCCCTGTCCCAACTCCCTGTAGATATCATTCCTTTCCGACCGCCTTTATTGGCTATAAATACTCGGAGCCGATAGGCAAAACTTTGTTTATATACAGGATTCAGCTTTTATTTTTGTCACCAAGCGCCCTTATAGCAACTTCTACCAGCAATATTAATATACTGCTCTGAACGTAATGTTTTACTTTACAAGTAACTCATGCAAGAAGGAATATGGATAATGTTTCTAGATTAACTACATTATTTCTTGAACGAATGAAAAAATAAACATTTAGGACAGAAAAGTATGGAAAAAAGAAAATAATTGGAAGCTTCAGTAATTCAACTATTCTGTCATTATTAAATAAAAGTAAAAAAAAACTATACTCTGACTGATATAAGAAGGTACGGTACCGCATTGTAATGCGCTTGACTCCTACCTTCAAAGTCTGAGTTCAAGAAAGGCTTTAGGCAGACAATTTATATTCTATTTTTTCAGCTGTGAATCGAATTCGGTGTAGACACTCCTTGGGCACACCCAGCCTTTATAAAGTGGGTACCCTTAATTTAGAGAATAACCTGGCGGTTCATCGTAATTTCGGCCTGATTTGCTTTCACAAACTTCGACCTAATGATAGCGCATCCCTACCTAAGTACCGAACCAAAGACCCTTCAAGATGTGCTGTATTGGTAGAGGTTATAGTTATCGAAACCCCATTACTTATAATATTTAAATATTTTAAAAATTATCATCATAATCTAAATCCCAATAGTACCGCTAATCAGTGAGGTTCTTCAATCCAACTCTCTTCTCCTCCTCTATGTCATATTTTGTTTCAGAAACACATCCCCGACACTGTCTAGAAATGTTTTTTTTTCATTTTTTTGACATGAAATGTATATCATTTTCAGCATACCGCAACTCTATTTCTGCGATATTCGAATTTTTTCGAGCCATGCCGAAAATTCCTTGCTCTTGGGAAATTCCATATTACTCCATTTTAAATATTTTCCCTAACAATTCTACCCCTTAGGATTGATAATATTTCTAGAACTGTGATTTTTCATGGGTTACTAAAATAATTCAAATCCAATTAATACATATATATAAAGTTTAATAAGTTTCTTTAGGTTCAGTCAATAAATAAAAACAGGTTACATTAAAATTATATAAGTTACACAAGTTATTCCAAAACATAAAGTTAGCTACAATGTAAATATATAAAACCATGCGTTAAAATAATTAATTACATATAAAATTACAAAATATGGATGAGTATCTTTGGTTGAATAATTTATCTATGGTGGACGTATTTTTGAATGTGACAGTGTAGTCAGTTGTATGGTTACTTGTTAGTGTTTTTCTTACTACTTTCTCAAACCTTATCTTTTTCGAAAATTCCACAGGTCATTTTTGTGTTGAAATTGTTATTATTAGTAGTAGATACCAATAGTATATCCACCAGTAATATTACGAGCAATTTCCTCTACTCCATATTTTGTAATTATATGTATGTATTTTTTTATTCTAGCGCATGTTTTTATATATTTATAGTTTAGCTATCTTAATATTTTGAAATAAGTTATATAATTTTATTTAGGGCATAATTATTAGAACAATATAGTTTCGAAAGTAGCTCAAATAGTTGTTTTTATTTATGGACTGAGCCTCAAGATCCTTATTAAGCATCTGTTACGGTCAGGGGAGGTCGGCGGTGCCGTGGGCTGCCCGGGCGGGCAGGTAGCCGAAAAGGCCGGCAATGCCTTGGAAGGATCGCGCGGGTGGCCTCTAAGGGTCTAGGCTTTGTACCTGGCCAGATCAGTCTGGAAGGTTCGACGGAGGTTTAAATAGGCCACCTCCTAGCCAAGAGAGGCAGTATTGAGGTGACATGATCAGTGAGGGATCGGTCGGGCAAGTTTCAGTCAGGAGTCAGTGACATCCTGAGGCAGTACCCATGTGTCAGTGATCAAGTAACGATCAGTCCGTCAAGTGTCAGTGGCAGTTCAGTCAGTGAGTTAGTGTCAGTGATTATCAGTGTCAGTGAATGTAGTAACAGTCTCTGTGTTTCAGTGTAATAGATTCTTATGTATAATTGTGACACCTAGTATTAAGATATTAAAGATAAGTATTGTGTAATATACATATTAGTGTAATTAGATATAAGCTAGTATAATTGTTGTTAGATTAAGAAGCTTAAGAGACCTAGTTGTATTTATTAAGTTGTAAATAAATTAGTGTTTAGTATTTAAATTGTAGTTTGATTAGTCATACCCTCAGTGGCCCGTAACACATCTAATAGTAACAATCAAGAAATATATCTACACACACATACATATATATGTAATAGACTATATATGTATGAGATAATATTAAATGTAATAGTAAAATTTTTGAAAACATCGCAAAAGACTATTATATTTAATAATAACCAGCCCAATGATATAACGAAGTTATTAGAATTAAAAAAGAAAGGAGTTTTAAAGGTCAGGCGAAAATGAAAGGTTAAAGTCAAAAAATAAAATAAATTGATAAGTGAAACCACGCTTTGATCATTTTTAAAAGGCTTAATATCAAGTCCTAGATAATTCGATAACTTTTCATTTAGCATTGAATAAAAAATTATTAAATTTAACTATAATGTCATTTAAGTAAATATTAAAATCTTCTAAAATCAAGGGAAATAAGTAATATTAATGTTTATAAATCTGTTCACACAATATCAAACCAAATATTAAAATATATAAAAATATGAGGTATAAACTTATAAAAAGAGGGCCAGAAGATAAGAATCAAGTCATTAGGAAGACGTTTTGCCGCAGTGGAGGACGGCCAAGATATGTCAAATCGCTCCGCTCCGTAAATCGGTGCCATCAGGAACTACTCAACTTCTTTCCATTCTCCACTTCACAGCTAAGAAAAAATAACGGTCAATGCCACACATCCTTCACCTCCTGTGCCGGATTCTCGTATTTTTCATCTGTCATATTTCCTCATATCTCAAACTTCCAACAATCGAGAAACTAGTCCGATCCATTGGAAACCTGAGGAGTCTGCAAACGGTTCAAAGATAAAAGAATCATAAAGATAGTTAATAGTTTAAAGAACAGAACAAAGAAATTATATTTATCACAACTTATTTATGTACCTCCTTCATAATTATTATCATCACGCCCTCTAAGGACATGGACCTGATCACGGATTGCCTATGGGCAGCAACAGCTGCAGGCATGAATAATCATGCCTGTCCATGTCTGACACCCAGTAAGTGTTACTACTGTAAGCCTTCCTAAACGCCATCCAATCGTCATATTCTTGGACCAACAAGTCTTCGAGCACTTACTGACTATTCATACATTCATACATACAGCAGTTTCCTTGGGAGACAATCGCTTCCTGTACGTTCGACATGAATGTATCACCTCAAACTTCCCTTTTTAAAAAAGTATTCAATATTTGGCTTGTCATACAATATAGTCCAGTCAATAATCACATTGCTGAGTGCATGAAATATGTGATAATATTTTACTTCATATCTTCGTTAGGAGTATTTAGAAGGTAAACCTACTAAAAGTCTCCCCCCGGGGGTGATCTAACGGTGAGGGGGAGAAAGTTCCATTCTGCTGTTTTTCGATAATATCTCGAAAACAGTGGACTCTAGAAAAATATGTTTTGAATATGAATTAAAGCTTATTAAATTTACTATAAAATTGATTAGGTACATATTTGTCAAAATTACAACGCTTTTAGAGATATACGTTATTGAAAATTGGTGATATTCGGTAAAAAACAAATTTTACCTCACTTTTTGTCAAACATTTGCTTCTAGTACGTTACACGATCATTTGTCAGATAAAATGTTAGAATAACAATTGTAGAACATTAAATTTACTTTAATATCAAAAATAAGTTTCTGGCATTTGAAGCAAATGTTTAACAAAAAGTGAGGTAAAAAAAAAAGTGAAGTAAAAAATAATCGCATATTTCTTCCACTCTATACCCCTCATTTCAGCACTCATGGACTGGAATACTTTCAGTTCGTTCTTTGTTTTAACCCACAGAGTAGAGAGGACAGAAAAAGGCAACGATATCCTGATTGTTTACTTGCCTCAATTTCCTTGCAGAGTTCACTTGCCTTAGTGAACAGCAAACCAAGATATTTGGCGCCTTACAAAATGAGACATCGTCTGAGTAAGTCAATGTCTGTTTGTATCAGTTGTAGATGATACCGCCAAGATTGGTCCTGGCTTCTCGCACTGCAAAAGATCTCCTTGCCTTGACAGATGACTTCTTGTGTTTTAATCCAACATTTAAAATCTGTCATCGTCATTAGAAACAAATGGGAAGCCGAAAATTCCGTAAATCAACCAGAAGTTTCATCCTAGCAACACGATCATAGAACTGCTAATTCCATAAAGAGATGATACAGCGTAATGCCAAATTCATATATCGTTTCCAACAGCCGTCGTAGAGCAAAAAGGCGAACATTGTTTTTTGTAGTACATTGTGTGAAACATATCAACCGTGTAAATACATTTTCTCCGCGAAAAGGTACAAGAAACAAAAAAGACAATAACGTAAACATGCATTTATATACACCTGCATATCAGCTGCGTGGAAATCTAACTCGTATTTAATGGCAGAAGGTAAGCTCTATAAAGTGCAATATCAAAAACTCGTTTGGGGGGATTATATGAATCTAACCCCTTCATCGAGGAAGAGGGTGAATGAAAAATTGAAAATCCATATCCGAGTCCAATAACTGAGGAGACGGGAACACTTAATTCTTTCCAGTGAGTCAGTCTTTTCTGTTCATGTCACAATCTCATACTCAAATGTCAGAATCCTTCAAGAGACATTTCTCGGCTTTTAACTACCTTATTAGAGAATCCCTCTCCCACTTCTATTTCCGTTTGACCTATTAATTATTTTCTCGAATTAGTGTTGTGCAATACCTCTTGTGTTCAGTAGGTGTGGTTTTACTAGTATAAATGATAAAGGAATAGCTTTGAAAGTCCTCGCCAAATTCAGCTTTTAAAGGTATATGCCTTTTCATTTAGATTTCTATTTTTATTCAGACCTCTTTGCTTATGATTTAGTCACTTTAATCAACTCAAACTTTCAACTGACCACAACTGGTTTATAAATACCTACGATTTTAGTAATAGTCACCCATGACCATTTCATGTTTTTTGACATGACAATTGTTCTTACTCCTAAAAATATATAGATTTTCCCCGGTTTAATTGTATTATTGTAAACCTAAAATATGACTTCGTTCACTAATTTTTTTAATAGTTTGTCACCCATGACAATGTTACGTCAGGGAATAAGTGTATTATAGTCACTAACTTTTACGATTTTATTTTTTCTTCAAGAAGCTTTTGCAGTAAATATGTGAAGCCATGGCTAAAAAACGACGTTCATGCAGCGAAGATGTCACAAAGGCAAAATAAGAAATTCTAATTGGGGCTTTGGTAAAATCTAAAGCTTTACAGTATGAATTTATAAAATGGATCTTCTTACTTAAGATACCTAGTGCCAAGGTTATTACTTCCTTTTATTATAACAGTAAGCAAATCCCAAAACTGCAGCAAGAAGAGTAAAGGGCACAGGAAAGCTACCGCGTGGTGATTTTGTCATCTGAAGAGTAGGCCTTTTGGAAAAATGGAAGATCCATTGTTCTAAACGAGGATTCCCTAAACGAAGAATTGATTTATTATTTACCATTGAAGAATTATCAATAGTTTCAAATACACATTGCAATTTCTAAAGATGGTATGATCAGAGCCCGATGATTTAGGGGTTTTTTACGTCGGCATCCAAATATCTATAGTAGAACTACTAAAGCAGTATTATATTTTTTAGTTTAATGCTATAATTTTACATATCATTCAGATATCTTGCCTACCTAAACAAAAATTTCAAATTTCGAGCTTACTTAAACTTTTGATTTTTGTTTACATAAGTATCCCTCAATATTTTCTCCCACTCCTCTGAAGAACTAAAATTCTTTCATTGCATCTCTGTCACTTCGTGTATCTTACATAACTAAACCTCGTGAATAATAAATATAATCCAAACAAATCTCTTAGAATAACCTTTACCCTTCGTGGTAAACCTATGACTTCCTGTCCTACAGTACCCTTTAATAATATTCCATCGATCCCCATTGACTAGATCCGCTACTTAGGACTCCATTTTACTTGGACAAACGATTTACTTGGTATTTACATACCGGACTTAAATGACAAGATGTTGCTCGTCGTTTTCGACCACTCCATCATTTACTAGACAAGTGTTTAAAGCTCCCAATAAATTACAAAAGACTTATTTACATGACAATAACTAGACCCATTTTGACATACAGAGTTGAGCTATGCGGCTCCACTAAACCTTCCAATTCCTCTCGTACCCAATCCTTGCAATCCAAAATCATTCACAAAATCCTCGATGCACCTTCCTGAGTCATAAACAAACTTTTTCATAAAGATCTTAATGTTGCATTTGTTGCTGCTTTGGCCCAAACCAGATACCTATCATTTCATAGTAAACTCCCTACCCACTCTAATCCACTAATCTAACAACTTGCCTCACACTTACTTCCCGATAATTCTTCGAAGTGTCTGAAAAGAAGATGGCCAAGGGAACATCTAATGTATAACTTTTATCGAAGTGCTACTAGTGACATGTCATACAATTGACATGTCAATGTAATCATTTTTCTCAAATTTACTTCTATGTTTTCAATATAGTTGTAGGTTATAATTAAAAAAAAAAGATATGATTCGAAAGATTGATACTTAGTTACTGAAAAATAGATAAAATACAAAAAAACAAAAACAAAAACTATGATGGTCAAAACAAAATAATTTTTTTTTTTTAATTTCATTATTTTCACTATACTTAGCCTTTTTAGCAATATGGATTCTAGCAGGTGCGGTTTTTTTTAAAGAAATGCAGAGCGTACATTCAACGCTGGAGCTTATTTCTCGTTTTCCTGTTGCACCTTCCGGAATCATCTCCGGCCGCTTTGGAGTGTATTCTGTCGTGTACTAGGGTTTGAACTTTTCTATGTCTCTCAAAATAATAGCTTGGATCTGCAATATCCTTCTATACATGGCCAAATAATATCAGTAAGGATAGTTTTCTTTGTTCTTTGGTAGATGGAACTTAATCACCGTTATTACATATAAAAATAGCGTGTACATATACAACAACAAAACTAAAAACCTAATGGCTTAAAGACAACCATGTACTAATTGATACTAAATCACAACATCATGGCAGATTTTTAACCTAAAAACTTCTAATGATGATAAGTCTAATGACATTTTGTTCGCAAAGTTGTATCGATTTTGAATTTTATCTCTTCAGTAGTGCAGCATGAATTATTTTTAGTTAATGTAACCATTTCTGTCTATTGTTGCTAGTCTTTCAGAACGCTGATGTTTCAGAGTGAAATCTTAACAAAATTTAGCACATCTGTTCAACTGCAGCACGTTCGCCATCCACAGATTATTTAGTCCGCCGATCACTAAGTGTAGTATCAGATATTTAAATACCCAAGTCAAGAAATTACCTCACTGAAATAAAACATCACCAAAAAACGTAAATACCTTTTACCTAGTTCCACATTGTAAAGGTAAGAAGTAAATTAAAATTGAAACAGATTGATTTTGGAACGAGCATAATTTACAAACAAACATAATTAGTGATGGGATTATTAATTCAAACTATTTTAATAGAGCTTTGAAGTATATTAATTTTAAACAACAGATATAAAAAAATGCCATTTTTTCAACCTAAAATATTTTTAAAATCATTCAAAATAAAGGCAACAAAGATATTTCATTTCAATATCAATTTAAAATAAACTCCCCTTAAAAAGTATTTCATCACCCATAATTCTCGGAATTTTCCTGGTTTTTACCTCAATCCATGCTTGATTTATATCAGCATTAATATTATTTATTAAACGTGAGACATTCAGGTTTAGACACATCAATGTTATCCCCTGTTAATAACAAACTATGGAATTGTAGATTACTTTTTTTTTTCTTCAAATTTCCTTCAGTTCATGTTTATCATTCGTTTCTTTATTTACAAGTATGCCAGAATTAGTGGAAGCAGTCATTCATAAATTACAAATTTAAAAGTAAAAAATTGAAATTTTATAAAGTAAGTTTTCTAACATTTTTGTTTATTGAAAGAAATATTGTAATTTATGTTAATAAAAATTGTTAATGACTATTTTAGGAATGTTTATTATAGACTTTAGAACCTTTCTTTATTATGAAAAAAAAAAATTCGTTTTTATAAAATTCAAATATTTCAAAGTGTTGCGATATTTTTGACGGGGAGATTATATTCATTGTGAACAACAGATATGGAAATTAAATGGAAAAAAAAAATATATAAATAAAAAAGTCCTAACTGTTAGTACATTGAATATTAAAAGAATATAAGGAATACACAATTCTAACTTTGCTATCTATTAAAATTAAAATTACCAAATAATTCAACAATGATTCAGGAGTGAAACTAATACATCACATATGAAATATTCCAAATTTAAATATTTATGAATAATAATATTTGTCAAAACCAATCCAGAATTCTGTTCACAAGGCCAGATAAAGATTTCCAGTAGCACTTTTTTAAAAATTTGTTCCCGATAGAAAATGAATAACAGATTAGTAACAAGAAAAGCCTAAAGGATTGCCCATCCACCTGACCGATACATGTAGTGTAATGCAGATTTGGGCAAAATTTAGTCATGATTAAATAATTAGCAACTAATTTCTTGAAATTAATGATATCATTTAACTATTACTAATTTTTAATAATTAAGTTATTTTTTAAATTAAATAAACAATAATAATTATTATTACTAGTATATGGACAGTACGGTCCAACTATGATTTGTGAATGTCACTTCTCCATTTTCTTCAGTTCTCCATCTTGACCTTTTCATGTAGACTGTCTTATTTCCGTTTACTGTAAGACCCAGTTTCATAGTTGCCTCTACGAATTCTTGGAAGGTACCTGATAACGTTGTTTGAGTTCTAGAAGGTATGACCACACCATCGGTATATGCCAGTTGTAGTGACAGGCGATTATATATAGACCCCCCCCCCCCTGGATTTGTCCTAATACCAGGGATAGCTGCTTCCAGGGCTATATTAAACAGAATTGGAGATAAAGAATCACCATGTCTTAGGCCATTATTGACACCAAATTCGTCAGACAGTGAATTTTCATACTTAACTCGGCAAGTAGTCTTTGTTAACGTCATTTTTGCCAGTCTATCATTTTTTGGTATGCCCATATCTACCATAACTTTTAGGAGTATCTCTCTGTCCACGCTGCCATATACCTGCTTACCATAAAATCAACAAAGAGAAGATGCATTTCTACGTCAAATTCGTGACACTTTTCCATTGCCAGCCTCAGGGAGAATATCTGGTCAACTGTTGATCTTCCGGGCCTCGATAAATAAATAATCAGTTGAATAAAATGAACTGAAAGATTAAACATGATTAACTTAGATATTTTATTCCAGGGAATATGTTGCCAAATATTTAATCATGATTAAATTTTGGTCAAATCTGGTGCAACGACTCTTTACACTGCTCTCAGTCTGATCTACGTCCTGATATCTTCCAGGAGCCCTAGCATTTCGCCTTCTTGGGTGAGTATCAACATTTTGATTTCTTGCATTACATTTTTTTAAGAAAATAACATTTATAATCTATGTAGCAAAATGCTGATGTTTTGAAATTTTTACAGGTCTTAGAACTAACAACGGATGTTTAATATGATAAACAATTCTTTGAATAAAAATAAATTCTAATCGGAGTGGCATAGAACTCATCAATCCTAATTGTATTGATTCTTCTATACTATCATGCGTACCTTAATTAATAAATTTTTAATTTATTAAACGCTGATATTCTATATTCATAAGTAATAGATTATTAAGTTGTACGGGGAAATAAATAGGCTATTTAGGCTATTAGAATGGCTACGGTTTTGAAAAGATTTGTTGAAAAAATACTTCTACGGGAACGAAGATCAAAGATAAGTTATATAGGATATAAAGATAAGTTAACATTCAAGGAGTTCAGAAAGGGACAAGATCAACATACAAAGTTTTTTCGGCCTTTTAGGCTGGAACAGAAAGACATTCTCGGAAATACAACAGTCAGAGAGAAGGGTAAAGTCAACTCGACTCTGCAAACAAGGCAGAGATGAAGATCGTCTCCAGCAAAGAGCAAAATATCAGTATTAATTGATTGAGTTGATTGAGGAAGTTTATGAATTTTATTTATTTTAATTAATTAAATTAAAATACTAGCATAGGCTGGGCGCACACAGGTCCAGCATTTCACCTGAAGCAAAATGTTTCGCAACGTTTTGTTGCAAGCGTTTTGCTTCATTGCTCCTCCAGTGTGGGAGGTTTGCACGACGAAACATTTTGTTTCAAGCAACAGAACACAATATTATTTGTATTGTTCTTCTACAGTAGTGGCGCAATTAACATCTATCAAAGTAGCTATTGCTCTATGGTAGTTTTTGCGAATGCTGGACTCAAAAAAAAGGAAACATTGGATTCACCCGATCAATCAGAAGAGAGACATTAAGTCTTTGCCCGGACGCACACTGATCCCGCATTTCACCTGAAGAAAACGTTGCGAAACAAAATGTTTTGCTGGGTACGAGCGCTCCGTGTATTTAATAGGGGTCCCACACACTGGAGGAGCAAACGTTGCAAGGTGTTTCGCAACACCTTGAAACATTTGACCAGTTGTTCGACGCCTGGATCCAATACAGCACGATGCTTGATGTTTCAAGGAGCAAAACGTTCTGCGCATGCACCAACCCCCTTCGACTACCCACCACTACATCCTCAGAAAACCCTCTGACTACCACCCTTCCTCAGATCTCAGAAAAAAATTTATGAATGGATTGATAATGAATATTTTTCAATTGAAAGTTGATTTATAAATAAAAACATCATGAATAATATTTTTAAAAAAGAACGATAATTGAATAAGAATCTCTCGTATTTATTGAAACATTTACTCTTTGGCACTTTTTCTTTTAAATAATTTTTATTAACTATTTTTGCTGAATTTCATATATTTACTGAAAAAGTTTCTTCCTTTCAAAAAATGTTTTCGAATAATTGTTTCGTACTCGGTACTATGTTTCCATTGAATAAACTCGTCCATTGTTCAAATCTATGATTATTTTAGGTATTGGCGTATGGGAATCTCATGCTGGGTTGCTAGAATTCAAAATGTAAATATTAATATTTTTTATTGATCGTCAATTTATATAAAAAACATGATACAGGGAGTTTTAACCCGCTTGTTGGTAATAAGCTCACTTTCGTTTTGGTCAACATGATCGCAATGTTTTTTTAACGTTGTTATTCAAGTTAAACCCAGTCAAATACGATTTATTACTCATTTGGATGTATAAGATATAGTAGCTATTTTTGAATTTTAAAATCACTTAGTTCATCTTTTTTTTAACAGCTAGATTGAAACAAAGCGAGGAAAGTGACTTAATATAAATTTTAAGAACTGAAACTGAACAAGTTCTTGGAAATCGGAATACCTGCTAGGGAGTTGGTAGTTCTGGGCTGGGGTAACCACAGAATACAGAATATGATAAAAGAGATGGACAGGTGGGGGGAGAAGGCTCTAGACCAAGGAGCGCTATCCCCACCACCTTAACCCCGGCTGTCCCAGTCAGTACCACTGTTTGTGTCCTGTTTATTTGGAACAATTGGTAATTGTTAGGTCTCTGTTGTGTGTATGTGTTTTATTTCTCAATTGGATTAAAAAATGTCGTGTTGTGCCGCGTTTGGATGTTCTATTTAAAACCCCCAATAACCCTTCACCGGTACATTCTAAACTTAAACAGTTTAGTTTTTCAATAAATTTAGAAACAAATCCCCCTTCCCTTTCGCCACAGAAAAAATATGTTTATTGTGGAGCTTTTTTAACTTTATTGTTAAACTCCCCGATATTAACAATAGAATATTGTAACCACAACCCGATATTGTAACCACAGAATACAGAATATTCTGTATATTCAATTAGGATTGATAATTGCCAATTCTATTGAAATTATTTTTATTTGAAAACTAGTTTCGAATGTTAAACATTAACACCTCATGACAAATGACGTTTTACAGTAATAATATAATTTTAGATTTGAATAAATCTTTATAAGGTAAACAGTTCCAATTTCACCTTTTATTTTTTCCTCAGCATTCCTTCAGCTGAAGAGGAACGAAATAAGTGGGTTCAAGCCCTGAGGCAAGAAAAATGGAAGCCAACAAAAACAATTGTTATTTATTCAAAACATTTTAAAGAGGACAATTTTGACAGATCTTCATTTCGAGTAAATCTAAAGAGAAGAGCAATTCAGTCGGTTTTTTGATTTCCCAGATCATTTGTGACAGAAGATTATTAAAGTATATATAATTTTTTACCCTTTTCCCCTGCTTTACCCACGTAAATACGTAGGTATTTAAACTTAAGTGTTTAATGTTGGATTTTTTTATTTAAGGAAAGGGAGGCAATAAAAAGCTTGCGACTCCATTGAAAAATATTAGGTCTCCAAATAAAAAGAAATTAAAAAAAAAAATGTTAGAGATCACTAATAAAAACATAAACGAGCTCAAAAAAACAACTTGATGAAAGAACTGTACAGCTTCGAATTACAGCTGATTAAGCTTCACTGAAAATTCACTTTCTACCACAAAACAAAATACTGCTTGAAAAGAAAAAAACAAATTTAAAACCTACGCCGAAACGTTTTGCGGCATAAGAAGAAAAACTTTGTCTACAAATACAGTCTACAAAAACTGTGTGAAGAAAAACAAAAAAAACTAATTAAATGGATAATAGGTAATTTGCTTTCGTTACTTCTAAATTGTTCATCAAATTATTTAAAAGAAAAATTTCCCAAGAAGTAAATGTTTCAATAAATACGAGAGATTCTTATTCAGTTATCGTTCTTTTTTTTTTTAAATATTATTCATGATGTTTTTTTTCATAAATCGACTTTCAATTGCAAAATATTCATTATCAATCCACTCCTAAATTTTGTGAAAGGGGTTGGTGCATGCGCAGAACGTTTTGCTCCTTGAAACAACTGCTCAATGTTTCAAGGTGTTGCGAAACACCTTGCAACATTTGCTCCTTCAGTGTGTGGCACCCCTATGAAATACACGGAACGCTTGTATCCAGCAAAACATAGTGTTTCGCAACACTTGCTTCAGGTGAAATGCTGGATCAGTGTGCGTCCGGACATAGCATCCCCATTCGCAGCTTCGCCCGCTTTCATAAGTAAAGAACTAGGATAATTTTAACAAACTTAATTTTAAAGTTTTATTTCTTAATCGATCTTTCATTGAGGTAACTTGAGCATTATTTCTTAAATAATATTTTTACGATAGCTGCAATTTGTAGCCTAGTTAAAATTGCACTTATTCGGCGGTTGAAGATTAAAAACATAATCGGACTTTCAATTTTTAATTTTATTTATGAGATGTAATCCAGATAGACAATGACTATTAAAAAACTCTAATAATGTAGTCTATTATCAGTGCAAGCTAAGGATCGACATTTTTCTTTCGATAATCCGATATTTCATATCGGTATTTTTTCTCACGTTAAATCGCTATGTCAATAATTACATTACAACATATTGTTTTTTCTATATTATAAAAATACAATATACAATTGGTTATATACACTCAACAGCAAAAAAAAAAAAACCGGACACTCAGGTTTGGTCTCATAATTTTGTTAAATACATTAATCTATTTAAATTATGCTAAGAAATGGTTTATTTATAAGTTATTTACACAAAATCTGCCACAAATGAATATTTTTTATTAATCAATAACAAAAAATTATAAAATAAAGAAAAAATAAGAAATTAACACATTCTTAAAAAACTTTATTCTTCATTTTTATCTGGTTTTCTGACAAGGGGTGTTCTTCTAATAGCGGGTTTTCCCCTCTTCTACGACGACAGGCGCTAATCCTGTCAGGCGTAAAAGAAATTAAAACAATCAATAAATAACACAGAAGTAGAATTTGCGAAATTTCAGTTATAGGAATTATTTTTTAAAATCAATTCCACATTCTTTCAAGACAGGAAGGTATGTATTTATCACAAAGCATTTTTTTCTGTGCCGTTTCACAATGTATTTAACAAAATTGTGAGACCAAATTTGAGTGTCTGTTTTTTTTTTTCTGCTGAGTATATATTGTAAAATCTTATAAAATCGGTTTAAATAATGGAATGTTTTTAATGTTTATAATAAATTATTTTTAAATTTTAAACATTTGAATTAATTGTGTTCCTATTTATGTTGTAAAATAAATGAAGGCAATATCATTGAACCAACAAATGTTGAACCATTAAATGAAATTTTAAAGTTTATCCTTTTTTATGAATTGCATTGAATTTATCGATATTAAGATTTTTAGTTGTTTGATATATACATTACGGCTAAATTATTGATTCGTAATATAAAATATCTTGAATATCCACGGTTAAGAAAATGTATATGACATATGCCATAAAAAATCCTTAGATAGCTTTTAAGACTAGTAAATGTTTAACCAATGACTAAGCTTTCACATGCTATCAACTTGGTTAATTAAGCCACTGACATGGAAAAGGTAGTAAATAAAAAAAAATTAAAAAATTGAGATTTTGATTGGAAAATGTAATAAAAAGTTATGCCAATGGCATGGAAAGAGCAGTGTTTCACTGTTAGGTATGGTATCGTTCTTATGAACGCCAAACGATGGCTTATTGTCCATAGATACAATTTATTTTAGCAGTTCAAAATCGTCTTTCACTCTCCCAATAAAATTGACTAATCTTTACTTACTACTTTTTCCATGTCAACGCCTCAATTGTTCCTTTATTAAAGAAAGAAAAGCTTATATGTAACCAAATAAAAAAATTATTGAGGTTCTGTAAAAAAAAAAAAAAGAAGTAAAGGAAAACTTAATTTTATATTTCATCATTCTTTACCAGAAGCTCAATGTTTAAAATTTAATCACATTACACTTAAAATTTCAGAAAATAAACAATGTATGCAACAATAGTAAAATTATTTTTTTCTTATTTATTATATGCTGTATGCAACAGCTTAATGTACCATACCGAAACGGAAGTGAATCATAAGAATGAGAATGGAATGGAACGGCTTTTCAGAAGGAATGGAACGATGAAACGTGTTCCTTTCAAAAGGTGGAACGTTCCATCCCCAGTTCCTTGTTGGCCACGGCTGTTCCAGTCCTGTTGCCCAGCGGTTCGGGCGCTGATTGACCAAGTGGAAATAGAGAACCTGGTTTCATTAATTAGTGAGGTAATTCGTGTATCGATATATCGATAGCTACAAGGGGGGGGGGGAGGCGCTAATGGATTATTGAGGCAGTGGCAGCGCTTTCAGCATTATATATCCCTCGATTGGTCCGCAACCAACTAACTGTTGCCAAGCTGCTCTTTGATAAATTCTCAGACCGAGCGTTTGGTCCGAAATTTACAGTTGATTTAGATTAATGCCAAAAGCATTTCAGTCATATTTGATAGGTTAATAAAAAAAAGAAAAAACTGAATTTATCCCTGACTGAAAAAAACAATAGAACATGTAAATGTCTATCTATAATCTATTGTTTTTGTATTGGCTGATTCTGATAAGGAACAGTTGGCAACTTTACGATCAGAGCAATAACAACAAAGCTAGAGTCAAAAAAGGCCAAACAGTTACGAAAATGAGGCAAAACGTGACTTTTTTCATTTAAACCAATATAGCTCCTAAACTGCAACATAGCGACAAAGGCTACAAAACAATAAATATTTTCCTTTAAATTAAAAAAAAAAAAAAATGTTCGATCCGCGCAACAGAATAGAACTTAGGCGTTCACAAAATTTTACATATTAAAGTGTAAAAAAAAAAGTAATCAGTAACTAATTTAAATTTATATTTTCGGGGTCCAAACCAGATACCTATCCTTTCATAATAAGCTCCATAACCATTCAAATCCACTAGTCTCCCAACTTGCTTCCCACTCCATTCCCGATAATCCTCCGAGACATCTGAAAAAAGATGGCCAAAGGACCTTCTAATATATACATACATATAATTTATTCTTTTTTATAAATATCAATTTATTGAAATTTACAACTGTACAAATATATACACTAAGTAAATGAGCTGATAACGATTAAAATAACATGTCAAAACTTGAAAAGGACTACTCATTAGTAGCACTTCATTAAAAATTCTACACTAGAAAATCCCTAGGCCATCTTCTTTGCAGACGCTTCGGAGGATTATCGGAAATGGAGTGGGAAGCAAGTTGAGAAACTAATGGATTTGAGTGGTTATGGAGCTTACTATGAAAGGATAGGTATTTGGTTTGGCCAAACTCAGCAACATATGGAACATTAAGGTCTTTATGGATACGTTTATTGGTGAGAAAATAAGGGGCATTTAGGATTTTTCGAAGGATTTTGTAAGGATTGGATACGAGATGAATTAGATGGTTTAGTGGAGTCCCAAAGCTCAACTCTGTACGTCCAAATTGGTCTAATCACAGTCATGTAAATAAGTCTTCTGTAATGAATTGGAAGCTTTGATCGTTGTCTAGTAAATGTTGAAGTAGTCTGTAACGACGAGCAGTTACTTCTCGCTTTAGTCTTCCTTCTAATATAAATTTTTATTGAAGTATTACTATTAAGTAATTTTTCAAAAATTATTTATATGTCATTTTTACCATTAAGATCAAATTTACTTGTTGTATATTGTGTACAGTTGTAATTATAAATAAATCGTTAAAACAAACACAAATTTTTTTGGGGCTCAGCGATGAGAATATGCAATAATGTTGTTGTCATCACTGTATATTCGTATTCCTATTTCTGGTTTATTGTATTATTGTTTTGTTTTTTTTAATTGCTTACATATATAAACAGAATAAAATAAAAATTACAATTATAAACAAAAAAGTTTATAGAATACTTTTTAAAAAAATCTTTGTTTCATTTCAATCCGTTTGATTGATATTTTAAAAAAATAGTTGTAAAAAAAATACATATATAAAAATCATTCGAGATCACAAAGGAAGCAAGTTGAAAGGCTAGTGGATTTGAATGGTTATAGAGTTTACTAGAAAAGGATAGGTATTAGGTACGGGGTAAATCAGCAAAAAATGGAACATTAAAATCTTAAAGGAAAAGTTTAATGAAGCAAAAGTATGGATTATAAGATTGTATGAATTGGATGGTTTAGTGAAGTCACAAAGCTCAACTCCGTAAGTCCTAATTCTAACCACTGTCTTGTAAATGAGGCTTTTGTAATTAAACGGAAGCATTGAGGAATCCAGTAGATATCGAAGAAGTCGAAAAAGAAGGTCAGTTTCTTGTCGTTTTAGTTTTGTATGTGGATTTCAAATAAGACGTTTGTTCTGATAGAGTCCTAGGTAACGGATCTGATCAACAGATGGAACGCCATTAAATGATACTGCAGGACAAGAAGTCGTAGGTTAACGACGGAGGGTCAAAAATATTAAATTTTATTTTTAAGTATGGTACGATTGGTTTTTAGAATAAAATTAAATTACATGCACTAATAAAAAAATTAAATAATAAAAAATGAAAACATAATTGAGCGATTAAATATCAAATAATATAGTTAATTAATCATTTATTGACTATTTAATTTAGAATAGAATAGAATAGAATAGAAAAATAATTTTATTCTGGGACAAAGTCCCTTAAGAATAACAGATAATTGCAGGTATAACTAAATTAAATCTGGTTAGAGACATAATGAGCTACAAAAAAGAAAAACAATAATACATTAATGACACTATGTACATAGAAGAATCTTTAAATAAAGAGAAAAGAAAAGAAGATAACATTTTACAGATTAGAGGAGATAGAATTAAATAAGAAAAAATAAAAAATAAAAAATAAAATGATATAAAAAAATCTTATGGTACAATGATATGATTTGTATGTACAATAGAAGTACCCAATGTTATATTCATGGAAAGTTAAATTTTTATTAAGAGGAATCTCAATTATTCCAGAACTGAATCCAGCAATGCAATAATAATTTTTGACTAAGTAGTTTAGATAGTTAGCAAGCGTCAGTCTGAATGAGAAGGAGGTATTGGAAATATAAATATTTGAATGTTTTCAGGGATTTAGCTTGTCTGATGTGAGGAGGGATGGAGTTCCAGAGGATTGTTGAGCGGAAAAGGAAGGAGCGTTGGAATATTGAAGTTCTATGGGACGGGGTATACAGATCAGAAAGACGGGATCTCGTATGTATTGGATTGACTTGACTGCAGATCTGAATTGGAGCTTATTGTAAATATAAGAAGGTTGGAGGGTATTGATAATTTGGTATAGGAATGTTCCATGGAAATATTGTTTACGGAAAGTGGGATAGAGCCAATTTAGTTGGGAATAGAGGTGGGAAACATGGGAACGCCTCGGACTACCGAAGACAAACCTGACGAAGCAGTTCATGATTCGCTTCAGTCTGTCTTCGAGAACCGTCGAGAGGCCACCGTAAACCAGACAACCATAGTCAATGTAAGGGAATAATAAGGAAGAGACTAAAAGTTTGCGGGTTGACAGGGGAAGAAGGTAACGGTTTCGGTGGAATAATTTGAGAAGGCCTATGGAACGGCGGGAAATTTGGGCAATCTGAGGTTTCCAAGAGAGGGTTTGATCAAAAACAATCCCGAGATTTTTTACAGAGAAGTAGAAAGAGATAGGATGATTATTTAAGGTTAAAGGAGGGTATTGTGAGTAGAAATTAAGGAGGGAGTTAGAGCCTATTAGAATGGCCTGAGTTTTCTTTTCGTTAAGTTGTAATTTATTTAAAGTCGCCCAGGCACTAATTCTGTCCAGATCTTCCTGAACTTTAGCGAAAGCAGTGGATAGCTCTGAAGGGGGGAAGGAGAGATAGACTTGGGAATCATCTGCATAGAGGTGGTAGGAACAGTGATAGATTGAATTAGGAAGATCATTAATGTAGGAATTGAATAGGAGAGGAGAAATACTGGATCCCTGAGCAATACCTGAGGTAAGAGTGAGAAAAGAAGATAGGGGTTGGTTTGGTATTTTAACTGCTTGGGAACGGTGAGAAAGGAAAGATTGAAACCAGCGGATGGAACTGTAGGAAAAGTTTAATGATTTTAATTTAGAGAATAGGATAAAGTGATCAAGGGAATCGAAGGCTTTAGAAAAGTCAAGGAGTAACAGGACGGTTAATTTTTTGTCATCTATTGCGGTAAATATGTCATTAGTGATTTTTAGGAGAGCAGCAGACTGGGTGGAGTAGCCGGGACGAAAACCAGATTGAAGGGGGTCGAGGAGGTTAGATTCTTCAAGGAATTTGGAAATTTGAGATTGAACTAATCTTTCCAAGGGCTTAGAAAGATTGGACAAGATGGAGATAGGGCGATAGTCATTTGGAGACATGGGGTTTAATGTTGTATTTATAGGGTGAATTAATGCTTTTTTCCATGAGGTTGGGAAAACTGAATTTTGGAGGGAAAAGTTATAAATGAATAGGAGGACTGGTATGATTTCAGGTAAACATAGTTTTATTAGTTTGGTGGGAATATCATCTGAGCCCGTAGAAGTGGAAAGGGAATTCATTATGGAGAAAATAAGTTCAGAAGGGGAGATATCGGAAAAATAAAAATTAGAATCACTGAATGTAGGAGCTGGGGTAAAATAGGAGGAAGGATGAAGAGAATCTGAAGAAAATGTGGAAACAAAATATGAATTTAATTCATCGGGAGATACTGGGTAGGTAGATGAGGATACAAGGGAATCACAGAGTGAAAGTTTACGGAGGATATGCCATTTCGATTTGGGATCAGGGGCAGAGGAGAGGGCTTTATGGTAATAATTAGATTTTGCTCGACGAATCGAGGCTTGTGTTGAGTTGCGAAGTATCTTGAACCTTAGGTAGTCATCTGTCATCCTCGTGCGTCTGAAGCGTCTTCGGGCTGCTTCTCGGTTTCTTTGGAGCTGCTTTATTTTCGAAGTTATCCAAGGAGCAGGGCGACGACGAACTGAGAAGGATTTAAAAGGTGCGTGGATATCAAGGATTTTTAGGAGGTTAGTGGTGAGGATGTTTACCATGGAATCAATCGAGGAGGAGGAGTAAATTTCAGCCCAGTTCTGTGCTTCAAGGTCTGGAAGGATCTTCTCACGGGTTAAGGATTCTATATTGCGGTATGAAATAGTTTTTGGAAGGAATGGAGGTGCTAGAGTATTGTATGATATTTGAATCAGATCATGAGACGAGAGGAAAGGAACAGGTAACTGGGAAGAAGAGAGGAGGTTTTTTGCCGAATCAATGATAAATAGGTCAAGCCAAGTATCGGATGAGGAAGTATGGTGGGTAGGAGAGAACGGAACGACGAAGAGATGTAGGGAAAAAAAGAGGTTTTCTAGGAACAATTTATCATATGAGTCAGAAAGGAAATTAGAATTCAGGTCCCCAGAAATAATGACATTAGCATAACAGGGAACGTAGTTGTACAGGGAAGTCTCAAAAGATGGGTCAAAAGGAACATGGGGTGGGCGGTTAACTACCACATACAGGAGATGGAGAGTTTTATAGGAAATTTCAACAAAAAGGAACTCTATTTGTGGTAGATCAGTTGGATGTGAACGTTCAAGAATTCGGAACTTGAGGCTTTCATGGACAAATAAACCTACACCACCGCCCGTCCGGCCAACCCGGTCATGGCGGATAAGCGTGTAGTTAGGAATGGAAACTAGGGAAGAGGGAATGAAAGGTTTGAGCCAAGTTTCAGACACTGCGATGATATGGTAGGAATTTCGGGTAAAATACTGTAGGAATTCATCGTAATGAGCGGGTAAGGATTGGGCATTTATGTGACAGGTTGTTAGGACATCGGTCATTTTGAGGATATGGGGAGAAGGAAAGAATTTGATAGGAAGACGCAGACTTTCAGAAAACTGGTAAGACTCCAGCTAAGCGAACTAGTATGAAAGATAAATAACATTAGGGAACAATTAGATAATAATAAAATACAAAAGAAAGTACTAAATGTACAAATAAGAATGTAAGAGTATAAAAATAAAAATTGAAAATTAAAAATGAATAAGAATAGAAACAACAAAAGATATTTACATTTTCTAGAATCAAAGAAAAATAATAAGAAATAATTGAAACGTGATAATATTAGGAGATATAACGAGGACCGTTGAGCAAAGCCTGTTGATATTGACCGAAGAAGGCAGATAAGTCGACAGGTTCCGGAAAGTCAGAAGGCGTCGAGGTCTTGAGACTGGTCTATGATAACAACCGGTTGGCCATCATCTTTTCGACATCGAACCCTCCCAGCAGAAAACCAGACATATTTAATTTTTCCCGCCAACCTCTTCTGGCGGGCGAGCCAATATAAATGTCTGTTTGCCGGAGTCATTTCTTCGCTGAAATATATGCGGTGGGCGTCATTATCCTGCCATCCCATATCTCTCGTCGAAAAGTCTCTCTTCACTTTTCTTTTTAGTATAAGATCGTCCCTTAGTGTCTGTCTCAGGAAGCGTACTATGATAGGTGGTGGTCGTGGATCTTCTTTTCGTGGTCTGCGACGCTCGACCAAGTCAATATCCTCAATGTTCAACCTCACCCCCAGGCCAGCCCCAACACTTGCCACTAAGGCCGCAGGAGTTTCACCAGAGCGAATAGGAATGCCCCGTATCTCTAAAGATTTACAGAGAAAGCCCTGCTCAGCCCTATTCAGGCGAACTCCTAGCTCTCCGATTTTATTCTTTAGCGCAGTGTTTTCAGTCGTTAGCTCCTCCATACGTTTTCCTTGGCTCTCTAGGTGCTTTTCAATTTTAGCCAGCCTATCATTTAGTTCAAAGCTCAGCTCGCCATATTTTTCGAGTGAACTTTTTATAGCTTTCATATCCTCGCTGACGTCAGTTCTAACCTGGTTAACGGCTGTGAGTATGTCAGAGGCAGATAGTTCATTTGATGGCTGACTGACTGATTTTTCATTAGTTGGTCTGTTTTTAGTATCTTTACAGTTTGAACATAACCAGCCTTTTTTCGATGATTTTATAAACTCCAACTCTTTTTCATTTAATTGACAGCATTTGCCATGGAAAATAACACGGCATTTCCCACATGCCACGGTATTTTTATCATCCCTTGAAATTAACGCTTCACATATAGCACAAATAGCCATTTTAAAATACAGATAGAAATAGCTGTTGGCTCTAGAATATAAATATTGATGCGGGCGAGAGCGCCTGTTTGAATACAATGTCTTAAATGCCTAACAGATTAAATATTAACACTCACCGCTCTGCAGACGGGTTATGAAATAAATGTTCTCTTGATGATTCTTCGGTAATACAGAGAAAATAACCAATAATAATTCACATTAACTAGATGATAATTATATAGTTCTGATTAGGGTAAAAAAAAAATGAACTAATTTGAACAAAAAACACTTTCAAATGAGTTGATGTATATAGAGCTGATGTTCACCGGTTGCCGTCTCTAGCCAGACTGACTAATTTAGTGTACTTTATTTTGCAAAGATTCATATATAAAATCGAAGAGAAGGCTTTAAACAAATTGTAAGTCATTGTGAGTGGCTAAGATTGCGGGGAAGAGACCCGCCTCTATTCCCTGACTTACTGAATATTCTGACGAAGCTCCAGGGCCGTTATTAACATTATTTACAAGAAAGAACTGCTTTGTACACAACGAAAGCAATTTGAACCTTTTCTTGCCAGTTTCTCTCTTCAATTTCACGGGTTTCGCCTCTCATTCTCTATATAGTTTCTTAAGGCTCAAGTTTGAATTTTACAGCCGGGAGCCCAAGAAGTTTATTTCTAACTAGAATTTACTTCAAATAAGGGGAGAGGTACTATAGTTTAATGACCGTTTAAGAAATAAAGAAAAAAATTATCAAAAATAGAACACAAAATCTATAATAAGTTGAGTAGGTAGAATTGTTCAGTTGGATAAGAAATTTATGTAGGATAATTTACGAAATTTATGTAGGATAATTTACGATCTAATATATATATATATAATAAAGAGAGAGAGAGAGAGAGAGAGAAGAGAGACCCTTGTTTAATGAAATAGTTTTTGAAATATATTACCTATGACAATAGTTTTGAAATATATTACCTATGACAAAGCCTGCTTATTATGAAAATTATATTTATAAAATTTTAAGTTGTAAAATTGGGGGTGAAGGAATTTTTGTTAAGGTCTTAGTTATTTCTTATCATTCTTTACTTTTTTTTCCCCAAAATTAGAAATTATTTCTTATCCTTCTTTACTTCCCCCCCCTCTGCGAAAAAAATTCTTCTGTTACAATCAGAATAATATGATAAATATTAGTCCATTATGATGATTTACTATAAATAATACAATAATATTGCTAATAATGTATAGAATAATAAAATGCGAAATGCTTAAAATATTTTATTAAATACAGATTACGAAGAGCTAACTCCTGAAATTATAAATTCTTGCAAATTTTTATTCACACCTGCTATTGGAGTAACAATAAGCGAATTAACAATCAGTGAATATAACATTGAAATAAATATAATATATATCTAAACAATGTTGGCAAATGTTTTTTTCTCTGATCTGAAATAATAAGATTTCTTTTGTTAAAATAAGAATCCGGGTTCCCTTCCGATCGTCCATTATTTTCTGTAATTCGGAAAATAAGCCTTAGGCGTTATTTTTATAATGGGTTGAATCAAAAGACTCGAACATTCAGTTCATGCTTCATTAGGATAATGATGGCTGGTTTTGTTTAGTTATAACCGTACAAAAGAAATTTTTTTTTATTATCAAAACATATTTTTATAATTATAAAGTAAAGAATATTCTAAAGTTTAATAGTTAATACATAAATATATATTAAACGTTGAGGTGATACTGCTCTGTTTTAACGTTTTTACGATACTATCATTTTCGAACATTTTAATAATGTACAATTGTTAATCATCAGCAAGTTATAGAAAAGGATTTTTTTTTTCTTTCTTGCACCTAGTTTTATATGAGTTAACATCAGAATAAAACAAAAATTTCTAATAATTGTGAGGTATATTATGATAACTTATCAATCAATAATTCAAGAGAATAAACAAAACCATAAATATAATGAAATTATGGTTTCTTGAATAGAACACTATTGTAAAATAAAGGTACTTAAAATAGGAATGGGCATAGCTCAGAAGTTAAACACTTGTTACGAAGTGCGTTAGACCGTTACCGAAGAACGTTTTTTAGAGGCAATTAATTACTCTCCCACCACACACTTTTTGGCTTGGAAAATCCCGTAATGCCGAAACTACAAAGAAGAGGATAATAAATAAAATAGACAATTAAAATAATAATAAAAACTCAATTTCTCAGTGACTGGGAAAAACAATAGATCATATAGATGTCTATCTAAAATCTACTGGTGTAACTATGAACTGAAAAGACAAACAATGACAGAAAACAGGAAAACATATCACACATGAAATTCTTTTAATTTGAGTTCGAGTTATAGAGGCGATGACTTCTAATAGTTCGTTTCATAGAGGTGGTCCTAGCAGTTCTCTCTTCTGAACCCTATTTTCAGTTCTACTTATTTTCGACACAATTTTTCACGTTCTTCGTCTGAAATCGTCTCATTCAGATGAAATTTAAGTGTAATGTACTTCCGACCGCAGATTTTGTTCGACTTATTTAAGAATTTAGCTTATCATAATTTAGATTTAGTTACCATGGAGATTTTAGATAATCATAATCATAAATATGTTTAAAATGTAAGGTTATATAACAGTGATTTTTATTAACTGTTTTTTTATTTTTATTTTTTAAAAAGTGCTGCGTTGATTTCGAAATATTTTTTATGGGACTACCTCTGAAGTATGCCCTGCTGGTCTAAAAAAGAATCATCAAAATTGATTAAGAATTGACGGAGGTTCACAACTCATCTTTTTTTTTTTTTTTTTTTTTTTTTTTTTTTTTTTTTTTTTTTTTTTTTTTTTTTTTTTTTTTTTTTTTTTTTTTTTTTTTTTTTTTTTTTTTTTTTTTTTTTTTTTTTTTTTTTTTTTAATTTTTTTTTTTTTTTTGTATGTTACGCGATTACTCCGTCAATACTGAAAATATTTTGAAATCAACGCAGCACTTTTTAAGAAAAATAAAAAAAATAGTTAATAAGTGATTTTGTTAACAGTTTTTTTTTATTTTTCTTAAAAAGTGCTGCGTTGATTTCAAAATATTTTTTATGGGACTACCTCTGAAGTATGCCCTACCGATCTAAAAAAGAATCATTAAAATTGATTTAGAATTGAACGAGTAATCGCGTAATATACACACACGAAAAAAGAAAAATACAGACGAGTTGAGAACCGCCTCTTTTTTGAAGTCGGTTGAAAACGCCCCAACACTTAAAAAATGTTGGGAAACCGTGACTTTTTTCATTCAAACCAATACAGCTCCTAAATGGTAGGTCCAAGCAATAAATGTTATATAACAAAAAATATTCTCTATCAAACTTGTGATCAGGAAACAGTCGTAATCGATCCGAGCAACACTAAAAGAGCTAGAACGTGCCAAAATATTACATTTTTGAGTGTGAAAAGAACTATACATGAAGACATTATAGACCCTCAGCCAAAAAATGTTTGCTTATCGTGAACAACAGCTTATTTATTTACCGGAATCTTTACCTAATTAATCATTAAACCATCTTTTTTCAATTCCATTTTGAATGAAAACTTGAATATAAAAACTGCCTCCCGTATGGCAGTCGTTGGCTATCATCGAATATTCGGAAGAAGGGGAAAAGCCGAAGTGAGAAAGAGGAAAGAACAACACTGAGCCTGAGGATATATTGTCGTCTTGGAGAGTTCCGTTCGTTATACAGCTGGAGCGCCCCCTGGCGAGGGATGGTAAAAGCGGAGGCGGAGCAAATATTAGCTGTAGACAGTCCTTTCATAAAAGCCTCAAGTACGAAAAACAAAAAAATATATAAAATGGGACGAGGAAAAACAAAATAAGAAAGAAGTAAGAAACTAGAAGGAAGGCAGTACCTTTCCTCTTTGACAGGATTCCTTGTTATTTATACCTCCTCGTGCATATATTACTTCTCCAATCCTACACTTCAGTTTCATATTGCTTTTCTTAAATTAGTTTTCTATATCGGTTGTCGTAGCAACGTATTTTCTTGGTATATAAATACATTAAGAAACATATATTTATTGAAAGAAGCTCTTAATTCCCTTCCATATAAAAAACATGAAAGAAAAGCAAAAAAAAAATAAGGTTAATCCGCAACCACTGTTACTCTTGGGATTGAGTTTAATATTAAAAAATGAGTGACAATAATTAACCAGGTAAAATATTACTGCTATGCGTGATAATATTGAATAAATAATGCTTAGTTGCATATTTCAATACAAGAACTTTAATGATTTGATAAATAAAAGTTTAATTATGTATGTATTTGCCTTTGAGAGCAGGAGAAGCAATGACATGGAATGCTTTTATTCACATATTTTAACCAAATATATGTGCTATCTCCTGATTTCCTCTGTTCTTTAAATCTTGTTTATTTCAGATTATATCTAGACCATACACGTTTATTAAGTAAAATGCTGACGCTTTGCGTAAAGTCACTTTTCCTCCTAATACAATTTACCCCTTATCTGATTTTTTTTTGTTTTTTAGTTTCTCAGAAAACCATTTCATTTACTGGTACAATTTAGGTATCAAAATAAACCTTATTAAATTTCCATTTAATTTATACCTCAATATATTTTCGGGAAACAAGTCCCTAATTCAGCATGCCGCCGAAAACTCGAAGGTAACAAAAAAATTTTAAATTTCGAGACAAATCTTCATTTTTTAAAGAGTTTTTTCTCCCTATCAAATTGTCCTACGGAGCTGCAATTAGGCTTAAATGGTCTTGAGCACATAGATTACTGAAAATTGTACTAAAATTACGAATTTTTCGAGTACTACAAAAATTGCACCAGGTTTTAAGAGTTGAAAACTTGCAATATTAACTACCCTTCTGGGTCCTACCGACATATTAAAAATAGGGTATAACTAATTTATTAAAAATCTTGTTTATTTAAATAAGAAAAAAAGTTATACCTGAAAAACTACTGAAAAACTAAATATCAGTTCAGAGTGATATTTATTAACTCTGATGGGCTGGATATACAAATCTGAAATTTACACAAATGGTAAATTTGTGGAAATGTTTCGAAAAAATAAAAAAAAATTATTATTTTAAAAAATAAATCTCATATTTCACTAATTAAAAAGCTGTAACACCTTTAAAACAATAGGATAAAATTGAATATTTACGTCACTTAGTGAAATAAACAAGATTTTTGTTAATCTTTTGAAACACATACATAGAACTACAATTCATGTAAGTTCCAGATTTTCATTTCCAACCCCATCAGATCTATTATAAAATACAGATCGTATAATGTATAAAATATTTAGGGTTTTTATTTTACAATCAATAATATTTGTTGTTATACTACCAACACATATCAAATAATATATCAAAATGGAATTGATTGTTTTTCTGCTTGAAAAAAAAAATACAAAAAGGAAAATTTCAATAGATTTTAAATTCAATTTTTCCTGAGATTTTCATATAGAATAATGAAAGATATGTAAGTAAACTACTAAATCTTTATTTCTCCTTGCAAAATCATAAACTTGTTATGATCAGTGGCTTTTGTTATATCCTTCAAAGACAAATCCTTTCTAAGTCATGAATATTCTTGAGAACCTCTATAATTGCAAAATTATGTTCCTGGACCAAAAAAAAATTGACCATTAAAAATAATCATTTTTAGTTTAAAAAAAAAAAAAAAAGTGTTTGTAAGAACAACTTGAAAAGTTCTATAGTTTATAAAAATGACCACTGCAAATTAAATTACTCTATAATACGTTTTAAACAGAACACTTATTTCTTCTTCATTTTTTTTTTTTTGTGTTTGAAAATGTTTGTGTTGAAAAGAGGAGACATATATTAATCTCTTAATATCATCAAAAAAATTGAAGATACAAAACTCTTTTTTTTCTACAGCTCAGAAGAAAGTTTCATGAATCGCTTTGAAGATTAACCGCATGCATCCGCTGAAATCCCGTTGCTGGAGAGAGAGAGAGCAATGCAGTGGAAGCGTAGCCTGTATTTAACAAAATAAAAAACCAGGGTTGCTAACCCTTTGTTGGGCCGGGTTAGGGACTTCATAATACCCTTAGAGCCGCCGATATTTTTTCATCCCTTTGCCTCTGTCCCAAGGGATCGATCCTTTCTCCCTAAAGTTGATAGGCACTTATCCTGAGCTCTAAGCCCCTTCTATACAGTGTATCCATGTTATATCATATATATATATCTATTATAGTTATGTATTGAATTTGAAAAGTGTTCTTCTGTTGTATAAGTAGTTCTTTGACTACTTCTAATCCTCGATCAGGTTCAGTTTATTTTATTTTTTCTTAATTCTTATAATTCGATGATGAACACACCTAGAAAAGAATACAAACACAACAGACAAGACCATTTCAGAGTACTGTTGACTGTAGTAGATGAAAACGTTGTAATAAAACCGATAATTTTCTTAAGTATTTCCGGCCAGATTCTGGTTTACCAATAAACATCTAAAAACTCAATTTCTCTTTGACTTGGGAAAACAATAGGTCATGGATATGCCTGTCTATAATCTACTGGTTTTTCCAAATGACAATGTATGATTAAACGGATCAAATTAATTAAATTAATAACTGAATTAAATCAACAATCAATAATTATTTCAACCCCTAAAATAGGGGTTTCAAATGAGTCCTTTTTCATTCAGACCAATACAGCTTCTAAACGGTATGCCCTTGCGTGAAATTTTATATTTATGATGAGTAAACAATTGGCAAGTTTTCGATTCGAGCAACACCAACAGAGCTAGAGCGTGTCAAAACGTTATATTTTTGAGAGTGAAAAAAACGTCACACAATATAGACCCCCAGCCAAAAGACATATCCATCATATCCACAGACAGTGGAGTAGCAGCTCCCAAGAAAAGGAATGATGCACCTCACAAGCCTGTACAACTCCTGCTTGAGGTTGCGATACTTCCCCGTTCAATGGAAGCATGCTATACTGTTTCCACTCCTCAAGCCGGCTAAGACAGGAGACAAGCCAGAACACTACCGACCAATCAGCCTGTTGCCCCACCTCGGGAAAGTCTATGAGAAAATTGTTCTCAATTATCTACGTGACTTTTGCGAGGAGAATTCAGTAATTCCGTTTGAACTGACGGGTTTCCAAGCACGTCTCAGTACTGAACACAACCTGATGAAGCTGCAAACTGAGGCATGCACAAACTTCAACAGGAACACTGCAACAGCGCTTATATCCATAGACTGCACGAAGGCGTTTGATTCGGTATCTCACGGGATCCTTTGCAGAAAATTGGAAGATCTTGAATGCCCTGAGCAGCTATACGGAGTCATTGTCTCCTTTCTCAGTGAGAGAAGTCTCGCTGTGAGGATTCGTGATGTCTGTTCAAAGTCAGTACCCCTCACTTGCGGTGTGCCACAAGGAGCAGTATTATCTCCGGTGTTGTTCAACATCTACACTGCTGACGTAGTTGGCAAAAACTATGGTAGGGCAACAGTAGCGGCTTTTGCCGATGATATTGCCATTACCAGCAGCAGCATGAACCCCACAAGAGCACTACGCCAAGCCGAAACTGCCTGCACAGAGATTACTCAACGGCTGAACTCACTTAACATCCAAGTAAACCCAGCTAAAACGGACTGCGTAGTATTCTCGCACCAGCGTGGGAAAAAGACCGCACTTCCGAAGACACTGCGAGTGGCAGACACCACCATTGCCCCCTCTAACTGTATCGTTTACTTGGGTGTCACTTTGGATAGAGGGCTGAAATTCTCAGCTCACTGTTACAGGGCGCACCGCAAGGTGAGGAAAAGATCTTACCGTCTCCACCACCTCCTCTCCTCTCCAGCACTTTCCCTGCGACTGAAGTTGTGCATCTACAAAAGCATGTTGAGGCCTGCACTCCTGTATGCTGCCCCTCTTCTCACCCGCCTTTCTGACGGAACTAGACGGCATCTGCAGCGATTCCAGGACTCAATGCTTAAGAAGATTGTAAAAACGACTTCCTTGAAGAAAAAGAAGCCAGAAGACTTACACGAGATCTTCAACCTCCCGACGGTCCCGGAATTCATCCAGCGCCGGCATGTCAAGTTTCTGGACTCTCTTCAGTTTCTGACAAACCCCCTGTTCAGAACCTTGACACCAGCGCCACCACCGGTCCGCTCATATCCATGACAATAGTTTATTTTTTCATTTTATAGGCTTGAGTTAATCAGTAAATAATTTAAATTTATATTTCAGGGATCAGCGATTAGAAATTTAAAAAATCTAGTTGACATTATTGAAAATCCGTATTCCTATTTCTGGTTTGTTGTATTTTTTTTTTTAATTGCTTATATATATAAATAGAATAAAAATGTATTATAATTATAAAATAAAAATTATAATTATAAAAAAATAAAAAGTTTATTATAATAAAAAAAAAATTGTTTCATCTCTATCCGTTTGATTTGTGTTTAACAAAATATTTATAATAACAAAAATAAAAAAAATTACCTATATATAAATCATACGAGGTCACAAATTTTAAAAACAGTTTTTGTGTTTATTGTAGTATGTAGCATTTCTAATTGGATGTTAGTGATTATCAGATATATTTTGGTGAATTTATGCTGAAAGATTAATCATTACTAGGAACTGTGATGTACTATACGAGTGTTTCAATTAATGTTGTTTGGAGTCTTCTTACTGACTGAAATTCTTCCTTTGGTTGTACCAACCATGGCTACCCAAAGCTAAAGATCAAATTCCTCCCATTTTACTGGCACCTTTTGATTTCAGTTTCTTTACAGTGATAAACATTTAAGATCTACGGGTTATGGCAGTTCAGGATCAGCAAGCTGAGTTGAACATATGCCTTTTCCCGAAATATGGCCGTCCAAATCAGGGTAGCTTCTATGATATTCGTATAAGCTTCTATGATATTTATTCTAGCATTGCTTCTTGATATAGTTTATAAATGGCACCAAGTTTTTAAAAAAGCCATGGTTTTTATTATTTTTTTACAAATAATAATAATAATCAGGAAAAAAGTAAATTTATAAACTGAATACAATCAACACTTTATGTGCGAATAATAAAATAATAATAATAAGGATCATACAGTTCTCCACAACAAACCGGATGTCTTAGTAATGGATCTAGAAAAAAGGGAAGCAAAGATATTTGAGGTTGCAATACCTGTAGACGATAACATCCACAAAACCATATCAACGAATATATGCAGGTACCAAAAGCTGGCTGGTGAGTTGAAGGCTACGTACAACATTCGGAAGATATCGATTCTACCAGTAGTTATCTCATGTAATGGTTTTGTTCCTCAAACGACTGTGCAATCCTTCAAAGATGAAGGAAAATCATCGAAAAAATTAGAGGATGCCCAAATGGCAGTACTACTCGACACGACTACAATAATAATAATAAATAATTAAAATATTACAAAACTTCACCTAAAGTAATAGTAAATTGCCTAATTTCGTAACGCTAAAAGAATATTTTTCCTGTCCGAACGAGCCTTGTCTTTAAGTTTTTCTCAAATACGAGTCTTATTGTTCAAGTAGCTTTTAAATTACGTTATGACATGTTTCCATTGGAATCTTTTCGACTAGAGCTTTGGAATGCTTGAAATAAGCTGGATAAAAATTAATCAATTTAATCATTAGATAAAACGTGTTTAGATGAATAGAATGAGTTTTGAAAATAATGCAGGCTTTGAATATTCATTTTGTTTAGGCAAGTGCTTGCCAAGTATGAAAATATACTCCAATCTAGTTAATGGATTACAAACAATGGTTACTAAGCTTGTTCTTACTTAAATATTAGTTTACTTTGTGTTACATTTTCTATGAACAATGACCTCTGACAGAACAAGATGTTCGTCAAATTTATTTTAACTTGTTTGTCTAAGTGCGGCCCAAACCGCGCGTAACTTCAATGGTGTTTGGGGTGAATGAAGCACTAGTGAATGTACAGTGCATCGATTTTCCAAAAACTTCGTCTTGAAGATTTTGATCTGTTATTGATCACGACCTTCCTAGGGCTTTGGTCTAACAAAACTACTCGGTACACTGCGAGGGAAGTTCATATTGTCCACTCAACATTATAAACAATGCATAATACATTTTTTTATCACATTTAAAAACTTTCATTATTTTAGCACCAACCTGATATTAAGTGACAATGAACCTCTAATGCATGTAGAGTTTCGTAGCATTCCAATTACTTTATTTGGGTTATAAACGGTAGTAACTATAAACACATTAAAGGGAGGGAACATGTGTATCCAGAAAGGAGAATAATACATGTGTTGTTAGAGGCAGAAGTATGGAGAGGTATCTATCATCCAGACTGGCAGGACTCGGGGTTTAATCGGCGGGTCGTTACGCCTAATTCCCTAATCGCAGCGCCTCATGAAGCCAATTATCCCATCCACTCGGCTAAAAGGCTCTTACCCGATCGCTCAACGCTGCGTCTCTCTTCAGCTGAATGCAGCTCTTTGCGAATTCAGGTAAAATTTATTACACAAAAAGACAAGATTCCTTTGTACAGATATACAAATCGTATTAAAATTTGATTTTAAAATTAGGATTCAATTTTCTATACATTAACACAATAACAGCAACATAAGCAGACGATACTGCATTTCTGACTAGACATTAATGCATCAATCAGGCTTCACTGACTCTCCAACACTATATAACAAAATAATATCCAGAATGTTTCTTGTACGACAACAAAACTGAATCAAGAAATGGTATGTTAACCATTCAGACGGAACATGTTTTTGTTTTTTTTGCGTTATGAACAATATCCGTCTCACTGACGGGTACTGAAATTTATATGTTTTTCATTAACTCCCTTCATATTTTAAGCCATTTATTTTGTGAGCCATTACTCTGCTTGACTTTTTTGTCATTTAGCAAGTAATATATTGTTAATAGATAATTAATAAATCAATGGTGGGAGCTTATTAATCAAATGTAAAATTATTTAATATTTTAATCGAATGTGGAACATAACTATTGACTATCTGTCAAGACTAGAAAATAATATAATACAATAAAATAAACAGTACATAGATCTAAAACGCAAAAAAAAAACATCAAATTATGCAATAGACTGAAAGCACAGGTGGAATCATTTTTATTCACGAAAATTTTCGTAATTTACACATATAGATATCGAGATTCCTTTCCCCAAAATACCCGTCAACTTCTAGTGTCCTCTCTTATTTTCGTTTGCTTTGAAATGATAGGTGAGAAGGTGAGGAGACTGATGAACTGTTTCATTAGATTTATATTCAGGATCCCCTAGCGTTCACACGTTACTTGCTCATAATCTGAGCTTAGGTGCTCTTTTTTTAAACATAGGCGGCAATACTTTCTGGGTACTTTTCTGTTTTAACCTTTTAACCTGTATACCCCCTCACATTTAACTGCCTCCTTTGAAAAATCCTTCATCTTTCGTTCTACCTCCTTCGGAAATTGCCTACCCACTTCTATTCGTAAAGCAATTAGATATTATTATTATTTTCAGTTACAGGTCAGCTAAGTACCACGCTTAAGCAACCAAGATAGCTTTACGCTTTCTCCAATACTCCTTCATCTGTTCTCTTTTCTCTCTCCTCTCTTCTGCCGTCCATTTTCTCCCGCGTCTTTTCAGAGCTACTTTGTCTTGGAAACCTTCCCGCTCTTTAATTTTGTGTCTATAGTTTTTTCTGTCTAGTTTTTTTGCCGTTTGTCGGACTCATTGTTAGTATGTGCCCATAGAACATCAGTCTCCTTTTCCTAATTTGTTCAGTTATCTTTTCTATATGTTAGTGTACTTCTGAAAGAAATTAAATAATTTAGTGATTTTTTTTTTTTAAGAAAAAAAAGTTTTTATTATGAAGGATTATTATGAATTGCAATAAAGACAAAAAAATACTAAAACATAAATTTATATTATCAAAATTAAATGTTCTATTTTTTTTTTTTGGGGGGGGGGGGGCATTTTGCAATTTCAATTCAGTAGTAAATTTCACTTTAAAAAAATAATGCAATTATGTGAGACAAAACTAAATTTCTCTCATACTAGGGAAAACAATAGATCATGGATACGTCAATCTATAATCTAATGCTTTTATATCTATTGTTTCTGATAAGGGAAATGTCGGCAAATCTTTGATCCGAGCAACACCAAAAGAGCGTTTCAAAAAAACCCCAACACAAAAAATTACTTTTTTCATTTACCCAATATAGCTCCTAAATGGTAGGTCTTAGCGACAAATGTTATATAACAAAATATTTTTCATAACATTTCTGATGCGGAAAGAGAACAGGTCAAAATGTACAATTTTGAAGGAGAAAAAAACGTTCCAAAAGAAACCTATAGACACCCAGCCAAAAGCCATATTGACATATCCATGTAAAAAAAAAATGTAAAAGCTGGAGGATAATAATTTTTATATATAAATTTTAAAAAATCATTAACAAAATAATTTGCATATGGTAACATATAAACAATAAAGATTAAAAAGACAAGAGTCAGAGTGATACTTGCTAAAGCAGACGGGCAAGAGATGCTCCCCCAACAGATGCTCCGAGTGTGGTATTAGCGAAATCCTGAGGATTAAGACAGAGCCGTGGAGATGGATTGCGGCTGATTAGGGCCCAAGCCATTGAAGCTCTCTCAAAACGCTCTCTCTTCCAACTTCTTATCACTCTTCAAGCTCTTCAATGGGTTCCTCTTAATACGTTGGTGCCCCTTTACGCTAGTTTAGCCTCTATGGTTCCCATTACCATTATCCTTCTTGCAATGGGCCTTCCACATTAAGAGGGCTTAGGTCAGAACTCACGATCTCCTTTTGAGAACTTAAATTGCTCTTCTTATCAACTTGTAATCAGGGCACCTAAAAGGAGTACACGTTTCCTTGAACAAGCAAGAGATGGAAGAGATCAAAACAACAGAGATGAGGAAAAAATGTGAGGTAATTAATTAAATGGATAAGTTATCAGTCAAGTAACTTTTTCTTTCTGTTTTAAAACTATTTTATAGTATTTACATATATACTTTGAATAAACTTGAGGAAATTATAACACCGACTTGTCAACAGGTAAACCAGAAACCACTCACTAGTAATTCAATAACAAATTCTAAATTAAAAGATCTCTCGATAATCTATTTTTCATATGCCTAGGAGGATTATCGGGAATTGAACGTGAGGCAAGTTAGGATACTAGTGGATTCGAGTGGGTATGGGGTTTACTATGAACGGATAGATATCTAATTGGGGCTAAATCAGCAATTTATAGAACATTAAGATATTAATGGATAAGTTTATTAGTGACAAAGTAAGGAGTATTTCAGATTTTAGGAAGGATATTGGATTGTAAATATTTGTAAGATTTTGTAATTTTAAATTTTTATCTGCCACAGCATTGACAAATACTAAAAAATAAACCAAAACATAATAATAAATGGAAAATTATATTTGATAATATAAATTTATTTTAAAAGATTTTATTTCATTTTGTACTACGATTCATAATAATCCTTCATTATAAAACAGTATGCTCATTAAAAAAAAAAGAAAATCAAATTAAATGCAAAAAAATATAATTATCTAATTTGTCGAATTTTAATTATATTCAATGCATTTATTTAATTTTGTGTATAAAACATATACTGGAAATATTATAAATAAAAATAAAGATGTCGATAACAAGCTTTAGGAATAGGTGAATGTTAAAAAAACAAAAAAATGATAATAAAATAAATTGACAATGAAAGACGAATAAAATGAAACTTTATCAATTGATCTCCTAAAAAAAAAAGAAGGAAATTGAAACAATGACTTGTCAATTACCTGACAAGAACCACTGACTAGTGGTACTTCAATAAAAAATTCAAAATTAGAAGATTTCTCTCACGCAGGCGTGCGTACGTGCGTGAGTGCGTGTGTGTGTGTAATTAAGATTTTTGTATCTTAAATCATCTTGAATTATTATTTTATTGTAAGATTATTATTTTTTTTTTTTTAAATTCAAAAAAAATCTATTGTAATCACTTCTTTTTCTTCTTGATATTCTCTCTCGAAGAAATGTTGATCTTAGAAAAATAAAACAGTTCATTAACATATCAACCTTATATCAAAAGGGAAATCGCTTGAGAATTGTTAGTTTAAGATACACTGAATTTCTTTTTTATAATGTGTTTATAGATTTATCTTAAAACTCTTAGTTATTTTATTTTATTATTTTTTTAAACCGACATCAATAGAAATAAGAAATACTTCTTATAATACACTCGAAACTGTTTAATATTTTAGGAGTCTAAGATGTTCTTAGAAATGAATTGAGTTGTAGCAAAAAAAAATACAATAACAGTTTCGTTTACTCGGGTTATTGAAGCATGTAAAATAAGAACTTTAACAATTAGCATAATCAAACTAACTTTTAGCTTCTTTCAGTCAACCAAGCTTAATAAATTAATCAATACAACCAGAGGTCTTTTCTTTTCAATGTTTTTCTTCTAATATCTGCATCAGTCAGTAGTCAGATAATTAACTAATGGCTCAAGACGAATCGTAAGATCCAGGCCGTGACATCTCTTCCACAAATCAACCTCGACTGTTGCAGGAACACGAGCAGTTGCATTATCAATCCTTCGTGCCGGTGCATAACTTACTGGGATATTCTACAACCGAGGCATCAGAGGAATGCAGACACCTGCAGTTGACTGCAGTGGAATCCTTCAACGGTGGCACTTTCTTCTGTGGTAGCACTTTCTTATGTAAATGTTTTCTATGTACCTGTGAATATTACGAACAACAAAGTTTAATATATTCGTAATGTTGATGGTTCAGATATGGGAAATAAATCTAATTTAAAAGAAATAACAGCACATTTCACATTCAGAGCAATAAATTTCACATTCAGACACCGCACTCACAATTCCATGAACACACAATCAAGGAACACATTCATACACTACATCCGACAAACTTTATGGATGGAACAACATTTACACAGAATGTAGTCACTTCATTACTTTGTATTGAAAGTAAGGATGAAATTCTTTCATCTATTCCAAAAATCCTCAAATTATGTTGCACGAATATGTGCAATAACTCTACTGTCAATAAATTCAGGTATTGTCTCTATTTTCATTAGAGTGTATGTTTATTTGTAAATAAAAAAAAAAAAAAAATTACTTTACCACAAAAACCCATAAAGAGTCTTGGTAAGGTTGTACTATTTCTTGGTGTCCCTCTATGCAAAGAGAGGATTTTGTCAGAATCACAATCAACCGTCAGGTTTTTCTACATTTAAGGGTACCCACTTCATTGGGACTAGGTGTGGCACAGAAGCAAATCTAAATCCCAGTATCGATCCCAGATTGCTATAGCATACTAAATTATATGTTGAAAAATAAGAGAGCTAATAATATCTCCTGGTAAAAACGTTATTATAAAAATATCTTTCTTTCTTTTTTTTTGGCAACGTATCATATTTTAAAGAAAATCAAGAAGAATAACAAGTGATTTCGATGATTTTCTTTGAATTTAAAAAAAAAACATAACTTTATGAAATATTTCAGGACGATTTAAGATAAAAAAAGCCAAAATTATATCTACACGTTTTATGTCTACAAAACATTATATTTTCAAACCCTTAAATCAACTACTACTAATAATAAAAATTTATTACAAAAAATATATTTTATAATAATGTTTACCACTATTTCGATTACCTGTTTATGACATCCATTTGTCTAAAAACTTTTTTAAACTGGTAATTGAAATTGTGAAGCACATAAATATAAAGTATTGTTTATTTTTTATGTTATAGAATCTTATTGTTGTTGACGTAAGCGCTTGAAACTTTGGCTAAGCCATGAAACGTAGACCAAAAAGAGAAATAAAGAAATTATTCATAAGGAGATATCATTTTTTACAGCTCTGTTATTTTTCAATATATTATAAAAAATCCCCTGCCTAAATAATACATACCAGAATAAATAACTATCAGCTTTCTCTTGATTTCAACCCGGGTACTAGGAGTGCCGTGGCTATTGATAGAGCCACCAGGCAAAAAAAAAAAAAAAAAAAAAAAAATTTTTTTTAACTAGTTATAAATTATATAAATAAGTTATAAGTTATAAACAAAATAAATTATTTTGATCTTATTAGACAGAAATGGTTCTTGTAAAAAAAAAGAAGTGAATACAATGAATAGTAGTACATCATACCACCTTCTGCACTGTGTTCATTTGAAGTAACCATGGGTCAAATCAGTGAAACCAATTTTCAAAATATAAGCTTCCTACCTGTTTTAAAACCTTCTGCACATAACTTGATATATATGCATAATAATAATGCTCCTCTTTCATGCTTTAACCACTATAAATTTAGACAGATTTTGAGTGTGTCAGGAGACTTTCAGGAGTGTCAGGGACAATCTTGAAAACTTTCCAAAACTTTATACTAAATAATTTTTAAAAAATATACAGTGTCATGGTGATATAAAGTATCACATGATATAAAGAGCATTTAAAGCTATTTGCCAATTTCTGAAGAAAGAATCAATATAAAATGATAGACGAGTTGTTATAAAGGCGTTTTCCATAGTAATAAAGATATGAAAACTACTGTCAGAAGGAATATGAATTATTTAATTTAAAAACAAGCAATGCCAAACCAGCCTTGACAATACTGGAGAAGAGTCCAGAGGAAGATACCGGAGAACCAATAAGGACCTTCCAGGGACAGGACATTGTTGGGAGAGGGAGGGTCCTGGAAGCCAGGAAGGGGGGAGGGGGGAATTTTCATTAAGAGCCAACTACGTGCCGAACCGGAGCAGTTTTATTAAATGGATGCAAGGCCTCTCTAATTCCAGGCACCTACAGTCTCCTGTCGCAACCTCTTATCCAGTCACTAAGGCAGCTATGGGGAATTATATCTAGTGTACTCTACTTTTCTAGTTGCTGACGTCCGTTAAGAACTCCACAGGTTCTTTTCTTTACCTTGCCAAATAGTATGCAACGGAATTTCATCTCGGAGATCGATGAAGAGAATCGATGGTCCAAATCGATTCCTAGGTACCGAATCATACCGGTGACACTGTAATACGAGTTAAGTTATCAGACACATCAATTCTTCTCTTAATGACCATGCTTCCTTTTTACAGAATTAAATACAATTCCCATGCAGGTAAACTCCAGTTTGTTAAAGATATTTATTGGCTATTGTAAAATAAGAAAATTACTCTAAGCATTAAGAAAATTAATCCTCAAATCATTAAAATAATGCCACTCATACAATAACACCATTTTGTTATAGATTTTCAATATTCCTTATGAAGATATGTCCAGTAGTAATGATCATTACATGTTATAACTAATTTAGCGCATATGCAATGTTTTCATTTCCTTTCAAGGAACATTTTCATTTCCTTAATCAGCAATTGAATCCTTGGAATGTTAATCTTTGTAAATAAGGATTAGAAATTTCATTATATTATTGTACATTGTCTGAATCATAATTAATAGCATACATTATATACTATGGATACTAAACGCTACTATCAGTTTAATAATTTCTTTTAAGAATGATTATTATTTTTTAAATCAATTTATTTTGCTTTTTTAGCATTTTTTGAAAATTGATATTTACAACTGTATATTACATATACATCCAGTAAATGAGTGGAAACATTATCGGGAATGGATTGGGAAGCAATTTGTGCTACTAGTGGATTTGAGTGGTTATGGAGTTTACTATGAAAGGATAGGTATCTCGTTTGGGGTTAATCAGCAACATATGGAACATTAAGATATTTATGGATAAGTTTGTTCGTGATAAAATAAGGAGCATTGAGAATTTATTGAAGAATTTTGGATTGGAAGGATTGGAAACGAGAAGAATTGGAAGGTTTAGTTGAGCTCCAGAGCTCAACTAGGTCCAAATAGTTCTGATAACTGTCATGTAAATGAGTCTTTTGTAGTAAATCGGGAGTTTTGAACGTTTGTCTAGTAAATGTTGAAGAAGTCGAAAACGACGAGCAGATTCCTGTCGTTTTAGTCTTGTATGATGATTCCAAGTAGAGTATTTTTAAATTATGTTTTTAAATAGCCATTTATTTTTAAACCGAGCTATCGTCACCGAGAATAGATAATCGGTTTCTTGGTATCAGTACTGTATTAATCGAGAATCGAAAAATTTTGATAACAACACATCGCTGGATGAAAGCAATTAAAAGAAACTGACAACAGCAATAAAGAGACGCTAGATTTTATTATATTATTATATTATTGATGTTTAAAATATACACAAGTAAATGATTGGTAACATGATTACAATGACTGATAAATAACGTGTTAAGAAACTAGCAGAGCTTCAATAAATGTTTTACATTAAAAGGTATATATTTTCTTTTGAGAAGCCTCGTAGGGTTAATGCTAATTCAATAAAACGCGATTAGAGAGACTAGCGGATTTGAGTGGTTATGGGGCTTTCCATAAAAGGTTAACTTTCTGGTTTTAGGCAAAGCAGCAACACATATGACATTTAGATGATTATGAATAAGATTATTTATGACATAAAGAGCTCTGAAATTACAAAGGTGTTGGATCGTAAGGATTGGATAAAAATTTGGAGGTTTAGTAGAACCCCAAAAGTGAGTTCCGTATGCCCAAATAGGTCTTTTTACTGTCATATAAAAGAGTCTTTTATATTTAATGGAAGCATAGAACGTTTGTCTAGCAAATGGTAAAGCAGTCAAGAACGAAATGGATTATAAGTTAAGCGTTTGTAAAGCAGTCAAGAACGAGAGCAGTTTATAATCTTGTCATTTTAATCTTTTATGTAGATCGCCTGATATAGTGGTAAGCGTCCTATCAATCTTTGAAATATATAACCTTTCATTGGTCTCTGCAAGTAAAACTTAAAGGGTTGAAATAATACCTTTAGGCCTATGATTAAAATTGTAATAGGCATGTTAAAGTTCGAATATTTCATAGAAAGGAGCCCACAAACAAGATTTTTTATTTTACCTCGTACTGTATATATTGATCATACGCTGGTGTGTTCTAAGTCACCGGATAATGAACAAGAGTTCCTGAGATTGTCTTTGTATTTTAGTATTTTATAAGAAGTATTTACAATTTTTTTTCTCTGTAATTTGATGATTCAGTGCGTTCAAAAATTGATAAGTGAAAACTAATAATATTTTAAATATTGTTACAGTGACAAAATTTTGGATAAAGTTAATTAGCAGAATGTCAAAACCAGACAGTACATCCTTAGTGATCTATTGAGGTTGGCTTGAGGAGCAATTGACAGTTGATTGTGTCACATAAGTCAAGGAGCTGGAGGGGAGAATTAGTCAGGCTTCTGTCTCCAATGTTAGTTCGAATGTAATAATTCAAAATACTTATAAGATGTTCTTATTTTCGCTAAAATTAAATAAATTGATCTACGATTTAGATATGAAAATAAAATATAAGAGATTTAAGTAGTCAATCCAACCGGAGTAGAATACAGGGTGAGTACCTCTTAGTGAAAAAAAAAAAATGGGTGAAACTAGATGAAAAATGTAGTAAAATTCCGCAGATCTCACCTTTCTATTCCATTCTTAGATATACAATAAATCTAAGACTTTTTTGAGGAAACCACGTTTTTTTTAACATAAAATGTGTAATATCTCCATTTTGTTTAAATATATTTCAAACTTTGACCACCTTTTCGGATTTAGCACCAAATTTCCTATAACAGCAGAGTACATATAACCTTGAATTTTACCAGCTTGTGACCTAAAGAACAACTTGAGCTTTACCTTATTTAGGTGAGTTGCAATGTCTTATATTTCTTCAATAACTCACCGTCTTTTTAAAAATCTATATACAAAACTGCAAATTTTTCAGAAACTTGCAAATTTAATCAGCTTTCAAATAATATGTTAAGAGTAATGAAACTGTTTCGATTTCATGGAGAAATTTACTTTTGAAACCGAAAAACCATGGTGTTCTCATTTGGCATACAAATCAGTTAATTGTGCAAATACAAAATCATGACTATCCCTCAATGGAAATTTATATTTTAAACATATAAACATATATGTTTATATAAACATATAAACATTTCAATGGAATCAAAAGCAAAGAAAAAAAAATATTGTTTAATAAAAAATATAGAAAAACTGACAATAAACCGTCACCAGATCAGAGGATCTTAAGTTAATACATTTATTTATTTATTATTATTATTGAGGATTTATTTTATTAGATTTTCAATGTAAGGTTTAAAACCCAATGATACTGAACATAGACCTCAATTTTGCCGTTACCTTCCCCTGTAAAAAAATCTGATCTATCCATAAAATTCACCTCAAAAAGAGGTATTCTTCAATACAATCTGCATTCAAAAACTAACGAAAAAATAAGGTCTATGTTCATTATCATTGGGTTTTAAACCTTACATTGAAAATCAATTATAACAATAATTTTTTCTTTGCTTTTTATTCCGATGAAGAGTTTATTATATTTAAAATGCACAATTCCTTTAAGGGATAATCATAATATTTTATTTATATAAATAACTGATTTGTATGCCAAATGAGAACACCATGGTTTTACTGTTTTAAAAGTAAATTTCTCTGTGAAATCGAGACAGAATCATTACTTTTTAGATATCATTTGAAACGTGATTAAATTTGCAAGTTTTTGTAAGATTTGCATTTTGTGGATAGATTTTTCGAAAAACGGTGAGTAACTGAAGTAATATAAGACATTGTAACTTACCTAAATAAGGAGAAGATCAAGCTGTTCTTTAGGTCACAAGTTTGTAAAATTCAAGGTTACATGTACTCTGCTGCTTTAGAAAATTAAGTGCTAAATCCGAAAATGTGGTCAAAGTTTGAAAAATATTTAAACAAAATGGAGATATTACAGCCATTATGGTAAAAACCGTTGTTTCCTAAAAAAAGTCTTAGATTTATTGTATATCTGCAACGGATTATAATAGAAAGGTGAGGTCTGCGGCATTTTACCAAATTTTTAATCTAGTTTCACGCAATTTTTTTTTTTTACACAAAGAGGTACTCACCCTGTATACTGGACATGGGCTCAAAAAATTAAGTAGAATTACTTAAGAAGACATGAATATCGTTTAAAAATTTGTATGCAATAAAGTTTCTGTCATTATGTGCACCATTCCTTTTAAAATCTACAATTTCTAAATAATGAACTAAATTTTCTAACACTTTTCTGAGAAATCATTATTAGGTATTTTACGAATTTGCTCTAACCGAAATTTCTGGTGGCTAATAAGTGACAGGCAACACGTGAGAAGAACAGCTGCAAAGCGACACGACACTGGAACAACTGTCGCCTGAATCAGTCGAGAAGTTGGTTGATTTACGGTTTCTCTATGCGATGGAGTTGACGCCATCAGTTCGCAACTTGGTCTTGTCGTGTGAGAGATCCCATTTGCTACATCTTCTCAGTGTAGCAACCAATCTCAGGACGATTTTTAAATTAACAAGAAGAGGAAATCTATAAAAAAAAAATCAAAAAAAAAAAAAAAAAAAAAAAAAAAAAAAAAAATCAAGGGAAAGTAGGTAATAAAACATAATTTTATGGTCACAGGAAAAAAAAAAAAAGAAGCCAGTATAACTTAAATAGGCTAGAATTATTTTTCTTTGTATTTATTTTGATCGCTCCCTGACCAACGTTTATATCCGATTATTTTGGGTATTAAAATCTATTAAAATTGCTAATTTGAAAAGACAAGCATTTTGATATGATAAATCATGATAAACAGTGCTGTCCCTCATAAAATGAGGGGAATTGACTGAAACATTAAAATTAGATAATGGTTCGAAAAAAACAAAATAATCAACATAGTTTTCAGCACAACACCTGAGCTAAAAAAAACAGTCTTACACTGTTGCAGTTTGAACTGTTAGATGTAAAGAAACAATCACAATGTGGGGATCTATTTATTTTTGTCTGTTATCTATCAATCTTTTGCTGTTAACAATATTTACAATAATTTAAAAACAAAAATGATATTCCATTTACATCAGGATTAATTATGTTTTGTTTGTTGGTTTATTGCGGCTTAACGTCCTTGTGAACTCAACTAGGGCAGGAAGGACGGGTTATTCTACAGGTTACCAACCTATTCTAGACTATTTATTTTTTTATATTTAATAATTATTTATTTATTTAATTTTGTATTATTTATTTAATATATAGCTCATGGGGCCTCTAACCGAAGTTGTACACGGTACCTAATATTGTAACCAAATAAATCTTGAAAGCAACAAAAGTCAAAAGGAAAATGGACGGATTATCCTTGGACTTTTTTAAAATGATCTTTGGAATATTGTAAAAAAAAATACTAAACACAAAATAATATGACAATCGAAATTACAAATCTATTTTACATAAATTATTAAAATTCAAAATTCTTACAAAACTATGATTTACAGAATTAATAATTAATAGATGTCTTTTCTATAACATTATTTCCTCTAGTGCCATCTAGAATGATAATACTTCACGCACGACTGAGCGGTAATACAGGTTTAGTATTCACCAATCTTATCAGGCAACTAGCTGATAGTGGATCTAACTATTGGGTCACATTCAATTTCTTTTACTTCACACTATAATAAAAGTTATGGGCTTTTCGTTATTTGCAAAATATTGTTAAAAAATAATAAATAATGTGGAGATTGTCAGAATTCTGGAATAAAAGTGGAATTTCTTTCTATACGCGAATCTGGGGAGCTTAAAATTCGAAGGAGTTGAGTTGTCGAATTACTGTAAAATCTATTTACTAACAAACCTTAGTTAATATATAAGTTAGTATGAAAATATTTTATTACTTAATCCGTATAATTCGTAAATTAATTGATACGATAGCCAGTTCATAATCTCACTTTGTACTAATTGACCTAAAATATATTCATAAAATAATTATAACAATGATTAATTACTTAATAACCTTCATGAATAAGTCATACCAGCTATTCGTTATCTAACTAACTGAATATCACATTGTTAAATGCTAGTTGTTTTTTTTCTAACCAAAGCTTTTAATTTAATAAATATAACAAACTCCCGTAGATAAGGGAAAAAATCGACAGTGCTATAGAGTACAATTTTATTCATTATTAATATGCGAATCAAAGAAATATCAGTACAAAACTTTATATCTATAAAATGTAGTTTTGATAAAAATAAAATAAAATAAAAAAAGGATAAAATATATAAAAAACAATTTCTTAAATATTTACATTCCGGCTTAAGTTTTGTGTTAAACTTCTTTGAACACGTTGAAGGGTTAAGCAGGATTCCAGGAGATCCTAACGGTACTATCTCACTTCCACTGATCGTGAGCCATTGAAGGCAGAGTAAGGTGAATAAAATTAATACACACTTTTATTCATAAAAGTAAAGTCATGAAGTGGTCAATCAAGTGCTTAATTTAAATCGCCCGTGGTATATGCTATATAAATGTATTTATTCAGTCATGCCTAAATTATTTTAAGTAGATAATTTTTTGTATTGCAATATTATAACTCTGATAGCCTAGCGAGTTGGGGTGAGAGTGTCAGAGCACCAGGTACAGAAGATCAGGAGTTCGATTCGCACCTGGGTCAGTTGATATTTATTAAGTTGCGTTCTTGTGAAATCAAATTCAGCTTTTTTATTCTCGAATAAGGTTGGTAACCAAACACTAATCCATCCTTTCTGCCCTGTTTGGAATACAAATGAACGTTAAGCCATAACATATATTTTTGATACCATAATTATTTTATATAACTTATAAACATGTTAATACAATAATGAAAACCAAAAAATAAAAGTATTCTCAAACTCTACCGCAAATAATTTAGCCAAAAATATTCCAATCTGAGGCGAGTGTAGCTTCGATTCAGTTGGCTCAATCCAGAATCACCATTTTAATGAATAGCTTCCGGCGTCGTTCCGTCTTATTACGCAATTTAATTCCTTTTCCCTTTGACAAAGCTCTAAAGCAACCTTCCTCAAAGGATTTTGAACCATTATTAATACTCATCTCATTATTTGTAATAGTTGTAATATTATATTATTAATGATTTGTTGTGTTTAATGAACAAAAATGCTCTTCATTCTAATATCAAACGCATAAAAATTCTTGACATGAAAATTAACATACATTAATTTTATTATACACATTAATTAATTATACATTCTTGAATTAATTAAGTATATTAATAATAAAAATATTAATATCAATTCATAATAACTAATTATGTACATATTACTAATATACTATTATTTTATTTTTATGAATAGACATTTTTATTAATAATAGTCCATAAGGATTTTATAATCATTTGCTGATGTTACATCTACTTGTTTGAATTATATTTTCTATAAGCATGCAATTTTAAAACTAAACATATTTTAAAAAATAAAATAAATAATTTACAACCAAAAAAAAACCATGATAAAAAACAAAATCTAAAAAATCTAATGAAAGAACATTATTCACTTTAAAAGCGAATAAAGAAAAATACACAACTATTACCAGGAGACCTTCCGGAGAGGAAATAAAATTTCAAAAAGAATTTGAAGGATTTATTTATTTGTGGTTTTTATTGACTTTAAATCAAAATTACCTCACCAACTTTGGTTAAAATATAATCTAACCATTTCAAATTCTTTTTTCAATCCGAACAACCACTCATAATTCCATCATATCATTCCGAATTCTAACCAAATTTCTATTGCCATAGACCTCACGTCCTAACTTTAACATTAGTAATGTTTCTTAAAACTAAAGCTTTGAGAAAAAAAACTCAATTTCGTTTGTATTGTTCAATTAAGTAACATATTTAAATAGAAAATAGGAAAATCTAATCTTCGAAACCATCAAATTTTTCCATCCTAAAAAATTTAAAAACAAAATTAAATCTTTCTTTATGATAATTAATATATATATATATATATATATATATATATATATATATATATATATATATATATATATATATATATAGAATAGAAATAGAATAGAAAGAAAACTTTATTCTGGGACAAAGTCCCTTAAGAATAACATTAAATAATACAAAGTAAGATCATAACTGGCCGAGAGGCTGTTAAAAATAAAACAACATAGGTAAAATTAAATACAAATATGTATGAAAAAAAATACCGAGAAAAAAACTAGAAAAAGAAAAAACTATTAATAAAAAGAGAGTGAAAAAATAAATGTACAAATAAAGAGGTTAATATTGTAAACAAAAATGCAGAACAGAAAAAAAAAAAAAAAAACTTAAAGAAAAATAAAAGATAGAAACTCAAAAATTAGCATTACAAGAAATCAAAACATTATCATAGTCAAACTATAATTTTGGCTAATGTTTTATGTCTGACGGTCTTAGTAAATAAATTAGACGATTACATACATAGTACATACATCCTTATAATTAGGAGAGCGTCGGGTTGGAGGGAAAGAAGATGGTGAAAGAGTAGTGTTTTGAATGTTCCAAGGGAAGAAGCATTGCGGATACAGGGGGGGGGGATTTTTCTGGAGGGAATTCCAAAGAGTAGAGGATCGGACAAGGAAGGAACGTTGGAATGCAGTACTTCTGTGGGATGGAGTATAGAGATCGGAAAGACGAGATCTTGTATGCAGTGAATTGATAGCAGACTTGAATTTCAGGTTACTGTAAATAAAGGGAGGGTGACGGGTGTTTATAACTTGGAATAGGTAGGAGCCTAGGAAGTACTTTCTGCGGAAGGGGGGGGGAAAGCCAATTCAAATCCGTGTAGAGATGCGAAACATGGGAACGTCTCGATGTTACGAAGACAAACCTGATGAAGCAATTCATGATGCGTTTTAATCTGTCTTCAAGAACCGTCGAGAGCCCGCCATATATCACGCTACCATAGTCAAATTAGGGGAAGATAAGGGAGGATACTAGAAGTTTGCGTGTGGGTAGGGGAAGGAGGTGACGGGATCGGTGAAATAGTTTTAGGATACCGATTGACCTTCGGGAGATTTGTGCAATATGGGATTTCCAGGAGAGGGTTTGATCAATGGTTAAGCCTAAATTTTTAACAGAGGAATGGAAAGTTATTGGATGACTATTAAGGAATAATGTGGGAAAGTTGGCATTTGAATGGAGAAGGGAATGTGATCCTATGGCAATTGCTTGAGTTTTAGCTGCGTTTAATGTTAATTTGTTCAGATTTGCCCAGGCATAGGTTTCGTCTAGGTGTTCCTGAATTTTGGCAAACGCAGCTGACATTTCGGATGGAGGAAAGGAGAAGTAAATTTGGAAGTCATCGGCATAAAGATGGTGGGAACAATGGTGAATTGAATGGGGAAGATCATTGATGTAGGAATTAAACAGTAGAGGGGAAATGCTCGAACCTTGAGCTACTCCTGACTGTAGAGTGAGAAAAGAGGATAGGCCTTGGTTAGGAGTGGCAACTGCTTGGGTGCGGTGGGAAAGGAAAGATTGAAACCAAAGGAGGGAGATGTGGGAAAAGTTCAATGATTTCAATTTGGAAAAAAGGATATTATGGTCTAAGGAATCGAATTCTTTAGAAAAATCAAGGAGGATCAGGATGGTCAGTTTTTTTTTGTCCATCGCTGCTTGGATGTCAGTGGTAATTTTAATGAGTGCAGATTGTGTTGAGAAGCCGGGACGGAAACCAGATTGGAAGGGATCAAGTACCTTGGAATCTTCTAGGAAATTGGAAATTTGGGATTGCACCAATCTTTCTAGGGGCTTAGAAAGATTGGAAAGTATGGATATAGGGCGGTAGTCCTTTGGGGATATAGGGTTTGGGTTCTTGTTGATGGGATGAATTAAGGCCTTTTTCCAGGAAGTGGGAAATACAGAGTTTTGGAGGGAAAAATTATATATGAAGAGGAGAGCCGGAAGGATTTCAGGAAGGCATAATTTCAATAATTTAACGGGAATGCCGTCTATACCAGATGAGTTGGATTGAGACTTCATAATGGAGGTAATTAGATCGGAGGGAGTGATATAAGAAAAATAAAAATTATTATCGTTATATGCAGGCGGAGGTAAGGGCAGGGAGGGTCGAGAAGGAGCAGATGAAGTGGAAGAAACGAAATAGGAGTTTAACTCGTCCGGAGTGACAGGAAAGACTCCCGAGGGAGAGGAACTAGGAGGATCACACAAGGAAAGTTTGCGGAGGAGCAGCCATTTGGATTTAGGATCGGGTGCAGATGAAAGGGCTTCGTGGAAGAAATTGGATTTTGTTCGCCGGATCGTGGATTGCGTTAAATTTCAGAGAAACTTAAACGCTTGATAGTCCTCTTCAAGCCTGGTGCGTCGGTAGCGTCTTCGGGCAGCCTCGCGTCTTCTTTGCAAATCTTTATATATATATATATATATATATATATATATATATATATATATATATATATATATATATATATATATATATATATATATATATATATTTTTTTTTTTTTTTTGTAATTCAAAATTTTAGGTAATTTTTCTGTGAAAAATCTAAAAGTTTTCATTATAAAAGGAATCAAACATTTCATTTTTTAAAAATTTCAAAGCCAAAAATAATGATATTTAGTGTTACCAATTTCATTCAATCAACAATAAAATAGAATTAATAATTTAGTGAAAAAAACAACATAATGATATCATATTAAACAACTTATAACAAATAAAAATTTGTTATAAAATGGGAGTTACACTTGTTGAGCACAGTGCACGGCAAAAAAAGTCTGTGGATCAAAATCGGTAACAGTCGGTCCCCTTTTAAGTTAAAATGACAAAGTGAATGTAAACGTTCATGTTTAATTAAAAGGTTTGGCAGGTTTCCACTCACCATATTCTCCCAACCTTTCATACACTAATCATCACCTTTTCAAATCTCTGGACAATTGTCTCCGGCAGAAATGTTTTGATTGCTGATAATTGGAATTAAATAATTTTTTTTCATTGATGAGGTATAGTTGACTGTTAATTATTAGGAGAAGTAGATAGTTGGGGTATGCAGTCATAAAGATACACAGCAATTAAAAAATAAGTTTTTTAATTTTTAATGCCAACGTTTCAACTTGCATTTCAAGCCTTCATCAGGGCTTCAGACTTATGTAAACCAGAAACTGTATACATGAACAGTTGAAACGTAGGCATTAAAAATTAAAAAAACTCATTTTGTAATTGCTGTGTATCTTTATGACTGCATACCCCAACTATCTACTTCTCCTAATTTTTTCTCAATAAAGATCAATCATTTTTTTAAAAACGGCAATTGGGATCTTGCACCACGATGGGACTAAGTTATTGCAATGGAGATTATTTTAATAAATAAATTTACTGGATGGTTATTGTTTCATTAAAAAAAAACCACAGGAGTTCTGAAACGACCAGGTATTTGTACCTTAGCCCTCTAGTGCATAGTGTAGCATATCTGCAACATTATATTTATACTTATGGCAGCGAACTCTCTTTGCGTTTTCTGGAACTAAATCTTGGTGTAGCGATGCTACATGATCCCTCTAGGCATGAGAGGACGTTGCATGCCCTAACTGGACCAGGCATGTCTCTAATTGTCACTTATACCTGCAAGTCCTCAGTTGTGGAGACTCCTCCTTCCTTCCAGTAAAGTGTTCTTATTTCTTTTTATAACATCCATTGTGTTTTTTTTATCAAATAAAATTTCTGTGGCTTTTCCCAAGATATGTAGTTTGTAAAATTTCAATGTCGGATAAAATTCTTGTATTTTATTATCGAGATAAATCACGTTTGAGTTATGTGCAACATAATGTATATTAATTATTAAAATGGTTTGAAGGTGAAAAATATTTTTTCAGTATTTTTCTGTTAATAACCTGACCAAAACATTAAAAAAAAATGTATTAAAATGAAAAAGGAAAAATCAGGCACTAAAGGGTTAAGGTTATTAGGCAAGTCAATATTGTCTAATTTAGTATTGCAATATTTTATCTTTAAGTAATTATAAAATTTTAGGTCTATTAATAAGAATTCTATAAGTATTAGTTACTAATTAGAAGTAGCTCGTTTAGTTAGAGATAAGAATGATGAATTACTGTATCTCCAACATTGCCTCGGACGACTTAAGTAAGGAGACAAGTTGCAACACTTAAGCCCCAGTATTAGGCCGCCTTGAAGTTGCTCTCCGCTTATCGAACCAACGCAGGGACCCCGCTATAACAGAGCGGAGACCATTTCACGTTAAATAGTTAACTCCATCAGTTGTCCATTAGGCTCTGACAGTTCGTGAAGTGTCCACACTGCTTCGCTGCTAATGCCATGCGACTCCCCTCGGATCATGACTAAATCAAACCTCATCTCATATTTATAAATTTCATTAAATTTACAAAATGGTCACAACGGGACTCTCACAAACCTTTGAAGAGTTATACTGAGGTCAGTAAATATAATTGAAGAGTTTCGTGGATAAAAGGGTTACGTCACATTTTTTTAAAATACAAATAGTTCATTGGATGAAGAATCTACGTGCAGAGGTGTTAGGTAGCAAAATTTTAATATGTTAAAACAAATAGAAAAAGAGATATGAAGTAGATGAAGGGGTTGTGTAACAGTCCACTGCCAAAAGAAATAGTTAAAAAAAAAAAAAGAAAAAAAAAAACCTTTAACATAATTTACTCAAAAGTGTGCTTTGTGACATAACCCCTTCAATCAATCACCTAACTAAATTAAAATGTCACTAATATATTTAAAAAACCTACTAATCTTCTGGCCTTAGTAAATAGGCCATTTCCAGGTTTACAAAGAGAGTATCGTGTGATTGATAAAATTATGAGTAATTTAAAAATCAATATTTATTTAAAAAATACAAAAAAAAATAGAGATGGAAACTAAGAAATAAACAATAATGCTCCTCTAGGAAAAAATTCTCATCACTCTCTAGATTACTCATAAAATTGGTAACTCCTATTATTTTATTTTACTTTGGACTTACTTAAATCTTAAAGTAGTTTTTAGGGTAATTTTTCACGATATTTCAGTGTTTGATCTACTGAAAACGTTTTATTGTATTTTTTTTGTCTTTTAGCCTGGGGGCCTAAAGTTTTTTGTCTAGAAAAAAAATAATTTAGTGTACTTTTTTCGTTTAGATATGAAAAAATGAAGGAGCTAAGTCACATTTTCCTGCTAAAGGATTTAAAAAAAAAAAAATATTTATTGATATTTACAAGTATATACATTATATACAAATAATTTGAGGATAATGATTACAATGACATATCAATAACTTGTGGAGGACTACTCACTAGTAGTATTAAAACAGTTTGAGGTTTTATTTATTTACATATTTCATTTTATTTGTCGTAATATATATTATAAGATCCGTAAAGCCATCCATATTATTTATAGACCTTTAGTCTCTTTCAGACAGATTGTAATGTTTGTTTATTTCGTTTAACGTCACTTTATGCTGCTATGGCTAATCAGACGGATGGGAGTCCTACATTTTGCCTATCCAGGTATAATTAGGATAGGGATCTTTAACGAGTACCTGACATCGCACAGGCTCGGGACCACCCATTTTACGTCCCTTCCGAAGGACGACATAGCTAAGGATTTTTTACTCCCTTTAAAAAATCCTAGGGTCATCTGCAGGGCTGCGAACCCGCGATCTTGGGTTTAGTAGGTTGCTATGCTAACCACTACACCTCAGGTGACATCGACAGATAGTAATGTTTTATCATTAAAAATATTTTTAAAAAAAAAAAAGGAGCACTTCAATAAAAATTCTCTTGGCTATCTTATTTTTAGACACCTCGGATGGTTATCGATAATTGAGTTTAATATTAAGATATTTATGGGCAAGTATGTTTGTGACATAATAAGGAGCATTGAGGATTTTACAAACGATTTTGTGAAGCGTTTAGTAGAGCCCCAAAACTCAAATCCGTATGTCTTAATAGGCCTAATTATTTTCAAGTAAATAACTCTTTATTGGGAGCTTCGAACTCTTTTGTAGTAAATGTTAGGATAGTCGGAAATGACGAGCAAAATGTAAAAAAAAAAAAAAAAAAAAAAATTAGTCACAAATTACTGAAAATTGAAGTTATGAGTAATAACATTGATTTCTTTAAATACTAGTACTCAAGATTAAAATTATTAGAATTATATTTATATTTAGAAATATAATTATATTATATTATAAGTACCCATTATAATCTTAGCTATAAGGACCTGAAAATGTACACCTTTAACCATTTTGATAAAACTATACGCCTAAGATACGTCAATAACTATTCGACATTCTCAAAACCATCCATCAAATTTAAGGAACGATATTAAAAGTCAGTCCAGTTTATATTATCGTTAGAGTAATCTCCTTGTGGCTCTCTCAAGATCAGTAATAACCAACTTTTCAAAACATACCATGCCTCTGAGGCGTAGCTTCTAATGTAAATCTTTACGTCCCTTGAGCGTCGCTAAACCACACATTTAATTTTCCTGATGATTTAATTAAAGAAAATAAATGAAAAAATAGTAAAAAAAAAAAAAAGAAATAATAAACGAAATTGCTCGATATTAAGGTAGGTTTTATGATGTGATAATCAATGCCTAAGAAATTCATAGCTATCCATACTGAAACAGATCGTAACTTACCGTACAGAGAAAATCGCAACAGGTCCTTCTTCGGGACATGCATTCCTTTGCCAATTCTACCTTCAATAGAATAAACTTTTGAGAATCAAAATATGCAACCAAAGATGTCATTTTACAAACTGTATCAACGAAATTCCCTTATTGATCGTTCAGTTCCCATAAGTCGCGTTTACACCAAAGTTGACAACTAAGTTTTGCACAAGTTGCAGCAATTTGTTGCTTTTTCTACTAAATACAGCAACTTTTTCTGTCTTCCACTTGTGGAGAGACAAGTCTTCCACTAAATTCTGGTTTCTCGCGGAGTGTCGGTAAATATCAAAAAAAGCTGACAACTAAAAGTGGAAGATTTGTTGCTGCTCACTTCGCGAAAGCAACTTGTAGAAAACTAGTGAAGAACTGTTCCCCCCTCTACGCGCCCCGGACCTGACGTTCGGCTGACGGAGAAGTCATCCCCTGGTCCTAATCAGTAAAATACCTTGGTTTGACTCTATACAGATCTCTAACATACACAGACTAAATAAATGATAAAGTAGACAAAGTAAAAAATAAAAAATCATATAGAATATGTTTCCATATTTACACAAAACTCTAAATTAAATCCTATAAATAAACTATATATTATATTATATAAAACAGTTATTCGTTCCCAGATTACATATGCCTCACCTGTGTGGAGCTCAACTTGTACAACCAACTACCGCAAACTCGAAAGGATACAAAACTTGTGTATGAGGATAATCAATTATCACCCTCGATATATAAAAATATCGACAATGCTTCACATCTACGATCAAACAAAAACATACTTTGGAAAAACAACAATTTCAGAAAATTCCCTTACTCAGAAATCGGTAATTACAATAAAACATTACTTAAAAGATATACGCACAAAAGGACGAAATATGTACTCCTCACTTAATCTAAACCTTTCACGCCGATTCTTTGGCAACAAGTTTTCCACTTGTTGTTCAAAATTTGAGAAGAGCAACTTTTTGTTGTTAACTTTTAGTTGTCAACTTTGGTGCAAACGCGGCTTTAACTAAGACCATAACTAGTCATTTACCCTAAAGTGATTGTAGAAAGTGTTAAAAAAAAAAAAAAAATTAAAAATTACAACATTAAAATTACCTATAATCACTCTGATACCAAATGTCCAGATGTGTGATTCTAAAAGACATTTAGGAAATTAATAATGCAAAGAAAGAAACTGGAGTACTTAATTTGATTCAAAATAGTAAGAAAACTTACTTTTTTTTTAACAAGAAAATATTAATAGCTGAAAAATTAATATATATAATTACTTACAAATGATTAAAATATGTTGCTTATTATTTACAGATAAGAAAATACGGTAATAGGAACGAAAATACAATAAACCTTATTCGAGTCCGCTTGACTAATAGCAATTAATAGGATACAGTATGTGTAAAGTCATTTAATGATACATAAACAAAGTTGGTATTAATGCTCCAGAGATCAAGGGAATAATAGACCTACACAGTTGTGCCAATCGCAGCATCTGAATTAATGTTTATATATAAACATTTTGTCAGGCTGTATATTATCTAGTGCTATCATAGGTGTAGTACAGGGGTGCTCAAACGGTCGATCGCGATCGACTAGTCGATCGCGAGTGCTTTTTGGGTAGATCTCGAGAAGAAAAAAAATTTTAATAAGTAGGTAGGTAACTAAACTACAAAAATGTATTACGTAATAAAATAACACTGCTTGCGGCAAAAGGTGGCTTTATCAAAGGAACGCGCGGCACTTGTCAAAGAAAAGCCGTGTTGTTTCTAGACGAGAGACAGTACAGTCTAGTTTCGGGCGGCGCGTTTGACGGGAACATTCGAGACTTTCGTTCACGCCGATATAAATGTTGCGCCTGCAGGAATTGGAGTCATTCTGAATTGTAACTTGATGGCGATCCTACGTCGATACAAAGTTTATTATTAAATAGTGGAAAATGAGTGCAGTGAAGAAATCTAAAACGTATCATTTTAATAAGGATTGGGAGGAAGAATTTTTCTTTTGTATGGTGAAGGGTAAGTGCATTTGTGTTATTTGTCGTGCGTCAGTTGCAATACCTAAGCGTGGTAACTTAGAGAGGCATCATAAAACGGTTTATAAAAACTATGAAAAGGATTTTCCGCTACCGAGTGAATTAAGAAAACGAAAAGTAAGTGATTTGATATCTTGTTTGAAAAAAGAACAATCCATGTTCACAAGACCAGCCAAACAATCAAAAGCTGCTACGATCGCGTCATTTAAAATATCTCATATTTTAGCGAAACACAAGAAACCATTTGAAGATGGATCGGTGGTGAAGGAAGCATTTATTGAAGCGGGTGAGACTTTATTTGGAGATTTTAAAAATAAAACAGAAATCATGTCTGCTATTAGAGAACTTCAGTTATCTCGTCCGACTGTCACAAGGCGTATTGAAGTCATGAGTCAGGACATCGCAGATAAACTAAAACATGATATCATGGAATGTACATACTTTTCTTTACAGTTCGACGAATCCATCGATATGACAGACACTGCCCAGCTGTGTATTTTTATTCGGATGGTATTCAATGACATGTTGGCTAAGGAAGAATTTTTGACAATCATTCCTCTGAAGGGGAAGGCCCATGGCGAAGATATATATGACGTTTTCTTCAATTTTGTAAAAAACTACGAGCTACCAATATATAAATTAGTGTGCATTACAACCGATGGAGCACCAGCAATGACTGGAAACAAAAACGGTTTTTGTGGCATTGTGTCGAGCTAATGAAGAATTCCCTTCATTTTTTTCATTCCATTGCATTATACATCAACAAGTTTTTTGTTCAAAAGTTTTAAACACGGAGGAAATTATGGGCATTGCAACAAAAATTGTGAATTCCATCCGTGCACGTAGCTTGCAACGGCGGCTCTTTCAGTTGCAGTTGGAAGATAGGGAGTCAGCTGAACACACTGATTTAGTTCTTCACACGGACGTCAGTGGTGGTTGAGTCGCGGAAAATTCCTAGAAAGGTTTCAAGAATTATTGCCCGAAATAACAGCTTTTCTAGACGAAAGAGGTGATGACACTCAGATTTTGAAAAACGAAAAATGGCTAAATGATTTGGCATTTTTGACTGACATCACAATGCACTTAAACACCGTTAACTTGGAGCTTCAAGGTAAAGGAAAAAAACTATTATTGAGATGATTAGCGCAGTAAACGCATTCAAAAGTAAATTGCAACTTATGATAGGATCTGAAACATTTTCCGTCTTTGAAAGCAAGGATTCCTCAGTTGAATTATGATACGTATGAGGCTGAATTATCAAATATTTTGGGACAATTCGAAATGCGTTTTTATGATTGCAGTAAATTGGAAAATATAGCATCATTTATGAGTTATCCTTTTTCATGTAAAAACATTGAGGAATTAGCTACTGAAATAGCAAGTCAGTTTAATATGAACTCATGTTCTGTTGAAAATGAGTTGGTGCAGATTATATCAGATATACATCTCAAAGCTACAGCATCTGATACAAATTTCTGGTGTTTTATATCTGAAGATAAATATCCGAATGTAAGGCAAATCGCCCTTCAACTGACGGCATTTTTCGGGTCAACTTACTTGTGCGAGTCTGCATTTTCTGAAATGAAGATAATTAAGTCAAAATATCGCAATCGACTAACTGACGATCATATGTCATCATGCTTGAGATTAGCACTCAGTGGTTACGTACCATCTTATGAAAAGTATGCTGAGGACATGCAGTGCCACGCTTCAACATCCAAAGCCACTCCTTAGTTAAGTTTAACACCATATGTAACTCTTTTGTTTTGTAACAACAAATAAACTCGCAATTTTGAATAACTATGAGTTTTTTTCATTGATATTGTAGAGAAGAACCTAACTAAACCTAACCCAAACCTTGACTAAAATAATGTACCTATATTGTGCAGAAAGCTAATATCTATATATGCTACGGTACACCCTACCTAGGTAGGTAGGGTGTATCGTGTATGTACGACAACCCTGCATCACACACACTTGCAGTCTCAGAGTCGATCGTAAGTAGTCTAAAAATATTGAGGTAGATCGCCAGCAGTTCAAGTTTGAGCACCCCTGGTGTAGTATTATTTAAATTTGGTACAGAAATAATTCTTGATGCCTTAAAATTTTATGTTAATATAATTTATAAAAAATTATTGTATCATATCACTTATTATAGTCTAATTGTCATATAATAAAACTTCAATGGACCATCTAAATGGACCATCTCTCAAAAATGACGGTTAATTGACTTTGTATTTTAAGGAAAAGCTTTGGTAAAATAAATCCATGAGATCGCATGTCCAGTTAATTGTTCGTTGCTTTATTAAAAAAAACAAAACAAAAAAAAAAAAAAAAAAAAAAAAAAAAAAAAAAAAAAAAAAAAAAAAAAAAAAAAAAAAAAAAAAAAAAAAAAAAAAAAAAAAAAAAAAAAAAAACAAACGAGAAAATTGATTTGGAGATTCCATCACAATTACATCAATTTATTCACTGTAGTAAATGTAACAACATATCTCAAGTAAAACTTTTTCAAATCATTGAAAAATGAAATGTAACTAGTACCGCTTTGCTATTATAATTAGTATATCAAATAGTCAACCATTTGCTAGGAATAAAATAAACTTAATAGGAATCGTTTTGATAGATTCTCAGAAGTACAAGTTAAAATTTAACTGTTTAGAGTACACTAGTCGATAATTTTTTCTGATATTTAAGGTTAAAAGAGTATTTTGGAGTTGGTAAAGCTTATGGTGAATAGCTTCATTGTTCAGCCTAACAACAAATGACGGACTGTATTTTTTAAAAAAATTCCCGGAAGGGAAAAATGCCGTTTCAAAAACATCAGAGTGAGAGGATATTACATATTTGAACATTCTAAAGGCAGGAAGGAAGTAGGAGAGGATGTGAGGATGCAAAAAACGGATCTGATCATTGAGGCGGAGAGTAGAGCTAATAATAAACTTATAAATTAATTTTAAAAAATGAAAAGTTCTGCGAACCCGAAGGAACGATGCTGACAAAACTAATCTTTTGCCAAGAATTTTCCTACATCCTACTAAATGAAAACCCTAATCTACAAGCTCATCCCAGACCCAAATTTCGTTTACCACTTATTTCGTATTTTTGGGAATCGGTTATTTGATCCAACAATTTTAGTAGAGAGTTAAGGCTGTTTATATAATTTCATCGTTTCAATTTATTTTGATTTCTACTACTTAGAGCAGAGGTTCAATATAGTGATATTTTTTAATGTTTCGGGATCGCGAAACAGTAATAATACTATTTAGATAATCATTTTATGAGAAAAAATCATTAATTATAAACTTTCTTATACACATTGTACATGCAATAAGTACACTTGTAATGAAAAGAACTTAATCATTAATTAATTATTAATATGATGATTGCATTTTTTTTCATTTAAAATTTACTTCATACGCAGATCTTGTTGCAAACATAATAACATACGACTTTTATATTTAGTTTTTAACGCAATCATGGAGGAAAACCTCTTTTTACAGAGATGAGAAAAATAAATTACAAAAAAGTACGTACAAATCAAGTTGGAACTTGTAAGTTTCTCATGTATGTGAATGTCATACATACATGATCATACACGTCGCTAGTATAAAAGTATAATAGTCCAGGAAACAATAACACATTTATTCAAAGGACCAACGTAAAGTCACTGATATTCCTTGTAGGGAACAATTAAAATCGCTTATAACTATAACACCAAAACTATTCATTCGATCCCGACATTAACTATCGATGATGATAATCAGTATATTTACGTTCTTCTGTTGAATAAATGTGCCATTGTCTCCTAGACTAAAACATAGCAATATAAACTGATAGGAATAGTTCTACATATTCTATTTTTGTTTACTGTCTATATTTTCTTTAAAGATACAAAATTCGTGCAGTTTGATAATGTAACATCAAAAAAAGACATTTTACAATTATAATTGCAACGTTCTATTAATAATTGTTAATCTAACTCTTATTATCAGGGGAGGGGGATGCAAAATATAATTATCATAACTATTTACTATTTGGGGGTCGTGGAGCAAAAAAGGTCGAGTATCACTGACATAGAGAAAACACATGACTAGTACCCAACAAGTGCTTATGTTGAATATTCGATAAGGAAATATTTATTCAAGACCAACAGCTGAGAAAGGGGTCTTGTGGTCAGTATCCAAGATGAACTGCCTGATTGTTCATTCAGATTGATTTATACCCAAAGGCTGAGACGATTAAACCCTTTGGTATTTTTGTTATCACAGCTGGTCTCTGTACCTGGGAAACAAGAGTCCAGTGTCTTAACAGCGTAGCAAGACAATTCACAATAACTTCAGCTGATCGGAAAAGATTGTTATTAAAATATCTCCTTTTATGGTCCGAGCGTTCTATGATTGTTATGATTATGAAAATTATTAGTTATAAATATATACTGATTTTAACAATAAGCTTATAATTTTAATAAAATAATTTTAACAATAAGCTTCGAAGCAATCAACTATGCCTCCGCCATATTTTTTACTGATTATTTGTTGCGACGCGTATATCAACTTTATTTTATTTTTTATTTATTTATGTTATTTTATTAATTTAATTTTATAAAAAATTCCACTGATTCCTGTTGAACAGATCCGCTATCTAGGACTTCAATTAGACAAACTTTTAACTTGGAATCTTCATGCAATACTTAAACGACAGGAAACTGCTCGACTTCTTCAAAATTTACTAGACAAACGTTCAAAACTCCCGATTTTTAACAAAAGACTCATATAGATGATAATTATCAGACCTATTTGTAGATACGGAGTTGAGCTCTGAGGCTCAACTAAACCTTCTAATTCTTCAGGTACCCAATTCTTATAATCCAAAACCCTATAAAAAATCCTTAATGCTCCTTACTTTGTTACTAATAAACTTATCTATAAAGAACTTAATGTCCCATATGTTGCTGATTTAGCCCAAACCAGATACTTTTTCTTCATAGTAAGCTCCATAACCACTCTAATCCACTAGTCTCCCAACTTGCTTCTGACCCCACTCCATTCCTGATAGTCCTCCGAGGCGTCTGAAAAGAATATGACCTAGAGATCTTTTAGTGTAGAATTTATTGAAGTGTTACTAGTGAGTAGTTTTTCACTTTTTGTTTAAATGCCGTTGTATTCACTTTAACACATTTACTTGATGTACATATTTTGTACAGTTGTAAATTTCAATAAATTTATATATATATATATATATATATATAAAAAAATTGCTTTCCTGAGTATATAATACAATCTGTCTCAGTCTAGAGTAGTGAGTAATATAGATCCTAGTAAATCCATAATATTTATGTTAAAATGAAAATGAACAAAACTTTGAAGAATATAAACAAAGAACCTCTAATTAATAATACACTGGACTCTTTTTCACATGACAGTAATTAGACCTATTTAGACATACGGAGTTGAGCTTTGAAGTTCAACTAAACCTTCCAATTCTTGTTGTCTCCGATCTTTGTAACCCAAAATCTTTCGAAAAATCCTCAATGCACCTTACTTTTTCACAAACCAACTAGTGACTTGGACACGTTCTATGCCATTTTAATGTAATCATTACTCCAGCACTAATCTATCAGTGTAACTAGAGACAGATTTGAAATTCATAAAGAAAAATAATACATAAACTAAAATAATTATAGATGTCAGGAAGAAAAGAGATTAACTAAATCAGAAAGATAAATCTGTGGGAAAATAAAGGATTTGTTAAGATTAGCGTAAAACTTCACACCTGAACTATCCCGGGCAATTTCTTCCAGGTAAGAAAGCAAACGTTAAATAAAATAAATTGGGTTGGGGCATGATCGTAAATATCCCGGAAATATGGGGACAAAAAGATAGAGGACACCTTTATGCATGACCCTCCCCGGGGCCGGCCTGTATATCAGCGGGCCCCAATTAGCGGCGGGCCCGGAAGAAGCTATTTATGGGGCCATTCCCGGATCATCCCTTAGCCCCCCACCATCGGCTCTAGGGGGGCTCTTTTAATTAAAAAACATATTGTACCTTCGTGTGGACCTCGGCTTACCTGGACCTTTAAGTCGTTCAGGATGGCAGTTTTAGGAGAAAGTATCAAATTAGACTGGAATATTAGCTGTATTACATTCTTAAAAGAAAACACAATTTGACATTGTTTTAGATATAATACAATGAAAAAACGAGTTCTTGAAAATTTCAAAAAATATTAAAATATGTGACAGATATTTTAGCGAAGCTTCTTAGCTAAAAAGAACAGAAACTAAAACTTTTTATAGCATTCCACTATTTCTGTTTTTATACTTATCCTTCGGCAACATTCAGTGCGATACATACACTCCTTTTAATTTACAAAGTAAAGTATTTTATTAATTAAAAAAATAAATGAGGTTTTTGTGCCTAAAAGTACACAATTTAATAAAAATTTTATACAGTAAAAAATTTTGTAAATGTAAGAAAGATCTGAGAAATATAGCAGGAAGCTGCATTCTAAACGGAGGGAATTTTGAAAATACAATAAAACCAATGGACTCCTTTGATCCGGTGGCGCTTTATAGACAGTTTTCCTTTATTTTCTAATAATCAATAATTTTTTTCAATGCTTCTTATTCCAATGAAGAGTTTATTTGGTTTGAAATACAAATTTCCATTAAGCGTTTATCATAATGTGCTATTTACCCAAGCACTGAATAATACTTTCTCTATACTAGTCTTTTTTATCAAACTTCAAATAATTAAAGCTATGTATTCGCAATTGAAAAATTAGGAAACATAATTACCATTCCCTATGGACAATATAAAAAAATAATCATAATTAGCTATTGTTTGGCTGCATTTATTTTGTTAGATATGTATAAATTATTTCTTTATTTTCCAATAGGAAATACATATCTTCAACAATTCAACAAGGTTTGACTTGGTATAAGAAATGCTTGGTATTTGAAGAGAATAGTTTCTAACTATGTACTAAGCATTATTGATTTAGTAAATGTCAAATCAAAGATTAAATAATATTAATTAAATAGAAGAATCTATGTCTAACAATTACATAATTAGGTTTCATAAAACTATTGGAAATATCGAGCAGTTCCTATTAATCGACTTTAGATAATCGACTCTCATACTGAATCTTTTCTCAAGAATCAGTGTAATCAAGAATCGATTTTTGTAATATACACATATCTACTTATTTTTTTATGTATATATTTTTTATAGCCCCTTATATCTTCTTACGCCAATCGGATTGAGAGAATTTTATTAATTACAAAAAACAAAATTACACACACAAAAAAAGAATTGATGTATAATTCTTTCGAATTTATCTACGATATATATTTGACTATTTTATAAAATAAGAGCCAAATTTAAACAAAAAAGTATATATATTTGTAAAATATTGAACTAATAAAATAAATGATTTTAATTATACATAAATAACATTTCGCAAAAAACATTAACTGTAGATTATTCATTGTTATTCTAATATAATAAATTCATAACTAATAATCAATGATTCTAAATGACCCAGACAGGTCCTGCTCCAACCAGATTATGTCGTTCATACATATTCAGAATTTAACCTTTGACTACATTAAAGCATCCGAAATTAGCCGTGGTCGATAAACCAGCAGAATGTTCTACAATTCTATTGAATATTCACTAAACGGAACGACTATGGAAAATCATATTAAAATAGTAAATCTGCGGTGAGGTGATCCGGGACTACAATAGCAGACTGCTGGGGATGAAGTTAATAATACCCACCTCCCCACAACCCCTGAGTTAGTGTACCAATTACAGTATGCCTCGTTGTTGTGGAGATAGCGCGCTATACACTGGTGTACTGATATCTCTATAGCACTCAAATTGTGAGGGGGTATATTTGTCTGATGATAGGAATGCTATGGACTGCAGTGTTTAAAGACAATAATGTCTGTTCCTTAATTTAATGGGCGGTCCGGAATTTATGCAAATTTCTTAAAAAATGTTTTTGAAATAAAATTATGGCTTCACTAAATCATCCAATTCATCTCTTATCCAACTCTTAAAATTCCCAATGCCCCTTACTTTGTCACAAACAAACTTATCCACATTTGGTATACAAAGATCTTATAAACCATATATTGTTGATTCAGCCCGAACCAGATATCTCTCCTTTAATATTAAACTCTATAACCATGACCAATCCTATGGTATCTCCATTTGATTCTTATTTCATTTCTGACAACCCTCCGAAACGTCTGAAAAGAAAGTGGCCTCGGGGCCTTCTAATACAAAACTTTTATTGAAGTGCTCTAGCAATGACCAATTGCTTTGCGAGCAACTAGAGCTTCATAATTACATTTACTCGATGTATTTTATTTTATATTGTATATATTTGTAAATTTCGATAAATAGCTAATACACAGGGTGAATACCTCTTAGTGTAAAAAAAAAAAAAAAAAAATTTTAAAACCGAAAAAAAAAACTTTTAAAACCGAAAAAAAACATAGTGTTTTCATTTGGCAAACAAACTTGCAAATTTAATTAGCTTTCGAATTATATGTTAAACGCAATGATTTTGTTTCAATTTCATGGAGAAATTCACTTTTGAAACCGAAAAAAACATGGTGTTCTCATTGGGCATACAAATCAGTTACTTGGGTAAGTAAAACATGATGACAATCCCTCAATGGAAATTCGCGTTTTAAATACAATAACCTTATTGGAAAAAATAAAAAAAAAAATATTGTTTAATAAAAAATAAAGGAAAACTGTCAATAAAGCGACAACAGACCAAGGGACTTATGCTATTGCATTTTTTTATTATTGTTATTTAGGATTTTTTTATTAAATTTTCAATGTAAGTTTTAAAACCCAATAGCAATGAAGATAGACCTTAATTTTGCTGTTAGCTTCTGAATGCAGATTGTTTATAACCATTGAAATCCAGTTGTATCTCAACTTGCTTCCCATTATATCTCAGATAACTCTCTGATCTAATAAGAAGAGAGCCTGGGGACCATTTAATATAGAACATTCTTTTTTCTTTTTTTTTTCGTTTCACCCTCTTTAGGGTACGCTGAATCCATCACTTCACTGTGTGTTGTCCTTTCTTAAGTGCCCAGTACTTCTTCATTCTTTCTGATCTTTTTCTTTCTTCATCTGAGATAAAGGGTTTGGTTTTTAGAGTGGATTTATCTTGGAACCTAACATATTCATCTTTAGTTATTAATTTAGAAGTCTGATCAAGTAGTGAATTTTCTGTAATTTTTAATTCTGCTAGATCCTTTTCAGTTTCTTTAAACCAATTGGGTTTTGTTTTGAGATGGCGTAAGAAGTCAAAGATTTGCTTGGATAATCTATTAGAGTTCATTCTGAGAAGATGACCGTAAAAATTGATTCTTCTTTTTCGCATAGTATCAGAGAGTTTTTCAATTTTCTTGTAGAGTGTTTCATTCTTTATGTATATTGTCTTATTAAAAACGTATATATTATTATTACCTGAAATTTTGATCCTATGATTTTTGTTAAAATTTTCCTTTCTTTTAGTTCAAGTTTCTCCATATGACCTTTGATATTCATGTTTAGTGTTTCAGCTGCACACAAGGCTTCTGGTTTAATCACTGTTTTGTAATGTTTAATTTTGGACCCCCAGGAAAGAGATTTTTTGTTGTATGTATCTTTTGTTAGTTCGAAAGCAAGTTCAAGTTTATTTTTTCTGGATTCCAATGCTTTGTTTTCCTTAGCATTCCAACTAATCCATTCTCCGAGATATTTGAATTCTTTTACTGTTTCTATGTTTTGTTCTTGGACTTTGAGGTATTTAAGTGGGTGTTTGATGTTTGTCATGATTTTAGTTTTTTGAAAGGATATGTGAAGTCCTATTTTATTTGCTTGTTTCTCCAGTTCGAGAATTTGTTCCCTGGCTTCCTCCATTGTTTCAGCAAACAAGGCCATATCATCTGCAAAAGCAATACAATTAATTTTGAGGTTCTTCTTTTTACTGCCCAGTCTTATGCCACTCTTTAGATTTTTAGTGCATTCTCTGACTACTTTCTCAAGTGCACAGTTGAATAACAACGGTGAGAGCCCATCTCCCTGTGGTACTCCCGTTCTTATTTCGAATAGATCAGATAATTCACCCATGAATTTAACTTTCGAAAATGTATTTGCGTGCGTTGCTTTTATGATAGCCCATTAGCCCATTTCTTCCAAGACTGATATAAGGGATTTTCTGTCAATCGAATCATATGCCTTTTGAAAGTAAATGAAGGAGATTACATATGTTTTAGCCCTTGATTTTTGGTATGCCATTATATTTTGGAGATTTAGAATTTGTTCAGAACATGACCTACCCTTTCGAAAACCTCCCTGATATTCTCCAATTTGAGGGTCTAATCGTGACTCTGCTCTGTTCGAAAGGACTTTAGAAAGAATTTTATATGTTATATCCAGCAATGAAATACCTCTATAGTGGTTTGGGTCTGTTTTAACCCTTTTTTGTGAATAGGGTTGATGAGAGCTGTTTTCCACTCTATAGGAATCTCTTCTTCCTTCCAGATTTTATCACAAACATATTGAAGAGATGTAATTGCATTTTTGTTAGATTTTTTCCAAAGTTCGGAGACTACTTGGTTTTCTCCAGCTGCTTTATTATTTCTGAGTTCTGAGATGATTTTTCGTAATTCTTCCTTTGTTGGTGGTTCTGAATTGGGCTTTTCAGTGTTACTTGGAGTTGATTCAACTGTGTTGAGGGTTGGTTCACAATTCAAGAGTTTCTCAAAATATTCTGCTAGGATTTTGCAATTTTTGTATTATTGTTATTGTTATTTGTAGTATTATTGCTATGGTTCCATGAGTATCTCGAAGTTGGAGGGTGGGTGCTTTGTATCTCGATAATTTCTGCTTGAACGTTTTGTAAAAACTTCTTGTGTTGTTTCTGGAAAAGTCTTCATTAATTTGGAGCAGTGTTTTGTTTTCATGTGTTTTCTTTACTCTTTTTATATTTTTATCTCCTAGTTTCCTTATTTCAATGAAATTTTGTCTGCTTTCTTCTGTTTTATGTGACTGCCAATTTCGCCATGCTTGTTTCAATGTAAATGTCACATTCCTGTGCCCACCAGATATGTTTTTTCATTTTTATTTGAGGTGCTATCCGTTCAGCTGTATTTAGTAGGTTTTCTTTAATGTTCTCCCAACTTTGAGTCAGAATTGTTTCTGTGGCTTTTGTGAAGTCATCTGAACTTAAAATTTTATCTGTATTGTACTTGCGACTCTTAATTGTATTCATATAAAATTCATATAGAACATTCATTATATAGAACATTTATAAGTGCTGCCTTCTAATAAGCATTACATTGACTTGTCATAATAACAATTATAATCACAGTTACTACACGAATTTTTATTTGATCGTGTACAGTTGCAAATTTCGATAACCAGCTAAACCAAAAAAAAATGAACGATCAGATAATAATAGGCTTAATCTTCTACATACATTCCTGCCAAAGTTTTGGTTTCAATCAGTAAACTTTTGGACCCTCAATATTAAACATTTCTGTTTTGTTTTTTTTAAATAATATTTTATCATCGTTTAAAAGATGGTCTATACCCTTAAAATATTTGAGGCAGTGACTCATAAATAAGTTGCAACAATTTCATAATGATAAAAGCTATCATAATTTTTTTTTTAATGTGGCATACGGGGTTGTGCTGAGCTCAACTAATCCTACATAACATTCATATTGATCCTTATTGTCTCCCAAATGAACTAATCCATACTTATCTTAATGTTCCATATGATACTAATTTGAAACATACCAGATGATTTAGGCCCTCCATGACAAGCTCCATACCTAATAGAATCCACCAGTCTCCTAACTTGCTTCCCACTCGATTCATCATAACTCTCCGAAGGGTCAGAAAAGAAGACGGCCCTGAGACCTTCTAGTATAGAACCTTTATTAAAGAGTTACTGACATGTTATTGTAATCATTTTCTCACACACTTACTATATGTACATATTCTGTAGTTTAAATGGAAGTTCTATGAATATCGACACATAAAAAAAAAAAAAATTCACTGGCTTTATAAAAATTATTTACCTTATATAACAACTGATTTATATGATGTGACTTGTGAACAAAGTGCTAATTGACAGTACCACAATGGCAGTCCTATTCTAGATCAATCATCATATCAGGCGGCTTAGCAAATTATTATAAATAATATATAATAAGTAAAAATTAAAAGAAAAGGAAGGTAAAATTAAATTAAACTAGGTAATTGAAGTGAGTAAGGATATTATAACGGATAGAACTGTTTGAAAGTTTGAAATAATTAGATAACAGTTATTTGATCGTAATCAGTTAAAAAACAGTTTTCAAGTGATTTTCTTAATCAAGGTTTTACGATATGTTTAAAACAGTTCAATACAGTCAACTGTAGAATGACAATACTCATTTTTAACGTATCATTCATTTAGCCAGAGGGTAAAAATAAAAATAAAAATGATGCAGCAGTTTCGGTTAAATATCTGCCTCCCCCACACCCTTTCCCTCCCAAAACCTTATATTAAATTGCCGGAAGAGGCGCTATTTCACTCACTGTCAGGCGGATAAAATGCTGGATTGGAAGCCCAAGCCCAACAGAATGGAACCTGTAAAAATAACTCTTTTTACCAGAATACCGGCCCAACTCCTTCATCAAAATATATGGCGTTTTAATTTTTTTTTTTTTTTTTCCAATTAATGTTTTAATATATATATAAAATGTCGAAGTATACAAATCTGCTCCTTTTATGTTACCTCAATGTATTTGTTTTTAATTACAACTTACAACTTGACTGGTCTGAAGTTATTTTCCCAAAGTTTTGTTTTACTTTTTTTTATTTAATTTTTTATTTTTTTTATTTTAATTTTATTTTTTAATCTAATACTAACTTGTGTTCTGAAACTTTTCAATTGGCCTGCTAAAACAATGAAAGTTATTGAAGTCAGAGAAAGGTCTCGAAGGTTTGCCAGTGGACATAATATTTGAACAAACATTCCCACATTCAGACACCGCCAAGAAAACCAAACATTAGATAAGGTTAAAATTTTTCTTCATCAGTTAGAACAAACCTTGGCTTAAGCTGGGCAAAGAGAAACTTTTGTTTGACAAATCCTGTCTGCGGTTTCCTAGCGTTCTGTTTTGTACTTACAGACGGTCCAAATGCTGTCACTATTCGCATGATTTGTACCGAATTTATTAAACGAATTATTATATATAACTATATCCTTATTTCATTTGTATTTATTAAATTTAAGTATATTCATTATTAACTTTAATTATTTATGAGACTATTATTATTTTTTACTAATATCTATTTATTGATATTTACCAGTGTATATGAAAAAAAAAAAAAAAAAAAAAAAAAAAAACATTCATCCAGTAAGTGCGATAATATCGTAAAATAATAACATGGCAATTGCTTGTAAAGCAACTACCCATTGGTAGCACTTCTGTATAAGTTCTATTTGAGAAGGTCCCGAGGCCATCTTCTTTTCAGACACCTCGGAGGGCTTTTAGGAATAAAATGGAAAGGAAGTTAAGATACTAGTGAATTTAAATGGTTATGGAGTTTACTATGAAAGGATAGGCATCTAGTTTGGGCTATATGTTCCATAATAGGGAATTTATTGCTGTTTATATGTAACAAAGTAAGGAGAATTAATGATGTTCAGAAGGAATTCGGATTGAAAGAATTTGATACGAGATGAGTTAGATGGTTTAGTGCTGCCCCAAAGCTCAATTCCATATGTCTGATGACCGCCATGTAAATGCGTCTTTTGTTGTAAATCCGTAGTTTTAAACGTTTGTCTAATAAATGTTGAAGAGGTCGAAACCAGATATTTTCTTTCTTTGTAGTATTGTATGTAGATTCCAAGTTAAAAGTATGTCCAGTTGGAGTCCAAGTTAGCAGATCATGAAATTATTATATTTAAAAAAATAAATTCAATTATTAATAATTAAATTAATTTATTTAATAAAAAGTAGTTAATTAATTTGTGAAACTACTGACCACTTTGAATACTAAGTATACCATTATTTACAATTGGCATTATCAGGGAAAGTGTCTTCTGTTTGTAATTGTCGTTAAGAATGCCACTGGATGACCAATTTATATGAGATTTTATAAATAAATATATATATTTTTTTATATTTATCAAATATAATCATTATAATGCTATGTTTACAAAGAAGCTAGGCCTTATGATAAATAAGTAAATGGTTTAGTACTCGAAAAAACCTGGCACGTGATGAAAAGCCATATACACACAGTACGAAAGCGTTTAAGCTTATGAGAGCTGTTTTCCCTGAAAAAATAATGTGAGAGAAAAAGTAAAAAAAAGAATACCGGCAGCTAATAAATGCTTCTGGTCGCTGAAAACAGTAGTTTTAGAGTGTTGTTTAAAGAGCTGGTATAGACATTGTATAAAATCATATTAAGGCCTATTAAGGTCACATACGCGAGCGAGGTATGAGTGATCACCAAAACATCTAAAAAAAATGCTGCATGCTAGGGAAAGAATGATCCTACGTATAATCTTTGTGGAGGGTGATAGGTACAAAATAAGGAAAAATGGAAAGTTAAGATTACTCAACCAGGAGCAGGATTTAGTAGGCTGGATATTTTGAGATTGATGGAGTACGTTGTGAGGAAACGAGATTCCCAAGGAACTTCTTGAAGGGAAACCGTGGAGGTGCAATGAAGAGGAGAAGACCGAGAAAAAGGTGGTTAGAAGATCTAGTCAGGACATTAGGAGCCTGGGTGTAAGAAGATGGAGAAGGGTAGCTTTGGTGAAAGATGAGTGTAAGCAAGTGGTTGAGGAGGCCAAGGTCCTTCGAAGACCGTAGTGTCACTAAAGAAGAAGAATCGTTCCAATGTTCCCACAATAAGGCACTTCGGTTTACGAGAATCACAAAATATTTGACGAATATAGTACATTTTTATTAAATTTAATTTTTTTCAAAGTTTTTATTATCGAATAAATATTAAAATCTACATCACTCAAGGGCAATAAATAATATAGATGGAGTCACCTGTGGTGTAGTGGTTAGCGTAGCAACCTACTAAACCCAAGATCGCGGGTTCTCAGCCCGGTAGATGACCTTAGGATTTTTTAAAGGGAGTAAAAAATCCTTAGCTATGCCGTCCTTCGGAAGGGACGTAAAATGGGGCTCCCGAGCCTGTGCGATGTCAGGCACTCGTTAAAGATCCCTATCCTAATTATACCTGGATAGGCAAAATTTAGGACTCCCACCGTAGCATCGTCCGATTAGCCATAGCAGCATAAAGTGACGTTAAACGAAATAAACAAACAAGTAATATAGATGGTTTTAAATCTATTCAAGTAATTCAAGTAAGTCCATGAAAGTAAATGGCAATGAAAAAATACTACTTACATAAACATATATGTAATAGAATAAACTTTAATACAATGATTATTGTAAGGGAGATGGCTTTCCCCGATTCTTTTCAATTGTGTCCTGGAGAAGGTGATGGAAAGAAAGATTGAAGGAAACAGGAATATATCATCAGGTAAAATTGGGATGAAAACACTAGGGAGTTGGTTTAATATTCTCTCAAGACATAGGAACAGCTTCCAAAACAAATCAACATTCTGACAGAAATAGAAGAAAAAGTTGGTCTCTTGACATCTTTTGAAAAGACTTAATTCATGACGAAAATCAAAGATTTGGTATACTAAAAACAGAGTACGGAGAATCAACAAAGTTAATAAATTTAAATATTTAGGTGAAATAATTCAGGTAAATGGACTAGAAAAAGAAGCAAACAATTTAAGATTGGGAAAACTGGAACTAGCTAAGCCCGTCTTCCCACTAATGGAGGGACAAGAAAGACACTAAGAAAATTCAAAGGTACTCTCAGCTACGTCACCGGTAGAATACTTTTAAAAAAATAACAGAACTTAAGGACACACATGCATTAAAATTCATATTTATTACACTTCTGTTATACAAACAAAAAAAAAATGTTGTTTTGTTATATATTTCATCAAAGTTTTGTTTTAACATCAACAGCCATAAAAGCAATGATCTTTTTTATACCGATACTTCATTGGACTTTCAGAATATTTCTCCTACCATACTTAGAATAGAAACATTTAATAGAACTCTAAATATAAATTATTAAGCTTCCGCGGTGGCTGTATGTAAATGAATTCGCTTTACAAAAGGACAGACTGCTTTAAGTTGAGTCATTAAGAAACCACCGGGAACATATTATATCGTACAATATACCGGCGGATTCTGCTAACTTGCTTACCGCCCTCTCCAACCCCCTCCCACCATAGTCCATGATAAACTGTTGCCTTCAACTTCCTAAGAACTGAATACAGTCGTACAAATTAAATTAGTCTTAAACAAGAGAGCGGGACCTTATAATTTATAATTATATCATAACAATTCAACTTATAATTTATTTAAAATGCAAAATTCATATAATTAAAATATATAAGGTTAAATCTTTCATTTTTATTTTATTTTTTCAAATTGATTTCAATACTATAATTAAAAGACAAAAACTTAGCAGAAGATTCAGCCAACTATACCATATACTTTGTAAGACCTCACAACTTGGAATAGATAACAAGCTTTTAATTTACATCCTTAAGCCTTTCTGGGCTTGAGTGAGGCAGCCAAAATATTCCAACAACAAACGTATCCAATTCTTCTTCTTCTTCTCCATCAAACCCTTACACCACACGGTGTCGGGGCAGCCAGCGACCATGTTCTACATACCTCTCTATCCGCAGTCAACCTCCTACTCTCTCCCATAGTGAGTCCCCTCCTCCTCACCAGATCAGATATGAGGTCCTCCCATTTACTTCTTGTTCGTCCTTTGGGTCGTTTTCCCATTGCTTTTGCTTCCCATACTTTTTTTGGCAACCTATTGATTGGCATTCTTAGTACATGGTCAAACCACTTTAATTCTCTTCTGTGAATATAGTCTATCAGCGGTTCCTGTTCCGTATTCTCTCTTATTCTTTGGTTTCGGATTCGGTCCAACCTTGTCTTACAAAGAGCCTTCCTCAGGAATTTCATTTGTGTGGCTTGTATTCGGCTTTCAAACTTCTTGATGGCAGGCCAACTTTCAGCTGCATAGGTCAGCGTAGGGATGAATACTTGCTTATATACTACCATTTTGGTTTTCATCTCTACTTCCCTTTTTCCAATTATAACATTCCGGAGCTGGTAATAGATGTTGGTCGCTTTCCTTATGCGCTGATTTATTTCAGAATCAAGCCTGCCACTAATTTTAACACCTTGGTATTGATAGACTTTAACCTGTTCCAATTCCAAACCTCCACAAGCCACAGTTCCTTGTTCCAAGCAACAACTTTTAGACACGACCATATGCTTTGATTTGTTGGGATTAATCGTCATCCCTTTTCGTCTCAGTGCTTCTTCCCACACTTCCAGCGCTTCCTGCAGGGTCACTCTGCTCACTGCAATTAAAAGAATGTCATCGGCAAATACCAAAGTCTGGATGTATATGGGATGCATTCTACAGTTTCCTACTTTGAATTTGGGGCTCCCTTGTTAAGCTTCCCATATTATCCTGTCTATGTATATTATGAAAAGCAATGGGCTTAAGGTATTCTCTTGCTTTACCCCTCTTACCATTTGGAATCTGTCCGATTTATTTCCATTGAGCCTGACCGTATGTTTTCTAGTATAGCCTAAGGATTGCCTGTATTAAGTTACTATGCAGTCTTTTGCCCTCAAGTGCCCGTTTGAGTTCCACTCGTGGTACATTATCAAATGCCCCAGAGAGATCTAAGAGGGCTAGGGGAATCTTTTTGTCCCTCCAATTCCAATCCAAAATCCGTTAGAACTATAACCAATGTCCCTTATTATATATTCAACAAACCTTTACCTAATGATTTTAATATACCTTTTATCGCCGTAAACCTACGACCTCCTGTCCTACAGTATCCTTTAATAATATTCCATTTATCCCTGTTGAACAGATCTCGTTTCGACCTCTCAACATTTACTAGATAAACGCTCCAACCTTCCGATTTACGACTAAAGACTCATTTATATGGCAGTTATCAGACCTATTTAGGCATATGGAGTTGAGCTAGTATGACAACATACTAAGAAGCTTATGTGATAAGTCAGAAAAAAGCCCCTTCAGTGAATACATGGATCAACATCTTTAACATATGTTTATATTGCTCAGATTCAAAGGTTTAGTGTATAGAATACTTTGACCAAATGCAAAAAATGGAGAAAAAAATGAATCTTTAGACTACTATAAATCACTATCCTGAAAGACAAAGTTCTATGATAATAATAATAGAGTCCAACGTAATAGACAGTATTTCAAAATAAATTGTAATTACATTAAAAAAGTTTAATTTTTATTAAGCAATTTCTTTGATGCAATAGTTAGAAATTGGATCCTTCACCAAGTTGGGTAATAAAGGGTTTTTCCGCGCTCCTCTCCCTTCCCCCCACGATAAACTAATCTTGAGAAATGGAAGCTGTTCAAAGCATCACGAAATTCTTTATTTCAAAAGAAGGCCTGTGTCTCGGCTTCACCTTGATTAAACCAGAAGCATCTCGCAATTGTAGCCTCGCCTCAAACGGTCTTGACATTTCTTTTTTTTTTTTTTTTTTTTTTTTCTGGGGAAAATGTAAAACAAAGCAATTTTTTTCTATATCTCTTTTTCATTTTAATTTAACATTGAGTATTTCAAGCCAAGATGCTGTATATTAAATTAATACAGAAATAGAATATAAATAGATCAACTTATTGTCAGTTAATAATAATTTAAGAGTAGAAAATTAGGTAACTAAAAGAAATTAAATGCTAAACCACATTGAAAAAAAAAATAAAAAAAAAATGGTTTTTTGATCTGTTGATGCAAAACTTTTAATATAAAACGTATCATTGAATTTTAGTATTTTATAAAACTAATAAGATTTCCTATCTCGATGATATTTAAATAAACATGTTATGAAATAAAAAAAAGAAATCTAAGACAGCGGAAATTCCTTAAGGATAATAAAAGTTATAACATCTTATTTTTTGGCTGCATTTATTTTGTTGGATATGAATTTTTCCGATTTCTTCATTTAAAAATAGAAAACACATTTCTTCAATAATACAAGAATGTTTGACTTGGTGTAGAAATGATTGCTATTTGAACAGAATAGTTTCAAATTATGTACTAAACAGTGTTGATTTAGTAAATGTCAAATTAATGATTAAATAATATTAATTTTTTTTACAATTAAGGAGAAGAATCGATGTATAAAAATTACATAATTATGTTTCATAAAAATATTGGGCAATATCGAACTGTTCCTATGAATCGACTTTAGCCAATCGACCCGATACTGAATCTTTATTTAAGAATCAGTGGAATCAAGAATCTACATTTGGAATCAACAGATTTATACTTATTTTTTATTTTTTATTAAAGCCCCTAGGCATAAGTATAATTCTTTCGAATTTGTCTCCGATATATATTTGACGAATTTATAACAACGCAACAATGTTCGACTTGGTGTAGCAGTGCTTGATTTAGTAGATATAAAATTACTTTATAGAAGATGAAATGATATCTTTTTATCATCAAGGAGAAGAATCGAAATATAATCATCACATAGTTAGATTTCATAAATGTATTGGGAACATCGAGGAATTCCTTGGAATCGATTTTGGATCATCGATTATAGATAACAACTCATTTCGCAAGAAACGATGTAAAAGATAATCGACATTTGTTTAAAATCGACCCATCCCTAATATAAGAAATTCTCGAAATGACTTATCAATTGATTGTAAAGAAACTAAACAAACAAGTTCTATATCTTCTTTTCAGACGCCTCGGAGGGTTGAGGTGGTAGTGGATTTGAATGGTTTTGGAGTATGCTATGAAAAGATGGATTATCTGGTAGGGCTAAATAAACAAAATGTCAATTAATGTTGAAATAAAAATTCAAATATCAAAAAATGCCAAATAAAACTCTCTTGCTAACTGGTTTAATTTTTAAGTAAACGGTTAATTTTTATTTTTATTTTTTTTATTTCGTAATGGACCCACATATTGAATCTACACCAGCCACACTAGTAGATACACCATCACACAATAAATCCCATTACTATACACTTTCAAGGTGTATATTCGAACAATGCATCCCCTTGTGGAACACATTTGCATTCTCCCCCCCCCCCCCTCATACCCTAGGTACTAGAGTACCGTATTTTGCAAGTTTCCACGCCATTTTCCGCACTCGGTCTAAGATAGTAGTTCGTTGTTATCACTGCGCTCCATTCCCTCCTAACCTACGAGTCTCACAAGCCTCATTTAATGCACTATCTCCTTTATAACTATTCTTTTTTTCCAGCAATACACATTCCATGGATATAGCAGTGGGAGTAGAGAAGCCTAGAATTTTAATAGCCTTATACAGAGAAATTGAATTTTTTTTTTATATACAATTATTAAAATTTACAACTGTACAAAATATATACATCAAGTAAATGTATTGACAACGATTGCAATATGTTAAAACTTGAAAAAAAACTACTCATCAGTAGCACTATTAAAAAGTCTACTGTAGAAGGTCTCTAGGCCGTCTTCGTTTCAGACACCCTGGAGGATTATCAGGAATGGAGTGGGAAGCAAGTTAAGAAACTAACGGAATTGGGTGGTTATGGAGTTTACTATGAAAGGATAGGTATCTGGTTTGGGCTAAATCAAAATAACATATGGAACATTAAGGTCTTTATGGATACGTTTATTGGTGACAAAGTAAGGAGCATTGAGAATTTTTCGAAAGATTTTGGATTGTAAGGATTGAATACGAAATGAATTGGATGGAAATTGAATTTAAATGTAGTTTAATTTATACAGACAAAAAATATAATTAAAGTTGGATTACCGTTTGGTTTTAATTGAAATTGATTGTTTTAATTTATTTCTAATTAACAAGGGGATTTCGAACTTCTGTTCAGTTAATAGCATTGATTTTATAGCATGTGTGTAGTTTGAATGTTCAGTCATGGAATGCAGATGGTAAGTTAGTTATTTGCGACTAAACGTCCTTATGTATTTCAGCAAGGATAGGAATTTATATTACAGCCAATGTGGAAGGTATAGAATCAATCGTTGGGCCCACAACGAAATAAATAATACTTAAAAAAAAGTTAAGTTAAAATAAAATCAGTTATCCTATTGCATTATTTTTTATCATATTTCAATATGAGAATAGAAGTTACGCCAACAGTTTGTCATAAAAACCTTCGAAGACGGACATAGTCAGATTATCTTACAAATCTTTAGGATACACTTTTTTCTAGCCCAGTTATTTTTTATTTTTTATTTTTAAACTGATTTTGAGCTGTTGATTTCATTTATCTGTTACTTTTAACTTTTAATTGGTATTATAACTACTAATTGCCACTAGATGTTCAGATGAAACATAACTATAAAATAAATGATAAGAAAACATTTTTATTTATCGAAATAAGCTTAATTTTTTTTTTCAATACACTTTTGCCTATGAATAATTTTTTTAATTATTTACGATTTCTGACTTCTATCGACCTTTGATTAACAATTTTTTTATCGTCCAGGGTTTTAAAAATGATTTTATTTGTTTTTTCTAGAAGATTGGGAGAAGGGTAGTTGGAGCAGAAACTCATAACAACAATGTAATAACAACAAAACTTTTTTTTTTTTTTTTTTGCCGTTTTATGCTAAAGATATTTCGATTGCCTTGATGTTGGCAGCATTGTTAGATTTGATAATTTCACTGCAAATTTTCAAACGGTCCGAATTATTTCTAAGTAGTGAAATGCTAAAGCAGTAAAAAATATTTATGGTTAGGAGTATCCTGCAATTCAAGTCCTCAATCCAATCACTACAAACAAAATTTCGTCTTAATCTCTATTCTTCTTTGCACAAAATTAATGCATTCTAACATTCTTTTCTTTTCCGAACGTCCTTTCGCTGGAATCCTTTCTCCCCTTGTATTCGCAATGCCTTTTCCCTTCGGAACATTTAAAACACTCTTTTTCCACGACCTTCTTTCTCTCCAAACTGACGCTATATAATTATATGGATGTCTCATAAACCACGTCATTCTAGTTTGTCAGACATAAAACATTAGCCAAAATTTATAACTTTCCTATTATATTTTCTCATTTTTTCCTTACAATTTTGTATACATGATTTATATCTGTATATTTGCAGTGTGCATTTTTATAATGCAAATCTTTATTCACTTTTATTAAACTGGTTTTATTTTTAAATTCTCTTAGCCATCCACAAACAAGACAAAACGCCAAGAAACTGCTCGTCGTTACAGACTACTTCAACATTTACTAGACAAACGTTCAAAACTTCCAATTAAATACAAAAGACTTACATGACTGTGATTAGACCTGTTTGAACGAACGGAGTTGAGCTTTGGGGCTCCACTCCATCCAATTCATCTCGTATCCAACCCTTACATTCCAAAATCCCCAATGCTCCTTACTTGGTCACCAATAAACTTATCCATAAAGATCTTAATGTTCCATATGTTGCTGATTCCGCCCAAACCAGATACCTATTCTTTCACGTAAGCTCCATAACTACTCAAATCCACTAGTTTCTCAACTTGCTTCCCAATCCATTCCCGATAATCGTCCAAGGCTTCGAAAGGCTTAGAGATCTTCTAGTGCAGAATTTTTCTCGAAGTGCTACTGATGAGTAGTTCTTCTCAAGTTTTGATGTGTTATTGAAATCGGTATCAACAAATTTACTTGATGTATATGTTTGTACAGTTGAAAATTACAATAAAATGAAAAAAAAAAAAAAATCTCAAGGCCAGATATGATTTTTATTCTTGCTATGTAATGTTATTCTTAAGGGACTTTGTCCCAGGATGCAGTTTTATTACTATTCTATTATATTCAAAAAATAAGTTACTAAAATAATAACCTTTTTTGAGAAAACTTAATACTTATTACTGTTTTCGCTCAGAGGATTATCCGAACAAGAAGCAACTGAATCATACAATCGGCGAGTGTTGTAGAGAGACAGATTCGCGGAACTATAACTCGATTGGAGTCCCATTAAATTCCCGACGGAGAGGAGGGAACAATAGCCCGGAGGACGAACATATTAGACTTGGAGCGCAACCGTTCCATTCAACTTGTCCCCTATTAAGGATTGCCACTCCAGCTTCCACATCAACTCAACCGTTTCAATAGTTACAGTAGTGCTTAAACTGTGTGTCTAAAGAACTGTATGAATCGCTTCGTTGTAGGTGCGAGGCAGCTCACTGTCAAAGTTCTTGTTTCAGAAAATTAGAAGAGGGATTTATTTTGTGGTATCAGAATATTCATTACAAAGGATGGGTATCGTAAGAAAAATATCGATATTTTATATCCACAGTTATGTGAGATCTGAATATCGATACACGATATATATATATATATATATATATATATATATGATGACCAAAATATATATCAATATATTGTGATTATCAAAAATTCAATATTTTTATTATTTTTTTTATGATATAGTATAAAAAATATCATATAATTTATATATAAGACAAAATATATTCCTGTTGATTTTATCTTGTTAGTTAATAACTAAGACTAAGTTAATAGGTAACCACTGCTCCACTTCTTTACTTCTTCTTTCTTTGAGTTCTACATTAATCGATAGCTCATTCCTATAACTATATAAGTAAACTTCCATTCCATAGTTTTATGTTGGATGGTATAGTTTAGTGTGTTCTATTGTTATTTTCTTATTTCGTCTTCTTAATCGCAAGACGTTTCAAGTACATTCCAGTTTCAAAATGGATGTAGTGTTTAACGTATTGATGTTTTCTTATTTCCTTTTGAAAGTGTAACACAAGCTAACAATATTACTTTAACATCGATTTATTTTTTTATTTTTTTGACATAAAGCAGAGATGGAGCAATAGTTCGATGTCGTTAAAAATATTCAACAATTTAATACAATTTTATAAAGTCTTGTTACTTTTTAAAATATATATACTTGCTGTTTTTTATGATGTAGAGATAAAGATACATCCTAAGGTACGTATCAATATATTGATATATCGAAAGCAAAAATATCGATATAAAAGCATGGGTTTATCGATACACATCCATACTTTAATATTAGTGTTAAGATGGTACCAACGTTTTTCGATTCTCAATACCGTTACTCATTCCAAAATACGTTTTGATTCTGGATTTTCCGGTACCCAGATCTAGAAACAAATAGGAATTTAAAAAAATAATCTGTATTCTTCCTTCCCTTCCTCCTCATTGCCTCTCAGCGTGTTGGTGCCTCGATTCGAGTATTTCAACTATCCCGGTCCTTCGCCAATGTCTTCATGGAATCGAATCGCTTTCCTCTTTTCTCTCCTATTCGGGCCAACTATCCGACCATTATATCCTTGGTCTGCCTCTTTGTCTTCATCCATTCGGCACACATGTCCGAATCACTATTACTGCCTCTTCTCGATAATTTCTATTAGTGCTTTCACCCCTAGCTCCTCTCTTATTCTGCTCTTTCCGATATGTTCCCTCCTTGTTCGGCCGGCAACCTTTCTCTGATATTTCATTTCTGAGGTGGTAATTCTGCTATTCAATCTGCCAAGAAGGACCCAGATCTCACTTCCGTATAGTGGGGTGAGATGGTAAATTGCAGTTTTACCTTTTTGTCAACTTCACGTTTCCCAACAAAAGTACTGCAGATTTAGTAATATATGTTTTTCGCTTTTTTAATCCTATTGGATATTTCTTGTTGTATTTTACCGTTTCTGCTAATAACTATGATTAGGTTCGTATATTCTTCGTCTGCTTCTAGGATTTCTCCTCTGCAAGTGATCTGCACTTCAGGTTCGCGTCCTATTTGCATGCATTTATAAACATGCTTTTCCTCTCCAGATCTGCTTCCTATTCCACTACAGCTTGCTGAAGAGTCTGGACGGAGTCCGCTTTGACCACAATATCTTCAGCATAGAGAAGCGTCTGAACAAGAACTGTTCTTAAGCTCCATTTCCCCACTATTGTACGTGCTGTCCTTCGTTTAAATATTTTTAAGACCTCTTCCATCAGAATAATAAAGAAAAATAATCTGTCAAAGAGCAAAAAAAAAAAAAAAAAAAAAAAAAGTAAGTAGTAAGCATTTGTTATCTATAAAATATATTATATTAGTTATTGAACAGGATTGCTTAAAACTCAATAGCAAGGAATGTTTAGCTAGATTATCAAAAATTTCATTCTTATAAATTATGAAATTATGTGGTTTTGGGAATAGAAATGTTGTACAATAATTTGGTATCACAAATATATCTCTAAACCCAGTAGTATCGTTCGGTACCTAGGATACCAAGAAATCTATTTTTGATTCTCAAGAATGATACGGAAACTCAAACAACAAATCAAACCAATAACAAAACATTGTTAAAAATAAATAAATAAATTAATATATAGAAAGTAGTAATTATTGTCAACAAAATATAATATACATATAATTTATCAATACTCATTTTATAAATTTTATATGTCCAATAACATGCGTAACCTCAAGTGAAAATGTATTTTACAATATAATGAGCTTTCCTCAACACAATAAAATAGACAAAGCAGGGTCTTTCAAGGTTTAATCCAAAAATGGAAAAGTATCGAAGAAAGCCCTGGCTCTGGAAAGCGCTGTATTAATGGTAGCCCATCTCCCACTCTCATTTGTCAGCCAATATGGTCCCTCATATCTCTTATCTTCAGCATAAATTCCAATGGGACGAGCATTGTTCCCATCGCAATATCACTGTTTGTCCACATCCAAGGCAGGCTACGGTCTAAGGAACAATACACGAATATTATGTTATCTAAACACATAAATTTTCGGGCAGGCCCTATGTATTAAAAGATTATTAAGTATTAAGAATAAAATATAACAATTAAAATTATAATCAGCGAACCTGAAGGCCCGTGCGTTTACATGTAAATTTATTTGCAACATAATTTTTTTCCTGTCGACAATATACGGCATAATTTCTGAAGCATTTGTAAATAATACGGCCAGGCATGTAATTGTGCATTATTATTATTATTATTATTATTAGGGGGCAGTAAGGGACAGATTGGTCCAATAGTTTTCGCGGTTAGTAATTACAAACGAAAAATGGCTTGTCCTTTTATATAATAGTATAAATTCTCTAAGTATAGTATAAAATGGGAAGGAGTGGACTTTTTAAAAATATTAAATATTAAGATTCGCTATGTAAATAAAATTAATGTAATAATTATGGTAATGAATTATATTTATATAGTTATTAAATCATTTGAACAAAAATCTAGATTGGTTTTGACCGATTTTATTATTTCTAACGATTCCATAAATAATCAATTTTTTAGATTACTTATTTTTTAGACTACTTTTTAGGAGATATATTAATTTCACTCCTGATTCTATGATGAATGTATGTTTATTTTTATTTAAATAAATCTCGTTAGTATAAATTTATTTTATACTTCAATAATAGCTACTTTATTTTATTTATTGTTCTACCCACCTTGCCTACAGGCAATACAGGTTTAGGCAATATTAACATTTGAATATCAAAATATCAAAACATATACATATAATTACTATATGACATTATACACAATAACAATAACTACAATACCAATAACTACCACACCAATAACTACAAATAACAATAAATATAATAACAATGAACAAAATAACAATATATCAAGGTAACAGAGAAATCTAATCTTAGGCTGCTCCAAGGCTGTCATCTTCTTCCTCAGCTCCTTCGCTGTCCGGCGGCCTCCCAGGAGTATGTCCTCTTCTACTGAGATTGAAATGGGATGAGGCAATCGCAGTCTTCCACCCGTATACAAAAGCTTTGTAGTTCGTGTAGTTTTCTTCTGTGATTAGCTGAGGGAAATCATTCTCCGAGAGAACATATAGTCCGGTTTCCCTCAGTAGTTTGGCTCTCAGAGCTTCAAAGGCGGTGCAATTCAAAATGATGTGCTCAGCAGTTTCTGGAATTCCACATCTAGGACATAAGCGATCAATTTCAACTCCAAGGCTATGGAGTTTAGCACGGAAAACGCCGATTCCACGTTTCAAAAGAATGATCTCGGGTAATCTTTTTCTATTTTCTGGGCTCTTCTGTGATTCTCGCTCTTATGTTCTCCGGAAGACCAGCTGCGTCCCCTCTCTTGAACTTATCCTTCAACACTTCTTCTCCTAAGAAGAGGTCGATAGGTATTCCTCCAGTTAAAACTTGTTCAGCCTCGTGAGACACACTCCTGTAAGACTTGGCAGAGTGTTCCCCCTGTCCACCCTGAGCAGAGTCGTTCGCTGGATGGTTGCCAATCTGCACTTCTGCCGCTGTGAAAGGTTCTGTTACTAGGCAGCAGTTGCCTATCTCAGAATACCCAGAATCACTCCATTATATATCGTCATCGTAGCCGGGTATCTAAGGCCCCAAAATGCACCCCCCCCGCAAACCATCTTCCTGGCCCTTTCGTCTTTTCATAATCAATCTGCTTCAAGTTCTAATCTCTTTTAAAAGCCTTTTCTTTTTTTTTTAAAATAAATTAGTATACCTAATCTATTTAGCAGAAATTAGTTGTATGTTTTTAGAACAAATGTGGAATGTTTAATCCTTAAAACTAGTCTTTCAATAAAAAATTTCCAATAGAAGAGAAAAAGATTTTATCAATCCTTATTGTGACAGACAGAGGCTGTATTTACCTAAATAATTGTGCCAGAGGCTTATAATTGAATAAAATCGCATAACTGGAAATTAAATCCTTTTGTGCAAATTATAAGGATGAGAGACGAATATAATTACAAACTTTAAAGACTCGAACAAAAACAATAGGCTGATGGGAAACCGACTAATAATTGGTTCAAGGTCATACATTGAATTTCCCATGAGCTCGGGAGCGAACCATTGGGAAAAGGCAGGAATAGGAGGACTATAATAGGAGAGATAGTGATCAGCCTCCGCGCTCTTATCTATAATAACACATCGCGGCTTTCAGGTCTCTTCATCTTATTTACTGTTCGTTTCTGACGGCCAGATATTTCGCTAAATGTGATAGTAATTCATTAAATAGTAAAACAGTAGAAAAAAATTAGGTAAACAAATGATTCTATAAAGAAAAATAATAAATAAAATTGAGGAAATACATATAGCATTTAGGTACCAATTGGAACATCGAACATAAATAACAATCTAAATTCGAATGTAGGATTGATTTATTAAAACAAACTACTGATGACCGAAAATATATTGTCATTTTATGTATATGAATATGAATTAGTATATGAAAATGAATTATTAGAAAGCACTTTTTTTTTTCTTTTTTTTTCACGGAACAGGCTTAGAGACTACACGAATATCACTATTTCACTTCTTTTCTTACCCCTTCTCTCCTTCCTTCTTTCTTCCCACCTTTCTCTCATTCCTACTTCCCTCTGTCCACACTACTTCTTTTCTCGCATCTCTCTTCCCCATAAGGATCTTAATTTCTTTTAGTCTTTTCCTATAGGCATCCACATCGAAACAGTGTTGGTCTGTTATTTTCAGTCTCTCAGTTTCTTCCTTCATCTGACTGATATACCCCCTATATATCATTTGATAGATGATTTCTCTATTTAATCTCTTTGGGTGCATCCTCACCATATGCCCATAGAACCTTTATCTTCTTATTCTTATGTCCGTTTCCAAATATTTTATTTATTTGTATATTTCCGTAATAGGTCTCAAGCTATAACCTTATTATGTCTTCTTTGAGGCGTAAATTCTTCTTAGTATTCTTCTTTCTATCCATAACATTTTCCTTAGACTGGGGAGGGAAGCAGTTTGCATTCCGTACAGTATCACCGGTTAGACGACCATATTTATTGAAAGTCACTTTTAATTATATAAATTGCTTGTCGCGAAGCTTAGTCTTTCCAATTTACTTATTTTCTATTTTATGCGTTCCTTCTCCGACCCATTGCTACTCATAATATCCCTCAGGTACTTGAATTCATTTGTCACTTTAGTTCTCCTGTACTTTGTCTTTACTATTTTCTTTTGAAAATTTTTATCTGAAGTCATTAATTCTGTTTCTCAAACGATATCTGTAAACCGGCCTTTTCAGCTATTTCCTTTAAAGTGTTCTACTGCTCCATTGCTTCGCTTTCAGCCCCCGCCATTAAGGCCAGATCGTCCGCATATGCCAGGCAACTTACTTTGATGTGCTTGTTTTTATTCCCTATCGTCACACCATCATCGTTGCTCTTTCATATTTTGTCCAGGACTACATTAAACAGTACCGGGGAGAGAAAGCACTTTTATTGATCAAAATACGGTCAATTTATCTCAATACATTTCTACCAACTGGCACCTCAGAATAGAATTTCAAATCCTTCCGAAGCCAGTGCACAATACTGACGAATCGTAGCGCAGCTCAGCAGATTGGTTTTTTGAACAAAGTTGATTGTATGAGAAAATGCACCAGTTTCCGGTTCTCATGGCCCAGTTCTGACAAAGTTTGCACTCATAAAACTAAATTATACAAAAAACACGTGTATACTTGTGAGTAAAGTATAATAATTTCTTAGTAGTAAAATACTAAAGAGGCAAAAACAACTTAGTAAACTTAAAAAAGAATTTTTATGAGCAGAAAATAAAATTAAAACAAAAAATAATAATCCTAAATGGACGGAATCAAAATGAAAGATCAAAAAGAAGCTTTAGAACGTTTATGTCATAGTACTTATGATACTCCAAAACATAGTTTCTAGGAAGATAATTGCGTTAGTTATAGTGTAGGGCTGGGACAGAGTGGCAAGTTGGGGTAAAATGGCTAGTGGCTAGTGCTCACAGAGGACTAATCCAATTTGACAACGAAGCTGTTAACTATCTCCTAGAGAATGCTAATGCCAATGTAATGGAACGTTTATATTATGTTAAGAAAATAAATAAAATATGACGATGTAAAACACATTTTATAACTTCTTCAAAAAGAAGTTATAAAATAAATAAAAATATATTTACCAGAAAAGTAGTGAATATGAACTAAAATATAATAGCTGTGGAACTAAATACAAAGGGAAACTGGAAGATCAGTGAATCAAAGATTTTAAGAACATATAAGGACAAGCAGAATTTTAACTTTCTTATCCATTCAAATGAAAATAACAATAAATTCAGTTCCAAAAGTGAAACTATTACCTTAAGTAGAAAATAGTCTAAAACTAATATTTGTGAATCATTGGGGATAATAAAATCCACAAAAAACAGTCCAGATGTTAGTTAAAATAAACATAAAAAAACCGACAAAAAATTAATAATTGGGAAAACCTAAGGGATAAAATATTCATTAAAGAAAACATATAATAATCTAATAAAGCAAACATTAAGTTCTACATGTCAATAAAAATGGATAAGGTTCCGGAGTTATTCAATCGCAAAACCTGTGCAATCATCACTCTTCCCAGATAAAGGGATAGGTAAATAAAAAAGATGACCAATAAAAAAACCCTAGACAATCGGACGGACAAATAAACGCCGCGCAGCGATAAGCGGAAGGACGGAAATAGACTTGGGGCGGACGAGGCAGGACGGGATTTACCAAAGCGGCTCTGTTCGTATCCAGCGCAGTCGATAATTCCATATTGCTCATCTCGATGAACGCCAACCATCTCGATACCCCGATAGTCCGCTTTGCGGCGATAGGGAAGTGGTGGATAGGACCGGCTTTGCGGGGCGATAGTGGAGTGGAGAGGGTGGCAAATCTATCTACAATCTACTGTGCTCTGGCCAAAGAGATTTGATTACTGTTTTTTTAACTTTGATGCAGGTAACGTTAAATGTAACATTTGTAGTTAACGAATAGGAAAAATAAAATAAATCATATCATTTACTCACTTACTGATGGGCACGTCACTCTCGGCCTCCCTCTCAATCACTATTCGCCAGGCTTGCCGTACATTAATATGAAACAAAATGATTATAGCTATTAAAGAGAAGACAAATTTTCCGAATTCATGTGCAGTTTCGTATGACTTATTTTATGGATGTCATATAACTTATTAAATTAAGCACGCACTATGAAATAAAAATGAAGCCCGCAGGAGTAAAAATTAATTATTTTTTCTTTTCCTGCTACAAAGCTCACTTTAGGCAGATTATAACAGGCTTGTAAACGAATTTAAATTTTATATAGAGTAAATTACTTCATTTTTATATAGAGTCAAAAAGTTACTATTAAAAATTGATTTAATATGTCAACACTGAAAGCTACTTAGGAAAAGCATATTTTTTAAAGTTTATAGCATTTTTTGTATTGCAATATTTTCCTTTAATTCAATTAACCTTACCAGTGGTCGAAATTTTTATCAACGTTCCAACAGGTAAACCCTCAATTGCTGGAAACTTACTGTAATGTATTTTGGCTTACAACTATAACAACAATCGTACAATGATAATTATTTTTTCTAAAGTTAATAACTTATAGACATCTTTAAGGTGTTAATGACTAGCAGTTGAGGCAAATCCTGCAAGGCTGAGCACCGTGTTATGAGCGGTGTATAACAGTAATGAATTTCTACCTGTCTAATGGGACAAGAACAGATAAATCCTTCGTCGGTTAGGTGACAAAAGAATATCCATGAAGACGTTAAACTAAAGGATTTGTCACTGAACAAAATCAGAATTAAAATTAAAAAAGAAGGGAGACGAGGCTGTATTTACCAAACTCAAAAAATATGAGGAAGTGTTTTTAATAAAGAGGAGAGAAGGCAATGGTGGATCAGGAAGCTTTGAGTAGTCTAGCGAACACGTGGAGATGCCTCTGGATATGTAGATCATGGACTAGAAGGCATCAAATAAAGTCAAATTTCTCCCTAATACTAATTGTGTAATTAAACGTAATATGAGTGAATAATAAAATATGATTGACAAAGTTAATTTTCCACTTTGTGCACTCCTTTTACTCCATGTGTAAGAGGAAACACCTTAGGCTAGTTTTGCAGCCATTGATTTTTTTTTTTTTTTCAAAATACCATTTTCCAGTTTTCTAAATACAAAATATAGAGTAATCCGAAATTTTGGGTGGTACCATAAGTAATGTCCGTTTTTACAAATAGGCACTAGAAATAAAAGAAACGAACAAATGAAATATATTTTAATCAAAATATTTACCTACTTTTTCAACGGCTAACCAACTTTTCAATGGTAAATTTAAAGAGGTTTTTAGTGATTGATAAAACAAAGCCAGAAAACAAAATTGCAAAAGTCTTTCGCATTTTTTTTCGAAGCTCCGAAAAAAGTAGTAGTATGTAGCGAATAGATTACGATAATATAGGGGATGAGGTAGCGTCCATAACCCAACTCGTTTAATGTATCTGCTGTCTGGACCGAAATGCAAATTCGGGCGTTACCATGTGACAGGATAAGTTCATCCTGCTTTCAAGAGTAACAAATTAAACAAATTTCGATGCATATGGTCAATTTCTTGGCCTTACAATGTTGATTTACCAGTTTTCCCCTTCAATGTAAAATAAGAATAAATGATCCTAACCGTAAACTACCATACAGTAACCTCATCTTTTCCGGATGAAGATTCTGCCATGTGACCAGGTGGCTGATCGACATCTAACCTGATCGGCGTCCATAGACGGCTAATTACAATATTTGAGCACATAGAATAAACCTACTTGGAATTAGCATTGATGAATTAATCACCACTTCCAAGAAAATTATTTTATCTGAAAACTGGTTTCGAATGTTAAAAATTTATTATCTGTTCTAAAACCTACGAAAATTTAAAAACATGATAACTTTTTTATATATTTAATATGTATATATATATATATATATATATATATATATATATATATATATATATTTTTTTTTTTTTTTTTTTTTTATATTATATATTTTTTTTTTTAAATGTAAGACAAGAAATCAGATACATTATTACTCAGCTAAGGAGGTAAACAGACTTCTCATATAATAAAAAAATATATTGAACTAAATGAGTAGAGACTGAAAGGTCAGGTAGAGTTTAGACCTTTCGGTTTTTCTGACGATGCGTTGGTTTTTTCCGTTCCTAATGAAAACAAATTTAAAATAGGACTGCTGGAAATATTTATCTGGTCATTCAAACGAAAATATGGATTAGTTTTGACAGATTTTATTATTACAGATTATTATTATTACAGATTTTATTTATTCATAATTATTGAATTTTAGGCTATTTTCTTTTAAATGTATGGTATTTTCATTTAAATTGATAGCAAAATTTGAATTATGTGTATTATGATTGTATGCTCCTATATTTTCTTTTAATCTTTTATTTACTGACTGTCTGATTGTACAGTTTTTCCCGTGTATTTAGCTTCACAGTCATTACATTTTAGTTCATATACACTGCTTTTTTGGAAATTAGTTTTCAAATAAAATAATTCCTATATAGTAAGTGTGTAACCTGTAGGATAACCCTTACTATCCTGTTTTTTCTTCCTCTAGTTAGAGTATACAAGTACGTTGAGTTGATCATCCAATCTTTATATCTTATTCATCATCACATTGAACAGATGAAAAAATACAAAGAAGAAATCACGTCATAAAAAATTACTCGTTAAATTAAAATCCTCTTTCCATGTGATAAAGCAGCGATATGTTGACAGCGGAAAATACTTAGAATGTGAGTTGAAAAGTTGGACATACAGCGGGACTATGAGAAAGGCCCAGCTCCAGTACAAACTTTTAATGGTAGCATTCTCCGCCCGGTTTGGAAGCAGATAATGCCTCGCAACTAATACCCCTCAACTAATAATCCTTTTTCCAAACAGGATTATTTCGATGCCGAAAACTTTCGTCATTTCAGAAAGATACTCTTCGGACTACCTCCACTGGCTTAGCGATTATCTAGTAAATACATAATACTGAGCAGCATACCCTCGATGTTTACCCCTCAGAAGGATAGTCGCGATTTAGTTTTAGGAAAATACATACAATAATAGTGATTTTATCTTCTGTCACGAATTCACTCAAGATGTGTGATTGGATATTTAGTTTGAATGTTACTCGTAATATATTAAATGTAGACATTTGATTTCCATTAATCATTTCCGGGTTCATTGCTGTATCAGACTTACTCGTATTTACTTTTGTTGTAGCCTAGAGCCATTGTTGAGCTCTGTTTTGTTTACCTTAAGTTCAGTAAGCCCCAGACTTTTCATGTTTGTCATTTTCGAAATAATCAATAAATTGGTTAAAGTAACATTAAAAACTGAATATCAAAATACTCTGTTCACGTCTCATGGAAAATATGATATTAAAAAGGGTATAACTCCAGTGAAAAGAGATAATGTTTTTGAAGTAGAGGGGCAAATATCCAGAGTGATTTATTTTCTTGTATTGTTATGCTCAGTATTTTACTTTTTTCTCCTTGTAATGAAACTGAGTTACATTTTAAGAAATTTAGGAGTGATAAATTTAAATTTGAAACGTTTTTGATGTAATTTATTTATTATCAGATGATGGAGGTTCATCTTTTCTTTGAGTAAGCCTAGTCTAAGAACTTAATTTTTTTTTCACACATATATACATATTTTTGCCATCGTTGCGAAACTGGACTTTCTTATGACTTTATCGAAAAAGTTATTTCGAGACAGTGGTTATTTTGACTAATAAGTGTTACGTTCATAATTTATTTTATGGTCGGTAATTGAAGCTCTTCATTTATTAATTATGACTTTTTTCATTATAATACCGATTTTTATACTATAGCGATTTTATCGGTAAATTATATCAGGTTTATGATATAACGAAACTCATCTATTCGAAAAAAAAAGTATAAGTTGAATCCCTTCAACAATGTCAAACTTATAATTGAAAATTTCCGTGTTAAACAATAACAAACTTTCTGGGAAATAACCGGTTCGTATTTTCATTCCCATAACAATTCTGACAAAACATGAATATTTGAACGAATATGTTATCAGCAGTTCTGAAGCGAAACAAACTTACAAACCTCCCTTGTTATTGACTTCCAATCAAAACATAACTCCGCCGCTGTATTCTTTCACTTCCCAACAGCTGTTACCAGATACCTATCTGCTATCAATACAGGTCACATGTAGGGACCAGCCATTACTAACGATAACCCTTAAAAGGGAGAACGTGTAGGCCAGGACACAAATCCTATTTATACAGTCGTTAATACATCCCAACTAAAGGATTTATCTAGCGCATTTCTGGAAGGAGGTCTCCAGTGCTTCCAGTGGCTGGAATAAGGCTCGAAAGGCTTTATTTCGTGATTAATGACTAGGGGCTGGTTGATATTAAATTTTTTATCTCTCATCTCTTCGCGACCGTCCTGGAGTAAGTTATTACTCCCTCCTTTAATATTCTTATTCATTGCAATAATTGATAACTTTACCGATATTAAAGCCATTTTCCATTCGGAAAAATATAATTCGAAAACGTTAATATAACAACAATAATAAGAGAAAATGTTTTTTCCAATCTATAACATTCTCATTCTTCGTTCTTTCTTTGATATGGTTAAGTCCGTATTCAAAATTAAGGATTGTGTGGTTCTCCTGAAGTCCTCCAGGCTCTTATAGTACCTATCTTATTCGGAAAGGGATAGGTCATTGCTCCTGGCTTGAAAAACATTCGGCAAGTTCGAAGTATGTGTTCCGCGTCCAGCTTACCTGGATTCTATACTATCAGCTAAACAAGAACGTTCACACCAAACACTATCACTTACAAGACAGTGGCAATAACTAATTATTGTATAATGAAATGCCTAATCAATTATTGACACTCAAAGAATATCTTGAGACATGTACATGGAAAGAATTAAAAGTATTTTTAACACAGTTGTAGGATTTAAAAGGATTTTTTTTTAAATTTCTAAGTTAAGGTTTCAATAACTGTCTGAATTCCCTATATGAATAGATGCTGTGAGATTCGATGTTTTTATTAATTTTTCTACTTACCGCAGGGTCATCTCTAAATAAAACTATTAACACAAAATATCCGATATTATTTCAAAATGAATATAAAATACCCAGATTTTTTACTTCACAAATTACTCATTGGTTTTCTAGTAAGATGCACATTAAACCTATAAGCAGCATTATCGAATATTAGTTCCATTGATTTTCTTTCGACCTTTACCTTTCCATTGACATGCATTAATTATCAAGGACTAAAATATCCTTCAGTAGTCTATTTCACTATGAAGCTGAATTAATTAGAATAAAAATATGGCAAAAGGATTTTTTAAAAAACGCTGTTTTATTCGTTACAAATCCATATTTGAATTCCATGACTGATTTTGAAAAAACCTCCCAAAGGTAGCAGTTATAAACCAATCGGAACCAACGTGAGAAGAAAAAACATCTGCAGGTATAGGCCAGTACAATCGGTTAATTCGTTCACGGAAAATTACACCTGCGCTGATTGGAGGACCCAATAACCGCTATAGCCAATCAGGTCTCGGACCCTTAGGTCGCTGCTAAAAGGGCACTTACAGCAGTAGAAGGTGCCCTTAACAGCCATCTTTGTTCGAGTCTAATGGTCTTCCGCGTAGGATTGGGATTTTTTACTAACTCACAATAAGAGTTCCGCCAAGGGTCTCTTGGATAACTTCGGCATTTGGGAAATGCAACACGTTTGTTGCTAAGCCTATAGAAAAGCCTATTGAAGAAATTCAATTCTCATGATTCAGAATCATTCCTTGCCTTTTTCTACTTAATAAATAACAACTTAAAAAATTTATAAACTGGTAACGCTTGCCTATAAACTTCATTAAACGATTTAAATATTTACATTTTTTTATAAATACATTAATGAAGAAAAAAATAAATTATAGTTCTAAAACATTTATAAGAGGATAGTGTCGTGAATGAATCACTTTACTTTTACAAAGACTTACGAAAGAATTTCACAATTTTTATATTTCTAGGAATGCAAAATTAGTTCTGCTTGAGCAAACGTGTACTTCATAAAAAGCTAATTGTATTCCTTCGTTTTACAACAAATATTTTTAAACTTTAATACAATTATGGTTTAAAAAATGAGTATTCATATTCCTAAAAGAGTAAGGTATTATAGTAAGGTAAAAACGATTTTTTCAAAGTTCAAAATATTGTATATTATGAGGTGATTTCAGTTTTGATTTGATTTTAAGCAAAAAGTTAAAAAGTCTACTATCGAACTGAGTAATTTTTTCGAGAAAAATGTTATAAGGATATTTTAATTTATTTGTTAGAATTAAGTAATAACAAAAAAAGGGGGGGTGTGATATTTTTATTTTAGCTTTATTAATCATACGGCACAAATGTATGTATGTAACATATTCCAAGAAATGAGTATTCGTTGAAAGATTTTTTTTTTTTTTTCATATATTTTTTTTTCACTATAAATTATGATTATATTACATTTATTTAAGTTGATTATAAGTATTGTATTTTAAGTTGAGTCTAGTTTATTTTCTTGTTACATCATATTATTTTGTGAATTGCAAAAACAAATTATAAATATAAGAAATAAAGGAATTAAAAAATATATACAATAAAATAAAATGAGTATTCTTTCTTAACTACTGATACCTATGTCAATGCCTATTGGATAATAAATAGACAAATTCCACATTTTTTTTTAAAACTAGTAAGACCCCTACAACATTTTAAGAGTTACAAATTAGTATTTATTTAAAATAAAAAATCTGTATTATTTCAGCTTGCTCTATTTTTTTTTTGGCATCTTATTAAAACTGGCTCTTTTATTACACCTCCACTCAACATAAATTAAAAACATAAATGCAAATAATAATATAATTGAATTTATATTGTTTTCATTGATTGACACAGCCCTTACCCATAACTTTAATAGACACAAGTCGAAATATTTATTTTTCTCTGATTTCTTTTTTTTTTGTCTATCAATTTCCTTTGTTCCGATATATCAGGCATCAGTTATTCGCCCAATTACTTCTAGACCACGCTTCAGTGTCAACATGTGGGATAAAATGTTACACGAGGATATTTTATTTTTCTCTCTGAAATATGACAATCATTTCACTCAAATATATTAGTTAAAAAAGGTAAATTCTAAAACAAATAAAATATACTAAACTTAGAGTACTAAAAATTGTAAAAACTATGGACAGTAAAAAATGAAAAATAATGAGTGGGATTTTTTTTATGGAACGACTCTTCACACCTACCCACATAATGGCATAGCACATGGATGGCTGTTTAAGAAGGGCAAAATAAATATTATCAGGGCACAGATATAGTTCCGGTTTACAGTCCATATTTTATATTTAATTCCTTAACTAAAGGAGAAATGCCTTATTGACGGATGATATAACAGCTTATGTATCGCTCAGAATCATTATCGAGGGAGATCCCCGCTGTGATATCTCTTTCTTTGTCAGCGAAGAGATTAATGATCGGATTGAAAGATATTTCTTCATTTCCAAATCTCCGAAGCATACAGGTGTCAAACCGAAGCATTTCTGGGGCAACGTATTGAAACATCTGACTGATGAAAATAGATTAATCTATAAGTTCTATTGGAAAGGGCATAGTTGATTGGCTTGACTTTTCGGCTAGTTTGAACTGATGTCTTTTTTTTTTTTTCTGTTGTTATTAACAACAAAATACATTATATACAACAAGTAAATTTGAGAAAAATGATTACTAGATCTTTATTAAACCTTCTTCATTGTAAGGTCCCTTGGTCATCTTCTTTTCAGACGCCTCGGATGATTATCAGGAATTGAGTGTGAGGAAATTTGAGAGACTAGTGAATTCGAGTGGGAATTAACTTTACTATGAAATGATAGGTATTTGTTTTGGGCAAAATCGACAACATATGAAACATTAAGATATTTATGGATAAGTTTGTTTGTGGCATAATAACGAGCACTGATAATTTTACAAAGGATTTTAAGTTTTAAGGATTGGATACGAGAAGAATAGAAAGGTTTATTGAAGCCCCAAAGCTCGTGTCCGTATGTTCAAACGTAAACATATAAGTCTTTTTAATTTATTGCGAGCTTTAAACGCTTGTCCCGTTTTTCTGTTTTACAGATCTGCCAGGATCTAACGATTTTTTCAAGGCCGAAGGACATCCTTGGCCGCATTCCTTCCACAATTAGAATTAGTTTTTGTCCTGAAGGATTCTATTTTTTTTTTTCCTTTTTTTGAAGATTTTACGATTTTATCAACCGACTTCAAAAAAGAGGAGGTTCTCAACTCGTCTGTATTTTTTTTTTTTTTTTTGTGTGTGTATGTTACGCGATTACTCCGTCAATTCTGAATCAATTTTGATGATTCTTTTTTAAATCAGTAGGACATACTTCAGAGGTGGTCCCATAAAAAATATTTTGAAATCAACGCAGCACTTTTCAAGAAAAATCAAAAAAACAGTTAATAAAATCACTTTTTAACTGTTTTTTAGATTTTTATTAAAAAGTGCTACGTTGATTTCAAAATATTTTTTATGGGACCACCTCTGAAGTATGTCCTACTGATTTAAAAAAGAATCATCAAAATTGATTCAGAATTGACGGAGTAATCGCGTAACATACAAAAAAAAAAAAAAAAAAAAAATACAGATGAGTTGAGAACCTCCGTCAATTCTTAATCAATTTTGATGATTCTTTTTTAGACCGGTAGGGCATACTTCAGAGGTGGTCCCATAAAAAATATTTTGAAATCAACGGAGCACTTTTTAATAAAAAATTCAAAAAACCAGTTAATAAAAATCACTGTTATATAACCTTATATTTAAAACATATTTATGATTATGATTATTTAAAATCTCCATGGTAACTAAATCTAAATTATTAACAAAAATAATTTACACAACTCTCGATGTGTTGTACTTCGATAAGCTAAATTCTTCAATAAGTCGAACAAAATCTGCGGTCGGAAGTACATTACACTTCAATGAGACGATTTCAGACAAAGAACGTGAAAAATTGTGTCGAAATAAGTAGAACTGAAAATAGGGTTCAAAAGAGAGGACTTCTAGGACAGACCACCTCTATGAAACGAACTTTTAGAACTATAATCTGTAATTTGTTTTCCTGTTTTCTGTCATTGTTTGTCTTTTCAGTTCATAGTTACACCAGTCACTTATCATTAGTTATTCACACGAGTGGTTTTACAGTGGCTATTGAAAATTCTTTCAATTAACGAAAAGTTAAAATTGATTTGCTAAGTGCAGAAAGGAGAAAGAAGTTGGGCGTTTGTTGCAAGTGAATTCCGAATTCCGCAACAAGAATTCCGTAGTTCTCTGTCAACCGTACTAAAGAATAAAGAAAAGATCGCCACTGGTGGAAGGCGGCAAGTCTACTATTAGACATCCTCAAAAAAAAGCGCAATTCAGTTAAAAGTTATATGATAAATAGGTACCAGTTATTTAATTTTCTGTATCAATGATTTTATATGTATGTACAAACAACATTCCCATTAATGAAAATGTACATAATGATTTAACTACAATTTTGTGTTCAATTTTCCCATTTACATGCAGATAAGTAGAATGATAACCTCGATAATTCTTTGTTCAGTAAGTCGAGCTATTTTTCAGGGTAGCTTGAAGATCGAGAATTGACTATATAAACAAAAATACACTCACCACTAAAAAGTAAAAAATAAAAGTAATTTTTAGAAAATAACAAAACCGACTTCCAAGATTAAACCTACATAAACAAACTTGAACTAAAAAATAAAAAATAATACTTTAATTGCTTCGAAACAAAAACTAGTAAATGACAATCAAAAAAATTATCGACACTTATATACCTATTCACAATTTTGTTGATTGTCATTTAATGGTTTTTGTTTCGAAGCAATTAAAGTATTATTTTTTATTTTTTAGTTCAAGTTTGTTTATGTAGGTTTAATCTTGGAAGTCGGTTTTGTTTTTTTTCTAAAAATTACTTTTATTAGTTTTTCGTCCTTAAGGATAATATATTTAAATATTATGTATAATGCAGTTCATTATCCGTGACAGCTAATTAATAGCCTTTGTCCATCTGGATTACCAACTCATATACTAAAAGTAAAATTTGGATGTCTAATCGAATCGTTTATTTCAGAAACCATCTAAGGTACAAAATATCAAAACATGCTTTTTTTTTATGGTACTGTACAATTTAAAGATAAATGCATCTTTTAGTGCAGAAATAACTTATGTTCCATATCAGCAATGCTTTCGGGCAGCCTTGGAAATAATCCGTTTATTTCAGAAAGAACCCAAGCGCCGTTTTTTGAAAAAAGAGCACTTCTGGTTTCTGAAATAAACGATTCAATTATGCTTTTACGTAATCTTTAAACACCTAATCAGAGCGATTTCGACCAAATTTCTTCTACGTGAATATATGTCATTGAAGAAATAAATAATGTTCGATTGCATACTTTAATGAAAGATTTTTATCGATAAACAAATAAAATATAAGTTATTATTTTATACGTATATATCTTCTTTACTCATGAGAGTTCTTTACTGGTCGTAGATTCTTATCTTTTGAATCTGGAATTTTCCCATTTTAAAATGAAATAACTGCTAAAGTTATAGAAAACTAGGTTAAAAAATTAGTATTTTAAAAAAAAATAGTGTTTGTTAATATGTAAACAAAAAAACTTCGCACACTGATTACTACATGATACGTTAGCACTCAACATACCAAATGAATCCATGAATTACTCCGAAAAAAAAAATTTGAAAGTTACTTTGGGCTACATACATTTTAAGACCAATTTCCAAGAGTGCGAACTATAATTATAATGTTATTACTATAAGTCTAAATCATTATTATATAATTGAACTTCGTTTTTTTCAAACCAACTTTATTACCTTAAATAGTTCCCTAATACTACTGGCTTACTGTTATATAACAAATTTGAGCTTTTATAATTGTTAAGACCGAGTTAATTATTTTTCTTTCTACCTCAAATGGTTTAATTAACTCTCTAGATGCGTATGCAAAGTCAGAGGAGGGCTTAGCTGAAAATTAGAAAGGGAGGAGCGTCAAATTTAAGTTGGTAAAGTGTTTTCAAAGGGCGCATTAGCAAAGGGTAACATGAATTTGTAGGAGTCAAGGAGCAACTTTTCAAAAGCTTATGTTGCAAGCAGGCACAGAGCGGACTGAGAACAAGGAAACAACAACGGCTTCAAAGGAAAATTAATGAAATTCGTAGAAAAATATTAGAGAAATATATTCTGAACTTTTAATCTGAACTTGTAGTGCTATAAGTACATATCCATGCAAGAAAATAATATAGAAAAATATTACAATCGGGATTTGATTAACATAATCTCGATGAAAGTCTACCGAAATCTCCGGCAAAAATAAAGGTGAAGCCGCCCACGAACATATTGTTTAAGGATATTTTTTGAACGCTTACTGTTATTTATGCAAAGAGAGGAGAAATTTTATTATCCGCGAAGGCTATGAATCATATTTTTACATACAATATTAAAAAGTGTGGGAACGGAATTTTGATTTGGCAGAAATAATTTCATCGATTTCATATGGTTAGATTTTAATTTCTAACCATAAAAGCATATGACAGTTTGGCAAAACATCGTTTCTGCCACTCTAGATTGTCAATTTTTGTTATTAGTATACTTAACTGCATTAATGTATTTTTAAATTGCACTGAGATCCACATATCACGCCTCATAATCATTAAATTGAATTAAATCATTAAATTTACTTGACAAACGTTCAAACCTTCCAATAAATTACAAAATACTCATATACATAACAGTAATCAGATCAATTTGGACATACGGAGTTGAGCTTTGGGGCTCTACTAAACCATCCAATTCATCTCGTACCCAATCCTTACAATCCAAAATCCTAAATGCTCCTTACTTCGTCACAAACTTATCCACAAAGATCCTAATATACCTTACGTTTCTGACTTAGCTCAAACCAGATATCTATCCTTTCATAGCAAACTCCACAACCATTCAATTCCATTAGTATCACAACATGCTTCTCATTCCATTCCAGATAACCCTCCGAGGCGCCTGAAACGAAGGTGGCCTCGAGACCTTCTAATATAGTATATAATTATATAGAACCTGTAAAAGTGCTACCAATGGGTAGTTGCTTTAAAAACAAGTGACGTTTCATTTTTATCATTATCATCATATTTACTTATGATCATATCATATCATCATATGTATTTATATTGTAAATACAGTTGTAAATTTCAATAAAAATAAATAATAAAAACATTATCTAAAATAGGTGAATAAATTTGATCATAAATTTCCATTCCAATATACCACCGTACCTTTGCAACCTCTCTCGAATGATGCTCGCCACCTATCTGTTGATTATCAAACTTCATTGCGCATCACATATTTATCGTTTTTATAGCTATATAATTGAAAATCTTTACATTTTATTATTACTAAACCTTACTTAAACTATGAAGATGATGTGGATAAAATTTGGTAGTGATTCGTTGAGTAGTTTTTGCGGTTAGTGATCACAAACGAAAAATGGCTTGTCCTTTTATATGACGGATCTTTTTTTTGTTTACAAAACATGGAATTTCTTTATTAAACGCTAATATTAATACTAGAGTACTGAAGTCCGGTTAAGAAAACTGTTCATTTGGAATTCGGTCGGCATGACGAATTATTTTCCTAGAACATTTGAAAATTCATTGTATGCCCCTCTTTTATTAGTAGATTGAAGTAAAATATTGATAAGAGAAAAACAATTAAATAAGGTGTGCATAAGACACACATAAGAAGTATAAAATTCTTTGACAAATCTACATTCCCATATAAATTTTAAGGTAAAAGGAAAGGAGAATAAGGTTAGGTAATTTTTTTAAAAGAATATTTCATTCAAGTGAATTATATTTTGTGAGGAAATAGGTATTTATCTGAAAAAAGATATCTATTGCAGATGCGTCTTTGTAACAGTCCTATTTTATTTCAGCCTTATTAATTTTTCCTTTTATAAAACAGATTGCTGCAACACAAAATGGATTTGAAAAATATCGAATGCAATAAAATAAAAATTGTCTATGTTATTATGGCTAAAGTAAAATTGGTAATTTTACCTTAGAGATGCTCGCTCAACTTGATTAAATAAATGAAATAAAGAGAATTGGATTATCTGGGCCTTCATGCCAATATATATAAGCCCCGTGTGTTTCTGGGACAATAGATCGCAGCACTGAAACATATAATATTCGGACGGTCGTCAATTCTCACTATTTTAATGTTTTCTAAATTTGAAAAATGGAGTAAATTCAGCAACAAAATATCAATAGAAATAATATTTTACATTATTTTTTATTCTGCTTACTTTATAAATATTTTGTTCACATCTACGAAAAGGGAATATAAATAAAAAATATGAGTTTTTTGGCCTAAATAGCGGGATAAATGGTGTGCCCGTTGTGAAACGCGTTATTCTAACAGATCTTGCTTCTTAAAAAATCTCCGAAAACATTTACCTGACTTTGAAGGTTTACGTGCCATTTCAACAAGCATTAATCACTTTAAGTTTTAAAGTGGAAGTATTTCAAAAATACAAGTCACGCGATCGATGCCAACGGATAACTTTAAGAAAAAATAATTTTCCCTCTCTATAGCTCTTCTTCATGTCATAGCTTCTCAACGGAATGAGCTACAATTTTCAATGGGATACCGCTTTAAAGAGGAAGAACCAGGACTTATTTCGGTTTCTTCACAATTAAGCTAGTCGGTTCTTAGTTTGTTTGTTAGAGTTTATAGGCATACAACCCTATGGTCATCAATGGTTGTGTTATTCTATAAATTTATTTACTTCCAAATAAAATTAGGGTAGGAATAGGTGCCACGAACAGAAAGCCAGTGGTTTTAGTATGCGAAAAAAATTTATCCAAAGTTTCACAGTGATTTCTTATTTTGTATTAAAATATTAAAAAAAGTAAAAGGCAAGGTCTATACTAATCTGACATGGTTCTCTCTGTTTAAAAAGATATGCCAATGTCGATAGGCAATTCCGTCAAAGACTTATTATAAGGAAAAAGACCGACGAAGACGTCAACAGTCGTCCAAGAGTGTGTAAGGGCTCCATACTGCGTCACGTGGTCCCCATTCCAGTTATTATTGCATTATCATCTACCTTTAAGATATGTTCCAAGTTTTAAGTCTCCAGCTCATCGTGAAGATAGTAAAAAGATCTTAGTCTAGATAGTAAATCGTAACCAACGGATATAGGGTACGGTACACAACGCGACGCAAGTTTGCTTTTTTTACCCTATTACAGTAAAAAAAAATTGATATATAACATTATTTTAACCCATTTACGGCCAACGATTTGAAAACACAACACTAACTTAATGAATTGTTTTATACCGTACATTAATTATTATTTTCTCAATAATTACATTATACAATTTATGATGTTTTTAGTTAGTTTTAGACCAAAGGAAAATATATCTTCTCTTTGCATATTTTTTTATTAATTTATAAAAATTTAATTATTCGTAATTTATTTTTCTAAGTTTAGTTTTTTTTTTATATTCCATTAATCCCTGTTGAACAGATCCGCTACCTAGGACTCCACTTGGACAAACGTCTTACTTGGAATCCACATACAAGACTAAAACGACAAGAAGCTGCCCGTCGTTACAGACTACTTCAAATTTACTAGACAAACGTTCAAAGCTCCCAATTAATTACAAAAGACTTATTTACATGACTGTGATTAGACCTATTTGGACTTACGGAGTTGAGCTTTGGGGCTCAACTAAACCATCCAATTCATCTCGTATCCAATCCTCCGAGACGTCTGAAAAGAAGATGGCCTAGAGACCTTTTAGTGTAGATTTTATTGAAGTGCTACTAGTGAGTAGTTCTTTACAAGTTATTTACATGTCATTGCATTCAATGTCAACACATTTACTTGTTGTATATTATTTTGTACAGTTGTAAATATCAATAAATCAAAACAAAAAGTTTTTTTTTTTTTAAATACCTAACAAAATAGGGATGAATTGATTATTCAGGATAATTATATAAATAAGAGAATATTGGAAAACAGCTTATGTTATGACTTTAATTGGTTGTAATTACGAAAATACTTTATAACAAATAGGCATTGACATTCTATTTTACTCTTAACACCATAATAAAAAATATTTCCGTAGCTCTTTTCGGCTAACTTTGCGTTTTCCTAACAGTCAAGAATTTGCCATAATTGATGTTCGAATTTTTTTTAACACCATGTATCTCTACATATCATTACACTACACAAGCATACATAGCACTACCCTGAGCATAGCATTGATTCCACAGTTTGTAAATAAGCTGTTAAAATGAAAATGCTCTTCACTTGGAATAACACAAATGAAGTTTTTTATACTGACATTAAAAAGTAATTACCATGTTTTACCGCGAACAGCCTGTTTTTCTTTTGAACTTTTTTCAGGGTGGCTATCTTTATAATGATCCCTCTCGTTTCCTATTGAATGTGTGTTTGTAGAGGAGCTTTTTTTTATTTTTAAACTTTATTATTGAATGCGTAACCACTGAGAAAATATAATGTCAGTTTACTTACTTTACTACCGATAGAAGTGCTAAATTTTTATTCTATTAAACATTTTTTTTTTTATAATTTTTCCTAATATTTATATTATTAATTCACTCTGAGGCTTACATATATTTTAGAAATGCCTTAGATAAAATACAATATATGAGCGACTGTATTTATTGAGATTAGATATCCACAGGTTATTCTCGTGTGACCTCTTGTTATCTTATGACAATATCCGGTCTTGAAGCATAGATTTTTTTTTTCCAAGTTACGTATTATTACGGTGACTAAATAAATACAGGCAGGTAAAATAAATCTAAGTGTTATTTATAATATTTATATAAATTATACCATCAATATGATACCAATATAATCCGTGTCCAAATAAACTAATCTGTATTATTTCCTCTTTTAACCTAGATTATTCAAATTGCTTTTACATATTTTTCATACTAACGTAGAGAAATTTATTTCTTTTTTCTAAAATATATATTTCTATAATTAAAAAAATTATGAACAAGATCGTAGTAAGTAATGTGAAGGATAATTTATTAAAAAACTTTTCTATGAATTGTAAAACAACTTCATTTGTAGCACTCCAATAAATGGCATATATTAAAAAGTCTAGAGATCATCTTCCATATTTATTCACTGGTATTTACAACTCTATATAACCATACAGAAAGAAAATGTGAAGAAATATACTAACAGGCAAAAATTCCACCCAATTAATTTTTTCTTTGTTTTAGCTTAAAGTTTTATTCTATCTTTTTTAGATGTTTACATCTCCATATACTTAAACCCGGGCACATGAAACATATTAAACATACGTAAATTACTGGAAATATAAAAAAAAAAGTTAAAAAATTTAAATTAATGTAAGTAATGACAGTTTTGCAATAAAATATCTCAAGACTTTATTAAAATTCACAGAAGACCTATATTCCATCGAATGCAGGTCGTAATTACCTTACTTAAGTTATTAACCTTAATAATTTCATATTTCATAAATTTAAAATTGCTTGGTAATATTTTTAAATTGCTGACGTATTTTATTAAATTTATATTTTGAATTATCCTTATACGTTTTATATGACTTGATTTAAGTATATGGGTGTAAGCTCCTAAGGAAGAATGCAAATTTTAGCTAAGAAATTGAAAAACCAATTTGGTAGAATTTATCGCTTTTCATTGTAAGATTGAAATGTTTAATATGTTGTAAAGAAACTAATCATTAATAGAACTTAAATAACATCTATTTTGGAAGGTAACTAGGATCTTCTTTTCAGAGACCTCGGAGGGTTATCTTTAACTGAGTGGGAAGTTATTTGGGAGAAAAAGTGGGTTCGAGTGGGTATGGAGCTTATTCTAAAAGGATAGGTATTTGGTTTGAGCCAGTTCGGCGGTGTTTTGATTATTATGGATAATTTTATTTGTGACATAACAAGGAACATTGAGGATTTAACGAAGGCTTTCGGATAAGGACTGGATGCGAGGAGAAATGGAATATAATTTATTTTAAAATAAATTTTATTTTGACCGAGTCTGGCACCCGGGGCTGGTTTATAAGCTAGGTGAATTCCTACTTTCAACATTTTTCCTTATTATTCGATCATATCTCAGTTATAGAACCTTCAAAGTAAACCATAATTTTTTTCTTTTCTCCCTTCTTTATCCAATCTGCCTGTGTTCTCCAGTATACAACTGACATCCTGACCACTTAGTCTGATGACACATGTGTTTTATTAGTAAATAAAGATCTTTTCCTTTGCATACAAAACTCTCCAATCCAATATTACAAAACATTGTAAATGAAAAAACCTTTACTCTTCGTCGTAAACCTACGAATTTCTGTCCTACGAAAACAGTATGCTTTGATAACATTCCACTGATCTTCGTTGAACTAATTCCCTACTTAAGACTTCAATCTGGACAAACGACTTACTTGGAATCCATATACCAGACATAAAAGACAAGAAACTAATCGTCGTTTCTGACTGCTCCAAAATTTACTAGACAAGCTTTCAAAGCTCCCAATAAATTACAACAGAATTATTTACATGACAATAATAAGACCCGTTTGGACATACGGAGTTGAGCTTTGCGGCTGTACTAAACCTTCCAATTATCCTTGTATTCAAACATTACAATTCAAAAATCTCCGTAAAATACTCAGTGCTCTTGTTACAAACAAACTCATCCATAGAGTTCTTAATGTTTCATACATAGCTGATATAGCTCAAACCAGATACCTAGTATATTTATTAATTCATTCTCGGCGCAACAGACGCATGAAGCGGTCCTTGGCCAACTCAACGGCTCTTCCCCAGTCTTGGGACGTCTGATGGATATTCCTGCTTTCTTCAGATCCTCGGAGACGCTGTCCTTCCATCTTCCCTTCGGTCTTCCACGAGGCCTCACTCCATCGGGGCTTCCGTAATACAGTCTTCTGATTGTCCTCTCCTCGCCCATTCTGATTATGTGTCCCTGCCATTTAATTCGCTGTATTCTCACATATTGGGAAGCATTCAGTTCATTATAAAGTACGTACAGCTCTTTGTTTTTTCTGAGTCGAAACAAACCATCCTCCTCTACAGGTCCATAGATGCGTCTCAATATCTTCCTTTCGAACCTGTCAATACGTTCAGCTGATACTTTACGCAATGTCCAGGTTTCAGATGCTTATGTCAGGACGGGTCGGACGAGTGTTTTATAGAGTCTGAGTTTGGTTGTGCGACTGAGCAGTCTACTCCTAAATAGTTTAGATAGACCGAAAAAGGATCGATTAGCTGCCATTATTCGACATTTTATTTCTTCTACTTCATCTAGGGAGTCGTTGATTATCCTAGGTATTTAAAACTTTTAACGCACTCAAATCTATAGTTTTCCATTATGTAGTGTTTTTGCAGGTGCACTGGATTCTTCCTTCTTAAATCTATATACCTATATACCTAGTATATACTATCCTTAAATACCTACCGGATACTATCCTTTCATAGTAAGCCCCTCACTCCATTCTCGATAATCCTCCGAGGCGTCTGAAAAAAAGACGGCCAAGAGACCTTCTGATGTAGAACTACAGAAGTGAGTACTTCTTTACATGTTATTGATGTCTCATTGTAATCATTTTCATCAAATTTAAATGTATAAAATGTAAGCAGTTCAAAGTATCAATAAATAGTTTTTTTTTTTTAAATCCATTTTTATGCTTACATTACTCTAAAAAAAAATTAAGATACTTGAGGATGGTATTTTAAAATATATGAATGAAAGTAAAGAATTAAAAAAAAACTACGGAGAAAATATCTTTTTCTGTAAAAAATAAACACGTCAGAGTGAGATATAAATCCGCAATACACCTGCTGAGGGGATCGAGTGGCCTGGAAAGGGGAGAGGGGGCTCGGATGGAAGTTTGGTCACGTCTTCCACTGCACCCCCAAGTCCCTAACAGTCAACCATCAGCCAGTTTTCCTCAAAGGTTTCCACCGATAACAGGCTACTTTTCTATTTTCACTCTATATGTGCCGAGATAAACGATACGAAGGATGTCGAGGAAAATCTTTCTGTGATTTCCAAAACATCGATAATTCGTCTGAATAAATTACATGCAAGGAATGTTGGTTCCATACACTTTGAACGGTTTAAGAAACAGTAAAATAATTCTTACAATCCTGCCTGTTTCTTAAAATTATAATTATATAAAAAAAAAACTAAACATGTATATATATATATATATTTTTAGGTATTTTATATTTAATATTTGTAATGCAACGATTTCATGTTGGTGGGCTAGGGAATATGTTGCTACTGTTTCCACTTTAGTGCGAACAGACGATGTAAAACACTTAACCCCTACTGAAAACTATGTTAACAACTGTTACATCTTTTTTACATTTGAGAAGACGATATAAGAAAATAGTCTGCTTGGAGATAAAAGTCACTAAGTGTAATTTTATCCAAAGTGGGCAAAAATTAATTGTGTGTTGACATTATCATTTCCTATAAGAATAAAAAGGCTCCAAGTAAATATAACAGCTATATAGGCACATTAGAGAATGAGAAAACTCACTATATAACTATCTGAGAAATTTTTATTGAGTATATTTCTGTTCGAATATTGAAACAGAAAAAGATTGATTTTGATACTTAATGACTTTTACCTCCAAACAGACGAAATATGAATATAAGTAGACCCCAGACAATAAAATCCAAATTAAAAATAGAAAATGGAAATGGATGTTTACAAGTGAAGTTTTAGGACAAAACTATCTATAAATGTGAAATTCATAAACAAGAATCTGAGACAATCGGCAAGAGGAAAATACGTGTATGACGGATTTGGTGGAGCAGTGTTTTAAAATCATTACCTAACATAACAAAAACGATAATATAAACAGGAATACCATAGTAACTAAAAAAAAAATGAAATATCGGTATATCGCTATTGTTGGTCACCGATATATCTATCGTATATCGGTATTCTGAGCTCGAATATTTGTTGATATAAAATATTGATAAGATATATATATATATATATATATATATATATATATATATATATATATATATATATATATATATATATATATATATATATATATATATATATATATATATATCTGCAAGAATTCTTCTAATTAAGTATAAATTAGAATAAAAAAATTAAACCTTATATATATAAAAAAAAAATGTCCCTTTGAGTCAGTAAGCTAAAGAAAGTATAACGTGAAACATATGCCAAAAAAGTCCCTATTTATAGCTTCTAAACAATAAGTCCTGGCGACAAATGTTATATAACAAAAACATTTTCCATTCAATTTCTAATAAGGTAACTATCGGCAAAGTTTCGATCCGTGCAACAGCAACAGTTTCAAAGTTTCATACGTTTATTTTATATTAAGGAAAGCAGCCCAGCAAATAACCCTACGTCGAAAACCTACCTCATCCTGTCTTCCTGTATCCTTTAATGGAGTACCGTTAAATAATGTGGAACAAATACGGAAATCTTGGATTTTATCTGGACAAAAGACTTACCAGAAACCTTCATACAAGATTGAAAAGATAAGAAGCTGCACGTCGATTTCGACTGCTACAACACCTAATTGACGTTTCAAATCTCCCGATTCACTACAAAAAACTCACCTATATGACGATTATCAGACCTATTTGGACTTACGGTATAGAGAGAGTTATGGGGATCCACCAAACCAATGAATTCTTTCCACATCCAATCACTCCAATCCAAAATCCTTCGAAAAATCCTAGATGCTCCTTACTTTGTCAGAAATGAACTGATCCACAATGACCTTAATATCCCATATGTTGGTGATTCGGCACGAACCAGATACCTCTCCTTTCATGAAAAATTCACTCCTCATCTAAATTCATTTGTACAACTTGCTTCCCATTGCATTCCTGCCAATTGTCCAAGGCGTCTGAAAACAAGATGGTCTCTGGATCTTCTTCTTATGTAAATATCATGTGATTTTTTTGAAGGAACTCATTCATTAGAACCTACTTCCTATTCAAGATATTATACTAAGAATTTAGTATAAGAAGAGTTAAACTCGTTACTGCTCTTACTCTCCTAAAATCAAACTAACAAACTACGGGTAACGAAACCATTTTTTTTTTACATTATAACTATATTTTATAATATTTTTTCCTAATCCTCCGACTTAATATAAAAAACTAAGGTGACAAGGAAGATGAGATAAATGATCTTGTTTTGCCTTCTTGGCATTCGAAGGTCTGTGTCTCTTTCGGTCCTTTGTTAAAATGGTCTTCCTCTGCATGCAGAGTAAGAAGAAATCATTCTGCCAGTTTTTGTGGCAAAAAATAATTTTATAGTGCCGATCAACAAAAATATTTTGTCGAAGCTTAGATTTCCTATTGTAAAATTTTAAGGATTCAAATAAAAGAAGTTCCTCTTTTAAAGTCAGTGGATTTACTCAAAATATTCCATAAATAAAGGCTTATTATTAACTAAATTTATATAAACATTTTAATTCGACCAGTTTGTCTCTACCATCTTAGCACCCATCACACAGTAATGAGTGTGAAACAGTACGCATGTCATCGAATAGTTATAGTAGGATCAATGACATTAGAACTTTCGTTGTTCGGTCCATCATCTGCAACGAATCTTCCATCTTCCGCGTCTTAGAACTAAAGACGAACGTCAAACAATGGAAACTAGTACAGTAAAATAAATACAATAAAATTAGCAAATAATTTATCAATTCTTCATTTCAGCATAATATTGTTTATGATCATGCATTAGTTGTTCATATGTCCTCTGTACTGCCAGATTTCAATTGCTGTAAAAAAAGAATATGTCATTTAAGATTTACATAAGAGAGGTGGTTCCGCCACCAGGAATGAACTTGAACCCGCACAAGGTTTGGACCTGGTAAACCGGTCTGCCCCGGAAGAGTGCACAGCTGCCGGAAGACCTTGGGTTCGGTGGACTCGTACCGAGTATCATTCCTCTGCTCGGAATCTGTAAATTGTTATGATGTAATAAATATTTTTTTTGCAAAAAAATATTTATTAATCGTCTAATTCTTTCTTCTCGAAAATTCCTAATAATAATATATTTGTAGGGAGCTCCATAATCATCCAGATTCCTTTTAGTAGTTAAAATGACGATTACTTTTCGTTTTGTGCTGGAGAAGTTCTCTTCATCCTAATTTACATAATCATATATCCATAGTTTACACATTCAAGTATTAGTGACATCAGTAAGAAATGCTAAAACTTTTTTAAGATTTTAGCCTGAATAAATTGTTAGGGCACCGTAAGGGTAACAGAAATTGCACCCTTGAGCAGCTTTTTCCCTGGCGTACTAACTCTGGAACGCTGGTTTTTAAAGTTAAAAGTTAACTTGACCAATAATTAGTCAGTATAATAAATATTGAATGCCTTTTTTTAAACTTATTTATTAAATACACATTAGTAATATAATTAATTCAATTTCTCTCATATATCACTCTCAATTCCATTTACATTTGTGATTATATATTTTAAAAAATATATATATCTGCCGTAATGTTCAAAAAAGAAAAACAATAAAACAAACAGGACTCTGATTTAACAAAACATAAAATTCAAACAAAAAAAATCAACTGCTAATATATACATATTTAAAACTAATATTTATCTTTACAAAAAATGTGTAAATGTTGGTGATTTACAGAACCTTTTGTTCTATTCGCAGATGTGTTATAGCTCCCGCTGTGTACAGATGTATTATAACCTAGTGCGCTACATAGTAAATAGTTTTTAAACTTTAAAACAGTAATTAATACTTTAGAATTATTTTCGGTGTGTAAATCGAAGTGAATTTAATATCATTGAACTTAGTCACAAAAAGAATGCCCCATCGGGGAATATAGCAAATATGGAGGACGCTATTCCAAGCACTTCAAAATCAAAAGAAATACTGCCGTTCCTAAACGCAAAAGAGGTGAGTACACTATCTATAACGTACCTATCAAAAATGCGTACTCTATATTCTCGGACGAGGAAGACGAAGAAGGATATATAATAAGTGAAAATAATGTTTCAAAAATTAAATTTCCACCAGTAGTAGCGAATACTACATTTGAAGACCACAAACACATTTTGGACTATTTAAAAACTAAATTAACTAAGGTCAATATAAAGTATGCTGGAAATAAAACCATATTTTATGTGCAAAATAATGAAGATTTTATGAAAATTAAAAATGAACTAATATCTCTGAAAATAACTTTTCATAGTTACACTCCAAAACACGAAGTTAAGCCAAAAGCTGTACTTAAAGGCATGCCCCCTGAATATCCAACCGAGGACATTTTAAATGATCTAAAAAACCAGGGTTTAGAAATACATAAAATGTTCCAAATGATAAAAAAAACAGACCGAATAGAAATTAAACTACCTTTATCTATTGTTATATTAGAAAATAAACAACAGCTGTCTAAATTAAAAAATATAAAATACTGCGAAAGCGTCCATATCACATGGGAAAAATACAACAGTAAAAAATCGTTAACTCAATGTTATCTCTGCCAAGAGTTTAATCATGTGGCAAGAAATTGCTTTAAAAAACCGAAATGTTTAAAATGTTCAGAAGAACATTTATCAAAAGATTGCCCAAATATCCTAGCAGACGGATTTAAACCAAAATGCTGTAACTGTCAAGAAGAACATTTTGCCAATTATGAAAAATGCCCCAAACTGATTAGAAATCTACAAATTCAACAAAGTATACAGAAGCCAAAGTTAAACCCCTCCGACCGAATTATTTACAAAGCGAAGCCTACTGAATACCCAGCTCTACCAAAATCAGATACTAAATGGTTTGAAAAAACGTTTGTAAACCAAAATGAACCAAAAAAGAATAATAACGAACCTTCTATTATGGAATGTTTCAAAGAAATCAAGAATATGTTCTCTATGTTTAATCTTAATAACATATTAACCAAATTTAAAACTATTGTATCAGATGTAAAAAACGCTGAAGACAGCATGTCAAAAATGTTTATAATAATAGAAGGTCTGTTATCATTCTTTGATTAATGGTTAATTTTAAAATATTTCATAACATTAAGAGTATATCCCATATCCAATGTTTATTATATTCCAATGTACTATATAACCGATTTAATATTGTATATAACATAAGATATTTAGTGTACTTTAAAATAATAATCTATATGGAATTACCTGTAAGAATAATCATAACATCACAATATAAAAGGACAACTCTACAATATCCTATATACATGTATAATAATAAACCATTTTCTTATATACAAACAACACTAACTGACAAACATCCTGAATTATTAAAGCTCATACAAGTTTTATCAGAGTTCCGTTCTTCAATTTATCTTACAAATAAATTACATTCGTACCAATATCACACGAAAAATATGTTAATCCGGTTAAAAAACATTTATCGCTTATTATTACTTTTTAATAGTTTATTATACTTATTAATAATTTCAATCGTAACAAAAAATGACTGTTAACAGTTATAAATTAATATAATGATGTGGAATGCCCAAACATTAAAAGGCCATGAAATAGAATTCAAACAATTTCTATTCGATAATAATCCCGACATAATATCTGTTTGTGAGACTCGGCTGGCTGCGGGTGATAGATTTTCGATTCCTGGCTACAAAGGAAGGACAGAAACAGGCAGGGCGGTGGTGTCATGATACTCGCCCGCTCGGACCTTAGTCACACTCTTCTCCCGGTAGAGGGCCTCCTTCACGCAGAAGCCATCGCCATTCAGTTTAGGCTCAATAATAATATTACTACAGCTGTTGCCACCTACATCCCCCCTAATAGATTATATGCACCCGATCTAATTAAATTAATTAATATTAGTCAAAACTTGATTATTTTTGGTGACCTAAACGCTAAAAATAAACAATGGAATTGTCACAATAGCAACAAAAATGGAAAAACTCTTCTAAACATTATTTCAAGATTCAATATAGAACTACATAGTCCCATGGAACCGACACATATACCCTCTCAAAAACGCTATAAACCTAGTATTATAGATCTGGCCCTCACTAAAAATATACGAAATATTTCGCGCCTTGTCTCCCTACCGTGTCTTTCTTCGGACCACAACCCTGTGATTTTCAGGGTAAATGCATATATTCATAAAAACCTATCTTCCCCAAAAATGAACTTTTAAAATGCCAACTGGTTTATTTTTAGACAAATTATCGACAATGAACTAGAAATAAACCCCAAAATTACAACTCTCACCGATTTAGAACAAAAAATAAATAAATTTAATTCATTAGTCTCTTCAGCAATGTCAATTGCCGTTCCTAAAATATTTCATCAAGTTCAAGAAAAATTACTAGCACACTTAAAATTGCTTATCAAAATAAAAAATATAATTAGAAAAAAATATCAATGCTCTTCAAGCCTAACTCATAAAATATTAGTCAAAAGATTGAATTCGTACGTTAAAAATAAATTGAATACCTGGAAAAATCAAAAATGGACCCAAACCCTCAACAATATAAAGCCAGGAGATAAATCTCTGTGGAAATTTCACCGTACCTTTACAAAACGCTCTCAATGCATCCCACCTCTTAAAATACCTGATGGGTTTGCCTGGATAAGGACAAGGCAGCACAACTGGCTAAAAATTTTGCTTCTACCACTCAAATTACCAAAGACTTTGGCTCACTCCATCACAATCGCGAAGTAAACAAAACTGTAAAAATGTATCTTCAGAAAACGGTGCCCCTTAACTTTTCTTCCGTATCACCAAAAGAAATTATCAACATTATTAAACATCTTAAAACAAAAAAAGCTCCGGGTGAAGACAACATACCTCCAATAGTCATAAAAAATCTTAGCAGAAAAGCAATAATATTCTTAACCAAAATTTTCAATTCCATATTCCGCCTTCGTCACTTTCCTACTTCCTGGAAAACAGCAAAAACAATCCCAATTCCCAAACCCAATAAAGACTCAGCGTTAGTCATAAACTATAGACCAATCAGCCTTCTCAACATTCTTTCAAAAATATTTGAAAAAATACTCTTGAAGAGGTTAAACAGTTTCATATCTCTAAACAATATTATAATTAGTGAGCAATTCGGATTCGGAAACCATCATTCCACAGTAGCACAGTTAGCAAGATTAACAGATTATATTACGGCAGGGTTTAACGAAAAGAAACATACAGGGATGATCTTACTGGACATAGAAAAAGCGTTTGATACAATATGGCACAACGGTTTACCTATACAAACTTATTACCTATCGGTTCTCTCCCTACATCATACATACTATCTATTCATTCCTTTCCAATAGATCCTTTCAGATTACAATTAACAATTCCACTCCCAAATATCCCTTATCAGCAGGTCTTCCTCAAGGATCCTGTCTTTCACCAACGCTATTTAATATATACATATCCGACCTACCTTCTCTCCCTTCAGTTGAAAGATCATTATATGCCGATGACACGGCGATTTACACTAGTTCCTTCAGGATAGACACAATAGAAAATAGATTAAAGTCATTATACTTCAGATTTAATAGATATTATAAAAAATGGAAAATAAAAATAAACGAACAAAAAACAACTGCAATAATTTTTACAAAAAGAAGGCCCAACATACCAAGACATATCAATCTAAAAAATATTAAAATCCCTTGGACTCAAACTGTTACCTACCTTGGTTTGGAACTAGATAAACGATTAACATTCACACCTCATATAAATAACAAATGCGACAAAGCCAAAAAACTCTTAAGTAGTACTATGGCTCCGTATTTCAGAAGAAAATCCCCACTGTCGATCAAAAACAAAATAATTCTGTATAAATCAGTCTTAAGACCATTACTAACGTACGCCTCTCCCGTATGGAGCTACACCTGTGATTCAAACTATAAACAAATTGAAAGGGTGCAAAACCGATGCATGAGAATAATAAATGACTACCCCAGATACACAAAAATAACCGACATGCTACTCGAATTAGATTTTCAGACTATTAAACAATTTATTCACACACAGACCAGAAACTTTTTCAACTCTACAAACAATTCAGGAAATCCTATAATTCAAACAATAGGCAATTATAACAAGCAATCCTTAAGAAGATACATACACAAACGTACAAACCACATACTACTATAACAATATTTTGCTAATAAGACATCCAAAAGTTATTGTCTCGGCTTGAAATTTAATTATTGGAACACAAATAATATATAAGTTAATTATCCAAAATGTTGATTAACTTAATGTACAAAAAGTTAATAAATTATGCATCATAGTTTAGTAAATTTTATTATGTAGGTATTTGCTTTTATCAATCTCTTTTTTTCTTCTTATTTTGTAGGTTTTTTAGTATTTTTCCTACTGTTAAAATAAATGCATTCCAAATTATACCCATTTTAGCTAAGCGCAGCTGTCAATGTAGTGTAAATTGTTTTATTACCAAAACATGTAACAATATTTAATATGTGCAATTGTAAACTGTTTAATCATTTGAATAAAACTTTTATTTATTTTTGTTTATTTGGTTCTATTGATTACTGAATTTGATCTTTTCGTCTTGGCCGGCCGCATACAATTTGCTGGGCGATGGTCGTGGTCCAGGAGTCCCAGACGAAATTAAATAAGTCCTGAGTTAAGATAAAAACAATATAGGAGTTACACGGCCTCCCAATTGCCGATAACCGAAAGTTTGGGTATATCTTTCGGAATTTAATCGCAATAGTTACGATTAATGATAAAAAAAATGTTCTGGCACGAGACACACAATTAACAAAAAAAACATCGTCCGTTTAACATGACGCTAAGTGGCCAACAACAACTGGCCAACTACTGAGACTTAATACATGATTGTATCATATGAAAACAAACAGCTGTTATAAACATTTAATATAAAATATAACAATATCTTGTTATTAACATTTTAAATAGATTATTTTTCCAAAAATATGAAATTGAGAAAGAAAGTTTTAAAATAATTAAACTTAAACAAATGATCAGGAATTGTTTTTAAAACATAAAATGAACGGCTGAAAGATACATGTTTAATGATCATTATATTGTTCTAGTTATTGAAAGCGAAAATAGGGCTAGGAAAACCTTATTTTCTCTTTTAAGCATTTGAGACACGTAATATGATATAAAAAAAGAAAATATAAAAGATAATTTTTTGAAAAAATGACTTCAAGGTTAAAACTACAAACTTGAACTAAAAAGTTAAAAAAAATATATATTATAACTACTTTGAAACAATAAGAAAGACAATAAACGAAGTTATCGATACTTGTATACCTATTCACAATTTGTGATCAGTTATTTATGGAGTCGGTGCCGGCCCTGATGGGAAGTTTAATTCTGCCTTTGCAACAAACTTTCGAATGGTACGAGACAGTGGTGTGCCGGTGATTATATAGTGGGGAGATATTTACAATTACTTTATTTGATTCTGATAGTTTGCAAAAACTCCACAAATAACTGATCAAAAATTGTGAATTCACAGCATAGGACGGGAAAAAAAAATTGTGAATAGGTAAAGAAGTATTGATAATTTCGTTGATTGCGTTTTACTTCTCTTTTTCCGGAGCAATTAGAATATTACTTTTCAATTATTAGTAAAAGATTGTACATGTAATAATTGAATAAAGTCATGTACAGACATGTTATAAAGTCGGATTTTGGTTTGTTTCTTTTTCTCTAAAAATTAACTTATATTTTGGAATATGTTGATAGTGGAAGGTTATAAAACAGTGATTTCTTATTTCTTTTTTTTTTTTTTTTAATATTCTTAAAAAACGCTGAATTGATTTTAATACAATCTTTATGGGACCACCTCTGAAGTATGACCAACCAATAAAAAAAAAACACATTATAATTGACAGAATAATCCTGTAATACACACATACACACACACACACACACACACACACACACACACACACACACACACACACACACACACACACACACACACACACACACACACACACACACACACACACACACACACACACACACACACACACACACACACACACACACACACACACACACACACACACACACACACACACACACACACACACACACACACAAACACACAATATGAGGATTATAATTCTATTTAGAGGAAACAATACGTTAGCAAAAATGTATTGAGAGCAATTATAAATACAAATGTTTTATTATAATTTATTTTTATTAATTTTCTGAAATCCAATATAAAAAGAAAAACATTTTTTTTTTTCTAAAATTGACAACTTGAAAACCAACTACCTTATAGTAGGAACTCCAATAGTATAGTTTTTATTAGTAACAAAACTAATGTTTACTACATAGTGTATTTCAAAATTTATTTCGCAAATACATATCAGTGCAGTGATGTTTTTACATGAACAGTAATATTTTTATATTTTAACCTACACATCCCTAATGAACTGAAAAAAAAAGGAAATAAAATATTGAAGACTATGTTAGATTGGATGCAAGACGTAAGAGTGAGGTTAAGGGCCCCATCTGTCTCTGAGGGAAGATAAACTTGATGCCTGGTTTCCGGGCTCTAACCGGTCAAACAGCATGACTATCTTTGAGGAAGGTCTGCGTAGTGTAAGCATCTCCTCTTTTATATTTCGAAAAACATTGAATAATATCAACAGTATTAATACTTTAAATTATTAAATTATTTAAAGAAAATATAATTATAATCCTGTTGGAACGATGATTAGAAACACCTGTCAGTTTATGAGCATAAATTTCTTATTGTGTCTACTTAGCATCTTGTTTATTTTTCATTAAAATTATATAATTGCCCATGATTAGAAAGGCAAAACTAAGATACTAACCAATAAATTCAACGATTATTAGAGATGTCAAAAAAATAATGCCAAACAATGTCCGTGGGAGATTAAAAAGGAGCTGGGTGTGAGATCTCTCAGTATAAAATTAAATATTACGACTGCGCTTTCTATACCATCATAAGACATATTATCAACAAGCGAGGTAGAAGTGCCACCGGTTAATCCTCCTAAAATGCCACTCATATCAGAATCTTTTCATTTTTTTTTTTTGCTATAAAAAGTCCTTCCTTATCCTATCCTTCCACTTCCAAATCACAAGAAAGTAACGATTCTCTGACTCCGGAACTCTCTCCCTCCAGAAAATATACATTCTCCTTCCTTAAATTGATTTAAAACTCTCCTATTCCAATATCTCCTACCTCATACCTCGCTGTTAGATGCCGATATTAGTAATAATTAAGAATTAAGTAAGTCTAACTCAGTAAATACGATACTGATGAATTAGTTTATTGACTATTTCATCATAAATATATAAATTGAGGCTCTATGTGGAAAAAGGGAGATAACGCTTTCCAAAGTTTTTAATTAAAGGTGTTAATTTCTTGCATTGATGAGATGCTTGAAAATGGCTTATTGGTATGAAACAATTAAATTTCTCAACGAAATGAGAACTGCAACAATCATTAATATTTCCAGATAGTTCAGAAAATTAAATAAATAACTATTGTTCTAAGTCCCTTTTTCCAAAGGACCAATTTTTGAGTGAAAATCAAATGAATGAGTGAAAAGTAAAGAGTTATTGGAATTCTTAAAATGAAAAAAAAAAAAAAAAAAAAAAAAAAAAAAAATGCATTTGGATTATAAAGAAAGTTTAGTAAAAAAAAAGTAAAACTTATAAACTAAAGTCTCATAAATTATAAATTCGAGTGTTGAAGAATATAAAATGCAAATCAGTTTATCAGTGATGTTTATTAAAAATATGTAAAGATTGGAATTTAAACCTGCTAAATATTTACTTTTTTATCTCATTCCCCTTTCCACGGCCGGCTTGGACAAGCATCATTTCCGAAGGAGTGGGGGAGAAGGGGTAGTTGTACAATCCGACATCTCCGTCATGTTCCTCCTCCTCCTCCTCCTCCTCGAAGCTCTCTTCACCTAATTTGTGAATTTTCCTCAACTTTTTCGGCTGAGCCAGCGGTTTCATGCATTCTTTTACTACGTTTTCGAAGAAAGGCTGATCGAGTTCCTTGAACTTTTTTAAGACATTGTTTACCAAGACGGCGACGGTCTGATTCCAGTGTCCTCGCCTCCTCCTGAGAAGAGATGGCATTAGAATTGGTAGAATCTTAACGTAATGTTCTTTAACTAGATACCAAACCCAAGGGTTGTCGTATACAGAAAGTGACCTCTCGACTACCTGGAAGTGTGGGCTGAGGACACACTTAGAGACCTGCGTGAACAGTGGAACAAGAACTTTACTGAATCCTTCCGAGTCCAGAGCTTCGAACAACTCTTCGATCTCTGAAAGGAAGTATACTTCTTTTTGGCTGTTCGTCTTGGGCCAGTATTTGATCAAACCTTCAATCATTACTTGAAACGTATTTGTGTCCTTGTGAAGAAAGTTGATTAAACATACGGTTAGGGGGTGGAGGAATGTAGAAAGATTCTTTACTTTGTGTAACGGTACCAGTACCTTAGTAAGAAAAACGACGAATTCTTCGGACAAGGGTAAACTAAGTCCGTTAATTATGCAAGAAAAAATTTCCAGTATCTCGTTGATACCGCTAAAATATTCAGAATCATAGATAAATCTGAGTAGTATGTTGCACAATTCTTTTCTTAAGAAAGGTCTATGAGTGCAGAACCTGGCATATATCCTGTGTACCACAGTCTTCGACATCCCTTTCTCCCTAGGGTCATCACTGTCCATGAGCTCCATAATCTCATGGAGAAACCTGTCAGTCATATATATCTTAGAATAATCCAATCGCAGGCTCGACATTTCTAAAAATTTGACAAAAATTTCGTAAACCAACTTTAAGTGAGGCCAAGCCTCTTCCATCGTATGGCTATCCTCTTCAGGATCATGGTTTCTTTTGACACTCTGCGGGATTTTTCGACAGAGGTTGATCGAAAACATATCGAATAGCTCACCGTAAATATCCCTCGACATAGTTCCTGGATCCTGGATGAAAAATTCTAGCAGATCCTCTAACGATTCTGTCTTCTCCTCGATATCGTCGATCGAGTCTTTTTTGAAATCGTTAATGACCTTGCACTTCTTGATTCTCTCACAAATCCATTCTTCCTTCTGGGTGGAGATAGGCTGCGGCAAAGATATTTCCGACGAAGGTAACGTTATGTCTAGATTAGCGAGATCATCATCATCGCTATCCTCTTCCAAGCTATCGAAACTTTCACTATTCTTGCTGACGCATGCTATTGAAGACATGTTCTATTCTTCACCAACTTGTCCGAAGATTCTGGACCAACAGAAATCAGTTTCCTTATGATTAAAACTATACTAAGGTTAGGGGAGATGTGAGAAATAGGTTATGAAAATTGTATTCTTGTTATCCATGTCAAAACTATTTACATCTGAATCATTTTACTTGGTAGTCTTCGACTAAAAAAATGTTTATAGAAAGTATTAAATACATTTCTTTATTTTCTTTTTTTTTTTATATTTTTTTTTTATGCTAGTAGACTGGTAATATTGTTTTAAATTTTTCTGTCAATGCAGTGTAAAATACATAAAATATTTTTATATGATAAAAACATATGTTTATCGATTCTGGGTTCTATTTGAAGCGAAAATTTGATCAAAAATAGGACATCAGTGAGAAGGATCTACTGCCGGATAGAAACGATGGGAGACACCTCTCCCAAGAACAGACTACTAAGACAGCTAAAGAGTTGATTGGAGAGGAAGAGCGCTGACCGAACAAGAGCACTGCCAACTTTGCGGTAATTAACTTCTCCCCTCCCTCCCCCACCCTACTGCTACAATCTCTTACTTCCCGATTTATATCCCTTTTTATTGCCCCATCTTCTGCAGATGTTTACTTCTCAAGCTCATAGTCCTTTGTACCTCTTATGGAGCGATTAAAACCTATCTAAATTTATTTACATCTCAACTTGATCAAATCTTTCAATTAAAAATACATACAAGAGCGTCTGTACAAGATATTCGCTCCAATGTGTTTAGTCATCGTATTCCCTTTTTTAATATATATTATTATATTAAAAATATAAATAAAACATGTTTTTTTTGTTTTGTTTTTAATTAATTAAGACAAATTGTATGTAACCATTAGAAAAACAAAGTATATAAAGGTATCTTCTGACTTATCCCCTTCCTCCTGCTCCCTCACACCAACCAATAAAACACTTTCCTAATGTATAAATATTAATACATAATATTAAATATAGTATCTACAACAGAAATAAAATTGTAGAAATGAAACTTTTTAGAAGTGATAAAAGTATAGTTGACTGTATGATGAATATAGAAGATGATGATGAAGAAATTCTTTATTATGTGCCAACGTTTCGACCTTTCGCAATCATCGTTCGTCCCCTCACAAGTGTGGTTCGGTGGCCCTGAAGAAGACCTGAAAGGCAGGTCGAAACGTTGGCATGCACTAAAGAATTTATATTTAGACGTGGTGTTCCTCTTTTTAGAATAGAGGCTTTTTTTTTTCTTTTTTTATTAAAGCGACTGATCACCAATGACCAAAATGAAATTCTTACACATTACTTATCACTTTGGCCGAACAATATGATAAGGAAATAACTTCTTTATAAATTATCACATAACAGTGGTACAATATATCTCATATACCACCTTATGATCCCGAAAATAAATCAAACGACAGACACTCCCTCATATAACCCCCCCCCCCCCCCCCCCACCGAACCCATAATTAAAGCTAATAAAAATAAGAGATGACTCTGACGGATACTTTGAGTAAAAGAATCTCGATATCTATTGAGCTATTTGAGGATTGTGGTTTATAAGATGGCTTTCTAGAGAATATGTTGTTACAGGATAGGTATTAATCAAAAGTTCCCAATAGAGCTTTAAGACTGAAAAGTAAGTTAATTGCGGTAAAGCAAAGGATAGCAAGGGAGGACACTAAGGAAGTCACCAATTAGCATAGCTTGGTTTTCTTTGGGTTCTGACGTAATTTATTCTTCACTGCTAGTTGTTGCTATCAATGTCATCCTAAATCTTACGAGGTGTCTCGAAGCACATCTTAATGATAAAATTATAAGTAGATTTAAAGGTTTTCTGCATATAGGTGGTACTTGGAGTGGTGATAAGAACTGAGTAAGTCATTAATATAAATGGAAAACAGGATTGGTGATAGGGAACATCCATTACAAACACCTTGGGTCCAAGTAGGTGAAAATGAAGGGGAATTGTTGGGAATAATATCAGTTCAGGAACGGTGAAATAAAAAGGATTGGAATCAATTTGAAGCTATATTAGATAGGGAACGAAATCAAAAGCTTTAGAAAATGTGTCATTTTCATAAACATAAAAGCATTAATTATGTGTCGGTGAATACAATTTTCAATAAAGATATTTCACCAGGAGTCGTCAAGTTAATTCATTGATGTGTTATTTGTAAAACAAAGACAATGATGCAATTTTAACATAGATCGTTAAAAGAACGTGCAATCAATGGAATTATAATATTTAACTAAATTCAATATACTAGGAGCGGAATAGGGCTAGTGTAATAGACCATTACGGGCCAATGGGAGAGAACTATAAGGTCTGGATGGCTCTCATCTCTATTGGGAACGGTCTTCTCCAGCCATCCGCACAGACTGCTAACCACAAAAGCTCCCTTCAATGCCAGACTAAACTTTAACTACATTCCTATTTGGACCAGGATCAAAATTTTCAAGTTACCCTTTGTCAACAGGATTTAAATATATGTATATATAAGTCAGGTCCGAAGCAGTACTGCATTCTAGTTAATCCTCTTCGTAGAAAAAACAAACACTATAAATGTATAAATAGCCAGGCATATAAAAAGGAAATTTAATTCTATTTTAATTATGTTTATACTTAAATCCAAAAGGGTTGCATGAACATACGCAAGCATGTTCCATCTATCAAAATCTGAAAAAAATATTATTTTTATTTACTTATTTTTTAACTTATTATATAACAACTGTCTATAACAGTACATATAACCATTGAATCATTGGCAGGCCTGAATGTTTTTTCCCGGAAGATTTGGAGATATGGAGAAAAGTAAATATAAAATTAATAGTCTTTGTTTTCCTTATATCTGAAAAAAAAATTAGTTATAATCAGAATATGAAGAGATTGTTAAGAAAATTTAGGTATAAAATTTAATTAAACAATTTATTTTCAAAATAAGAAACAAAAAGGTTCTTTTTTTTAACCTTTAAAGTTATTCTGTAAACCTTAGCAGTTGAAGAGCATACAAGATAAGAAAAGCAACCTATGCCAAATAACTTTGTACCATTTCCTTATTACTTTTATGAAATTATTTTCCGATCAGTGATGTAGAACACAGTCAATAATTATATTAACATTTATTTTTTATTTCATATTTCTTTTTTTTTTCTAATGGCGTTGGAAGGAAAGCCACAATAAGAAAAATAGTTAGCCTTGAAAACCTGTAATAGATGCATAATAATAGGTGATCGTAATTGTGATAAAAGTAAACAAAAAAAAGGAAGAGGAAATGATTATTGAGGAAACAACTGAAGATGATTAACGAGGATGAAAATTTAAAAATAAATGATAGGGAAACACATCAAAAGCAACATGATTTTGACTATAAGTAAATATATGATATATATAGATTATGCTGGGTAATTTGAAAAATTGTAAGTATAAACAATATTTTAGAGAATACAAAAAAACGAAGTGAAATGATGAAACCCAGATAATAGCAATAAAAAAATTTAAAAGTATGAAATTAAATGATATGGATTTTGATTAATTTAAACGTATAGAGCAAAATATTGGGGTTCTAACTACATTTCAAATAACATAAAACAATGATGTACACCTACAATTTGTACATTTCATAAACATAAATAATAAAAAAAAAAAATGTTAATTTTCTATAAAATACGCTAATTCATCCTTGCAGACGATCCCTTTTTTTCTTTTGCCGTATCTTAAAACGTATATGACTTAAAGATACCATTTTGAATTAACTTATATTCGATAATATTTGTTTTGTTTTATAATAAATATATATAATATAATAAGTTCATCACAAGTGAAATTCTCAAGCCTTTAGGACTTGAGAAAAGATCAGAAGAAAGCAGGGAACTGAAACTAAAGGAAGCCTATGCAAGAACTTATCAAATCTACAATAAAAAGTGCTTATTCATTCAAGCTAAGATCAGACACTACAACATTGTCATCAAACCGGCAGCCTTGTACGCAACTGAAACCCTGATACTTAACAGAAAACAAGCATTAGAAAACATCAAGAAGGCAGAACGAAAAATAATTAGGAAAATTATTGGTCCATTGAAGACTGAGGATGGCTACAGACTCCAACATAGTAAAACTATAGAGAAACTTTCAAATATCGAGGCAGACATAAGGAAACGCAGACTGAAATTCTATGGACACATACGCAGAATACCCGAACACAGACTGACCCATCAGGTCCTGAAGGCAACAATAAACCTTAAAACAATGGCATGAAGCACACAAGTGAAGAAAGACCTAAAAAGTGCAAAAACAAACCCAGAGGAAGCTCTAGGCAGAAATGCTTACGGACGAAAGGTGAATGCGTGGGAAGTACGGCCGGAAAACGGAGTCAAGACGACTGGGAGAACTTGGTCGGAGGATAGGAGGAGAGAACATGGGGAGAAAATGAAGATCATTTGGGCGCGTCGTAAGGAGAGAGGAACCACGAGAGCTTCACGTGATCTATCTTAGGTCCAGATCGTGCCTAATAATAATAATAATAATAATAATAATAATAAGTTCATCATATATAATTTTAAAAAAACGTTACAGATTTTTAACATTTCACTTCAGGCTGACAATCACCTGTCCGTCTTTCAAGTGCAGGAATTCGCCATTCATTTCCTCGCAACAGAGAGAAAACACAAATACGTCATTTTTTTGTATTAAAAAAATAATAAAACATGGCTGTGATAGAAAAGGAACAGATAAAAACTTTGATTTTTTTTTTTTTTTTTTTTTTTTATAATTTTTAAATAGAGAGATACTAGCAAAACGGAGGAAATTTATTTACAAAAATAACCCCCACGCCCACAGGGAAACATTTCAGATATTAAAGTTTCTTCTCCATTTTGACGGGAGGGGGTGAAAAAAAAAGTTTTTTGGAAGCACCTAAGTTAATGAGAATCTCCAGATAAAGAGTAGCCAGTTGTCTAGATTTTTATAACAAATCAGCTGATTATTTAAATAAATAAACTTTATTATAATAAATTATTTAAACAAATTATTGTAGATTAGTAAAAATAATAAATAGACAAACATATTTAATATATACATTTTAATTTTAATAAATGAACGACATAATATCTCTTTTATTGGACAAAGTATTTTTAAAGTCAAGGCACCTACAAAATTAAGAAGAAAATGTTTTGTAAAGTCTATTCACAGTAGTGGTGGTTCAGAAATACTGGACTTGTTATTTTGTAACAGGTATGGGCTGACTGTTACCGATATTCAAAAGTAACAGGGACGAGATACTTGCATACTTACTTCAGTACTAGTAACAACCTATTACCTTCTTTCTGCGTACTACCCTAGACCTGTATTTCTTACTTGTCATCTCTACCTGTTACAAGATACTCGTTTACCTAAACCAGTATTTTTACTTCCACCCTCGTATAAGTATTTTCTGGTAAAATGTCAGCCTGCCTTCATTGTTTTAGACACTCTTACATTATTTTATATTTTATTATTGTTAATTTTAATAATCATTAAAATACACTCAAATATGAAATTTATGCATAAGCATTTATTTTATTTTTCCTAGACATAAGTCAAATAAAAAATATATATGCTGTTATAAAACATCCTACGTCTTAAATAATAGTTTTCCAATTATTTATGATCTTATTTATAATTCATTGCTGTTTTGAATTAAAGTTTTATTAACAGTAATCAGCAAAAAAAAATTGATCTTCATTTAACTATCAGTATTTTTTGAATAAAATAAAAACAATAAAATTGAAAATATTTAAAAAAAAAAAATAAACATACATACATTTATTATATATTTGGCTGTATATATCTATAGACTTTGAGAAAAGTAACAGGTATTTTGTAACAGGTATTTGTAACAGATATTGTTTGCACCTGTACCGGTCGTCCCTGCTACTGAATCAGTTTAGACCATCCCTACTTCACTGACCCTGCGATGCCTCATCAAGAAAGATTCGAATAAATATCTTTTTGAAAAACTTACCTCATCATGGTGGCCTAGAGACTTTCTAATACAGAACATTTAATGAAGTACTACCGATTTGTAATTCTTCACAAGTTATTGAAATGTCAATGTAATCATTTTAACGCACATTTAATTTTTGAATACAATTGTACATTAAAAAAAAAAAAATCTTTCGAAACCATATAAGCTTGTTTGTTTTATTTTTGTCCCATTTTACATTGAAGTTATTGTTTCGTTGGATCAGTTGTATGATACATTCATTAATACTAAAAATATTGTATTTCCAATAATAAACTCCAGATAAGCGTAGAGCTTTAGAAATTAACATCACCAGAAGAGAGGTAAAGTACTAGAATGAAGCATAATAAAAAAAAATAAATAAATAAATAAAAAAAATAAAAAGTTTTTCCTGGGGGTTTCTCCCGATAACTGACAGCCCGCATGGAAACATTTAATGATAAACAGGGAGGGAGCCCTTTAAAAAAAACAAAAAAAAAAAACTTTAAACAAACTTCAAGAATAATCGCAAGAAATTATTCGTAACTATTAGGGTGTAATGCTGGTTGTTGATTTAAATTGTAATATATAGATAGTAATATCTTTGGCATATCTATATTTTTTTGTTTCTAAAAGGGATCTGATTATTTTTTAGAGAAAAAGTGTTATCCCCAAAAACTTGAAGAAATACTCCTAGCCAGAAAAGAAATGTTGGATTCCACTATTCCCAAAATGAATTTATATGTATACATTATACATGCAAATTTAAATAAATAAAAATATAAAATACATATATATTGAGTATATAAAATGAGTACAATATTAAATGAGATAACAAAGTTAAAATAGATCCTTTCCTGATATATATCCATGTTAATCCACCAAAAAACAGATAGAAATATTCTTTTATTTTTTAAATTATGTTTAAGAATAAATATTCTATTTATCTTTTAAATATTTTTCTTTATACGAAGAATTCCAAATACTAATATTTCTTTTTCTTCATATGCTTTAATTTTCTTGATAACATATCATTAACTAGCATGCCCTGCCACGGCATCGCCCGCTCTCATAAATAAAGAACCTAGATTAGTTCAACTAATAACTGAATTTCGTTGTTCAGCGATAAAAATCTGGTATTGTATGAAATTTAGCATTATTTCTTCAAAGATATTAGGTGTTTAAATAGTATGTTAAAGCATAATTAGACATCAAATTTGGCAAACTCTTTTCTGGCACTCAAGACTATACATTTTAATTATTAATATAGTAAACATTATTTTTATAAAGCGTCATAAATCTATGAAGATGTTGTAGTTATAATTTGGTACAGTTGGGTTTAATAGTTTTACCATTGTTGCAGAATTGCCAATCATCGGTCGATTTTTAAAATGCACGGTGATACACATGTCGCTCCATATGTTTATTTATAATAATTGAATTGAAAATAAATAAATATTATCATAAATTTGTTGCTCTATATAAGACCGTACATTTGCAACCTCTCTCAAATGGTGCTTCTCCATCTATCAGTGGATTATTAAAATTCACTGCACACCACATATTTATCGCTTTTTCATGGCAATATAATTAAAAATCTTTAAATTTTATTATTGATAACCTTCCTTGAACTATGAAGATGAATTGGTTAAAATTTGTCACAGATTGGTTCAGTAGTGTTCACAAACGAAATCTGACTTGTTCTTTTATATAATAGTATAGATTTATCTGGTAGCACAAAATATTTGAATTTGTCAATGTATTCATAGATAATTACGACTGTATACAATGTATAGAATAAATAAATGTACGGTAATGTGATTAAAACGTCATGCCAGTAACTTGTGTTGAAGCCATCTTCCTTTCAAACACCTCCCAGAGTTATCTGGAATCGAGAGGGAGACAATGTGAGAGACTAATGGATTCGATTTGGTATGTAGCTTATCGATGAAGGATAGGAATCTTGTATAAGACAATTCTGCAACATATGGGACACTTAGATCGTTATGGATCTGTTTATTTGTAACATAATAAGGAGCATAAAGGAGAAGAAGATAGTCAGGGATGCAGTCAAAGTAACACCACGTCAAAGAAGAATTCTTTAATACGTGCCAACGTTTTGACCTGCGTTGCAGGTCTTCTTCAGGGCAGAGTCATCGTCCTTCTCCCCACAAGTGTGGTTCGGTGGCCCTGAAGAAGACCTGCAACGCAAGTCGAAACGTTGGCACGTATTAAAGAATTCTTCTTTGACGTGGCGTTACTTTGACTGCATCCCTGACTATCTTCTTCTCCATTCGTCGTCCAGTCAACCATACTTTTATCATCATGAAGCATAAAGGATTTTACGAAGGATTTCGGATATTGAGGACCACTGAATTGAAGAATATTTTTGTAGAAATCTGTATTTAATCTAAACTTTACATACTAAATAGATATAGATATCAAGGTTTTGTTTTTGAATCAGTATCTCATCAGCAAATCCTTACCAAGTGGAAATCCCTATTGATGTAGTTAAAATAAGTTACTTAATGGACTTTAGATTCAATTTATTTTTACTGGCTACTTTTTTATTTAAAAAAATAAGACATACTACTTAAAGATGACGTCCTCGTGGTTTAGCATTGACGACTATTCCGTGAGGAGGAAACTGGTCAAGGGCAACTCTAAGGTGTCGCAAGAAGCGCTCTGCTTCTCCTGGACCAAGGCCAGGAGTCAAGTTCATCCAAGGCACAACAAAGTCTACGAATTTCCAAGCATTATCTCCTCTCTGCGTTCTTTATAATTTCAATCTTTTAAAATAAATTGGAACGCACCCTATATCTTGTAATTCCTTACGATAATTTACGTAAGAGAAATGTTAAAGAAAATCCTTCAGTTCAAATTTAATTTACTTAATATACAACCCTGTGCTTTCGTAAATAAGTGAATATTTCAAATTTGATTGTTTTTCCAAATCCTGTAGTTACTCTAAAAATACCACTTTTATTCTAAATCGATACATTAAGGCCATAATAAAAAGCAATTCTGTTTAACAAATTTATCACAACTCTTCCAATTAAATTTAAAAAAAGAATAAAAATAAATTTCACCTTGAATGGGAAAAACAATAGATCATAGATATTTTTATCTAAAATCTACTGCTTTTCCCAATTTACATTTTTTTTTTTTTTCACATAAATCAACCCTCATCGGAGCACTTAAATTAACCCATATACACTACAGCCTTTACAATATTAGCTGTGATGTTCTCTTAACCTCCTCTTCTACCAGAACGTCCTAATTCTTTCCGACCTGGCCGCCCTCTCCTCATCACTAATGGTTTATTGTTTTCGTTTGAGTGTTTTTAATTTTAATCTGTATCTCTACTATTAGAATCCTCCTCTCTTTTCTCTCTACAATTTGCTTCATTGTTATACTAGGCTATTTTCTGGACCTCAATGTACCAGTTGTTCTTCGTTTTACTTTTCTAAAAGAAATTGAATAATTGTTTCAGTAGTCTGGTCTCTGGAAGTCTTGATATGTGGCCGAAAAAGGTAATTCTCCTTTTCCGCATTATATCCGTAATGATTAATTTTTTTGACAGACTATTTTATTAGGTGCTTTGATAGAATATTTACATTTTACAATAAAAATGGATCAAATTACTTAAATCAATTATTAAATTAATTTTACAATCAATGATTGTTCAAAATAAACTACGTTGAGAGAAAATAGCGGTTTCAGACGTGACTTCTTTTATTGAAACCCATATAGCTCCTAAGCAGTATATCCTAACTGCAAATGTCATAAACAAAAAATATTCTCCATTCAATTTCTAATATCGAAGTGCCATCTAATTTTCGATCCGAACAACTCTCACAGAGCTAGAGCGAGTCTAAAAAGCCCCTATACTTAAAAATATAGGCAAAACGTGACTTTTTTATTCAAAACAATATTGCTCCTAAACGGTAGGTCCTAGCGAAAAATATAGTATAACAAAAAATATTCTCTATTAAATTTTTGATATGTAAATAATCATAAAATTTTCGATTTAAGCAGCACCATCAGAGCCAGAGCGTGTCAAAATGAATGTGAAAAAAACGAAACACCAAAAACGTATAAACCCCCAGCCAAAAGACCATGTGAAAATTCTACTTTAATTAATAGTTAACTTCGTTTTTTCATTGTTCTGATATTTTCTACATCACTTGTGTATAAGCCATACATCCAAAAAAGGGTGAAGATCAGCACAAAAACAACCGTCTTTTTAGCCTCATAAAAATTTTTTCAACCAAAAAAGGGAATTTATATTACAACAAATTTGCTCCACGATACTGGTCCAGTCAGGCTAAGATAGTCCATATGATAATCATTTAGAGGTTGCGAAATAAAATGCTAGATAAATAATAAATCCTATGATCATTGCATAGTCCAGTCAATAAACACATTGTAGAGCGCTTGGAATATGCGATAATTTTTGACTTCATAGCTTCGTTAGAAATAGTTGGAAGATAAATATACTAAAAGTCCCCGCCGCTGGGGGGTGAGCTAACGGTGGGGGGGGGAGGGAGGGGAGAAGTTCCATTTTTTTGATTTCAAAATTTCATATACAGGCTCTTACAGTATATTTAAGGAGCTTTCACATAAAAAATTTTGGATCGAACAATTAGTTTTGGAATGAGTATCAATAAACGTATTTTTTTCAGAAAAGTACGACCCCAGATAAAGAGTGCCGAAATGAGGGGTGGAGAGTGCATGAAATATGCGATAATTTTTGACTTCGCAGCTTTGTTAGGAATAGTTAGAAGGTAAACATATTAAAAGTCCCCACCCCTGGAGGGTGAGCTAAAGGTAGGGGGAGCGGAGAAGGTCCCAATTTTGTTATTCGATTATATCTCGAAAACGGTGGACTCTAGAAAAATATGTATAAAATCAAAATTAAAGCCCATTAAATTTTCTATAAAAATAATTATTTACGTATTCTTGGAAATTTCAACGGTTTTCGAGATATACGTTATTAAAAATCGACAACTTTAGAGATAAAAAAAATGTTTACCTCACTTTTTGTTAAACAATTGAAGCAAATACCAGATACGTATATATGAAATTAAAGTAAATTTAATGCTCTACAATTTTGTTTCTGACGTTTTTTCTGAGAAACGATTGTGGAACGTAATAGAAGCAAAAGTTTGATAAAAAGTGAGGTGACATTTGTTTTTTCCCGAAAATTACTTGTTTTCAATAACGTATATCTCGTAAACGGTTAGAATTACGACACATTTATGTATGATGAATTTCATAGTGAATTTAGTTAGCTTTTATGTTTATTCGAAACATATTTTTCTAGAGTCAACAGGTTTCGAGATATTATGGTAAAACCAAAAAAATGGAACTTCTCCCCTCCCCCCCCACCGTTAGCTCACCTCCCAGCGGCGGGGGCTTTTATTATGTTTATCTTCTAACTATCCCTAACGAAGCTATGATGTCAAAAATTATCTCATATTCCATGCACTCTACGTCCCTCATTTCAGCACTCATTGACTGGACTAGCAGTGAAAATAATAATTAAGCTGTGATTGGGAACTTTTATTCGGTATTTCATGCAACCAAAGTGTAACAGCAGCACTGAAACAGTGTCACATAGAAACCATTGCAGATTCATCTGCACCCACCGTTCAGAATTCAATAATATCTACTAAACAGTACCAAAGATCTAAGATTTATTAAGCAACATACTAAAGCTAAGTGAGTGAATTCTATATAATCAAAGAAGGAAATCACACATTATTCTTTAGTGTAACGAGTATGTCAAAAGCTATTTATTAATCTAAAAACAGTATCTCCTGTACTAACAAAAAAGTTTTCCTCTGCTTTTTAAAATAGCGACTTTAATTCCAGCTTGCCACAAACAGATTTTCTTCACATATTTCAAGGATCTCTTGAAGAGAAAGCTACACAGGAAATCACTGATTACAATGTAATTTCAGTTCCAGGAAAATTGGAAGTGCCTTTACAAAGCCTTTTCCTCAATTATTAGCTACCTACAAACATTAATTCTTGCATGTAATTAATTTAGTTTAATACGATAAGTAAATCACCTTTATGTAAAATATGCTGGCCCCTTCATAATATCGCTATATTTTTTTTAATATACGCTTTATCATTCCCAAGACTGTTCGAAATTCACATTATTCGGAAAAAAAAACCTTCCTTCCTCAATTCAAATCTTATGAATCGTATATGTTCGATTAAAAGTTGAGCTTTGGGACTCAACAAAACCTTCTAAATATTTTCGTATCCAATCCTCACAATCCAAAATCCTCAATCCATAAAGATCTCAATTTTCCATATGATTTTGATTTAGCCCGGTCCACTAGTATTTCAATTTGCCTTATATACTATTCCCGTTAAACCTCTGAGGCGTCTGAAAATAAGCCTCGAGACCTTCTTTTATAGAACTTCAATTAAAGTACCTCAAGTGAGTGGTTGCTCAACAAGTTATTGTCATATCACTATATTTATTTTCCCACAAATTTACTGGATGTACATGCTCTATACAGTTGTAAATATAAATAAAATAAAATGATGAAAAGGAAATAAGAAAAGATTGAAATTGATATCCTATATTTTATTTTCCCGATTCAGAGTGGGTTCACTATAAGTTTAAGTTGCATTGATATCTCTCTCCTGTTAGAGAAAAACAGTTATTACGAAATATATTTTTTTTTTTTCTAAAAAAGGACAATAATTATTTGATTTTTATATTAATTGTATTTTTTCCGGAAAAAAAAATGTATGTGGGTGGAAAATACCCCAGGAAATTAGTGGGGATACTAAGGGTGTGGGGGTAGATTTTAGAGCAAGTGGATAATTTCGAATCTAACGCATCTTTATGGAAGTGGGAAGACACATGGATCATTGAGCCACCGGCAGAGTATTTTGTTTACTTTGGAGTGAATATCTTGGTTAAGAAGAGATAATAAAGAACATTAAAATATATATTTATAAAACGACCTTCCAGAAGTTCAAAGAGATAATATCCAGAACTCCAACATAAGGTCTAATCGTGAAGTTAAAACGGTTATTTTGAAATTTTAATAAATCCGATGCCCCAGTTAATTTGAATTTTTCTATTTTTTAATTAAATAATTCGGAATTCGGAAGTTTCTAAAATCTTGGTAATTCATAATTAGTCCTTGGATCTTACTTTTCCTGAGGATTTATCTGTATTTTAAAAGCATGGTAATGAAACCGTCTCAAATGTACAAAGTTTTAGATATTGCCAACACAAAAGGAGGCAGAATTCGGCCATGCCAAATAAAGTAAGTAGTTTTTACACTTCTATTAATGGTGAAACATACACTATTATATATTAAACCTGTATATTTATTGTTATTTTAATTTGTTTAATCTATGCTATTATATAAAATAACAAGCCATTTTTTGTCAGTGATCACTAGGGACCGGATTTATATGTGAAATAAAACTTGAAATATGTACATATATATGGATTTACTTTTTCATAAAAATAAAAAATAAGAAATATGTAGTATAAAAAAAATTAATCTATTTCAATATAGTAAGGTTATTATAGGTTAAAAACATAATTTTAATATATATGTAGAAATCGTGATTTTACGTTAACATAGAGACGGAAATAAAAAAAAATTATGATTTATTCTTAAAAAATATCATACTGTTTCTAAAACTTAACTTATATTTAAAAGCATTGGTTTTGTTTTTTCATTGGACATTTTCCCCACAATGGCATTCGCCACATACCGTGATTTCCAACATCCGTTGTTTCGTCTATGTATACCCATATGGGCCATATGGGGAATTATAATTTGACTTACTAGTTGAGGAAGACAAAGAAGTAATAAAGCTTTGTTTCAGATTCATGTTCTTTTCCTTATTTCCTTGTTCAAACGTGTTGAGATATGTTAAGTTACAAGAAATTGTTGGTTTGTTGATACTTTTTTTCCACAACTATCACATAATACAACATCACCATCCCTACAAAACGTTTCATCAGGAAACTTGCTAATGTATTTCACGACTTTGATTTTGTCGATTTTAAAGTCGATTTGATTTTGGACATTTAACACATTCAACTTAATTATAACAAACAAAGTCTCGAAATGAAATGAAAGAAACTTTGGATAGAAAAATGGACATTGATAGGGAAAACGTTTTGTATACATTCTCGGAAACCTAATAGAATTTTCGGCTCAGGCACCTTCAACAATTTACTGAATTTATAAAAAAAAAAAAAAAAAAAAAAAAAAAGAAAAGCTTATAAAACTTGGCTTCTGTTTTTCTTGAGTTTTTTTTCTTCAATTTTCATTGTTAACTAAATATGGATAAAAATATGTAAAAAAGAGTAAAATATGTAAAAATATGTAATTTCGTTTAAATATGTACAAATATGCAAAAAAAATATTTTTTGATTAAATTTTAATTGTATGAAACGATTAGAAATAAACTATCGAAGATTGATATACAAGGTTCAAAAAACAATATGTAAATACATATAAATCCGGACCCTAGTGATCACTGACCGCGAAAACTACAAACCAGTTCGTTCCAAATTTTAACTACATCATCTTCAAAGTTCAAGGAAAGTTTAGCAATAAACGTTTTTACAGATATTCTATTAAATTGTTATTAAAAAACAATAAATATGTGGAGTTTGAAAATCGAATGATAGGTTTCGTGCGCCATTTAAGATAGGTTATAATATAAAGTTGACATGTTATTTAGAGCCAGGAAATTATAATAAAATATACTTATTTTCAATTAAATTGTTATTAAAAAAGCTATAAATATGTTATATGATAAGCAATACCTATTAAACCGGTATTGACCCATTCTGCAACAGAGTTAACAACTCTGAAAATTATTAAAACCCATTTATATAAAATTTTAACATCATCACAGTTCTCAGAAGGTATAGAATTGAAACGTTTACTATAATAATAACTTAAATGTACAGTGATAAGTGGTAGAAACGAGGTTTATGATACTGTCATAAACGTTTATAAGAAATTAAAATCCAACCAGAGGAAATCGATGAAATTATTTCTGTCGCTATACAAATTATTTCCTAATCAAAATATCGAACCCTTGCTTTTTGATATTCTGTGCAAAAGTATGATTCATGGACTTTTAGCTGTTAACACTGATTATGCAGTCCATTATCTGTAAGAGTTTCTTAATAGTCTCTATCTGGATTACAAACTCATACGTTAACAACTAATAACTGGATGTCAAATTATGCATTTACCTGATTTGTTATCAGTGCAACAGTGGTAGATTAAATGTTGCAGTTTTGCATGATAATATCATTTCAGAAATAATTTTCAATAGCATACTTCAAAACCAGATGTTTATCGGTATACAATTAATTCTAATTAGTTAAAATTATCGAATTTTTTACTTATGAGATCTTATTAATAGAGTTGCGTATTATATTTATCATATAAAATATGTATGAGCGAAACTAATAAAAAAAGTAAATACCAACTATTAACATACCTGAAAGAAGCACAGAGATGTTACGTCACTTGTCCTTGAGACGTACACCTGGATGCTGGGAGTGATTCGCAATCTTGGTATTATTCATTGTACAGACCTGTGATATCAAACAAAGAAATCCTATTTCTATGTTCAATATTTAATTTATAGTTACAAGCGGGTTGGTGCAAAAATAATGCAGGTTTCATATGTGCCAAAAAATATATTATAATTTATTATAAGTGGTATATATTGTTGGTGGTATGAGTGGTAAACTAACTTCTAACGCTATGTCCCGATTAATTTTCCTAGGGTTTTATTCTACCAAAGCCATCAGATGGAGATCTTGTCTTCGAGATCTAAAACTCCAAGAAGAAATTTTTAGAACCATCGCTGCACAGTGCACTCACTGACGCTTCCTTCACACCGAACGACATTGAAGATACGCGCGGTATAAACTACATTTTGACCAAGTTAGAACTCAAAAAATAAATTTGTTGGATTTCAGAGTTCCTTACTCATATAAAATGTAACACAAGCTAAACTAATGTTAGAAGGAAAACATGGATTAAATTTATATTTTGTTAGTATTTAAGCTTTTAAACTTAGTTATTTCTATTTCTTATTGTAATTTTATACAGTCTACCTTTCTTAGAATATAAATTATTTTTATTTAAAATGTTTTAATGCCACTATACCAATTTATTTTCTTAGATTATTTTTTCTTTATAATTAAATTACCTTGATTATTTGGTCCTACACAAACCTCTTGGGAAAAACCTAATTATTTATTTACTACTCAAAAATTATTTATAATTTGTAAGGCAAGTAAGTTCCCACTGGAATCCCTTTAGATTAATGCTGACGCGGAAGCAACAGATCGGACAGACATAAATATAATAATTCATGTAGGACAATCAGATCATTATGAATAAGTTTAAAATCATTAAAGATTTTACGAATAATTTTCAAGGCTGGATTAGAAGGTTTAGTAGAGCCAGAAAGCTCAACCCCGTATTTCTAAACAGGTATAATTATGTTATACCTCTGTCAGTTATGTAAACGAGTAATTAACTGGAAGTTCGTCTAATAAATGCTGAAGCTGTTGGAAACGACGAGTAGTTCCTTGTCGTTTCAGACTTGTATAAGGATTCCAATTAAGACGTTTACTCAGACCTAGTTCTAGGTAGTGGCTCTGTGCAACAAGGTAACTATAAGATGGAATAGTTATGAAGATAATAAAGAAATAAAATAAGAATAATTTATTGATAAAAAAAAAACGACATCAAGACTAAAACTAAAGGTAGAAACTTGAACTAAAAAGTAAAAAAAATAGTATACTGACAACGACGAAACTATCGATACTTATATTACCTATTCACAATTTATGATCAGTTATTTTTGGAGTCGGTGCGAGCCAACAAGGCCAGTTTAATCCTTCTTTTGCAACAAACTTTCAAATGGCATAAGACAGGAGTGTGGTAAGCGGGAGTGGTAAGTGGGTGTATTTTTGTTTATTCAGCCAACTCTCGATTACTTACAGTTAGAATTATTGAACAACGACTTATTGAAGTTATCATTCGATTTATTTTCATGTAAATGGGAAAAATGAACACAAAATTGGAGTTAAAATTGGAGGTAAATTTTTACTAATGGGTATATGTATGTTGTTTGTACATAAATATAAAGTCATTGGATCAAATCCCCGAAACCACTTAATCACACGAATTTCAAACTGCGCTTTTTTTCTAGCGATACCTAAAAGTAGTCTTCCACCAGCAGCAATCTTTTCTTTATTCTTTAGGATAGTTGAAAGAGAAATGCGCGGAATTCCGAATTCACTAGCAATAGCCGCCCAACTTTTTTCTCATTTATCCACTTCGCGAATTGGTTTTAACTTTTCGTTAATTGAAATAGTTTTATATTTTCGTGAAGCCATTGTGAAACCTCTCGAGTGAATAACCAGATAGTGACTGGTGATGAGATATAGAAGCGATGGCTTCAAATAGTTCGAATCATAGAGGTGGTTCTAAAACTCACCTCTTTTTACACCTATTTTCAGTTCGAATTATTTACACAATATTTTACGTTTTTTGCCTGAAATCGACTCATTGGGGTAAAATTTACGTGTAATGTACTTGCGACCGTAGATTTTGTTCGACTTATTGAAGAATTAAGCTAATCGAAGATCGACACACCTAGAGTTGACTGTATAAGTAAATCAATAATTTAGTTTTAGTTACCATGGGTAAATAGGTTTATAGTGGAAGGTTATATAAAAGTGATTTCTAATTAATTTTTTTTCCGTAAAAGCACTAAGTTAATTTTTATAATAATTAAAATAAGTTTAATGGGATCACCTCTGAAGTATACTATACCGATTAAAAAAAGAAACATTAAATTAAAAGTGATTCATAATTGGCGGAGTTATCGCGTAACAAACATACAAAAAAACAATACAGACGAATTGAAAACCTGCTCCTTTTTGAAGTCGGTAGATGAGATGGGGTAATCGTCTGGCTATGATAATTAATTACTAATTACATTAATATTATTATGAGCTTCAAAAAAAAAATAAAAATATATATGAGAATTATTGTAAAGATTTGCAACTTACTTATACTATTATAATATCTATTCTATTCAAATTCATAATTTACATTTGCCTAGAAGACTGAAAATTCAGTAGGTAAATTAAATCAATGAATTTAAAGGAAGTTAAAGAAGCATTTTAGAATTAAGATGAGCAATAAATACCATAAAGAGGAGACGCAGTTAATAAAGTATTTTTTGATGGATGTAGTTCGATATTTGAGGCGGATTGTAATACTTTCTCAAAAAAAATAAAATAAAATTACATTTTTTATCTAATCATAGTATCCTGGTTCTCATTCACTTATACTCTATTTAATCTATTTTTATCTTTTTATTTTATTACTTTTTTATCCATAAGCATTTGTTAAAACGCTTTTTTACAAATGTTGCCAGAACGCTATCATATACATATATTCACACGTGAAAGATGTTCCCTTATGCATGTTACAGAAGCGTTACATATTACCTTGGCTTTTTGGATCTTTATCTGTTTGAAGTTATTTACAGTAGAAGACATTAAAAAAAAATAAACCTACACGATAAAAGAAGAAAAAGTAAATAAAATATAAAAATGTTGTTACGAATAAACTAAAATAAACCATATGGATATTTTATTAAAATAGAATATAATCATGATAGTATGTTATAGAAAAGTGCAGGTGTATCTTTTTTGTGATGTTTTACCGTAATCTCTAATTTTGTGTATGATGGGGTTAATAGAAGCTGTTGTAAGGAAAAGGTATTTTTGTGTCTGTGAGTGCACTATTCAATTGATGACAGGTTTAAATCACATAACATATTTGAAATTCTGGTGTATGCTGCATAGTTTTCTTACTTTTTAAAAATCTGAGAGTTTAATATGTTTTTTTATAGTAAATATTTATAATGTGTTATTTCTATTGTCATAATTTAATATGTACTATTGTTATCGATCATTTGTATAATGTTCATAATTATAAATACACCAACTAGACCACTATTACATTATAACTATTCTATTTTAATATAAAAATTTATATTACAATTTATTTTTGTTTTACCATTTTTTGAAAGCAACAAGATGTATGTTTGAATTTAATAAATCTTGAGAGAAGTAAATAAAAACTAAAAACAAAGTAGACTTATTCAAATGCAAGTACAGTAGACATTTTTTTATTTGTATGAAAAATGGTGTAAATAACACGATCAAAATTTTCATTTTTGGTTATGAAATAATTATTGAGATATTTATTATTGTTAATCCTACGCTATTCCTGTTTGACTCTCCAGAGACCCTCCAGACGAAGGTTCCAGGAGACAAACACACGCAGAAGAGCTAATGCTGGATTAGTAAGGGGCTTATCCCACAATTAGTAGAAGCAGAGGGAGTGTAATCCTCTCCCCGTCGGGGTATTCGGTCACCGTGTCTTCTAAATATGTAGCCTATGTAAATGTAAATATGTACGCTATGTAAATGATGGCGGGTCTACACCTGGGCCTCGGATTTCGTCTTTAATCTCTGTCCGAGTTTTAATGTAAGTCCATAAGCTTGGGCTGGATACAAATTACTTTTACGCACGACAAATAGTCTTGAAAAAAAAATATATACATATATATATAATAAGTTACCTTTGATGGCTTCCAACTCTGCATCGTTGTATTGTAGATTTGAAATGGAGTCGAAGTCCGCTCCCAATGGAGGTTCCTCCATTCTTGAGAGTGCATCTGCTACTGCATTGTCAGTTCCATCTATATGCCGAATATCGGTGGTGAACTGGCTAATAAAGTTCAGCCACCGTAATCCTAATAGGAGACGCTGATTGTAGGCTTTTGATGCATTGGAAATACGATAGGTTTGTGGTCTGGTAAGAATATAAAATTCTCTACCCCTCGATACTGGACGGAAATGTCTAATAGAAAGAAAAAATTGCTAATAGTTCTCGATCATAGTGGAATAGTTCTGTTGAGCTTCCGAAAAGAGCTTTCGAGAAGAAACCTAGAGGAAACCAATTACCTTCCACTTTTGTTGGGAGAAACTGCTCCCATGCATTGATTTGAGGCATCACAAGCAAGGGAAAGTTTTGGCTGATAGTTTGGGATGCGCCAGAAGTGCTGCTTTTTCAAGACTCGACTTCCATAGCTCCGAAGCTTATCACTATTCGTTGCATTTACATGATGTGTTCCTATCGTTTTTCCTGGCCCATGGATATATTTAATATATAGGTATATATAACCGCTGCCGCCTGAGGCAATTGTTTGCCTGTAAAAGTGCGATCAAATCCGAAGAAGGCGAGACGAAGAGAAAATCGAAGAATGAGAATACATCTTTGGGTATTGGTGTATTGGGACTACTTGATGGCCTCGTTACTTTTTATTCTTGAGGCTTTAATGAATAGTCACATATAGTACTGTTGTGATCACCATGAGATTACCATAAGCACTGTAGGTTTGGCTCTACACAAAATCTCGCATTTCTCGGGAGATCACAAGCTTTTAAACCCGTCTCTTCTCGGGCGATTATTTTTCAACACTGTAACGCAGCTGTAGTCTAGATATGCTCCCTCAATGGGTTCGGACGTTAATCGCGAGCAGGACGTCAGCATGTATGCATCAGACTAACGTATCCAAAACGTATATCTGAACTCATCTTGACGAAGACACTGGTACCATGAATTCGTTTTGAATGAAAGGTTATGTGCCCTGCAGTACGCAGACCGAACGACAGTTTTACAGAAATTCGAAATAACCCGGAAAGGTTCCTCCGTCTTCGTGTTGACTGCGGGTCTTCGGGGAATCTTCCTCGCGGCTGGGGATTGGTACTTAGTGATAGTAGTGCACGCCAACTAGGTCTGGAACCCTTGAAGGCAAACGGCATTTTTATTTACCACCAAACAAATCCGTTCCTAGAAATCTATATATATAATGACGGAACACTAGTATATGTCGTGGCCACCCCAGTATTGGGCCGCTTATGTTGCTGTAATTTCTCCGAAGTTGTCGCATATTCCCCCGTAATGGCGTCTACAACCTTAAGTTGCACTGGCCCTTTGGCGGTTTGGAAGGCCTGCACAATACCTGCCCTCCCAATAAGTCGAAACTCGCGCTTTCTTTCCTCGATCCTGCGGACTTTTCTCCAATGGAAGTTTTTAGCCCTGACTTACCCAGCGGACTAGACCGTTTCTCTGTTGTTCTCGACAATGTGGTCATGTGTTATGCTTTCACAGGTTCTTTGGCTAGATTGAATGAATCCCGCGTATCGAGTAAGTCCTGGCAAATTCTTTACAGTGAGGGCAGCAGCATAAGGGTGACCCATGACATCCGTAGATCGATATCATATCAGTCTGTCTATTTCAATATATAATATATATATATAGGGTATAAATATATATAGACTAGGAAACTCCAGCCAAAACGAACGGTCCATTTAAACTCGGAGACGTATTTTTTTTTAACTTAAAAAAATTAAATATCTACAAACACTTTTCAATAAAAGTGATTAACTATCAGTGAAATTTATAAAAAACTGAATTACTTGGCGTGAAAGGTATTATGGGGTTCGATTTTTTTTTTTTTTTTAACTAAGCTCAGGATATCACTCATCCAGTTTATTTTCAGCCTTCTCTGGGTGTTGTCTGGAATGTGTCGTTCATTAGTGTACCAGGGTGCTTTGGTTATAGTCCTGAATGTTTTTTTCCTGAAAATTTCATAGGGTTTCATATATGCTTAGTTCCAAATAGGTTTCATAAGTGTTCATTTCGTATCTAACTTGTATCTTTGAATGTTTTGAGAAAACTGAGTATTAAAGTCTAAACACTGGATTCCCGCGCAATTGCACGAAATTGCACGTTTTGGGGGTTACTGCACAAATTCGTACATTTTAAGTTTTAAGTGCCCGAAAGCGCACTTTTTGATATTTCATTAAAAATATTATTATTTTTTTGTTTATCATTTTGGGGAAAGTTGCCATTCTAATATTTATCTACGTAAAGAAATAGAAAACGATTATATTTATATCGTGGTAAATGAATTTACAGACCCCTAGGAATTTTGTAGAGTCAGTAGAAGGTTGAATTGCACGGTTGTCAATGCGTCTTTTTTTTTGGACGTTTTAAAATTCTTACTGCACGAAATCTGATCTTTAGTCATATCCTTGATTCAGCCATTTGAAATTAATTAAACAAAACAATCAAATAAGTGATTGCTATTCACTTTTTATTTTTTCTTGTCACTGAGGTATGTAGGAAATACTGAATACTGACAACGAATGTGGAAATCAGAAGAGTAGAGGCCAGATAGAATATTTTTTCCGACTAGAACCGTTCTTTACAGATCCTCCGCCATGAGTATTCATCAGATTATCCAATCTGTATTAGTTGTATGAGAAGTAATTATTTACAGAAACTGTTCTTCATGAGACTTATTTGATCTGGAGCGCCAAACAGTATAAAAACAATACATATATTTCTTGAACTATTTTTGAGTTAGTTAATTACTAATAAGCTATGCCATCATATACGAAGAGTGTTAATTTAAACCAGATATTAAAGAAATGAATTTAAAATAAAAAAAAAGAGAGAAAAATAATTTAAAACTCCAAGAAGGGAATGAAGTTCAGTCATGAAAGAAATGGGTTCTTTGTTCTCATGACCTCGGCTGTCCTTAATGACATACTGCCTCACTATTTGCAATTCAGATTTAATTTTTTTGAAAAAAATAAAACAAAATGTTATGATGGAGTCCCGTTTCAAACTGCCTATTGTGTCAGTTTAATCCCTTCCTTCAAAGGAAAAGCTTTTGTTTATTTGAATTAGGCTATTTGCCATTGAGAGATTGTATTTCAAAATTAAATTTATATTTATTTATTTATTCATATAGCATTTCTTACAATATTTAAAAGGTTGGTTTTGGTTTTAACTAGATTTGAATGAACCAAAGATCACAGGATTGCTTTATAGTCTGAGCTTTATTTCACAAATAGGATGAGTCACCAGTGGAAAATTATGTGTTAGCAGGACGGAATTACAATTTCAGGGGGCGCATGCTGTCAAATAAATATTTAAATGATCGAAAAATGATTATGATAAGATAAAAAGCATAAATATAATTTTTATTTGCTTATGTTATATTCAGAGAAAATTATTTTAACTTTGAAATATGTTAACGAATTGCAGGAATTTTATCCGCTTGATACTCAGCATAGCAATATACATCGCCTATATTAAAATGGGCCAGCTAAGTCTTCGAATTTAGTAATAATCGAATAGTTAGAAAGATAATCACCAATAAACTATCAGGTAAACGTCCGAGAAGTTGATGGGAGGATTGTGAGGATCTTGTGGGTTTAGGTTTTGAAGTGTGAGATAGAAGGAGGTCTGTGAAAGATTATCGTAGGCTTAAATAAGTTTCTGTAGGCTTAGAGCATGTGACAGGCGTTTCTAAATTATGTTATTGTGCTGGTGCCAAAATCATGCAGGTTTGTGGTAAGTGACAAAAAACTTTTATTATAATTTTGTGTTGTTTATATTTATAACATTTCTTTCGCAATTTCCAGAGTAGTTTTGTGAGGATTCTTCTACCAAAGCTCTCAGATGGTCGTGATCAACTACAAAAACCTACCTCGGCCTTCCTTGACTTCGAGATCATAATCTCCAACATAAAATTTTTGGAACCATTGCTGCGCTGTACATTCAGTGACGCTTCATTCACACCAAACAACATCGATTTTTGCGGTTTGGGCCGTAATTCGGCCAAGTTGGAAAAAGTAAAAAAAAAAATTTACGAACATTTTGTTCTGGCATAGTGAATTTCAGAGGTCTTTACTCATAGAAATTGTATCATAAACTCAACTAATATTTGAGGAAAAACAACATTAATAACCCATTAAGTATACTAGATTATCTTTGTCTGCTTGGCAAGAACTTGCCTAAACCAAAAGGAATATTCAACCTGAGATAAAAATTAAAATTATCATCATAAAAGTATATTCAGTTTAAAAATGCCAGAGTGACCACTGTCCCCTTTCTGATGAAAAGGCAAGGTGCCAAAAATTATTGGGACTAGGATCTTCCAAAGTTAAAAAATAGAAATGAATTTTTTCCCTGTTAGCAGATGTTAATAAATGCTGTCCGGAAAGTCACTATAGGACAGGCAGGGTAGGGATGATCTTGAAACTTAAATAAAAAAGAAATTTGAGTTTTTAGAGCCTAATTTAATCTGCTAACATTATTGTATTTTACTCAAAGGCTTACTAAAATTTTAGCTGTCATCAATAACTATTAATTTAAAAAATAGGAACTGCTAAACCTTAATTGCTATTTTTTTGAAAAATTATGAAAGCCGATCAAAATTATTAGTAAACTTCAGTTTGGTTCACTAATCTTTCTGTTTTAAAGGATATAATATAGAAGGTTATGGATCCATTTATACAACATACGCAATATGTTTTATTTAAGTAAGTTAGAAGAAGGAACTCTGGAGGTATATACAAATTACAGGACAAGGTGGTATAATTGGTGGCAACTGGAGGAACGCAGGGATCCTAGTGTCACTCGCATCTCCTCTTAATCCCCCGCGAGCTCTGCGGAGAAGGGAACGCACTAATCCCGGCAGCAGACTATCGACAATATTCCAATTAAGTCTTGGTAATCCTCTTTAGCTCCAATCCCACCTGGGCTGGGCCGAACAGATCGTCTCGCTGCGGGGATAAGGGCTGCGGGTTCTAAATCGCACTGCTATTAGCAAGCTGGGGATTCAAGGGGGGTATAAATACTGTCGTATTTATTCGGAAATAAACAATTTCGCGCAGATTAACTGAAATCCAGAAATAAATTTCAAAATATAAAGAATAATGCAAACAATACCTTTGGGTCAATAGTCACAAAGGAGTTCCAATGATTAACAACTCCTTGACTTCTTTTTTTCTTTTTAATTTACATTTTACATGTACCTCACTTATTATATATAGGGTGAGCAACTCTTATTGTTAAAAAAAAAAAATGAGAGATACTATATCAAAAATGTAGAAAAATGCTGCAGACCTGTAAAAACAGATCCATCTACCTATAAAATTCACCTCAAATATGGCATTCTTCAACACAATCTGCATTGAGAAGCTAACGGCAAAATTGAGATCTATGTTCATTATCATTGGGTTCTAAACCTTACATTGAAAATCTAATAAAATCAATCCTAAATAATAACCCTTAATAAATAAATGTAATAACATAAGATCCTCTGATCCGGTGTCACTTTATTGACAGTTTTCCTTTATTTTCTATTAAACAATAATTTTTTTCTTTGCATTCCATTCCAATGAAGAGTTTGTTATGTTTAAAATGCACATTTACATTAAGGGATTGATATACTGTTTTATTTACAAGTAACTGATTTGTATGCCAAATGAGAATACCATGTTTTTTGCAGTTGTAAAAGTAATTTCTCCATGAAATCGAAACATAATCATTACCTTTAACATATCATTCAAAAGCAGATGCAATTTGCAAGTTTTTTTAAGTAATTTTTTTTTTTTTTTTTTAACAGCGAGCGTTGAACTAATATAATACGTTGTGACTTCCCTAAATAAGGTGAAGATCAAGCTGTTCTTTAGGTCACAAGCTTATAAAATTCCAGGTTACATAGATTCAGCTCTAATAGAAAATGTAATGCTAAATCCGAAAATGTGGTCAAAGTTTGAAATATATTTAAACAAAATGGAGATTTTACATCTTTTATAGTAAAAAACGTGGTTTCCTCAAAAAAGTATTTGATTTATCGAATATCTGCAACGGATTGGAATAGAAAGGTGAGATCTGCGGCATTTTGCTACATTTTTGATCTAGTTTCACCCAAGGGATCTCTCAAGACCTGGCTTTTTTCCCTCTAAGTGGAGAGACATGTCTCGTTAGGGGAATCCTCGGATGGGTATATTGTAAAAAAAGTATGAATATATTTTTAAGATTTAATTTTTTTTTTATCTATTAATATTTTTATTATTATTATTTTATTTTAATTATTATTATATTTTGTTTTTATTCATTTATTTTTTTTTAAATCTGTATTATTTATTTTAATGATCATTTTTTCTTCTTTCTTTCTTTCTCCCCTTTATGTATTGTATAATTTGAGGTACTTTGTTTATTTAATGTTTTTTCTTTATTGTATTATATACATATATTATGAGGAGATTCTTTACTTATTGTTATTTATTGTTCACTTTTGTTTTATTTTTTTGTATCTCTTCTTTGTATTTTTTTTTTTTTGTACATATTGTGTGAATGGATCCATTAAGCCATCTATATTACTTATTGCCCACATCGAGGCAGATTGTAATACTTTCTTTCAATAAATGTTTTATAAAAAAGACAAAAAAAAAAACCACTATTAGAAACAGTTTATTTAATTGTAATCCATTTAATCTGTGGATAATTATACTGATATGTATATTACGTTTTTCCAGTCGATAACAGAGAAAAGAATATTTCATTCTCTTATGTTTTTGTTATAATAATAAATTATATATGAAAAAGATTTTTTTTAGAAGATAATTGTAATTTCAAAAAGTTAAATAAATGTATTTAGGCACAACATTAATTTATGCTCAGATGAAATTGTTACTTAAGAACGATTATTGATTAAATTAAATATATATATATATATATATATATATATATATATATATATATATATATATATATATATATATACACACACATATAATTATAAATGTAAATATTAGAAAAAAAAAAACGAAGCGATAGAACATATTACTAGAAGCCTAGAGATGTTTGCTGACATTGGTGCCCCAGGGAGCCGCAATATTTGTAAATATCTTTTTCTCTACTTCACTGAGTTTATACTTCCCAGCAGTTTTTATTTTTTCAGCTGTTTCAAGAGCTGAAAAAAAACATCTTAGTTTTGCTAACCAGGCATACACATTTTTTTTTTTTTTTTTTTATATATATATATATATATACCAGCGTGTAAATAAAATTAAAATATAAATTTAACCGCATCACCACCTTTTCGTTGCTACAGTAACGGTAATTCACCTGTAACAGTGAACTAAAATAAATATAGTAACACTAGAAATCACTTTCCCTAACGGTAACTTATCTGTGACTGAATACCCAATGCCCTAACCTAACTGAAATGGAATAAAATAGGTAGAATCATTGTCAAAAAAAAAACTTTGTTACCCAAAAAATTAGACGTGAAATTATGAGTTGTAATTCAGGTCGTATCTAGGTGATAAATTAATAGTTAAAGCAATAAATTTTACTCTTCTTATTCTATTTACAAAATACCCGTTTTGCTGAAATGTTAAAGAAAAAGAGAGAAAAAAAAAAAAAAAAAAAGTCCTTAGGAAACGTTTTATTTCAAATATATCGTAGTGAATTGTTGTTCTTGTTAGGTTTTGTGTGCAATGACAGCTAATGCTTATAATTGTCCTGATATTAGAGCCTAAATAATAATACAAATATATTGTAAAAAAATAAAAATATAATTAAAATAATACGTATATTTATAGGATAAAAGAAAAGAAAGTAATGTAATAAGGGTCATCGTTCGTATCCTCTCCAGTGTGGTTCGGTGGCCCGCAAGGCAGGTCGAAACGTTGGTACGCATTAAAGTATTTCTACTTGGACGTGGTGTTCCTCTTTTACAGCATCTCTGATTATCTTTTTCTCCATCTCAAAATAATGTGAAATCAGAAAAAAATACAATCCTTTATTCATGATAAATTATATAGTTCTGTTTAAGGTGTTTACGGTCCTCCGAAACCTTGAAGAGCTGACGAGGAACACCATATTTTTTTCATATCTTTCCTGTACGAAGAGCACTCTACGAAAAAATTTATCTCACTGTGAGGAGAACTTACAGACTTGACACTGGGACTTGATCTCTCTTTCCATCAAGTAATAGTGAGTTGAAACGGCAGTGACCGATTCTGAGACCTGATTGTCACCACCTCTCTTCTACATTGTCTGAAGCAATTGACGGTTGCCTTGATTTGTCTGAGAGTACTATTTTCCAATGTATTTTTTCGTTAATGTTGAATTATAAAAAGTATTTCAAACATATTTGGAGCAATAAATCGATTAGACGAAGGTTGATAAAATGAGTTTTTATTGTATTATAAAATCAATTTATCGAAATTTACAAATTCATAACAAAGAAAATGCATCGAATAATCTTAATTGAGAATAAAGTAATAGGACGAAAAACTGTAAACAAACTTTCAATTAATAGCATATACTAAAGAGATAGCATTCATAACTACAATTTTAAGTGAAACAATTATTTCCCTATCTTGACTGAGAGCTTAAAAAAAAAAAATAAAACGTGATTTTCATTTTTTTTTTCATGGCTCCTTAAACTCATTGGCGGCTATAAATACAGATTTGCACTATTATAGGTCTCTACTAGCCATACACAAATTGACATTCAAATCTGTGAGTTGCAAATCAAAACGTCTCCTTGTAAAATGAAACCAACTGTATCAGATCTGGGTAATGGGCTCTTATTTAATAGGGCTTTTGGGGTGAAACTACGGCGTAAAAGTAATGTATCAGGTTTTGGTTGTGGTAAAGTTATAAATAATTTCTTTAATAATAATATCAGGTTTTGGTATAAACATGAAATCCTGCATTTATTCCCGAACAACCCAATGATATATCGGATGGTTCTGAGGCCATTTTTTTTTTTTTTTTTTTTTCCAGACTACTCGGAACACTATAGGAAATTAAATAGAAAGTAAGTTAAGACAAATAACGGTAATATAAAAAGTTAAAAAATAAATAAATAAAATATAATAATATAAATGTTTTAATTCATAAAATTTCAAATAACGTTATATTTTCATAACATTACATGACTTCCTGAAAAGGTTAATATACATTCTAAAATTTGTTTTCAATACTACAATAAATGAACAGATTTAGAATCCTAAGGCTTCGAAGAAACATTTTAGAGGTACAGGTTTCGAGGCAAATATACCGGTTGGAACATGGTCCCTGATAAAATAAAAATGTTTTAGATCTCAATAAAAGATACTCAAATCATTTACGTTCCATCTTTCTACATAAATATCTCTATGTTTCAATGCCCTTTATGAATGGATATTTTATTTCAATCTTCAATCTCGAGAGTAGTGACCTGTAACGAAAATAAGTTCTCGGTTATTATAGCCCCACCCCCCTCTCCATCTGGCAATAAAAACCCGAAGCCCTAACTTTTTTTTGTCAAGTCTTTCAAGACTTGAACGACGACAGATTTCCGTACGGGTTCAGTGACCCCGAGTTAAAAGGCGGCTTTATAAATACAGATTCCAGTTCTGGCAGGTGGTTCGCCTCACTCCAGGACAGGCTATCTGCTCCTCGGGTATAGAAAATATTTTCGCTGGAAAGAGGCGGCCTAGACAAACAGCCTTGGCCTTGGATGTCGTGTTGTCGTCCCCTCGGCAAGATTAGTCCAGGAATAATAATGACGCATAGATAAGATGGAATCCGTTTTCTCTAATTCACCATGAATGAAAATTTGTTTAAATAAAAGCATAGTATAAAATAAAAAAAAATAAAATTGTTTTAAATGAATCCAGATATTTATTTAAATGATCAAATACATATCTCCAATAGTTTTATTTAAAATTTGAAAAAAAACACTAGAAAAAAACCGACTAAGCATTGGAAAAGCTAAGTGATCGCCAATTTTCGTGACAAATAAATCTGTTCGAAATGTATTTATCCCTTTCGTCTCTTCACACACAGTTTACTCTAGGTCTTGTAACTTTTAGAAGCTTTTTTTATTCTTGCCTCCTAATTAGTTTATAATGCTTAATTCTTGGCTTCGTATGACGAAAGCTGAGTGAAATAGACGCTGTATCTCTTATTCTTCTTTTTTCTCTTTATCAATTAACACATCTCATTCCTGACTGTATTTTCTTTTTTATCAACACAAAGCAGTAAATATGAAACAAAATATGTATCTGGCTGAAGTAAGACCATCTGCCTATGATTCCTCCACAACAGACGAAATGGCTGACAGTTGGTCTTGGGATGATAGAGGGTTTTTTATGAGTCCGATTCAAAAAGTACGGAGCTTTTCTAGAATAAGTCTTTGTCCTATGGCAATTTAATGTTATTTAACCCATTCAATGTGGAAATGCAAATGGAAATGCAATTTTTTTTTTTTTTTTTTTTTTTTTATTTAAATTTTATTTTTTGCTGTTGCATTTAAACTGAAATTTTTTAAATTTAAACTGAAATATATGCTGCGAAATTGAATTTTTTAGCACTCGTTTTTTGTGTGCTATAAAGATCGATAAAAATTTGAGTTAAAAATGTAAAAATTGTAAAATTATGTATTTTATCTAATACAATTTCAAAACTAAAACTATTTTTTTAGTTATTTACTATTTCCACAATATTTACAATAAATTAAAAATATTAATGAATAAACATTAAAAACTATTTACAACTTATTTTACGATAAAAACCTTTAAATTACTACTTACTATTACTTACTAACTAAAAATATTAATATATTTACAATAAAACATTTTTTTTTTAAATATAAAAACGTATTACACGATTGTTTTTATTTATTTAAATTAAGATTCCATATTAAACACATTGAATGATAAATTATTTACATTTCAAGTGCATATTGAATGTACATTTAAATATTTAAAGGGTAAACTTACCTTTAGAAATTTTGATCAACCGAAGCTCCTTAAAGTACAATAACCAGAAACGGACTTTTTCTCTCAATGGTGAAAACCCAACTGAGGGTCGGAGAAAAGTTTTGAAGCAAATACGACGATCGGAGCCTTAACCACATCAGTTTGAATGTTGACAGACGGGAGCATTAAATAATGCTCTCTAACCGGCGCCATAACTCACGTAGCATTACATAATGCTCTCCGCTGAAATGGGTTAGTAACATTATAGAATATAAGTAAGTTTTATTATTAATTTCAAACTCTATATAACACCGTACCTTTGTAACCGCTCATATAGAATGGCGCTCGCCACCTATCGGTCAATTTTCAAACTTCACTGTTATCCTCATCTTACCGAAGAATCGGCTAGGTCTAAGTATTAAGTATACTCGTATTTAAGGTTCAATGAGCGGAGATGAATATGGTTATTTGAGAAAAGATTGTCAGTTGTCTCAATAAATATTTCAGCATCGAACCAACCTGTTCACAAATTAGAATTACAATTATTATCACAAGTTTTGTCATTCACAAGTTTTGTCATTCCCATTTGACTCCCAGTCTCAAGTCGTCATTAGAAAAAAAAAAAAAAAAAAAAAAGGTTTCTGTTGGAGGATTAAGCTCAATAATTCTACCGTTTCTTTTATTCTTAGAAATGATATTTTAATTAACTTCTTCGTAAAGTTTTAATTGCCGCTCAAGTCGTTCGATTAGATCATTAATATCAGTCAATTAATTATAATTTCATCAGCAGTTTCACGAAAGACAGATCGTCTTAATAAACTGACAATCGATTAAATATAAAACGTAACTCATTACTAAGTCCAGGGCTTAATAGTTCATTTAGTGATTTCTGAGAAATAAAATAATGCATAAAATGTTTTACCTAGTCCAATAGATTTATATTAATATGTATCTAAAACGAGATTAAAATTATAGATATTGCTTAAATAATTAGGATGTATAATATAATTTAGTCAAGATTTTTTTAATTGCAGGCATCTTCAAGGCATATACTTATAGCTCATATTCTTGCACGAAGCCATAATAAGTTAAATTGTTAATATTGATGCTTAAAAATAAACATATATATATATATATATATATATTTATTTTTTTTTTTTTTCATTAATTGATATTTACAACTGTATAATATACAAAAAGTAAATGTGTTGACAGTGAATACAATGGCATGTAAATAACTTGTGAAGAACTACTCACTAGTAGCACTTCAATAAAATCTACACTAAAAGGTCTCTAGGCCATCTTCTTTTCAGACGCCTCGGAGGATTATCAAGGATGGAGGAGGAAGCAAGTTGGGAGACTAGTGGATTGGAGTGGTTATGGAGCTTACTATGAAGGATAGGTATCTGGTTTGGGCTAAATCAGAAACATATGGAACATTAAGATCTTTATGGATAAGTTTATTGGTCACATAGTAAGGATCATTGAGGATTTTTCGAAGGATTTTGGATTGTAAGGATTAGATACGAGATGAATTGGATGGTTTAGTAGAGCCCCAAAGCTCAACTCCGTACGTCCAAATAGGTCTAATAACAGTCATGTAAATAAGTCTTTTGTAATGAATTGGAAGGTTTGATCGTTTGTCTAGTAAATGTTGAAGTAGTCTGTAACGAGGATCAGTTTCTTGTCGCTTTAGTATTTGGATTCCAAGTAAGACGTCTGTCCAAGTGGAGTCCTAGGTAGCGGATCTGTTCGACAGGGATTAGTGGAATATCATTGAAGGATTAAACATATAATTAAGATACAATAAATAATTCTTAATCTAATCTGCCGGTGTTCCTAAAGGTTCCATCTCATAGACGGTGTATACAGCTGACATCCCGGTGTATCCCGACTCATCCTAAACTGTCCTCATCACGTACGCTGAAGCCGCATGTGAATTATTTCCTTTATTTCCTCTCTAACAGTCCAATTTCATGCCACAAACCTGCCACAAACCAAAAGAATAGCGTCCAAATTAGAGAATTAAAATAAACCCAAAGAAATCACATCAAAAAACAAATCTTAATCTTCTTTAAACAAACTACATCTTGTACTACAGTTTTATTTAACGATGTTTCATTAACCTCGCCAGATAACCAGATCGCTACCTAGGACTCCATATGGACAAACGACATGGAACCAAAATACAAGATAAAACAAGAAAAAAACCTTCGTTTTTGACTTCTTCAACTCATTCAAGAGTCTCATTTACATGTTAGTAATTAGACCTATTTGGAAATACTGAGATGAGCTTTGTGGCCCCTCTAAACCATCCAATTCGTCTCCTATGCAATACTTACACCTTTAAAAAATCCTCAACTGTCACAAACAAACTAATCCACAATTATAATGTACTATATGTTGTTGATATCGTAAACCAGGTACCTATCCTTTCATAGTAATCTCCCTCTATTCCAGATATCCCTCTGAGGCGTCTGAAAAGAAGATGGACAAGCAACCTCTAATATAAAAGATTTATAATATAGAACATGTATAAGTGTTACCAATGGGTAGATGCTTTATAAACATATTTTAAGCATTATCATCGCATTTACGAGATGTTTTGTATACAGTTGTAAATTTGAATAGCTAAAAAAGATATAGAATTTTTAAAAATCATCAAAAATTTTCACAACCATAAGCTCTACAAACAAAAATTAAACAACAAAAAATATGGTGCTTTATTTAAAAAAAGGCTATGAATATTTCATTGACATTATTGATCTACCTTATTGATAGATGCTTAACTTGGGATCATTAGTTTATCAAGGTTGATTGGGTAAAGAATTTTTTTTTTTTTTTTTCAAAGTTTTCGACATGAAATTGATATTTATCCGTCATGCTAACCTAAAGGTGGACGGATATATTTTCCATTTGCCTCTTTAATTAAGAAAATTCACAAAAAAAATCCAAATCCGCTTAAAAGGACCCTTTGAGAATTAGCTTGTCTCTTGACTGAGTGTAACGAGCAATAATCCACACCAGCTATCTATCTAAAGCAGGAATTCATGGTTATTATAATTAAATAATATTGACATATATTAAAATAACAATATAAAATAAAATAAAAATAGCGAGAACTGTTCCAGATATACGATTGAATAATCAGAATATAATTATTGAAAAAAATTGGCTTTCATTTTCACAGTAAGCCACGATGCAAAATATACCAAACAAATATACTGGACGCATGTGATATTCGATAAACTTGTGAAGAGGTGCTGTCAATAGGAATCCGGGAAGAAGATTCCGGGCTGCAAGAAATGGAAAAGGGGCGATAAATATGTGCTTGTTCGAAGGGTGCGAAGGGGGGGAGGAGCGGAATAGCAAGAAAACATATTCAAAGTGATGGCAATGTGCCTGTCAACTTCCGGTCTCAACACCTTAGTGTGGTTATATATTTGCATTGTTGCATTTATGTAGGAATTATACACTATTTTATAGTATAAGAAAAATTTGTAACACTAATCCGTAATGTTATATAAAAGGATAAGCCATTTTTCTATTGTGATCACAAACCATGAAAACTAACAGAACTAATCTGTACAAAATTTTAACAAAACCATCTTTATAGTTCCAGGAAGGTTTAGCAAATCAAGTGATTTTCAATTGACCGATATGGGGCGAACGCTAATCTACATAACAGATTACAAAGGTGCGGTGTTTTATCGAGCTTGAATTTGATAATAACATTTATTTTTTTAAAAATAATTTGTTAAAAAAAGATTTAAATATGCGGATCCTAGTGAAGTTAGAAAATCAACTGAAATGTGATTAGCACCATTCCGCAATAAGTTAACAATAATAAAACTACTGAACCCTACCAAATTTTAGCGAAATCATTTCTATAGTTCTAGAAAGGTTTAGCAATAATAAACTTTACAATATAAAAATTTAAATGTGCGATGTTGAGTGGCAGAAACCAAATTTGCTACACAGTCATAACCTATTATGGTTAGAAAGTAAAATCCAACTAGAAGAAATCAACAAATTTATTTCTGCCAAATTAAAATTATTACCAAATGGAAATGTCCATCCATTCAATTTTCATATTGTGTGTAAAAATATGATCCATTGGTCTTTAGTTATAAGCGTTAACAATGCTGTTTATTATCGGCAAGAGGTTTTTAATAGTCGCAGAAACCCCCGAAACGTGCAATTTCACGTGAATCTAGTCTTTATTTATGAGTTATCTTCTTCCTTGTTGCATGCTTTCAACAATACCATAATTTAATAGATAAATAGATAAAACTTCAATTAAAGGCGAGTAGGGTAATATTCCGCACCTAAGGGAGAATAACCATAGCAAAAAACCTTTTTCAATTACAACTCTAAAACACACCAAATCTGTATGAAATATTGATTCGTCGATCATATGAGAATTATACATGTCAAACTAATAGTTCTTCCATAAAATGGCATTTTCGGGGGTACCTCTTTGCGTCATATTAGTCCAAGGTGCGGGTAAGATGAGGCAGGGCAAAAAGTGACAAAATCAGTACTAATGTTTTTTGAAAAATTCCACCCTATTAACCATCTTAGTACCAGCAGGCAACACAAAAAAAAAATGCTTGATGTCTTAACCGCCTGTTCGTGCAGTCCCAGCCCAGTATCACTTTAGGCTTTAGAAAAAAAGTTTAATTTCATTTTAACGCGTGAGGTACACTATGACAAAGCATAAATAATAAATAAAAGGCAGGAAATCACAGTTACTCCCAGACACCCTTGCGTCATTTTACCCCGCTGCGTCGTCATATTACCCTACTCTCCTATTAGTGAAATTATTAAGTTCGTTACTTATGAGAGCGGGTGAAGTTACGACGCTAATTGAACATAAAGGTAATTAAATATTCCTGTCATTAAATATTAATAATACAGTTCATAAATAAATTAAGTAAACTTATATAACTCTAAAATAAAATAAAGTTCAGACCATGCTTAAGGATAATATTAGGAACTTACTAAATCCAAAAGCACAAAGTAGTAACAAGAGAGTTCATATTAAATGGACTAGGTCAAGCTTAGAGCTGGGGCATGGATTTAAAAACATCACAAAAGCTTAATAAAATCGGTTCCAAGAATACTTTGATATAAAAATGAATGAATTCTGCTGAAAACTGTAGCTGAGAGAAGGGGATTAAGCTGAATAATATTCATGATGAAACATTATTGGACTAAGCATTTTAGGGGGAAAAAATATAATTCAATATTTTTATATTTTTATATGACACAATAGAATATTTGATTATCAGTAAGTGAATGATTGTAGCTGGTTCTATCAGAAGAGTTGATATTATTCTTAATTTTTTCTATTCGTGAGAGGCAAAAAGATATTATATAAATTCTAAAAATATTGATACACCAACATAGGGATTTTATTTTTTATGAAATACCATTTCAATATTCATATCGTGTAACAATGGTATTCCTGTTTATTATATCGTCTCAGTTAATTTATTTCGTAATTTAAATAGAAAAAACAATTTTTTCAAATGTTTAAAATTCAAAAGTTTATTATGAATTAGGCAGTAGGTACATACAATTATAGGTGTACTACCTGTAGATCCAATCAGTACCTGTCTTGCTAACTGTTCCACGCCGCTAAAATTAATACCTCTGCCTTATTTAAACGAATTTTATAAGGCTTTGTAATTATCTTGACATATATCAATATACAATGCACGTAAAGATAAGACAAATATTCAATAGAAAAAAATATAAATAAAAGTATTGTACTGTCAAAGAAAATTGTAAATAATTTTAATTTACCGTGAAACGATATCCAGTCCAAGAGTAATATAAAATAAAATAAGCAGAAAATCATATGATCTTAAGATTATCTTAACCTAATCTAACAAACACTTGCTTACTTTTAAAATACCATTTGCCGGCATAAGAGGGAAGGTGCTGGAACAAGGTCTGATAAATCCCAGGATAGTAGGAGTTCAAATAATTTAAATTTTATCTTAAGTACTCTTGTTTTGCCAGTACTTGATAATGTTATCTGTTGAACTTAACACTTGAATAAAGCGAATAATACAGTGTTGGGTACTCGGAGTGCCTTTGGTAGTAATGATTTCCTTCCCAACATAGATAATACATCGTAATATGTTTTCCTGGCTTTTCATTGGATAAAAGCCTTCCTATTATATACACTCATTAGTGAATCAAATCGCGAGAGAAAGCGGAAAACTAAATAAATTATAAGCGTCTCTAAGTTTCACATTTTTTTTTTTTTTAGATCTAGTCCATTTGGTATTTGTACTATACAATTTCTAACATCTATTTGTATTGGCAAAAGATAGAGATTTTTTTTGTTTTTTTTCTACCATCTCAGAAATGAGTCAGAAAATATTTAACATATTAGAAGAACTTCTGTGAATAAACTAATATTCTTAAATATTCATATTAAATTATTTTTATTTTAAATTATTATTTTTAATATAAGGTACTGAAAAAAATATGCATCTTAAAAAAATACAAATATTCCAATAAAAATATTCTGACTAATCACGAAATCACCAAGGTAAATTTCAAACCACACACTTCACACTGATTTAGAAGTACCCACAGACTTCATGGACATAAAAATATACTCAATAATGACATGGCCAATACTGACATACCTGGAAATACTCTCAGAAGGCTTAAAGGAAGTTTGATGAGAGACTTTGCTCAAATAAATCTCTTTAATCCATCCCAGGAGGAGGTACTGTTGAGTGCTAGTCTCCCACACTCCTACAAGGCCTTTATTATTAAATTATGAGCAAATTCACTTATGGTTACTCCAATTACAGGTGTAAATAACAATTTACACGAAAAAAAAGTTATTCAAATATTCAATGCGAGAATACATCTATAAACTTTTTTATATTAGTTAATTAAATGAACCGAAAAAAAGAGCGATAAGTATTATCTAATATTGAACCGTGTCATAAAAACCTTCCCTGCTTCTGCAGTGCCTGGAGGGTAAGGTACCGATGTATATCAACCAGTAGAGGAAAATGCCCTAAATAGGATCCCCCTCCCTAAAGAGGACCCTTGTTCTTCTCACAAAGCATTCTCTTGAACTATTGTAAACAGTAGTTTAGGCAACTACCGTTATGTAGTGGAGCGCACTCATCGCCCACTTCACCTGTCGCTCATCAGTTCACCATTACATTGTTTTTATAGTGGAAAAAGTTTTTACTAGTGCTACAATTTTCGTTATTTTTTTCTAGATATTCATAGATAAGCCTTTAAATGGCATGGTTTAAGGTTAATGCTTATTACCAAATCATTCTGTATCATTTTTAGAGAATAAAATCTCCATTGTATTGTATTATATTTTACTTATATTTGAAACTAGATTGAATATTCTTTGATTTATTATCATTTTTAAAATTTTGATTATTTTTACAAAGTGTCCGATGTTGGCAACTATATCACAAATTGAGAAAGTGTAAGGTTTTATCAATTTTTTTTTGTACTAATTTTTATATAGATTATCTAAAAGTAAATTTTAAATGATTAACACTATACAGTCATAAGTTTTATATACTATAAATAAGGAATAAACCCTTTATTATATAATATATATAAATTAAAATTTACATTTATAACTTATAAGAATTCATCTGTCAATCAGAGTTAGCCACTGTCTCTATTATGTGCTAGGAAGTCATAGTCCAGTCTTATAGCCTTTTTTTTTTTTTTCCTACTTTATTATCTTCAGGAGGAAGGTTTTCTCCCAGAAGTAGTTACATTTAAAACGGCTATTTAGAAAAATAAGGCCATTACTTACCTTTATCGACCAACGGTGAACAATTTTCAAAATTGGACATAGACTGGATTTGGTTTTCCACGGCTCATATGATTTGTGTTTGTTAGTAACAAAAAAATTATGGTTTTGTGAATTTTCAAATCAGTTAATAATCCTACATAATAAATAAAAACTCATCATTATTAAATGTAAACCACATTAAAGACGTCCAATGAACTTTTTACGTTAAAATATTGTTACATTATTTTTTTTTAATGAAGGAAGAAGTTTTAACTAATATTCAAAAACGACTCAAAAGTAGGGTAGGGCGATAGTCGATAGTTACTATCGATATATCGATAGGTCATGCCTATCGATGGTCACTATCGATAGTGTCGACTATCGGTAGATCTTTTTTACTTTTTTACTTTTTTAAGTTTTGAACTCTCGGAATAATGCTGATATGTCTCTGTCCAGTGTCGAGTTTTTTTGTAATTGAATGCGGAATTTCCGGAGCTCAAGGGTTCTCTCAAAGATTAAGCCAAAGAAAAGCAGAAATACTAGTTTTTCTTTCGGGAGTGGCTCGAGGAGCACACTTGACTCTTGAAATTAACTTTTTTTTTTATTTTTATTTTTTGAAGATTTGATTTGTTCATTATTATTGTAACCATATAAATAGTAAATACTTTTTTAAAATTCAAAAAAATTAGGTTTTTTTCTCTCCTCTTTATGATATAATCTTATAATTTATAATCCTGCAAATTTTAAATAGTAGGTAGATAATTAAATTTAATTAAATTAGTTGAAATTCTTTATTGAGTAGCTTTGGATATAAAAGAAGCAACTATCGAAAAACTATCGATAGCAATCGATAGTTCTAACCGATAGTATCGGCTTATCGATCGTGCTAACTATCGACTATCGCCCAACCCTACTCTAAAGACTTTTTTTTTTTTTTAAATCAATTTCAGTAATTATTATTATTTTTTTTTAATGTATAATTCTTTACTAAATGTATGATTACATCAGAGTATCTTATGATTTTCGCAACTTTATAGTTTAACAAGACACATTAAATGAAGAGTTACGTTGCGTACAAGACTTGCTATAGGACTCCAATCCGGGAAGAAGAGATAATACCGATATAAGCGGACAATGGGATGACGGAGGAAACGAAGTAGCTTTAATTCTTTATGAGGTCCTGAGAGGGTAGGAGGATAAGCTGGGTTCCACCTCCTTCATTTATTAACTTCGTAGCGAGGAGACACTATTTCTTTGTCTGATCTAAAGATTTGCCTAAGTATTGTTCCTTTTTAGAGGATTTAGCTGTATCAAATATTTGAAATTGTTTTGAGTTAGAGGTAGTGCGGAACATAGTGATCTCAAGCACATAATAAGTCTAACTTATAGCCTTTCTATAACTGATAGGATTAGTTTTATGTTGACTATTTTGATTTTCTCGTTCCTAATAAAACCAAATTTAAAATAGGTCTATTGGAAATGTTTACCTGGTCATTAAAACAAAAATCTGGATTGGTATTGAACGATTTATTTATCCACCTAAAGTTTTGTCTTTCTCTAAATGCACTTTCCGAAAAAGCGGTGTATAAGAACTAAAATGGAATGACTATGAAGCTAAATACATGGGAAAAACTGGACGATCGGGAAATCAAAGAGTAAAAGAACATATAAGATCATACAATAATAAGACTCAAAATTCTAACTTCGCTAGCCATCTAAATGAAAGTAACCATTAATTCAATAAAGACACGCGGGTGAAAAGAATACATCAAGTAGGAAATAGCCTTAAATTAAATATTTATGTTTCGCTTGTCTCCAAACCGTTGCTATCCTCAGAACCCTCTCAAAATGCACATTTGTTGCAGTAAAAGAGGTAGAATCTTTTTTATCTAGAATGTATCAAAACTTTTGTTTTGTTAACCTTTGCTTCAAAGTCACACTAGAGAATAGTGTGGCTCATTAATAACCAAACTTAATAGTTATTAGATTGTTATAGAAATACAATCAAGCTGTTGAGATTTACTATTAAAGTAAATCTCAACTCCTATTTAAGGAACATTTTCCGGATCCAGCGAATCCTCTAGAGGGTATTGGGAAGAAAGGAAAGATAGTGGAGAGTAAACAGCAAAGGTAACACAATTAACAGTAGGCGCTAATTGTATCATGGAGTGGGAGGCGGGATGGCGGTCTGGCTAACTCGTTTATCGATGCAAAAGGTGTCCTGATTGGTACCCGCTCCTGGGGGGTCTCTTCTATAGAACAAGCCCCGGGATTTACTTTTTAAAAATTTTGATGAGCTTTTCAGAAGTTGGACAAGGTAAAATTTCTGAAATCTGAAAGCACTAGTTTAGTGTTTTCTTTGTTCAAAGTTGTTGTAGTTGTTTTAGTTAATGGGAAGAAAACTACTATTGGTGATTATCGCCTTTATATTTGAACTTATATACTCAAAGTGAAGCAAATATTAACGAAGCCCAGAACGATCCCAAAAGATCAACATAACGCTAATGATCACCAATCAAGATTATGAGCACAGGAAAAGTCGTAAAAGCTTATTTGTTATACCCTATAAATCATTCCCAAAACAAACTCAAATGTTTTCCAACTCGTTCAATTTCCTCTTATTCCTAGGCGGGTTTGAAGTTGAGGAGTTATACGATTACTGATCCTTCTTTGTGAATGGAATTAGAAAACTCCAGAAAAAAATTAGACGGTGAAGTAAGTTACTACTGCTGGCAATAAAATGGTAACAGTAAGTACCGATATTAAAGATTTAAGTTTTTTTATGTAAGGAGGGGAGGGCATTCAAATGTCTAGCGCCAATTACATTCCAAATGAATGTACGTACTTAAAAGATTAATGAATGTACGTATTAAAAGAAGTATGTATGAATGAAGAACTTAAAAGATTCTACATCTAGAAAAATCTGTATATAGTTCTTCTTTTATTCCTAAAGGACAAACAAATATTGATTTTTAATATTCACATTTTAAACTTGACTAGCTATAAAATAGAAATGATTTGGTGAAATAAACGATGTGAATATCATTTTGAAAAATTAAGTTATAAAATGAGATTTTCAACACGCTTTATTTACTTTACTCAGTTCCTAGAGCCCATTGGGTAAAATGAAAAAAATATGTATCGATTTTTTTTTTAACCACATAAAATCAATTAATTTTCTTTTTTTTTTTATAATATCGAGAGCATACAAACTTACTTGGAATCACTACAACAAAAAGGCAATATCGATCAATGTGAAAATGCGGCACTACAACACAGTCGTGCTCCCGGAAGCCCTATATGCAGCTGAAACTACAGTACTTCGTGGACACACCAAAATAAAAGACATTAAAAAACAAGAACGGAAGATCCTCAGGGAGATTTTTGGCCCCATGAATCAGGATGGAATCTGGATTAAAAGACCCACTTCAGAACTTTACAATATTCTAACACAATTACTGACACCATCAGAAAAAGGAGAGCAAATTTCTACGGGCATTTGTACCGGATGTGTCCCGATCGAATTCCAAAGAAAATTTTCTCCACAGCCTGCTCCAGTAAAAACAAGACCAAGTGGATCAATGAAACATTAGAAGACATGAAACAGATGAAAATAAGTGAAAATGACATTAAGGACCGTACAAAATTCAAGATTTCTATAGCAAAATAAAAATTTGAATGTCACCCACAGAGAACCACGGGAAGAGCATGGATAACAGAGCGCAAACAAAAGTAATTTAATGAAGAGAATTTGGGAAGAACGAAGGAAAAATAGGGAAAAGTAACCATCATAGATGTCAAGTTCCAACGCTCTCTCAACAGGGACGTAACGATAATAATAATAATATCGACTATGAATATACGCTTTCAAGCTCGATGCTTTCTTAGGGCAATAATTTGAGTGTTTATTTTTTTATTTTAATTAATTTTTTTTTCATTGTAATATGTTATATTATGTCACATAGTTTTTCTGTATAGTTAAATAAGAAGAGCGAAGAAAAAGAAGTGATGATTGATGTAGTGGAAGTATCTGAATTTTTTTTTTTTTTTTATCGATATTTCCTACTTAATCCAATTCATCCAACAATTCCTCCTAGCTACAGCGGACCTGTATAGAACTAGGACATGAGATTGTAGTCAGAGATGCTCCCAGGAACTAACAGCCTACAGAGCCACGCTACCCATGCATAATGTAGTACCGCTGAATAGACTCGGGATCCATTCACATTTCTTAACAGCTTCTCCAAGAAGTCCCCCTCCTAACAGTGTTATCCTCCCGAGAATAGATGCGATTGGCGTGTCTAGCTGAATTGATTACATTCAACCAGCAAGATGTGCAAGGAATCTGTAGCGTGGAATACAATACAGTTACAGGGTACCTTTCCATTTAAGTCTTAAAATCAAGGTCAGGTTAGAATAGTAGTTACAATATGAAGGATTGGCTTATTGTTTACCGCTTCTATTGGTATTTAAAGACTAGTTTTGAATGTTAAACATCCATCATTAGTTTTTAAACATATGGAGGCGCTCGACACTCCGAGGTCGTGAAACCCTCCTGAGACATACCTAACCTCTATAAAATGAGCACCCTTAATTGGGAAAATAACCAAGAGGTTGATCGTAACTACAGCCAAGTCTCTGCCTTTCAATGCCGTTAACCCAATAACAGTACATCATTACCTATCTTACTGAGGTATGGGATTTTTTTTTTTTTTTTTTTTTTTGTTCAACTGAGAGAGTGCATCTTTTCCAAATACGAAACCTATTGTTCTCGTAGCGTCTGTTGGTTTCAAATATGTGAGAACCGTCAGCCAACAAAAGACATCTCACACTGACTTCTTGAAGGAGTGGTGACCGTGCATATCTTAATCGGGTATTGTGAAGTAGTTTTGTAGCATCCAAATCAACCTCCAAGGTGATTGATCCAAGGAAGCCCGATTTATCATTGTCCTTCTACCCGAGTTTTTGAACTTACGGAAAGGCACGGGCGAATTAGTACCAAAGGCAATCGAGCCTGCTGTACACTATAGGAATCCCTCAAAGTTATCTGTGCTAGCGAAAGCAATGAATATCTGTGAGGAAACCATTTAACAGGGCTAAAGATGTCCAAGGTTTGACGGGTAAAAAAATAAATAAATTGTGTAAATATATACATACATATATAGTGTATATATGTACATATATTGTGTATATATATATATATATATATATATATATATATATATATATATATATATATATATGTAAATAGACTATACTGATAGTCTATGTTGGCTAATCATCTGTTTTAATCACTAAACCAAGGAGAATGAATTTGAATTGGCTGGTATATCTGAAGATAAGGTTTTGTGGTACGCTTTACCTTTAGACAACCAAGATTTGAAGATGCATCAGGTATTACTTTCTAAATCATCTATTAAAAGAGCAATCACGGCCATTAAACCAATAAACGGTTATAGAAAATTTGGAGTTAGGTTAGATGACGATTTAAAAATAGAATATTTTGACGAAGATAGTAACCTATGTTTCGGGGATCTTCTTTTAGAAGAAATTAATTCGACGCCTGATACTAGCTTGGAAATAACTCAGAGTGAAAGTAAAATTTTAATGAGCCGAATTAGAGAATTAGAGTTAAAACTGAATAGTGATGAAGTAAATTTGCACGAGGTCGAAAAGAAATTCATTTTAGAGAAATTTGATAGAAGACAGAATTCTGTAGAATGGTGGGAACAATTTGAAAAAGAATGTGCTAGACATAAGATTGTAAATATCTCAAAAATGATAGAAATCCTAAGATTTTTTGTAACTGGAGCATCTAAAGATTGGTATGAAGCCAATTAAAAAAAAATTGGGTTATCAAATTGGAACCAATGGAAAGATTCTTTTTGGACGATATTTGAAGATAAAGGGTGGTATAAAATACGAAAGGCTTTTAACTATAAATTTTTAGGTGGCTCATTAGTTGAATATGCACTGACGAAAGAAAGGTTATGTTTGGACATCGAGGTTAATGGCACGGAGACAGCACGAATTTACATGATTGTTGTTGGACTACCTTTGGAAGTTCAAAATGACCTAAATCGCCAGGAGGTGACTACAATGAAGGCACTTTTTACGGATCTGCCGTAATTGGATGATTCCAATGTTAAGTTGCAGAAAATTTCTCAGTTTAATGACCATACACTAACAGGGAAAATAGGGGAGGTTAAGAAGAAAGTTTCCACGGTAACAAAACGGCCCTGTACTCTGTGTGAATCTTTTGGATGAAAAAATCGTTTTCACCCGATTAGTGAATGCCGGAATAAACACTTGAACGTTATGAGAAAACAAGTGAATTTAAATGAAGCTAATGAGGAAACGAATATTACGGCTGATGATATGAATTTTACTTTAACTGACAAATAGCTAGAGGACCCGGAGAGATTGCATCCATTAATAAAAATAAATGTTATTGTTGACGAGAAGAAGAAAATAAAGGCCGTTTATGATAGTGGTTCAAACGTTAGTTTAATAAACCAGAAAGTGATAGATGAATTAAAAATAAATCTGCTTCGACATACAAACGCATTTCAAATCATCAATGGATGGAACTTCTCTACAGCCCAGGCCAATCTTTCATTAAAAATAGGTAATCTTACGAAGAATCTCAACACGTATGTAGTTAAAAATAATAAATTTTCGTATGATCTCCTTTTAGGTCTCGATGCCATCACTAAGTTTAAACTTTTGCAAAATGAAAAAGTAAGTCTTTGTAAGAATATTACAAAGAATTAATAAAAATGAACTAATTTATTTAGATTACCATACTGCAGCTAATGAAAATGTTTTAATAAAGATGAAAATTGAAGATGATAAAGTTTTAACCAATGACAATGCTGTTACAAAGATGAACAATAAAGATGATAATATTTTAATCAATGAAAATGTTCTTGGAAAGAAGGACACTGAAGAAATTGAGGAAGATTCCATTGAAGTTAAGTTTAATGAGTACACTGAGTTGAGCAAGTATCTACTTAAGTTGGAGCATCTGACCGAAGACAGTGAAAAATATCGGATTTTTAATTTATAACAGAAATTTGCAAATATTTTTGCCAGACATAAATTTGATGTTGGCACAGTTCGTTCTAGGGAGCGGAGATTAAATTGAAGACAAATGAGTACATTACTTCGCGACCTTATAAATGTTCTATAATCGATGAAAAGGAAATAAAAACACAAATTAAAATGCTACTAGAGGCTGGCCTCATTGAAGAATCAGATTCACCATTTGCCTCTCCTGTTACACTGGCATACAAAAAAGAAGATGGTCGCCGGACAAGACTATGTATCGATTTCTGTAGATTAAATAAATTAGTGATTCCAGAATGTTATCCGTTTCCGACGGTGAACGATGTAATAGACAAAATATCTAATTGTAAATATTTTTCTGTTCTTGATATAAATTCAGCATTCTGGTGTATTGCATATAAAAAAGAGGATCGAGAAAAAACATCATTTATTTCTAAGTTTGGAAAGTTCATGTTCAAAGTCTTACCCTTTGGATTTAAAAATGCCCCTGCGATTTTCCAACGGACTCTCTCAAACATCTTAAGACGCAATAATTTGGATGACTTCACCATAAATTATATTGACGATATCTTAGTATTTTCAAAGACATGGCAGGAACATATTCATCATATTGAGCAGTTGCTGCTAGTTTTGCAGAAAGAAGGCTTTAAGCTTAAATTGGACAAATGCAAGTTTGCTGCTAGTTCGGTAAAATATCTTGGACATTTTATTCAGGAAAACAAAATTTCACCGGCCCAGGAAAATTTAGTAGCGATTAAAAAGCTTCAAAGGCCTAGTGATAAATCTGGTGTGCGCAGTGTATTAGGTTCCATAAATTTTTATCTAAAATATATTCAAAACAGTGCTCAAAAATTTGAGCCATTACATAGGTTACTAAGGAAAAATGTGCAATTTCAATGGACAGAGGAATGTGAGAAAGCTTTTAATCTCATCAAAGAGTATTTATGTTCCACACCTATTTTAGCCATTTACGACATCAATAAAGATTTATACATCGAAACAGATGCTAGTTACAACGGTATTGGGGCAACGATGAAACAACCGCAAGCAGATGGCGTATTGCATCCTGTGGCTTATTTTTCCCGAAGATTATCAGAGAAAGAGAGAAAGATAGACGTAATCCATTTGGAGTGTAAGGCGATCAAAGAGGCTATTAAGTACTGGCAGTACTATGTAATTGGTCGTGAATTCATAGTGTGTAGCGATCATAGGCCCTTAGAACATTTGCGTACGAAAGGTAGAACTGATGAACACTTAGGGGATTTAATTCACTATTTATCGCAGTTTAATTTTAAAATTATTTATAAGAAAGGAAAGGACAATGTAATGGCAGATCTACTGTCCAGGCAGCCTGTCATGGACTATTTTGAAAACGAAGATGCGATTAAGGTAGTGAATATAATAGAATTAAAAGAAATTATTAAGGATCAACAGAAAAATGCTCTTGAATTGCATTCCGCAAAGAAAACGATGAAGCACAAATATATTATTATAAAGTATTACGAGACAGATCTCGAATATTTGTTTCGGTTCAATTTGGATTACAATTGATCAAAAGAATACACGAATATTATGGACACATTGGCGTTGCCCAACTAAAAGAAAAATTAAGAAGATATTATTATTTTAAGGGACAGGATAAATTGATCGAAGACTATTGTGCAAGTTGCACCATATGTGTGGAAAATAAAGTGCGTCGAGGTAGACTTATTGGGTTAATGTCCAAACTCGGACCTGCTCAAGAGCCATATGAAATCCTGTCTGTGGATTCAGTAGGTGGGTTTGGAGGAAACAGATCACCAAAGAGATTCATGCATATTTTAGTGGACCATTTTAGTCGCTATGCATGGATCTCAGCAACAACTGGTCAATGTGCTCGCGATATCATTAAACTCATTAATCCTATCGCACAAAAGCATAAAGTAAAAATACTCTTAGCGGACCAGTATACCGCCCTAAAATCTAATGAACTGAAGCAGTATCTGGACAAGAAAAATATTAAACTAATATTTACTTCCATTGATTGTCCGCAATCTAACGGCCTCAACGAAAGACTGAACCAAACTCTGGTAAATAGAATCAGATGTAAAATAAATGGGGGCGATGTCCGTGCTTGGCCTAAGATTGCAGAAGATTGTGTTGCAGAATACAATAAAACAATACATAGTTCAACTAAATTTGAACCTACATATTTACTTTTTGGACAACAATCATACATAAGTCCTCCAAGACAGTACCGGCAAGAGATTTAGCAAAAGATAGAGAAGAGGCCTTCCGAAATTCTATGAAGAGTTTTGAAACAAACAAATCCAGAGTTGATAAAAACCGAAGAATGTATGAATTTAAAATTGGCGATATGGTATACGTGGAAAATGGTAATAAACTAAATCGAAAAAAAAACAGACAAGATTAGGATAGGCCCCTTTCCAATTTTGCAACGCATAACCTCAACAATTTATGAAGTTGGATGCGGTAAGAAACAGAAAATCTCAAATTGCTTTCAATCTAGCAAGTTGTGTCCTTTTCCGTGGAAAAGATGACCTCAGAGGGGTAGGTGTAAATAGACTATACTGATAGTCTATGTTGGCTAATCATCTGTTTTAATCACTAAACCAATGTGTGGCAGGTTATACTTGCAGAGAATATAAGACTTTTTATTTAGTTGGTGTTCAGACTTTTGTTAGTGGTTTAACTACTTGTAATTTAATTATTCTTTACAGGTATGCCTAGTTATTATTTTTTTGTTAATTGTTCTATAAAATATATGTTAATTTATTGTTAATTCTTTACAGAATAATAAATCTGTTTTTAAACCAAGAAGGCATTTTGAAAACCAACTTACATATATATATATAGTAATTGAATAGTATTACTGAAGTTTAGAAAATTTAGGCCAATTATAATAATAATAGTTAATGATTACTTAGATAGCAATGTATTTTCTTAAATTAAACACATTACTTATTATATTATACTCACTTATAATTTATGTGTAAACTGTTCTCGAGGGAGCTTTAAAGTTGAAACCCTTAATGAGCAAGTCCTTTCTCCCTTTGTTGAGGGGCCTTTAAGCACCATCGTAAAACCTTCCTCAGAAATGATTATTTAAAAAAAAATGATTTCTTTCTAAAAATAAAATCTCTTCACTCAGCCTCTTCAAAGATACCTTTTGAGGTAAATAACAAGGCCTCCTTATTATTCCTGAATAAAATTGTTCTGTATCAAAGTGGCCTTTTCTCTAATAATGGAGATCATGGAATCTTCTAGTTTAATATCTAAGTAATGTATTTTCCTAAAGCAGGTAAATCATTATTATGAACGCTACGGTTAGAGTATTGCATTTAATGCTTATTAGTTATGAAGTTGATTAATTATGTTAGTTAATTATGAATTGCCCATTTTTGATAATATTTACTATCACTTCAACAACGTGCACGCTGTTTAATATATCATCTAGCTCTGACACCAGTAAATAGTGTTGTTTTTTTTTAAAACTATTTATTCGTATTGACAACTCTATACATTGTATACAAAAAGTAAAGAAGAAATTATAACAATGACTAGTAGTACTTCAATAAACGTTCTATATTAAAAGATCTCTCGGCCATCTTCTTTTCAGATGTTTCGAAGGCCTATCGGGAATAGAGTGTGAAGCAAGTTGGGAGGCCAGTGGATTCGATTGGATATTGAGTTCACTATGAAAGCACAGGTATCTGCTTTGGACGATATCAGAAACATTATGAACTTGATAGATAAGTTAATTGAGACATGATAAGGAGGATTGAGGATTTTGGATTGTAAGGATTGGATACGAGAAGGGTTGGAAGGTTTAGGGGGGCCAAATAGTCGGTACAATGTAAAAATCATATTTTAGGAAAAACAAAATTGTTTCCACAATGATTTACAAATTAATATACATCTCTACAATAGCCTCATAGCTAAGTCTATAAGACACAGATAAAGATTTAGCTTTATTTCTTTAGCTTTAGATATCCACAACCCAAAATTTACAAACACATTTAACAAACAAAATGCACTTAGACAATTCAGAAGTGAAAAATATGATCATGGGAACACGCGATTTTGTTTTGGGGTTAATTTTTAAGATCTCATACATTACGTAACCCACCAACAACAATTCACATTTTGCGAAAAAATATAGGCCAGCAAGCTTCCCTGTTACAAGGTAGAGTCAGTTACGAAAGTACCTATCGCACTATCAACTATCCTTCCTATTCATAGTACACAAGCCCTGCGGTCTCCTTTATACGTAACGGTTGAAAATATCAAGGAGAAAAAGTATATATTTGTTTAGGGAAACGTGTTATTCGGTATTGATTACCAAGCCATCGGCGTAACTGTCTGCTTTGACATTTCCAGCCTTTCAGTTTTATTTGCCCCGCCGTGTTATGTTCCTCAGCTGTGAGCGAGTGTTTCCAAGAGTTCAGGAGAGGGCATAGGAGCTAACGTATAAGGTAATATTTGCCCATGCCGTCCGATAAATATAAAAATAACAAAAAATATATTTCTTTATTTTTTTTTTATTAGAATTATTCCATCTCTGTTTTTCGGTATATTCTTTAATCCTTTTCCTCCAGTCCTATATATTCCTTGAATCAACAGGAAGGGATCAGTAGGGGAAAAAAATTAATAAATAAATATCACTCAAATGGAATTCTGTAATGTAGGTCACCGTCTTAAAATTATTTTTTTAACCAGCCAAAACAAAACCAAAACGAAGTAAGTCACAGTAAATAAAGTCACTATTTAATAAACTATTTATTATAAAGAGTGTATTTTAATTGAACGGAGCAAATATAGGGTGATTCTTACAAATGAAAAAATATGAAAAATATATTAAATGCAGCACTTTTCTGGAGGGTGGGAAAAATGTTTCAGGGTTCTATTGATACCATTTCGACAGGGTTATTCCTCTCATTAATTTAGGAGTTAGTTACAGAGTGAATTTAGATTTGAAAGATCGTTACAACTTAGGTCAGAACTAATGCAATCGCTAAAGATAAAAAAAAAAATACATACAATAATTTGTATCGACTATGTTCACTACTTGGTGCATAGTGGTTTACTACTACAGCGGTTTAAAAAACCTCACTTATTCACATTGTTTGAAGAATTGTGTAGGTAATGAGTCCTAAATCAGAGAAGTAGCGAATAGAAAAATGCGGGAATCTCCTTTAGTTCTGTTGAACCTTCACATAGCAGGTGAATGCTGGTTTGAGAGTTATTAGCCAGAGTGTAAGTATTTTGAACAAATATGAATTCAAAAGTTTTTTTTTTTTTTAATGGATATCAACAATGTTACATTTTTACATGATCTAGCTCTGTTGGGGTTGCTTGGATCAAAAATTTGCCAACAGTTTCCTTTCACAAATTTGATAGAAAATCTTTCATTTTATACAAAATTTGTCAATAGGATCTACCGTTTAGGACCTATATTGCCTTGAATAAAAACGATTGCGAATTCTATTTCCTCTCAACTTAGTTTCGAGTAATCATTGATTTTTAATTTAATTTAATTATTAATCTACAATTTTAGTTCTAACATGTAAATTGGAAAAAGCAGTGGATTATACGAGTACAAAGATATATCTATGATCTGTTGTTTTTCCCAGTTTGGGAGAAATATGATAAATATATTTTTTTTTTTTTTTATGTAACGTATCCATTTATTTATTAAATCCAAACCGTATTTTCCTCTGCATCATTCCTTATTTTATATCCCAAGTATGCATGGTTTATCTTTCTGTGCTAATCATCCTTATGTAAAACAACTAGGGCAAAACGGATGGTCATCCACCATGCTACTCACCTATTCTAACCTAATGTGATTATACCTGGAAAACCTCACTCATCTTCACTACCACTCTCGCGAGGAGTCCCCCAGCGATCTTCTCTTTCACCTACCCTATTTTCTATTTATGTTAATGACATACCGAATCGCATCCACTACTCCCAATATCATCTTTATGCTGACACTTGCAAATATATTTATCCTTCAAATATGCTAGAGGCGACTTGTAAGCTACAGAAAGACATAGATAGCATTAAACTTTGGGCAGTAGAGAATAAATTAAGTCTGAATCCAGAAAAAACAAAGGCTATCCTCATTGGGTCAAAACCTCACCTAAAAGCTCTTCCCTACTATCCACTGCTTTTCCTCAAAAACCGTCCAATTCATTTCCAAAATTCCATTAAAAATCTGGGAATAACTTTCGATCAACATCTTGCTTGGAATAACCACATCTCTCAAATCACGAGGAAACCTATTTTTATTCTTAAGCAACTCTCACATTACAGTGATTTATTACCATTAAGTACTCGAAAACGTTTAGTATCATTACTCATTTTCCCTAACTTTGGAGAATTCATCCGGAGATTGAATTTCTTCGATTCGGGATAGTGTGTCTGCTACCACATTTTCGGATCCGGGTTTATATCTAATATCTGTGGTAAACTGACTTATAAAATTTAAATGCCTGATTCGACGAGGAGAGGCTGTCTCAGATTTTTGTTGAAAAGCATGTATTAAGGGCTTATGGTCCGTTATGATGTGGAAATTTAAACCTTCTAGAAGAGGTCGAAAATGTTTAATTCCTTCGTAAATCGCGAGGAGTTCCCTGTCGTAAGTAGCATAATTTCTTTGTGTATTTGACAAAGCTTTTGAAAAAAATCCAAGGGGTTGCCATTCACCGTTCTTTTGCTGCTGCTGCAGGGCACCACCAATACCTTTGTCGGATGCATCACAGGTTAAAGAGACTTCCCCTGAAATTCCAGGATGGGAGAGCCTAACAGCTTCAACGAGACTCTGTTTGCACTGTTCAAAAGCTCGTAGTGTCTCTTCCGTCCATGCAATGGGAGTCCCTCACTTGAGATTATGGTTTTTATTGTTTATGTTTTTCGGCAGCGTGAGGGAGGCATCTCCTGTAAAATTTTAGCATACCTATAAACCTTCGAAGTTCACTGATGTTGTCGGTTTCGGGGTCTCCTGAATCCATTGAAACTTTTGCAGAGAGTGCTGTATAAAACCATTGCGTCCACCTTAGCCGCGAAATCGACCTTGAGTGTCCAAAACACATTTGCACTTACTTTGAGGGAGATCCTAGTCATGACCTTTGTAAACAATTTCTTTGAGAATCTCCATGTTCCCTCCTATGTTTTCGAAGCAACTAAGAATCGTCCAGGTAAGGAAAAAACGTATGTCAGATCTCGCAAACTGTCCCACGAACGCTGAAAGTTTTGTGCTTGCATTTTTCAAAACCGAATGGGCAATCCTGAACATTCAAACACGGATGCATAGTATATAGAGGACTGTCGATGAGCTAGAGATGAGATGTAAAAGAGTATTGAACTGTTTCATTAGATTTATTTTCGGGATCTCCAGACGTTCTCACATATCTCACAGGTATTCTGAAATTGGGTGGCTTTACCCCAGTTTTCGACGTCAATACTTCCTGTGTGCTCTCATATTTCAAACCTTGAAAACCAAAAAACCCACCTATATTCATGACATCCTTTCCCTGCGCTCCTCCATTCACCTCTTAAACAGTAGAACCCAACCCATGAACCTATATACTCCCGCGCATCGAACTGCATCCTTCGAGAAATCCTTTATTATCCGTGCTTCCTCTCTATGGAATTCATTGCCCATCACAATTCGAAAAAGCTCCACTCTTACATCCTTTAAACATCATTTATTTCTTTACCTCCTTAATTTTCCATCTTCCGAGCTAATGTAAAACATGAATATTTATGTAACATACACTATAATAATATACATAAGATGTATCCTTTTACAAGATGTCTCAGTTATTTTGTAACACATAATTTAATTATTAATCAATCTTTTACAATTATCTATTATTATTATTTATCATAATTAATCATAAAAGCCAGGTGAGTGTCCTATGTACTGTTATCATATGTTATTCTTAGGGGAATAAAGTTTATTTTCTTCTTCTTCTTAATGTGAGATCACTACGAAACTGATATTAATCGACGCAGTTGTGAATCGCGCACTGTGGAAGCGCCCTAAGACACAAGATTCTTTAATAAGATATGAATGGCAATATTCCTTATGGCTCACATATATCTCCGCAATAGTGGCCTATATAAATTGTTCATGTAAAAACAAAATTCAGGAATCTAACTTATCTGATTTTATACGCCTTGATACGATAAACTGGAGACTGCCAAGTATGATAAGGTCACATTCTGATAGTTTTGAAAAGAAATTATAACATACAAATTTATTAAATTTCAGCGATTAGGTTTTTGAAAAGAAGGCGTATCATACCGGAACATGTTTTCCAGCATAATATTTAATTTCACTAGGCCCAAACTGCCACCAAACCAGGTCTGGAACTAGATGCAAGATTAACATTTACATCTCGTATAAATAACTAATGTTGTAAAGCCGAAAAACTTAATCAGTACAATGGCCCACAATTTCCGTGGGATATCTCCTCTGTCTAGCAATAACAAAATTATTTCATATAAATTAGTCATACGACCATTACTGACATACGCCCCTCCTATATTGAGCTACACATGTCACTCCATTTACAGGGTAGCCACCAAATTAGGAAAACAAATCAAGCATAATTCCAGGTTTTCAAGGCTAATTTTCATAAAATTCCAAGTGAAATTTAATATAAAGATGGTGATCTATTGTTATCAACTATGGTTTTCATTGAATTTATTTTATGTGATTGATGGAAGTATTAGTACAATATTTTCTGTAATACAATTTTTTAAAACCTTTACTTTTCCAATCAATTACTAAATGAGATCTGAACTTATCAAGAAAATATAAAACTAAGAAATAAAAAAGGAGTTATAGCAAGCTGTACAGCTGATGAGCTTTAAGTACTAGCCTAACCTACTTATGCATCAAACTCATAAAAATATTTGTATTTTAAGATTCTCTTAACTTGACACAAAACAACTTGATAAAAAACAATTATAATTATGTATACGTTTTAACACTTAAGTTAAATTTCAATTATTATAAAAATATTTAAATTTTCTGTATGAATAGATTTTTCGTATAAGGCAGGCTTAGTGGAAAGTCTCTCAAGCTTTTACTCGAAATTAAGTTCGTTCTATCGAATTTCGATGACATAGGCCTCACATTATAAGCCTTAGTCCTGAACCATCAGGCCTATAACACGCCCTGGGATACATCAGATATTTATGATAGATTTTTATGCATAAAACATATCAGTTAATAAATAAAGACCGGATTTTCCGGCAGAAAAAAAAACACTAAAAAAATCACAACAGAAAAATTAAAGAAGCAATCTATATAAATAAAACAATAAAGAATGCTGTTAATTACAAAACTGATACTGAAAAAATAGGAACGTTATATGCTAATATAATAGAAAAATCAGAATTATAGATTGTCCAACTTAGTAATCAGAAATGTACAAAAAAACGAAAATACCCTTTACAAAATAAAAAAAAAACAATCACTAAATATGATATTCGATAATTATAATATGTATATAGATATGGTTGGGCACGAACACTTTGAAAAAAAAACAAGAAAATACCGTGCTTGACGACTATAATTTTCAAATTTAACTAAGCCTTGCATGGGAGAAGGTACTCATTAACAGAACTGCTTGTAAAGAAGTAACTTTACCTGTTAGGACGAGAATTACAGCCGATGTTTAACTTTGAAGAAGAACCTTTCGCAACGGGCTCAGACCTGCTTCCATTATTCATTTGTCCTTGCCCTGACCACTATTCATAAAGAAATATTTTTGCTTTAGAAACAGCCTTAAAATATGCAAGGTTTGTCCTTGCACGAGGTTGAAATTCATTTGTCTAGCGGTTTGTGACTGTGTAAACGATACGGCTTTCATTACCGCGGGACCTAGTTTCGGAAATATTATGAAATTTCTGTAGAGATCGTTCCACCAATAGAATCCAGAACTGCTACGAGACCCTGCATATTTATAGTAGGATGATATTTCTGAACAAATTATTCCATATTTTCAACAAGTGAATAGGGTACCCTAATCAATAAAAATAACTGTAAGTAGCTAAGTGATTGTTTTATGTGTTTGCAACTTGTTGATTAAAATGGTTGTTCAAAGCAAAGAGAGTTTTTTTCAAAACTTCCAGAGCTACGAAGTATCGCCAGTTTCTTGGGTTGCAAAAGCACAAAGTTCAGCGAACAAAGAAAAACAAAATAAAAAATCGAACATTTCATATGGGAGTTATTTTAAAGGGAATCACTTATCATTTGTAGAAAATATCCGATTTCCCGGAATGTGGTTAGATAGACGATTGAGGTGGACGGTCCATTTACAAAGGCTAAGAACGGATTGTTTAATATTATTAAACATTCTTAAAGTTGTATCGGGAATGAGTTGGGGAGCCGATAGAAAAACACTCTTCATCCTCTACTAAACTCTAATCAGAAGCAAGATAGACTATGATAGTGTAGTATATAATTCCGCTTTAGAAACAACTCTCAAAATACTCGATGCAATCCATGGCACAGCAATTAGAATATGTACTGGTACGTTCAGATCTTTACCAGGTGATAGCCTATACGATGAATGTAGAGAACCGAGCCTAACTTTAAGAAGATCCTACCATACACAATCTTACTACTTAACTCAGATTTCCAAACCATCCATTCCAATCCAAATAATAACCTTTTTCATAACATAACTATTAACCAAGGAAACAATCTGGTGGGCATTGCAATTAGCCGAAGAATTAAAACCTATTTCCTCGACCTAATTTTTTTTTTTTTTAAAGCTGAAATTAAAGAAATTTTTCTTTGCCAAGTTAATCTTCCTTTATTTAAAATATAATTTTATAAACCCTATTTATATATATATAAAAGTTGACATATGCTATAGTAGCCGTCGAACATAAACCATTAAAAAACAGAAAATCCAATAAACTTAACAACAAAGCTGAAGCAAGATTACATAAGACGCGTTGACCAGCGTTATGTTTCCGTTTATTGTATTAATATCGGAGTTATATCGGAGGAAAATTTATCTGGATATCTTGCATATTGGGTAATTATTGTAATTTGTGGGTAGTTTACTTTTTTTTATTTTTGAGAATCGTTTGACAAATGGGCTTCCGATGTGAGGCCCGAACCAAGAAAAAACATATTCCGGTCAGTGTAGAAGCCTTAGAGTTTTTTATTTAATCTATTTAAATTATTGTCAAAAATAATACAATTTTATTTTATTTTGAAATTTCAGTTGATTTGTTCTATTATGTATTTATTGTCACTTCAATATAAAAAATCATAAAGAAATTGTTCTTAGCACATTATATAGCAACGACAGTTTTGTATCGCATGCACAATAGTTTTTTGAAATGATTATGTCCTTTGGCTAGGGCGTCTATATTTTTTTAGTGTATCGTTATTTTCACCCATTTTTACTCAGCCTAGCTCTCTATTGTTCTAATCGAAAATTTCACGACTGTTCCAGAAATGTAATGGAGAATATTTTGTTATTATATATTATTTGTCTCTAGAACCTACCGTTAAAAGCTATATTGGTTTGAATGAAAAAAGTGACGTTGCAAGGTTTTTTAACCCTCGAAGTATGTAACATTTTAACACGTTCTAGCGCTAATAATGTTGCTTGGATCGAAAATTTGCGGAGAGTACCCACCTCAGAAACTTTTTGGGGAATATTTTTTATAATACAAAATTTGTTTCTAGGTGATACCGTTTAGGAGCTATATTGGTTTGAATGAAAAAAAGTAACGTTTGAAATCTTTATTGTGTCTCAACTTTGTTTATCTCAAATAATGCAGGCCAACGATGAAAAAACTTTTTTACTTAAAACACATTATTATTCGGTTTTTTAGGGTGCTAAATCCAAATATAACACTTATTAAGCCGTATAATCTACCATTTTTTCACATTTGCACATCAATATATTAAATTTTTTGATTTACTACATAATTTAACAGCTTTTATATACTACAAATAAAATTGTAAAATAATTTGTGCTGGATGTAGGAGAGTTGGCAGCACTGCTGAAACAGATATAGATATAGATGAGCAAGATGATGAAGAGTTCCAATGTGCTACAGCAAATATAGAGCCTAAACATTTTAGTTAGATTGAGCTTAACGAATTAGTTAGAGATCTTGGGTAAACAAAATAAAAAACTGAATTGCTTGGTTCTAGACTAAAAGAAAAGAACTTGTTGGCAGTTGGAACTAGCATATATGTGTATAGAAAGAGGGAGCAGCAGTTTTCGAAATTTTTTGAACAAGAAGGTGATTTAGTGTGCTGCTCAGACATTCCAGGTCTGATCATAGAGTTTGGTGTTATTAATTCTTCCAAAACTAGTTTAAAAGCTGTTATTACACAACAATAACACTTATGCATCTATACCTGTTGGCCATTCTGTTCATATGAAAGAGAGCTATGAACACCTAAAAATAGTGTTGAATAAAATTGGCTATTCGGCTCATGGTTGAATGATAACTGGTGTAAATTGAGAAAAGTAGTAAATTATAGATTAACATAGGTATGGATCTTTTTTTTTCTCAGTCAGGGAGAAATAGAGTTTTTAAAGTATTTCATGATTTTTATTTTTTTTATCATTTTTTTTTTTTTTTTTTTTGCATGTATATACTTTTTTGATATTACGTTTTCTCACCCTCAATAAAACTTGAAAACGAAGCCAAAACATTAAACAGAATCTGCATACTGTTTTGAAGTTGAAAATATTAAATTTCTTAGTACATTTTATATATGGCTAATTATTATTTAATTAATCTATTAATAACCTCTAAATTTATCCCTACCTGGAAGATCCCTTTCTCTTTCCACCTCGACGAAGATAATATCTGGACCAATAAAGGCCCCTCAGGCATCCAGTTTGTTCTTTCCACTTGTCACTGCAATAACTTCTACAACTCTCTCAACTCGTGACAAGAACACACAATTTCTTAGACAACTCAACTCCTTTTGAACAACTTTGTCACCGGCAATTTGGGGCCCAGCAATCATATTACCTACACCAGATAACATTAATATCCTTAAAACAATTTTCTTTTCATTTGAGGAATAAAATTGCCATTAAACAGTCAGAAACATATTAATCCAATATAATTTGTCTTAATAACTTTGCAGTTTGTCTTGGGGACCAATGGTGGTTTCGGTATGCCAATGGGCCTGTTATGAAAACAGAACAAAATCTGACTCTACCGATATTTAAAAAAATTGTTAACATTAGCTGTGCTGTGAAATCGCACGTAAAAACCTAAGTTGCCTTCTGTTTTTAGTAATTACACACTTTACAATTCTAGTTAGCAATGGAAATAGTAAAAGTTCGATTGGTATTTCTGTTGGCAAAATAAGGAATTTATAAAAGTTCCCGACTATAGGTGGTAAGGGACATACTTGGTTAGTGATTTACATGGGTGCTTGTAAATATTGTATGTATAGAACGACTGAATTATTATTATGTTGGCTTATTTCTATCTATTATAATTATTTTTAATTTGTTACATAGTATTATTTATTTTATATTTTCTATAGTTAAAGTTGTTTTCGTTTTATATATTTTCATTGTACATATTCTGTGAATGGCTTTATTGTGTTATTGTGGCCTTATCCATGTTATTCTGTTATTGCACAATCTCTCTCTCTCTCTCTCTCTCTCTCTCTCTCTCTCTCTCTCTCTCTCTCTCTCTCTCTCTCTCTCTCTCTCTCTCTCTCTCTCTCTCTCTCTCTCTCTCTCTCTCTCTCTCTCTCTCTCTCTCTCTCTCTCTCTCTCTCTCTCTCTCTCTCTCTCTCTCTCTCTCTCTCTCTCTCTCTCTCTCTTCTATATATATATATATCTATCTATCTATCTATCTATCTATCTATCTATCAATCTATCTTTCTATCTACCTATCTCTATTTTATCTCTGTTTTTATTTCCACTTAATAAAATTATTGTGACTAACACAAATACATTGTCCTTTCAACTAGTTAAAATTAACACCCATAATTTAAAATGTAAACTTCTAAATTTGCCTAGAACACTTGAGCTTTCAACCTTATGTTTAACTGCGTGTTCAAATTTTACATAAATAACTAGCTAAAAAGAAACTCTAGTCACGAACATGTCTAGTTCAAGGATGTAACAATCCATTTTCTACAACCGCAGTAAACGTGCTGGCATTGATCTGAAAATGAAAATAAATAAATAAATCATTATAATTTATTTTATCAGCTGGATCAGTTGTCAATTATAAGTTCTGTGGGTTAAAATTATTTGTAAATTTGTATTTATTTCACAATGACCATTTCGTTTTACCAACAAAACAAAAAATAATCATTGCAATCTTTCTTAAAATTGCTCGGAAGCATCAGCAAATAATATTGATTACTCTGATAGGAATAATTTAGCAAACAAAGGAAGTTATGTGTCCGTATGATTTAGGTCTTATTTCGCAGTAAGTTTCAATCAGATCTGAATTTACATCTGAATTTATTGGTATAGAGGAAAAAGTATAGAAGCAAAAATTAAACTAAGAATAGATTAGTTATGTGCCACTTCTATTGATCAATAGAAAAACAATTTTAGAAGTAGCACATAATTCATTAATTCTTAATTAAATTTCTTTCTTTTTTAACTTATCATCTTCCTCGGTGAGAGTCAATGTCTAGCCAAATCATTGTGGGAAGGAATGGGTTTTTCTGTACGGTCACTCTACTAGCCTCTCTCTCTAGCTAAAAAAATTCTCTATGATAGCATTGAAGCATCTTACTGCCAAATTCACAGTTTCCTTATGAGTTTATCACGTGTTGAGAATCATAGTGGTGAAACTACAAAAAAAAAAAATTCGAGTTCAGACACGAACACGAACGAAACGACTATAGTATGGTTCATATTTCGGTGCTATAAGTTGATTCAACGCCTTGCCAGTGGATTTTTTATAAGCTATAGGGGAGGAAAACAAAATAACAACATGTTTAGGGTTCAGTTCTGGTCAGACACGGTTGTTATGTCTAGAAGATAAAGGGAAAAATAAAAACGGATACTGTTGCTCTCATAATTTAGTTTGAAGTTTTGCAAAATTTTGAAACCTATTTTTTCGGTTTTATTTTTAAAACCTCTTTTATAATTTCAGCCTTGGATAGTTTTTCTTTAAGGATTCCAAAGTTGTAATGGAAATGATGAACCAACAAATCATTTGCATAAACGGGCCAATTAAAGTTTCATTTTGCTCTTTTTATGGCATTATCAAGAACTAGTATAAATAACAGATAATAATTCGCTAATCCGACCCGCGGAGTCCCGTAGGGTGCAGAATATTTTTTCTGGATCCCCAATAGTCCAGTAAAATATTAAATTTTTGTGTGCAAAAGATCGGATAGTTTTGATTTATTTATATATAGTTAGCGCTTGTGTGCTAAAATCCAAATTTTGGACTAGGAAGCGCCGCCGTTTACTGATTGATAGCCTCAAAATGTTCGACCATTTTTACGTTTCACTGAAATGTCTGCTGCACAGCTAGATCTCAAGATAACCTTTTTATATTTATATTCACCTAAACTGAACTAGCTTATACGCAATTTAAGCAGAAAATAATTTATAAAGCTTACCCGGAGACTATGAGGTTAGGTTAAATTATAAACTATCAACTTCCAGTGTCTTCCGGGCCCTTCCTACAATCTATATTATTTCGATGAAATAAGATTATTTGTAACATCAATCGATGAAAATCCTGCTTCCTCGGCAGCGCGATTTGCAGTTTTGTTGCCCTTGATCCCCAGGTGTGATGGAATCCAAACTAGAGATACGTTCATGTTAAAATTTTTCATTATCGATGCATGTATTGTGCTTTCTGACATCGCAGTATTGGAGTCTGATACGGAAGAGCAACCAACGCTATTATTTAATTAGGTAATTTCTGTACAAAAGTATTTTGTATTTCTATATATTTTTTTGATATTCTGCTAAATAAGTAAGCTCGGTAGTGGGTTTTTTTTTTGTTTTTTTTCCACTTTTGGAATGTTAAATCTATTGCAGGTAGTTTTATAGTCCAGGATTGGTAATTACGTTTATCGGTTGTTCGTCGCAAGCGGAAACTGATAAGAGGACGTTTGGAGTATTAACTTACAGATTTGAATGCCGATTTGTGTGTGGGTAGGTGGGACCTATAATAGTGCAAAACTAGAGTTGTAGCCGCCAATGAGCATTAGGAGCAGACAAAATTCCAAGGAATCAGTGAAAATTTTTTTTCAAGAACAACTATAACGGAAAAATTTTAAATTAAAATTGATATTATTTTCAGATTACTCATCTTAAGAAACATCTAGAAACTAAATTTGGTCAAAATCAAAAAAAAATTTTTTTTCTTTTAAAATATTGTATGATTTTAGAAGGCGGGGGCTTTCAATTTCTGAAAAACTGTAAATAATTTGCGCTATCTCACCCATTTCACCACCAAATTTTAAGGTCATCTAGAAGCAGTAAAACTGCATAGTTTAGCTCAAATCCGGAGGTCGCGGGATTCCCCCTTATTGAGATGTCTCAAGTTATAGCTGACCTCAGATTTTTTCATTCATATCAGTTTTTGTCTACTAAAATCTGGAGTAATCCCAATGTTAAATGCATGTATACAAAACAAAATGTATCCTGATTCTAGTGATGCTATTACTATTGTAATCGGTTGAACGTAGCAGTTGTTATGGCTGTTAGAAATTGTTGATGAAATCATAACTTCAAAATTTCACATATACGGGGTTTTATCGTGTGTTAAATCGAGATTTGAGGTCAGTTGTTCTTGAAAAATAATTTCGACTGATTTACAACGGATTTCCTTGGAATTTTGTCATTTTTTTAAGAGTTTTGGACCACTCTAAAGCCAGGTGGTGTCTTGAGCATAACGAAAGTATTTTTATATCAAATATCATACATAACTGCAATTAAACGTGAAAGAATCATTTCTCTATCCTGACTGAGAGCTGATAAAAAAATAAAACCTGATTTTCATATTTTATTTTTTTTCTCGGCTCCTAATGCTCATTGGCGGCTCTAGTTTTGCACTATTATAGGTCCCTACTACCCACACACAAACCGGCATACAAATCTGTGAGTTACAACTCCAAACGTCCCCTTGTGAGATAAAACCTTTCAAATTTAAGAAATTTTCTTGTGAAATTGGCGGAATTTGTTAATTTTTCTTTTCCCGGTTTTGCTCTATACGTTCGTAAGAGCATACTTCATTATAAATTTTATTAATGGTTAGCTAGTTAGCTACAAATATGACAAAATATATTGTTACTGCGGCCAATGCTTCTATATATAAATAACTGGTTAATACTATGCAAACATATTAAACATGTTAATGTAAATTAATAATAAACAAAACATATTTTTTAATGTTAATATATAACTTTGAATATAATCATAGTAGACATTTAACTATGAAAAACTTTCATTGAGATCTCCCTCAATCCAACTTTTTGGCCGTTTCGCTTTAAACTCTTGTCCCATATTGGTCGGATTATTGAGGTATTAAAATATTTCTACGACCCTCATAGAAACTTAGGATTTCCTTAAGATGACGAATTGACTCATTTTTCTTTTACGTTCTCTTTTATGCTTTCTTTCTTTCCTTGTCAGACACTTTTGTTAGATCAACAAAGCAAGTATAGATTTCCTTTTCTCATTTATTACTTTCCCCGAAAGCTCTCATTTAGTAACATTTTTTGTTTTTACGCTGTCAATAAATATGTTTTTTATCATAAATAAATATATTGAAATATCTAAAATCAATGTTTATTTATAACAATCTATATAATGCGTTTTGGATAATGTTATTCCATTTCATTCATTCGATATAATGAAAAAAGAAATTTCTTAATTTGTATTTTAAAAAATTACTGTTAGTTTATTTGCCTTTTACCTCAAGAATTCATTGGTATTAATTATTAATTATTTTTTGTTAAGACAATTCCTAAGAATGCTCATATATGTTAGTTTATTAAATTATAACAAATCATCTTCATCCTCTATATGGTATATACTTAAATATAGGCATTTATCCGCGGTGTATCATCAAAATTGAGGATTCATCAATTTCATTTCCCCAATCATTATTTAAAACTAATGAATACGGCTTCCGGAATTCACCCTAGAATAGACATCAGCAGTGCAATCCAATTAAACTTAATGGTCCCTGTGTTCTTTAAATGACTTTTACATAACAAGTGAGGGTATGCTTAATTCATTGAGCATTGTGGACCGAATTTATTGGTTTGCTGCATCATATAGTACACAATTTAATCGAAATAAAAATTAGTTCATAATTATTCCCATTCTGTAAACTTACACAATACAATTTTTTACAATAGTTCCCTATTTTACATTTGTACTTGTTTTATTTTATTTTGTTTGCCCTTTATCTGAAGCATTTTTATCCCAGTTTCTAAAAAATCATTATCCAAACTCTTAACTAACACACGGAAGGCGTTTTCAGTTTCCAAAAAATTTCTTCTCTTAAGAAGTTGTCCGAAGGTCTAAATAAATTAAGTCGGTGGGCTTGAGATCGAGGGAGTATGGAGGATGAGGATGAGGATGTGTTTCATATTTCAAGTCATTAAGTTTCCTGTGTGTTTCCAGCGCAATGTGTGACCTGGCATTGGTCCCCTCCGATTCAACAATCCTAGACAAAGATTATTTAATTTCCTAGGGATGTTGTCTAATTCATAACAATATGTTGATGATTGTTTCGTCGGCATTTAAAAAGCTGTGAATAACGCCTGCAGTAGACCACCACACTGTCACCATTACTATTTTCAATTGCAAGTTTGGTTTCGCAAAATGTCTAGCCGCTAGCCTGACCGTATAGGGGATCCATTTTTATCACACGTTTTATTATATTAAGAAATTTATGTTTATTTTGGTAGCACAACAGAAGAGAATTGCAAATTTCAAAACGCCGATATTTTTGGCTATCGGTCAGTTCGTGATGTACCTACGTGTCGAGCTTCTTTACTATACCAATTTCCTCCAAAAAAAAAAACAGTTGAGCGGTCTAACAGAAAACACTAACTTCTCTCGCAATATCTTGAGTAGTTTTTGCGAGGGTTTTCTACTACTCAAACCCTCAGTTGGTCAGGATCAACAACAGAAGGTCTACTGCGACCTTCCATATTTTCGAGATTAAAATATCCGAACATTAAAAGTACCGAAAATAAAAATAATTTTTTCTTATAACATTAAAAATATTGTGTTTTTTCCAAATTTATTTCTATACAACTTTTCCCAACAATTACCCAGAAAAATTCTTCAGTGGCGCCCGCGCTTGCTTTGGTGGACAGCACTTTTTTTTCTTTTAGTATTTACATTCCCAACCAAACCGAGTATTAACACGAATCTCTCCACTTTCGATGGATAATAATATTTTATTATAGCAGACTAATTTAAGACCTTGTTATATGTAGGAAAGAAAATAATAATTACAACCAAACAAGCTAGTCTATTCTCTCCGAAATCCTGTAAATCACAACCAAGAACCCTTACTAAATAAAAAATAGTCTTTTTTTTTTTAATCATTTATCTTTACTGTTTTTATTGTTTTGTGTTTTGTTATGGATATGTTTTATGGCTGGGGGTCAATAGTTTTCTTGTTTTTTTTCGTCCTAAAAACTAATAACTTTTTTCATATTCAAAATGCAACATTTCGACATGCTCTAACTCCTGTTGGCGTTCCTAGGATTGAAAATTGGCCTGCATTTTCCTTATTTGAAATTTAATAGAAACAATTTTTTGTTTGTCGCTAGAACCCTATCATTCAGGAGCTAATTTGATTGAATAAAAAAAATCACATTTTCTCTACATTTTTGAGTGTTGGGGCTTTTTTGAAACACTCTAGCTCTGTTGGCGTTGATCGGATCGAATATTCACCGAATGTTTCCTAATCAGAATTTCAAAAGAGAATATTTTTTGTTTTAAAAACATTTTCACTAGGACCTAACGTTTAGTGGCTATATAAGTTTATATAAAAAAAAAAACTTACAAAGCTGCTGTCTTCTCTCAACTTTTTTTATATTGAATAATCGTTTGAATTAAATTTAATTGTTAATTTATTATTTATTCCTTTATAAACAGATTATGTACTCTAGAGTGAAACGATTTATTCCCATCGAATGTGAGTTATTGTAATTATTGTTAAAAGTTTAAAAAACAAAACAAAAAATATATTTAAAATATTTCATACGACGGAACCCTCGGACGGAAACCTCCCTAGTTTGAACATTTAACTTCTAATCCTCTCCTCCTTCCCTCCCACTTCCTCCCCCTGCAAGGAAGAACTATTCCAGACCGTAAACTATAACAATATTGCCCCCTTCTTCTCCCGGATCCCCAGCCCCTATAAACTGTATTATAGTTATAGCTGAGGACTCTCCCAATTATACCCAAGTCTAAGGGAAGAAGGGAAACTTTCCCCTACACTAAGGACAGGGACTAGAGCATTATGGCGGCCCAGGCTGGCTGGGTGTTCTGAGGGAGCATCCCCTGATGAGTTTATCCCTCCGGCGACCGGATATTGGCGACTACTTTGTCTTTTATCCGAGTTATAATGAGGTGCAATGCCTTCTTTCTCTCTTCTTTATTCCCCTTCCCGTTCCGGAGCAATATTCCCGAAGGTGAATTTTATTTTGTTTTCCGTTCCCGGACAAAGCCACCGCCTCGGCCCCTAATGGCATCCCTTGTGAGGCCAACTTTTAATGGCCATTCTTTAAGAGAGAACACAGTTAGTGGCCCCTCTACAGAGCAGTTTTCTTTTTGATCTTTTAACCACACCATTATTTCTAAATTCGTCTCCGATTTGAAACTTCTCCAATAACGATTCAGATTATTACCAGAGAATCCATAATATTTATTTTTATTTATTCATCTGGTTCAATAAATCATAAAATTACCTTAACGATAATAACTAAAATACACCAGTGGATGACACAAAAATATCTAGATCTTACAAAAAAATCATTCTAATTCTAACCGATCAGGAATGTAAGAAATAATAAATTGGATCATCACGTTACACATTTTTAAGAAAGCTCCATCAAAAGGGTAATAACGGGTCAAGGTCAAGTATATAACCTTTCGATAGGCAGCCGTATCTATCAGATAATCAGCGTAAATGTTTGTTTACTTTTCTCTGCTCCTTGGTGGTCATGGGATTTCCCTTCTTTTCTATAATTATCTTTCATCACAGTCTTGGCAGATTCCTACGGAAACAGTAAAGTAGAAAAACATGTTTTTATCCTAGGAACACGCGCTTACAGTCTCGTAAGTTTTTACACAAATTATCTTAAGATAAGGTGATATCTCAGGAATATTAACGTTAAATTTGTATAAGAACGCGTACAAAGGAGAAGTGCAAAATAAGCAGGAGAACTTCGTTAAGAAGTTTTGAATAACAGGTTTACGGAAGAGCAACAAGAAAAACAAGAAGATGAAGATCAAATTCAAGAGCCTAAAAAACTAAATAAGTCTTCTTTAATAATTTAAAAGACAAGAACCATCCGTTTAAAGCAGCAGTTTAATTGTTTGCATCATTCAAAGTGTTTTGCAATAACTGTTTTTGTTCTAGTTTTTAAGTATAGTTTTTTTTATCCTCTGACAACCTTCTGTAAAAAAAAAAAACAAAAACAAAAAATCCCAAAATATCTAAAAATGTTACCACTTAGATTTTTAAACCTAAGCAATTTTTTTTCTATCCTCTGATGATGCCAGTTTTTCACAACGTTAAATAAGACAAATGAAAAAATGAATTCAATACCTTCAAATTCACCAATAACTTGATCTGGGACTGGAGTATGATGGAAAACAAAGTTTCCACCTTCTACAACTTGACGAAATCTAAAATACTACTAGTAAGTAAATTCGATATCAATCAATATACGCATCTAATGTTTGATAATCCTAAAAAGAGGTGGAGATGAAAAAGTAAATTTTCCATACACTTAAAAGACTATTCACAAGTGTCACATTATTAGCTTTTCTATATAATCTATTTTCTTTTTTTTATATTACGAAATCCCCTAAGTTTTGGCGACTTTTAGTATGTTGCACAGGAAACTCAAATGAGCTAATACGCCACATTTAATTTTTTTTTCTCGTATTTAAGCTAATTTTACTAGACAAAACAGCTAAATATTGTAGATCTGTAGCCGAATATAAGAAAATTAGAGTAGAGCATAACAGAGACTCTTGGGTACAAAAGCGGAACGTCTAACCGGGATTTCGATTTCAAGTATCATAAATATAAAATCTGAGGAATAGTTAAAGACAGTGCTGTTTTCAACTCACGCAATTCCGCAGTTTAGTTCATACAAAAGAAAATTACGCAGAAACTAAATTATATTTCTCACGATCTTTCCTGAAATGAAAGAATATTTATAATTTACATTTTTTTTTTTTTTTTTTTTAATTTTTATTATTACTTTAAATTATTTTTTTTTAAAATCAATTATTTATTGAGGAATTATTACAATATGCCACAAATGTGGGTAATAAGTAATATTGATAACTTCATGATTACATTCATACAATATGTACAATAAGAGAAGAAAGACAAAAATAAAGAAAGAAAGAAAAATATAAATGAAAAAAAAAAAAAATTAAATAGAACAAAAAAGAGCTATGCTGATATATATAAACAATATGCAATATAGAATATACATACAAGTGAAATATATGAATATAAAAAAAATATATTTACACATAAGACAATAATAATAATAAAATAAAATAAAATAAATTAATTGAAAAAAAGTAAAAATAAAAATAAAGCTAAATTAAATTAAAAGTTAAAACTACAATCATACTTCATTTACAAGACACACTCATCCTAGGGATCTCCCAACCGACCCTGCCTCTCCACTCATGGAAGGACAGGCCCGGCGCAGAGAGGTCCCAGCTCTTCTCTCTCAGCTGCGTCACTGGAGTTAAAGAAAACCCAGTGGAGGCTGAGTGAGAGCGCAATGTACAGTCACTCAGGACATGAACTTTAAATTATTTAATTTTAAAATAATAAATCGCTGCAATGTCAGATGAAAATTTAGACTTTTATTAGTAGCGAAAATTAACAAATAAATAGGTATGTATTGAAACATAAAAATATTTATCAACAAATTAAATAAAAACTGTAACCATTAAAGAAGAATAGAGAATATACTCTATCATAAAAATAAGATGCAGCAGAAGGATGAACTAGCTGAAACGGAGTAATACAGGATAGAAAAAGATACTTGAAAATTTTACTAGGGAGCCAACAGAAGTCTAAAGCCTTTTAAACAAATCCCCCAAATGTGCCAAAACAGCAATGGAGTCCTACTCACAGAAGCCAAAGCCTGGATGGCAGAATGAGATATTTCTGAGACTAGTTAAATGGTGAGGGTGAAATACACACAGAACATTCTGATAATATACCACTTGAGGGAGATCTAGAGCCTAAGTTGAGGCATGAGGAAGTTGTCGAGTCTAATGACCAACTAAAGAACAATAATGCCTCAGGTCTACCAGCTGAATTAATGAAGCAAAGTGCGACAGAATTTGTTAGATCCCTTCACAATATTCTATGTGGGCTGAACAGGACTGCCCTTTCCCATTTCCCTATGCCTGAGAAATGGGAGAAGACCTTATGCCTTATGCATAAAAAGAGGGATATGCTAAGGTGAGGTAACTACCGAGGAATATCCCTCCTCCCATGTGCATGCAAAGTATTTTTAAATGTACTCTTCCAGCGCCTTCTACCATTTGCAGAGCGGGAAATAGTTCAGTATCAGTTTGGATTCATGCGTGAAAAGTCAATAACAGACCAGATTTCATCTCTCCGTGGAATTTTGGGAAAAGGTACGGAATATGGATTCTAGACACACCATCTGCTTGTCGATTTCAGATCTGCTTATGATAGCATTGATCGAGTGAATTGCACAATACCATCATAGAATTTAATGTGCCATCTAAACTTGATCGACTGATAAGGATGAGAATATTTTTCTCAAATCCAAGGAAAGCGATCCGAGGGTTTCTGAATGGTGAGAGGAGTGAAGCAAGGAGATGCTTTGGCATGTCTTCTCTTCAATTTTCACCTTGAGAAGCTATCAGAGAATCAAGAATTGAGGCCACAGACACTGTATTCAGCAGAACAGTGCAGCTGCTAGCATATGATAGATTTTTCAGTAGTAAAATCTAACTAATAATACAAAAATATATATTCCAGAATATATTTTAATACCTATTGAGGCCTTTTTGATAAGTGTGCTGTTATCAAATCCTATCACTAAGCAATCTTCATTACCATTTTTAACCGAAAATGTAGTAAAGCATTATATTACTTTTGATCTATCCATGAAATCGGATGGTAAGTTAAAACATATACTCAACTGACTTCAAAAAGAAGCAGGTTCTTAATTCTGCTGTATTTTTTTTCTTTGTTACGTGATTATTCCGTCGATCTTTAATCTATATTGAAGTTGAACTCAACATTTGTTTAGAAAAAAAAATGACTTGAAGATTAAACCTAAATGTACAAACTTGAAATAAAATACACTCAACTACCACAAAAACTGAAAAATAAAGTTAATTTTTAGATAAAATAAATAAAAATCCGACTTTAAGATTAAATATACATATTTTACTAAAAAGTCAAAAACAATACTATAATTACTTCCAAAACAAAGAGCCCTTAACGAAATTATCGATACTTATATACCTATTTACAATTTATGATCAGTTATTTTTGGAGTCGGTGCCAACCAAAACAAACAGAAACCGGAAGAAAGTTGATAATTGTAAAGAACTGCAGAAAGTTTGTTGCATAGGCAGGATTAAAATGCCCTTCTTGGCTGGCACCGACTCCAAAAATAACTGATCATAAATTGTGAATAGGTATATAAGTATTCATTTCGTTGATTGTCCTTTAATGCTCTTTGTTTTAAAGTAATTAAAATAATATTTTTTACATTTTAGTTTAAGATAATTCATGTGGGTTAAATTTCGAAGTCGGGACAAATGACTTTGAAATTTAACCCACCTGAATGAACTTAAACTAAAATGTAAAAAATATTATTTTAATTACTTTAAAACAAAGAGCATTAAAGGACAATCAACGAAATGAATACTTATATACCTATTCACAATTTATGATCAGTTATTTTTGGAGTCGGTGCCAGCCAAGAAGGGCATTTTAATCCTGCCTATGCAACAAACTTTTTGCAGTTCTTTACAATTATCAACTTGGGTTAAATTTAAAAGTCATTTATCCCCCCCCCCCTCCCCTAAAAATTTACTTTTATTTTTATATACATACGATGATAAAAAATTAAAAATCTAAAAAAAAAAAATGCATTTTATATGATTTCAAATTTAGTTTGAACGATCTGTAAACTATGAATAAATTAAAGATTATACTATTTTGTATATTTCCTTCTTCAACTAATCATAGTACATAATTAATTAGTACCAAAATCTGTTAAGAGAATAAGAAATTTGTCATGACATAAACATCCATAATAACAACAAATGAAAGGAATGTATTTTGCAAACACCATAGAGAACAAAATAGCAGTTATTACTATTCTTCTGAAGCGTAACAACCGCCATTACGTTGAAAATAAAACGAAAAACAATGCGAGAGGAAGATGGGTGACCTTCTCAATTTTGGAACCATGAAAGCAATTTTCTACGTGGTTTGACTCGTTACATCACCGTACCACCTCTGAAATAAGAAGTGTACCAGTAATGACCCCAAGATTGGTCTAAAATAAAAAATGAATTCCTCCAGCTAATAACATAGCTTTTACGGCAACCCTAAAGAAAAAAAAAAGCGTGAAATACAGACCTATCCTACGGCCGGTTGAGCATTGGTTGATGGGTCTCGGATGGTCTATACATCTTTCAACCTGTTGGGAATTATATATATTTTATATATATATATATATATATATATATATATATATAATATATATATATATATATATATATATATATTATTTTAATTTTTTTTTTTTATTTAGTTTCACAAGTAGTCCTTAAAGTTTCTGTCGGTGAGAAAAATTATGTTGTATTTATGACTCATGTAATTTCTTAGATAATTTAGAAAACATTGCAATGGTTACTTTTAAAGGAATTTATATACCTATTTGGAAAAAATAAAAACAAATATTTTCTTTAATTAACGTACTTACTAAAAAATACGGAACATTTAAACAATATTGTGTGAATAAGAAATACACCGTTTTATAGGAAAAAAAAAGAAAACAGAACTAAAATTCTATTTAAGTAATCAGTCAGCTATAACACAAATACTGAAATAGAAAAAAATAGTTCAACGGGATAGGCCGTGAAAGCGAAGAACTTAAAACTTAATATTCGACCGGCTAAGAAAGCTCGTACTTAAAATGTTCAATTTATGGCATAAAAATGTTTGTAAGATTTATAATATAAATAAAAAAATTATATTTTCTGTTTAAAATCAATGTCGTTGGAACGAATCTCTTATTCTAAATAAAGAAGTGTTTACAACCAACAAAATTAGCTATACAACAAATAAATACAGGGAATACCTAGAGAATGGAGTTGATTGCTAGCAAAAAATAGTCCATGAAGAAGTAGACAACCTGCAGACATTTCACTGCTGAACAACAGGACTTAACGGCATTAAGCGTGAAGAAGATTCACAAATGATGATTCGACAAGGTTTCATAAAATCCTAGAAATAGAGATTTTTTATTTATTTTTTTTAAACAATAAAGTGAGTGAAGGTACAGTAAGCTTTTTGAGTTTGTGAAACTAAATAATGTTTATCGTTGTATTATTGCAAGCTCATAAGATGAAATTAGCGTCAAAAAACTACTTTTGACATAGATACATAGATATGTGTTTTAGCTAGGAGTCGATACTTTTTTCGTGTAACGTTTTTTCGCCCTAGAAATTGAAACATTTTGACAAGCTCTTGCTCTCTTTGTATTGCTCGGATCAAACGGACCACCTCGAAATAAATTTAACCTGTCCAGGTAGCTGATATTCCGATTCATGTTTCACTGATCTGTTGCCAGGAAATAATGATCCTTTCATCTCAATCACTAGGATCTCAATTAACAAACATTCATGAATATTCAAATAAATCCTAACAATTTTATCAACTAAACTTTAACCTCCGCCGTAAAGCTACGACTTCCTATCCCCCAGTAATTTTTAATAATATTCCACTGATCGCCGTTGGAAAGATCCTCTACCTAGCACTACATCTGAACACTATGATACAAGTTCGGATTTTTAACGCTGTCTATCCAACGAACCCAAAAATGTGAAATTATTTTATAAACTTGTACTATCAAGATCAGGAAACATAAGTTCCTCTGTCCAGTTGAGCCTAGGGATTTCTATAATGGGAAGGAAAGTCAGCGGGTAGGATCCAGTTATGCCAAGAATCTGCGGGCAGAAGGAAAACAATTTAATATCATCTATAGATGGGGAAGAATGCCTTCCTCTTCCCAACTGTATTAAAACATACCCAACAACTGAATCTGGCCAAGCGTCCAGTTTCCTGTACCTGAATGAATATGTAGCGTGATTAAATTAATTTATTTTATTTAATGCAGAGGTTCTGAAGTATAAATGTAATTTATACATTGATTAAATATCAATGTATCAATGTATAAATAATACATTCATTCGAATGTATATATATGTTTCCTTTGTTTGATGACTGCTTCCTTAAACAGGTGATCCTAATACTAATTTTATGATTCATGTCGCAAATTTAAGGCGTTGTTAAGATAAATGACCATTATAAATACATAATTAATCTATGCTATTATAAAAAAAAGGACAAGCCATTTTCCGTTTGCGATCACTAAACGCAAGAACTACTGATCCAATCTGTACCACATTTTAACTTCAAAATGTTAAAAAACATTGTGTTTCTAAACAGGAAGGTTTAGAAATACTAAAATTTAAATATTTTCAATGAAATTGATGTTAAAAAGCGATAAATATGTGTTGCGTAGTGAAGTTGGAAAAATGGCCGATAGGTAGCGAAAAAGAGGTTTCAAAGAAAAGGTGTTATAAGAAGTTATTAATTGATAATAAATTTGGCTTAATTCGATTAAATTGTAATAAAAAATATATAAATAGGTTGTGTGATGTATGGATCCTAGTGGATTTTAACAATCGAACGATACTAGCGCTGTTCTGCAACAGAGTTTGCAATGGTAAACGTATTAAATCCATCTGTACTAAATTTTTACTACATCGTCTTCATAGTTATAAAAAGGTTTAGCAATAATAAAAATTTAAATGCTCAATGTTGAGTGGCAGAAACAAGGTTTGCGACACTGTCGCAAGTACTTTTATAGTTAAAAATTAAAATCCAACCAAATTATATCAATTTCTCTCACATAAAAACTGTAACCAAATCATAGTGAGTAAAGATATGAATCATAGGCCTTTAGTTTTTAGCACTGATGATGCGATGGATTTAAAATTCCGCAGGAATTTCTTTTATGTACTCTACAACCACCTAATCTGTACAGTTTTAACTAAGTTAAAAATTACTGTTATGCGCGAAAATATCATTGAAGAAACAGTGCTCAACTGTTCAATACAAAATTTATATCGATTAACAAATATAACTTCAATTGTTCGTTGAAATTATCTATGTTGTTTACTTATGAGAGAGGGCGAAGCCGCGACGGGGGATGCTAGTATAATAATATAATAAATAATTATTAATAAAATAATAATGTTCGTTAATAAGGTGTTTTGGTAGAGCAGAGCATTTAAATTTTATACTATAAATCTGAAAGTTAGGGAATTCCCGACAGGAATTGTTTTTAGGATCAGGAGAAGCAGCAAAAATTATCAAGCGTTATTTATTTTCAGATGGATTTAATTTTGTAATCTTCCAATGCTTAGTCTATACGTATTATATACATTATGCTTACAGTACCTTTTTTGATCACAAATGTCGGTTCCCACCCACTACGATCGCCCAGAAGTGGAGATCGGGCCAATATTAGTGATTTACTAGCTTATTAGTCAATTTATTTACTAACTTATTAAATTTCAATGTTTTGACCGAAAAACGAAACTAAATAGCTTATAAAGCGTACCGTATCACGTCACTATTGCTTTCATATATATTTTAGTAAACTTGCTTTACATTTATTTATTTTTATATTTCTTTCTTCTGAGTCTATTAGCTCTAATTATTATTCACAATTTGTAAAAATTAAATACCCACATTTTATGAATTAATAAGTTGCAAATCGAGGAAGGGATAAAATTTCATTTGTTTTTGATTCAAATTTAGCTCATCAATATTTTAGACGAACCATTGAATGATTTATGTGTCTAGGTTATTACTCACTGATACTGTGGTCACGAATATATAGATGTATAGATATGGCATCAAAACATGAAAAAAGGTTAAAAAATTGTGAATTTAGTTTAAAGAAAATGTAAAAAAAAATATAATATCCGACTGTAGAAATATGTATGGCTGTGCATAACTTATATCCACTACTATGGCTATTCTGTGTTTTTTTAGTAGATATTTTACATAAGTCAAAAGGCCAAGCAACCTAAAAAAAACTTGTTATTTGTGTATAAATGTTTGATTTATTGTAATGAACTTTTACTTTTTATCATTAGAGTTACATTAATTATTTACTTACATTTTTTTTTTTTTTGCTTTGGACTCTGGTTTTTAATAAAAAATGTTCAGCCTTAATTAAAAAATATGTTAGACACTGACCAAAACAGCCAAAATCCAAAACGGGAAAAACGAAAATCATTTTAAAAATACTAGTATTCAATCAATTTCTAAAAGTACAACAATGAAGGACTACAAAAATTGCTAACTCCTGTCAGATCTCAAAAATAGTATCCTTTGGTATTCTGTAAAAATGATTAAGCGAGAAGAAATAGTGTTATTTTAAAATATGAAGCAATTTAATTAATTTTCATAAGGACGAAAATAAATTTGTCGAGAAAGAGTGGCCAACGATATCCTCCGGCCTTCTAAAATTGTCAGATGCTGGCGGATCTAAAACTTATAATCTTTCACTGGCTTTAGATCCACATGCCATAAGAACTTAGAGGAAAAAATAAATATTCTTTTAACGCCAGTATTTATCTACACTCCAAACAGATGGGCTGCACTTTATATATAATAAAAACTTTGGTATCCCACCCTAAGGCTCGAAGAGTCATGGGAATAACTATCGTAAGTATAAAAGTATTTTTTATGTTTCTATTTCATTATATTTTTATTTAAATAGGTACATTTTATGGCATGGTGGTTAAAAGGAATGGATATGTATATACAATTAATATTACTAACTGCCCTTTAGCGTGGCAGATAATATTTGTAAAATATGTTTCTATAAAATAAATAATAAATATCAAAACAACCAATATAAAAATGCTAAGACTACAATATTCAACTATTAGCAATATAAGTTTGTTTGTCTGTTTTAGTTTTAACTTGTTTGTAACTAGTCAGCTAATTAACGCCGATGATTCTTTTTATTTTATTTGTTTACACACATATTCTGTTCTTTAGTTTATTTTTATTGATATTTTATATAATGTATAAATTTCTCTTCCAGTACCTACTTATAATCTATGTCAGAATTATATAAATAAACTATTTGATTTAAGGTTGCATTGTCATCTCCCAAGGCTTTTGGAAGATCAGTATTAAGTCCTAAGCTTTTCAGGAGTAACTTAAAAAAAAAGGCATTCCTTGAAATTAGCAATACAAGTTTCTATATTACAAAGTGAATTGCTTTTTATAATTATTAAGATAATAAATGATTATGTGTCACAATTAAGAAACGTTACCTAATTCTAATATATTAGTATAATGGAATATAATATTTCTCTGTCAAGTGTTCAAATTTATCCCGAGACATTTGTTGAATTTATTATGAGCTTTGCCTATTAAAGGAGTAAACAGAAGTGTTTTACGCCGAAGATGGCCGCCTGGTAGCGATGTCTCTTGTCGCCCGTAGGCTCACATTTCAGCCTTATCGCCTACAGTTAGTCATTATTAGATATTATTTATTGCCGGGCATGAATCGTCTTAATTCCTTCCTTAAATTCTCTCCTAAAGCCCTCTTTGCCTCGACAATTCATTAAGGAAGGAGGCAAATGAATTTTAACGAGCTGTATTCCTTCTGATTTCCTGCCTTTCCAGCATTCTTGTCACGTCACTAGAAATTAATATTTCCCAGCGGTCCATAATGAACTGCGAGGAACGCGGTAACTGCCGCATCTCGCTGCGTTACAGCGCAACGCATTTATACAGAGGATTATATACTACTTCCTCAAAAAAAAAAAAAAAAAAAAAAAAAAAAAAAAAAAAAAAAAAAAAAAAAAAAAAAAAAAAAAAAAAAAAAAAAAAAAAAAAAAAAAAAAAAAAAAAAAAAAAAAAAAAAAAAATCTGTTACGTACGGTGCACACTAGTCCAATTCACAAATTCAGCGCAAAAAAACTCAAATTTTGAAAGTATAATTTTAAGACATAGTAATGTCAGAATCGCTAGTAGACTAGTTGGTATTAGAACAGGGAAGTCGTTTGCGAAAATACCAAGCCACGTGACGCAGTTTACCATCGCTTTTCGATATTTGACACAAAACTTAACAACATTCTCTTCAATTCAAGGTTTAGATATTTTAAGTAAGTAGAACTCCCCGCACAAAAAACAATCGCGTGATTTTATATGTAAGTGTACTCAGTTAATATTTGTTTTGAATAGAAACGAATTAGGGGTAGAACAAATACTACAACTTAACCACAGATGACCGAATATAACTTGTTCATCATCAAATATAATTTATTGCTGTAATTCACATGTTCGTCGATATATGTTAAAAAAAAAAAAAAAATGGTTAAGGATATAAATGATTTTTTGTTCAGATTATATTTTATTAAAACACTCATTTGCGGTCTGTAGAATCTATCATGATGTAAAAAATCTAAATAACAACGATACACTTTGAACTACATCATAAGCAAAACTAAAGAGCTGTGGAAGTAACTTAAAAGATAAAAGGAAAAATTTGTCATGTTTCGTATATACGGTTATGGAGATCAGCAAGGACTTTTTCCAGCTGTTACAGCTAGTCTACTTGTAATTCCGACATTTTTAAGACTTAAAGTTACACTTTTAACGTTTGAATTTTGCTAGAAATTTTCAAAACTTGACCGTTCTTAAATTAAAAACAATATTTATCGAAACGAGGGTAGACACATTGAATCCATTCAGAAGCAAAGATAATTTTCTAAGTTTAATAAGTGCTAAAGAAACTCAATCATAATATCTTAATGTACGGATTCGTCGAGGAAGACTATGGTCTCGGATCGGTGAGGTGTCATCAGGGTAAAACGATGTCGGCTACGCTACATGTTGGTATGAGCAGCAACAGCAAGACGCAAAAAAGACTTGCTAGACAAGACAAGACCCCGAAAATATTTTTTCACCACTTCATAAACCGTCGTTCCTGTTCTAAATCTACACGTCTATTTATTTCTTGGAAGTTGGAAGGCAAGGTGATAACTAGGGACGGTTAAGGTAATATTAATTTCTGTGTGTACTAGGTCTTAACCTAGAATATTATTAATTAAGGGCTCGTAGCAAAACTCTCCTTTGAATAGGGCCCAACTGCTGTTTATTTCCAAGAAGATATAATAAGATCCTCGTATTTTCGTCAAGGCTTGTGAGGAGTTGGCATACTGCAAATCACGGCAAATATTTCTAATTGTTAATTTAAAAAAAAATAATACATATAATAATTCAAATAAATACAGTAACACTGACAGTAATAGTTAGTATTAATATAATGCTGATATTTATATAAATTAAGGTTTAATATGTACCTGATTCATTATAACTTTTTAAAAATTACTTATTAATATCTCGTTCAATAAAAATGTTAAGATCACAATTAAATTTCAGTAACAGAAGGAAATCAGTAAACTGGAGTCTTTGAATATGCGTCCAATCAGCAGCCTCTTCTAAATTTCTAATCACTTTGAAACTCTTTCCTGTTTCTCACTTTGGTTTTTAATTAAATTTTGAATAAAGGAATGATAAAAAAAAAAAAACAGGCTATACAATCTCAAATTGATTGAAGTTCACAACGCCAAGTCTGGCGAATACTTCACATTGAAATTTAACAGGTTCTCTTCCTATAAATAAATGCAAGGTTATCGTTTTAATTGACCTGAAAGGACATTTAAATTGAGAAGGCATGTCTTTTTAGAAGTAAAATTTTTTAAGCGGGTTGTTAAAGGAAGTTTTAGATGAATCTGTTTACGATTATACCCAATATATTTTTTTAAAGAAAACAGTTAGCACTATAATCGCTATGGATGGTCATATGTTCAATAAATTATGCTTCAAACTTGTCACAATATTTGCATGGGCATAATTGGTAATTAGCGTCAGCCGGTATGTTCTTAGCCATCTCATAGCAATCAGACTTGTTATCTGCCGACGTCTAATAAAACGCTCATAATGTACTGCAATATTGGGATACAGACTCGGTTCGGTGTTTCCCTGGGATATTTGTACATTTGTATATAAAGTGTACTTTGCACTACTATTTTCTGATTATTTCTTATTCTTGTTTCGTATAGGCCAACTAAGGACCACGACATTCAACTATAGTGTTTGGGTCGGGCTTTTATATTGGCCAAGTAGTTAAGCATCCTCTGGCTGTATTGTTCCTCCCTCTCCCGTGTCTAATGGGCTCCTGTATTCTTTCTTGGTGGTTTGTCCTGAAACCTTGTTTGTTTCAGAATTGTCCTGAGATATATCCAGTCTCCTAATTCATTTTCCGTTCTCCCAAGTTCCTGCAGGTTTTTGTTTGCTTCTGACAACCATGGTGATTTAGTATTCCTTCTTTTCCAGTAACTGAGGAGCTGATTTTTCAACTTGGGAGATGTAGAATTCTGGAGATGTGCCTATAAAATGCTAGACGTCACTTCCTAATACTATTCGTGATTTTTTCTCAGTACGTGTAAAGCTCTTGGTTAGGTCGCATTTCGTATTCGTTCCATTCCTTAACTGATTCTAGTATCTTCCTTATTATCTTTCTATTTTGGGTTTCAAGTTTGTCCGCGAGTCCCTTTTAGTTAAATACTGGATATTCTGAAGCATATAAGGCATCAGGGAGGATGACTGTTTTCATGAAGAATGACAGTGTTTCATTTTTAGTGTTACGGGAGAGACATTTCTAATTATAGGTGTTCTTGGTCAGGTAAAGATTGGGTTCCAGCTAATACTTGAACCTGTGGATTTTTTTTATCTATCCCAAGTCCAAATGCAGTTAACAACGAGCCTCACTGATGATCGTGATGTTGCTTCAGAACATTGAATTGTTTCACCAACGTTTCTATGGAGGAGGATAAAAGTGCCAAATCGTTGGTCAATTCCAGGCAATCGATATTGAGCCCATTGTTCTTGTTTCCCAAAGTGACTCCACTTGGAATTCCCTGTCTGGTTAGCTCATTCGCCACTCTCTAATCACCTTCTCCAGGGCACAGTTAAAAAGGAGAGGTGATAGTCCACCCTCCTGTCTTACTCCTGACTTTATTTCGAAAATTTCTGAGAGTTCCCTGAACTCCATTCTTGACCTGGTGTTATTTAAAGTCTGCTGGACAAGGTTATGTGTCTCCTCATACAGTCCTAGTTCTTACAAGATCTTCGTGAGAGTATGTCTGTCAACTGAGTCGTATGCCTTCTTAAAGTCCACAAGAATGACGACATATTTCTTACCAGCCATTTTTGAGCACAGGTTTCCGGTTGAGTACAAGTTCCGTACATTAGCGTCTTTTTCTAAATCCTGTCTGGTATTCTCCTATATAATATGGTATTCTACTAGTATTTTCTGATTCATTTTATATACATATTTACTAAATTTTGTATCTTGCCTAGTTTGAGGTTTTTTTTATTGCACATATTTTATGAATATATTCATTGTCATCTACATCACTCATTGCCCTTTAGAGAGCCAGCTTGTAATATTTATTAAATTAAAGAAAAAAATATCGTGTAGTGAGCTTCAGCTGTTGACTCTTTATTATTTTTCAGTTATTATTCGTTGTACTTGCGAATAACTATCTTACATTATTATTTCTTCCTGGGGGCAGTTGAGATATTTTCACTATACAATTTGATATCAGGTTGGAATATTTCGAGAATCTCCTTGGTACCCCCAACGACATTACTGGTGGAGACCTCGGTCGACCCACTTCCAGGCAGGAGTCTCCTTTGTATTCCTGGGGCGGAGGAGCCTGCCCTAGGAGGGACCTGCATTAGCATCAAGCGACGGCAGGAATTTTTATTGCTGGTCACAAAGGACTTCCGCGAGCGTAGTAAAGGTCAGGCCGAGCATATGCTCTCCTAATGCGGTGGGGGCATCAAATAATAAAACAGCCATTCCATCAGCCCTACCTAATACTATTCCTACTAGACCGAATGACCCTTTTTTTCATGCCATAGAAGTACATACCATCACAGCATTACATAGGTACTCTGTGGAAGGAATTCTCAGACAACTTTTATAATGCCATATTTTTCAGTAATTTCAAATTTTAAATTTGGTTCACCGAACTTTTAATCCAATGTAGGTATTAAAATTAGGATTTTTATTAAGATAATATTCATTTTTAATTGTTAATCGACAATTAATTAAACTGTGGGAGACAACAAAAAAGTCGAATATTAATCGCATTCAATCCTTTTAATCCGAAATCATCCGAACTATAGTGAACGCTCATTAATCTGTCTCCAACAAAACCTATCATAATGATCTGAATATACCATACGTTCCCGACCTCATACCCCTTAAATTTTTGAAATTCCAAAATAAACCTTTCCTTACATTCAAATCCTTTGGCTCAATCATTATCCGTTTCCACACATTCTTATAAACACCCCTCGACAGCTTTTACTGAACTACTAGTGAGTAATTGCTTCACAAGCATTGCAATGTTAGTATGAATGTTGTCATATTGTTATGAACATCACTTTTACTTGATGTATATTTTTTTATTTATACATCTGTGAATTTCAATAAAAATATTTGTCCACCTTTAAACGTAGGGGACAGCGAAATACTAATTCTAAATCCTCAGAATAACAGCTGAATTAGCTTAGTAGGCGTCTAACAGAACCTTACTTCTTGACCTTAATATCCCTTCGCGTACCCATTGTAAGTCAAGGGATTTCATTAATGAAAATATAAAAATGAATTCTTGGCAATGGTAGTCCCAGATGTTAATTGTGTTGGCTACTTGAGCGATCTCAGTCTGGCTCACGAATCTAAGGCAAAAGGTAAAGCACTTTGCACTCGTACAAATACTATTACTCTTCAGTAAGGTATATTTTAATTTTAAAATTTTCCAAATAAAAAAATATATTTATTAACATTTATACATAACAATCATCTTTTTTTGAAAACTAAGGCCCTCTACACAAGATTGCATCAGGAAACATAAGGCCAATCTTATACTGTTGCACATTGTCGAATAATCAGAGTGGATTGAAATTTTCCGCTTGTTTTCAAGGGAGAACTTGAAAGAAAATTAATTGCAACATTGAGAAATTTTACAAAATTCTGTTACAATGTTGGTTTTATAAATTTTATAGCAATAGACGAGAGAAAAAAAGAGAAATTAGTACTTTGTCTCAACATCAGAATATTATTTATTGAAAAAGACAATATATTAATATGAGATTCTTTTTAATCAAAAATATAAATTGATACAGACTACGATTTTTTTAAAACCCTTTTCTTGACAAGATATTGAAGTTTATCCCAGTAAAATCCCTTTAAAAGAGATAAAATAAGACATTGATATAAAAATATTTTTATTGATATAAAATATGCCAAGAAAGATTTACCTTTAAAACTTTTTTTTTGCACCAGTAATATAAATCACAATCGGCAAATGTGAAGTAATATACAATAATCATGGCATTTGTTTGTATGAGGGAGACAGCACCCTGTGGTGCATACTCCTGACCTTCCGTTTATACTAAGTGTTCTCTACGATATCTATATTGTTGTATTATTTCTACTTATCTGTTTACGTGTCTATTAATATGTCCTAAATTAGTTTATAGTAATATTTTATAGGAATATAGTACTCTTGGCTGAAAATTTAGCGATTTACTTTTTGTACTTTGTATTTGATGGCCCAGCCTTCTGTGAAAAAAAAGTCCTTCAGTCCAGTAAATGAACACATTGTAGAGTGCACGGAATATGCGATAATTTTTGACTTCACAGCTTCGTTAGGAGTAGTTAAAAGGTAAACATACTGAGTCCCCGCTCCTGGGGGTTGAGCTATCGGTGGGAGGAAGGGAGAAGGTCCCAATTTTGTTTTTCGTTTATATCTCGAAAACGGTGGACTCTAGAAAAATATGCCGCAGATCAAAATTAAAGCTCATTAAAATTCCTATAAAATAATTATATACGTATTCGTAAAAATTCCAACAGTTTTCCAGATATACGTTATGAAAAATCGACAATTTTAGAAATAAATAAAATGTTTACCTCACTTTTTGTTAAACATTTGGAGCAAACACCATAAACATACATATGCACATTTAATACTCTACAATTTTGATTCTGACGTTTCTTCTGAGAAACGATTGTGGAACGTAATAGAAGGAAAAGTTTCACAAAAAATGAGGTGACATTTGTTGTTTCCCGAAAATAACCGATTTTCAATAACGTATATCTCGTAAACGGTTAGAATTAGGACCAATTTATATATAATAAATTGTATAGTAAATTTAATTAGCTTTTATGTTTATTTGAACATATTTTTTTAGAGTCAACCGTTATCGAGATAATATTGAAAAACCAAAAAAATGGACCTTCTCCCTCTCTCCACCGTTAGTTCACCCCCGAGGGGCGGGGTTTTAGTATTTTTACCTTCCAACTATTTTAACGAAGCTATGAAGTCAGAAATTATGGCATATTCCATGCACTCTACAACCCTCACTTCAGCACTCATTGACTGGGCTACTAGGTGAGGACACTGTGTTTGTCTCTGGTTCTGAGTGGTTGTATCACGTCGTAATGTAAATGCAACATGTGACGTGTAGTAAATTTTAAATTTCCATAGCTTACACCAGTTATATATTTTGTCTGTATACAGACCAATATGAATACATTTTATCGACATATATTTGAAGGTTTGATAGATGCAATTATTTGTTGATTTTTATTGTGAAGTAATACATAAGGAAAAATTTAAGATCATTTAATCAAAACGAATTTAGCTGGTATAAATCGCTACATAAAAGGTCAGTCTTAAAAATAATGGGGAATAATAATTTTAAAAAAATATGCAATATTATTACAAAGGAGTTACAAAAATATATATACTATGAGTTATATGATCAAGATTAACACAAGACTTTTCTAAAACAGATGCTATTTAACAGGCAATAAGACAACTGGAAGAAGCAGGAATACTAAACAAGAAGAAGTAAGGAGGACAATAAACAAGAAAACAAATTGGTAGGAATAAATCTAATAAGGACAGAGGGAGGGAGCTAACCTTAATGATATTGGCTTGGGGTCGAGAAGATAGGGGAAATATAGGGGCAGCCGAATCGATAGCTTCTTTCTCCTCTCAGGGTCCGCTCTATTATCGTGGGGGGGGGGCTCATATACTGTCTCCAGTCTGCTCCTCCTTTAGTCACGGCTAACTTAATCCCAGATATTTAGTAGGCTGAGATTGCCAATTGCCTGCAATATCACTTTGTCTGAATCTAAAAGAGTTTTATTAGTTGAGTAAAGTTCGATGTCATTCTTAATGTCATAGCTGATTTATATTAAATCAAAAATAATTCAAATATTATGTTTCTTTCTACGGATTTTAGGGAGTACAATAAAAGATAAAAAAAATAGTTCAAATAAATGTAAGGGGTTGAATAAATATTACTGTTTAAACTGATGATTGTTATAGTTTGGCTTAAATGACAAAAATCTGCTTAAGATCAGTATGACTCTTACATTTAAACTTAATTATTTACATCAACAGACCTCTTTTTACAAAACAGCAGAATTAAACATTATTGAATATTACTATCTCCCTAAATTAAGAGCGATAAGTAATACGAACGGCTTTATGAATCCATCCTCATATTATTTAAACAAAAAATTAACTAAATATCAAATAAAATAAATGAAAAATATAATAAAACAGTACAAATACAAATAAAATAAAATAAATTTAATGATGATGATATTTTGAAATTTTCGCTGGTATAAATTCCAGTACAAGAGGTGTGTCATTATTTAAGGTTTCATCACAAAAAAGGTAATTATTATAAGCACAAGAGGAAAAAAAATCTATAAAAAAAGTTCAAAAAATAAAAAAATAAAAATACGAATTAATAATAAATAGACAGCTAAAATAAAATAATACATTACTATAATTTAAATAAATTCTATGGTACTGCAATAAACCTGGTAAGTTTTATTACAAAGGTTTTTTTTTTTGGTTTTTTTTTTTCTTCACTGCTTCTTAAAGAACTCAAAAAAAAAAAAAAAAAAAAAAAAATACAAAATTACGATAAATTACGATAAATTACTGATAAGCTACGCATAATTATAGTTAAAAGTTCTATTAAAATACAATCATTGCAAACATTTTTGGAATGCTTCTAACCAATAAACTGCCTACATACCACAATTCAATTCTGGTTTTTTTTTTTTTTTTTCATATTGTGATAAAAAAATATATGTATAAGAAATAAAAACGTAAATTGATAAAATGATACAATTATTAGGGGTCACGTGTATCTAACATACAAGTCCGTTTAATGTGAGTGTTTTTTTGAATAAAGTATAAATTCAAATATACGTTTATTTTCAAATTACTAATAAATACGAATAATTTTAAATAATATATTTATAAAAAGAAACGTGGATGGGCTCGCGCGTATTCCTGAGATACAAAATTCATTTTTTCTACCTTACTGTTTGCCGCAGGAATGCGCGGTCAAGATTATGCATGGTCAAAACTATCCTCGGTCAAGAAAAATAGGATCAAAGAAAATAAAACAAACATATCCAATACGTATCTGACAGATACATGCGCCTAACGGAAGGTTAATGCATGTATTTTGTATACAGTATTATACAATATTATCTATATATCAATAGATAATTTTAAATAAAATCTTTTCATTTATGCAGGAAAAGGCTTTCATAATTACATTAAAACCACTCGTTTGATTATTTCTGTCACTTAATATATATTTATTGTTTTAATCAATTAATGCAATTACCATGTGTTAACAATAAGGGGAATAGCAGACATATATAATAATAGAGCCGTTCGATTAGGACCGCAAAGGATACGGGATATGATCCTCGTTATCGGCGAACGTGCCCGCCAGCTGATGAGGTACCTACAAATTCCTTCAATTGTATGTCTTGATAAAAGCGAGTATTTTTATCTCTCCTTCAATCCTTTAATAAATAATTTTATGCAATCAAGCAGTTTAAAGAATATAAAATAATATAAGACATTAATTTCTCCCTGACGGCAAAACAATAGTTTATGCCCATGTGTATCTATAATCTACTGTTCTTTAAAATTCACATATTAGAATTAAAAACATAAAATTATTTAAATTAATAATTAAATTAAATTAACAATAATGATTATTTGGCATGAGCAAAGTTCAGAAAAAATAGGGATTTCAAGAGTGACTTTTTTCATTCAAAACAATATATCCCCTAAACGATAGGTCATAGCGATAAATATTATGTAACAACAAAAATATTAAAACATTAAATTTCTGATTTAAATTTTTCAAAAAAGCGTCAACACTTAAAATTTTTTTTTGGCAAAACGTGGCTTTTTTTTCCTTTGAACTATTGGGTTGTTTCACATGAAATGTCCGTTTTCAAGGTAAAGGGATTTTAGTAAAAATACAATATGAAAACAAAATAATTTTATTCGAAGTATTTACCTTCTTTTTCTACACATTTTTCCCAACGTGACAACAACTTTTTTATCCCGGATTTGAAAAACTCTGAGCTTTGAAGTGAAACAAAATCTGAAAACGCACTTTTGATTTCAGCATCATTTGCAAAAAATTTTCTTCTTCAGAAGTTGTCTAAATTCCTGAAAAGGTAATAATCTGTTGGAGACAAGTCGGGAGAATATGGTGGGTGCGGAAGAACTTCGTACCCCAGCTCTTTCAATTTATGCATGGTAAGTTTTGAAACGTGGCTTCTAGCGTTGTCGTGTAGGAGTATAGGGCCCTTCCGATTTACCAATCCAGGTTGTTTTTTCAATAATTTTTCGTGCATTTGGCCAATTTCATTGCAGTAGGTTGTAGAGGTAATGGTCTCACCTCTCTAATTACAGTTGGAGGTCTTACTCGGGGCTGGTTTTCCAAGTTGGTATCCCCAATCGAAAACTTAGCAAACCAACGGCGAATGGTTCGTTCATTTACACTCCCTTCCCCAAACGCCTTACAGATGTTTCTAGCAGCCTCAGCTGCCGAACGACCTAGTTTAAACTCATAAAAAATATTACACGAAAATCGCGTGTTTCCATGTTCATATTTGAAGGTATACTAAACAGTGTGTAATTGATTGGGAAGCTTATGTTTATAAAAGAAAAGTAGAGGATTAGTAACTGCTTGATTATGATATGTGAACTTTGGAAGTAAACAACAGAGACTCGCAAAATCCTCTATGTATTTCTAATATTATAAAATCGGACATTTCATGTGAAACAACCCAATAATATAGCTCATAAACCATAGGTCCAAGAGACAAATCTTATATAACAAAAATAAATGTTCCATTAAATTTCTGATTAGGAAACTGCCGGAAACTTTTCAAACCAACACCAACAGAGCTTTAATATTTGACAGAGGCTGTCGAAATATAAAAGGGAAAATAAAAATATACCCTCAACCAGAAGACATATAAAAGCAATAGGAATTAACATACGTTATACCTTAATAGAGTTTGTTTTACTTCAACAGCTTTTTTTTTTTATCAACCCTATTAAGGGATGAGACAAATTATAATACGATGTAAAATTTATTTATAATACTATATCAAATATTATATGAAATTTTGTATATATGAAAATATAATACGAAATAAATACAGTTCGTAATCGTAGACTATATGTATATATAAATTGAAAATTTATAATTTTTTTGTTTATTTTATGATGGGTGATAACAACACCCAAGTTAAGCAATGCAGCATCAACACATATGTTTTTGTTTCATGGAGAAGTTTATTGAAATTCTATCGCAGCAAATATAAGTTATCTTGAATAATATCAAAATAGACCAATTCCAAATCTTAAAACATTTATAACCATTGAAATCCGAACTAGGCTCGCTTGTTCCACTTAAAATTAACGCTGTTTGGCAGAGATTTCGTATTTAATTTACCAGTATAACAATGATGTTTAATAAAGAAAGATGTTTAATACAGTGGTAAATATTTCTAAATATTCAAGTTACAATTAATTACTAATTGCTTACGGTATTTAAGCCTATATTGTTCAGAAGTATCGAACTAAAAACAGCAGATTAAGTAAAACAACAAATATGCCAATTATATTACTCCTTAAATGTTAGTAATTAAGTTTTCAATGTTATATTGTAGTATTTTTATCTATCCTATCTTTTTCTAAATTAATTATTGAATTCAATTAAGCAGTCACATATTATGTAAGAATAAATAATTATATGTTATCATAAAATAAATGATTTTAGAACATCGATACTAAAGCAAAGTATTGGATTTAAAAAATTATTTTATTTTATTTTTTTATCTTCAGCTTTAGGACAGATGCCTGTTTAAGCGAACTCTCGAATCTGAATTCACTTCTTAATTAACCTCATTACACTTCATTGACAGGAGGAATAACTTAGCCAAACTGATTTTCGATGAATCCTGGAACAGTTTTTCTGCTCTACTGGAAAGTAGTAATTTTTACATTCAGTAATTTTCAATGGTATAGAAAATTTGTTTAAATAATCTTCTTATTTTTTTTAGTAAAATAAGTTTGTAGTATTTTAAATCATAAATTAAATTCTTTTTTTTAGAGCAATGTTTATTTTGTCAAAAATGTATACATCCAAAATTAAACAAGTGAAGGTTTTGTAAGCATTTGTTTTAGTCGAGATCCCGTGTCATTAAGGTGGGTAGTAATAAATCAAAATAGAAGAAAATAGGGAGCATTTCCTAATTTTAATTTATTTTTATATTTTAATAAAAATATGCAGTGCAAACAGACAAGCTGAGATGACTACGAACACGTATGAATTTATTTTTATATATTTTTTTTTATTTGAGCTTTAACCTATTAAAATGGTTGGCCCCCTTCGACTACATCCCCTAATCGTCACGATTTTGTAGTGACACCAATTTTGTGTCAACAAACAGTTTTTCATAAACAACATAGTAAATCATCTCTCTTAAATTAAAAAGTAAAAAGTACCAGAACAAAAAGGAGAATACACATTTTTAACACCCTAAAAATATCAGTTTTCAAGAAGTCAGTTCTCAGTTCACAGAAACCGTGCTAACACCTTCTTCACTCCGTTCTAGAAAATGTTACATCATTTCAATTATTCACCTTTCACAGAATTTTTAAATACAATGTTGATAAGGATTTTTTTTTTAAATAGATTAAAGACCTAATTTCAGGAGAATACTTAAAATCTTATTTCCTGATACCAGGAACACCCCAATGATGAAAATCTAAATGTATTAATTTTATTAAAGAATGTTCCTTTTTTTATGTTAAGTGGCAGGTTAATGTATTCATGAAAGGGTAAATAAATATATACATCATATTATGCAGTAATCTTTATTAAGAAGAGTTAAAACAATAACAAAATTATTAGACCGGTTAACATGAGATGAATAATTATTAGATAAATGCCAGTCACGATAAAAATTCTTAAAAAAACAAAAAATAAAAATCCAGAGTAATTTGGTAAGAAAACATTTATTTATAAAATATAAAGAACATATTTATTTTATCACAAAACTCGTAACGAGGTAACGTCAGTGCTTGAAGGGCCAGTGGCTTCTTCTGATTTATTGATGAAGTGCGGAATATCTTCCGCAGTACTGCGTTCGTAAAAGTTTTCAGATGGAGTCGTGTGCCGTTCGGATGATGTGAGAAGATGAACACTATAGTAATACAAGAAGCAGGATGCTTTTATGAATGTTTAGCTTCTTGATCCAAAGAGATGAAGTTGGAGACGTGAGAAAATTATGAAATAGGTAAGGTTTACTAGGAACCAAACTGCGGCAGTGTTTCAACGGATAGCTGTCTCTCCTTATATTCTTCATTCAGTAGCTGCTTTTAAGCTTAGATGTTTTTCTTCTTTTTTTATTCCAGATATTGCAAAATATAAATTACCCCGTAAAGCCGCTTAAAATACAAGGAATTAGGAGATATGTCCAAGCGAATGTTAACATCAGTAGTAGGCACAAAAACATTCTTATGGGATCAATCACGAGAGTTAGATTCAGTGTTGTGTTATCGAAAAGGACTTTTGCAACAACCTAGTATACTATAGGTTTTTCAGCGGGGGGGGGGGGGGGGGGGGGAGTTACTGTCCATTTCTTTGTCCCTTGGTCTCTGAACATTATGCAATTCAGTTTTGCTTAATTCACTCGAATTTAAAGTAAACAAACTTATCGCAGGTGGCAATGTCGCTAGTGTAGGCAGTTCGCTCATAATTTTTGTCTGCAACTTCAGCAGATTGAAATTGATTGGTGTGAGAGCGTTCTTCAAGAACCTTCCCAGAGAGTCTCCAACCGATTAAGAAGAGAAAAATGATTCTGTGAAGCAGCTCTGGGCAATCGGGATCTATGACTTACGACATTAAATAGTGTGAGACACATAATCGAAATCTTTCATAAGATCATTGAGGTATTAGTATTCTTGTAGAAATTTGAGCTCAACTCGAGCCTGCAAGTTTATCAGGTGAAATTGATAACCCATCTGTTGACATGAAACGACCGATTGTTCAAGGAAAATGTCTCTTAGATAATTTAATATTATTAAGTATATTCTCAATTTTTTTTGCGAGATGTGGTAGAACTCTAAGTAAGATGATAGTAGTCAGCGTTGTTTCCGGATTTTTTATGTTTGAGAAGTGGAAACAAATGGTATGTTTTCATTGTTTAGGAAAGTATCTCAACTTTAATACGTATAAGTTTCCACTCTAAAACGAAGGACGATTTCTAAAAATAATAATACTTTTTTTTAATTATTGATTTTTACAAGTATATAAATTATATACAAGTGGATGCAAGGGAAATAGTTACAATTACATGCTTATAACGTGTAAAGATTAACTCACTAGTAGCACATCAATAAAAGTTCTACATTAGAAGGTCACTTGGCCGTCTTCTTTTCAGACGCCTAGAAGAATTATCGAGAATTGAGTGTGAGGCAAGTTGGGAAACTAGTGGATTCGAATAAGTATGGAGTTTACAATGAAAGGATTGGTATATGGCTTGGGCCAAATTAGCAACGTGTGAAACATTAAGATCTTTATGGATTTCTGTTTGTGACTTAAAAAGGAGCATTGAGGATTCCAAGAAGGATTTTAGATTGTAAGAATTGTATATGAGAAGAAGAGGAAGATTTAGTAGAGCCCCAAAGCTCAACTGCGTACGTCCAAATGAGTCTAATTATTATTAATGTAATTATAATGTAATGTAAATGCTTGTATAGTAAATACTGGAGCAGACGAAAACGACGAGTAGTTTCTTGTCTTTTAATTCTGGTATGTGGATTCCAAGTAAATCGTTTTTCCAGATGAAGTCCTAGGTAGCTTATTTGTTCAACGAATATCAGTGGAATGTTATTGAAGGATACTGTAGGAAAAAATGCGTAGGCTTACGACAAAGGATTTAAAAGGTTATTTGATGAGGTTTGTTCGGATTTATTTTAATTTTTTACACCATTCACGAAGTTTTGTAAAATGGGAATGGAGTGACTAAGATGCAATAATAGGATCATTATTTACAGATAACACACAAGTGACATGAGAGTAAGTAGTGAGGACAGTGGTATGATAGGTCGGGATGTTAGTATAATAATAGTAAAAATAAATATGATTAACAAGTTTTGAAACTATTTTGGGTTATTAGAGGATGTGTGACATATGAAGAAGTGCCCCTTCCAGGAAGCGGATGAGGAATATGTTTTAATTACTCAGGTATACTAGCCCCAGACAGTAACAAGTGACTAAGTGTACATCTCCCCTCTGTCGCCATTTATTTTGTAATGATTTGTCCCCATATTGGCTTATGGAGAAGGTGCGACAGCTCAGAAATAGATTGGTGTAGCACGCATAACTCCGATAACTTGCGGTACTAACGAGAATTTTCGCTTAAGATTTAAGATGGTGCAGTCATCCTGCTTTCCCCACAACATAGCTTGAGAATTGGATATTTGCCATAACTCTAATATGTTGTTGAGATTCTTTAATTGCATGCAACAACCCTTTAACATAGGGAACATAGAGGCAACCCCTCATATAGAAATATTCTTTAAATAATTTTAGGATTGATAAATTTGTTATAATGCAGCAAGTAAAATAGTTTATCTTGTAAAACAACCATTTCTATTCATAGCTATTCCATGACGGTTATATTTATTAGTAAATATTCTAGGATATCTTAGTTACCCAACGAATTTTAAATTGCCACTTCATTTGATGATGGAATTAAATATATAAATAGATAAAGAGAAATACTTTTACTTTTCCAAAATATTCGACAAAAAATCTAGATATCATGACAGTTGACATCGTAGTTTTATATTATTCATTACTATAGCAGAGCTGACGCAGTAAATAGAATTGCAAATGGACCAGTGCCGCAGACCGAGGCTTCGACCGGCCTACAGTAAATTCACCTGCCCGCCATTCGTTTGCGGTTAGCCTCATCAATCAGCGACCGCATCGGGGTCTCTTGTCTATATTTTTCTTTCAAGTGCTCCCTACCATCGGGAGCTACCTGCTGCTCTAACCGACTTTATTTACCCTAAATTAGTTGTCCTAGTTAGGATTATAGTAAAACTTGGAGGCACACGCGGAACAAGGGCTCAAGAACACTCCGGCACGACTAAGAACTAATTGGGTGAAGCGAAGCGTGTCGACTTTCCTCCCAAGTTCACACTAGAATTGTTACGGGGTGAGGAAGGCAATTAGAGGCTAAGTCTCCGACAATTATCAACTTGGTAATTGCTATTAAAATTTGAATAGTGGTCTCTGAGGGGCCATGGCGAGATCCTATCTTGGAGGACGGTCTAACAAACCAAGGTGAGAATCCAACAATCAGGTTAAAAAAAAAAATAATACATACATACAGGTGTTTATGTTTAAGCTGAAATAATAAATGGGTCATTCTCCTATCGCATACGAATATTTGTACCGAAGCAATTGTAGTATCTACGTGAATTTGTTATAATCCAAATGTAACAAGTAGCTGCAAGTTTCTAATCGTTATTGATTTGTTTTTATTGTTAAATTTTGTTTCTAGTACCTCTGCATGTTTGAATTTTAGAAAAAAATGTTTCGAAAAAATTCAAAAAGAACCGAAAATATATCAAGTGATATATCACATTAAAGAACATTTCAAATAGAAAAGAATGCCGCAAATTTGAGCTCTCTGGGAGCAATAGTTGTTCAATGGCGTAATTTTGAATATACTAAATGAAGACCGAAAACAGTAATTTTTTGAATATTTAAAAGCTTATAACTCAAAAAATCAAAAGAAATGTAAAAATATTTTACATTTTTACTATTCTTGGTAGATACAGCTGCTATACCAAAAATCATAGAAATCGAAGAGGTTAAGGTCTAAATCTAATGTATAATTTATTGTGTATTATATCTAATGTGTAATTGTGTATTATAATAGGAGAGATATCCCTTTTTATTGAGTCAGTAATGAGAGTATCTTCCCGATCGAAACCTTTTCACTGAGTGAAGCATATCATTTCATTGTATTATCGAATCAAGTATAATATTCAATAGGGCTAAGAAACATTTTTATTTTCAATTTATTTATTGAAATTTATAACTGAATCATTAAAATAAAATTACATTTAGCAAATGTGATGATAATGCTCGTAATGACATGTCAATTATTTGTAAATAATCTAGCCTCTGGTAGCACCCGATGCCATTTTCGGAGGCTTTTCTAAAGAGTTTAATATGAAAGGATAAATATCATGTTTGGGCTAAATCAGCAACATATGACAAGGCAAAGAGCATTGAGGATTTGACAGTAAGGATCGGTTATGGGACAAATTATAAGGTTTAATGGAGACTCAAAGCTCAACTCCGTATGTCCAAATAGGTCAATAACTGTCATGTAAATAAGTCTCTTGTGATTTATCGAAAGGTTTGAACGTTTGTCTAGTAAATGTTGAAGAAGTCGAAAACGACGGACAGTTTATAAGTCTGAGTTCAAAGTAAGTCGTTTGTCCAGATAGGGTCCTAGGTAGCGAATACGTTTTAAAGGGATTAATGGAATAACATTAAAGGATACTGTGGGACAAGAAATAGGGTAAACGAGACAGCTATTGACACCTCAGATAGTTATTGACACACTAATGTTTATTTGAAGAAAAATAAGCTTTTGTGCCAATGTTTAGTTTAAACAAAATGGGGAAAATGTTGCATGTGGATCATAAAAATCAGCTGTGGTAAAATATTTTCAAAATATAAACTAAAACTTGAGGTAACCTTAATACAGAAGGCTACTAATTCAGTTATTTGGAAGAGGTTTTCTTCTGCTTTCCCTAAGAAACGTCTTCAGTGAATTATGGTTAATTTTCTTTTAATCGTACAAATAATTTAAGATAAGTCGTTTATTATAATTATTGCTAAACATTTTAATGTATATTTTAAATTAAAATTATCAATTTTAAATTTTTTTAATGAGGGTGTCAACTGGTCATCAAATCTTGCATAAATGCATTATTGACACCCTGTGTCAATAACTGAATTGCTGTTTTTTTCATAAAATTAATTAATTTCTTCAACAAATCAATATCATTTTATGATATAATAATGCTGAAATATTTTTTAAAATTTTATTTTTCTTATTTCTAGTTATTGACATGGGGTGACAATAACTAAATCTTGTGTCTAATGACCAGCTGTTGACACTGTCAAGATTTTTGTTTTAGGGTTGAAATACATTTATTTTATTATTAATTCATTGTCGTTTTTTTCATTTTGTTGATAATAACATATTAAATTGCAATGAAAAGATAGAATAATGATGAATAAATGGGTGTCAATAACTGCGGTGTCAATTACTGATCCGTAGGGAGTCAATAACGGTAATTTGAACTACTTATTCTTAATTTATTGAAAACTCTCACCACTGATATGTTTAGTCAAAACTTATGTATGGAGCACAAAGTAAGGTAAATAAATAATAAATTTCAAATTGATTAATTATTTTTTACTATTTTTTCTTGAATTTATACTATAGGATATCAATAACTGTTACGTTTACCCTAGTAGGTTTAAACCGAAGGGTAAAGGTTAAATGTTTAGATTTATCTTAATTCACTATTTTTAACACCAGTCCTTTTAAAATATAAATGTTATAATTATATAAATGAATTCCATATTAATTCAAACTGCAATTAACGATAAATGGATATTGAAATACATAGTTGAAACTACAACTGATAGGCCGGCGTTGTGTGACTACAGTCCCGCAAGACCGAGGGTACCTCTGCTACGCTTTTTATGACGCCCTTTTGTTTCTGTAAAAGTTCTGTAAAATGAAGCTTTTAAAATTTAAATGAGGAAAATGTATCTCAGCATTATTCAGGACATTTAAAAAAAAAAAAAAAGTTTATTCCTCTGTAAATATAACATCGCAAAATATAGAGAATAACATTCCAGAGTTCTTAAGTCTTAATAATCCGATGGGTTTTGAAGAGAAAATATTTACATATTTAAAATCATTTTGCAAAAAGGGTCATAGAGCCCATTCTCTGTGTAGGAGGCCTCCATTACTAATTCAAGACCGCAGTTAGCAGCTGCTTGGGGATTACAATCTCAGCCCTGTTTATACATAAATATTTGCATAAGACATTTTGAAAAGTTATTCGTGCTTACAAGCCGAAAAAAAAGAAAACATTAATTTATTTGAATATATAAATAAGACCTTTTAATTATTTGTTAATTAATTACACTCAAATTCAATTGCATATATATTCATAATAAAAGTTAGGAAGATTTTTAATAACTTTTAAAATGCGATGTGCTCATTAGATGAGGACAAAAATACATTCTATGTTATAGATAAAGATAAAATATCGAATAGTCCTTGATCCAAATATTCAGATTAGGTTGTGACAATAATGATACAAGTAGACTTTTTAAATGGAACAATATAACATAAACTTATTTATTTTTTGCATTTATTTTGAAAACAATGTTGTTGTTTTTTCAGAATTAAATTTAAAAAATCATTTAAATTTATTTATATATATCATATTACATACACTTATATAGTTATTTTATATATAATTACAGGTTTAATATTGTATATATGAATCAATACATACTATTAATATTTTTTAGAATACTATTATTATATATTAATAATAAATCAAAAATATTAAAAAAACAACAAAAAAAAAAAAGATAAAATATAGGCCAAAAGAATGTTTTTCAGTATGTATGGAGGATGTATGGAACTGGATAATGGTTAAGCGATATATTTTAGACTCACTATAAACATTGACTAATTCTATTTCACTATACTAATGACTGACTAATTTACTTGTCCTCCAGAAAGAAAACTCAAATGTTTAAAACATAATAAGTTTTAATTTTTGGATAAATAATTATTGCAAAAGAAATTTTTAAAAAATGTCAACTCTTAGTTGTACAATCACCTAGTTTTATATAAACCGAATACTATTCTAGAACGAGAGAGAATAAAATATATTTTACAAGATCTAAGAAAAAAAATAATAATTCCGTAGAATGTTACATAGAAAAAAAAAAGAGAGAGACAGTGAGAGAGATGGACAGAGTGAGAGAAAGAGAGAGAGAGGGATAGAAGGAGGCTCCCTGGTGGAAGGGGGAGGGAAAGAGAGAGAGAGAGAGAGAGAGAGAGAGAGAGAGAGAGAGAGAGAGAGAGAGAGAGAAGAGAGTGAAAGAGGGAACGACAGACAGACAGAGAGGGGGGGAGAGAGAGAAGGGAGAGAGAGGAGAGAGAGAGAGAGAGAGAGAGAGAGAGAGAGAGAGAGAGAGAGAGAGAGAGAGAGAGAGAGAGAGAGAGAGAGAGAGAGAGAGAGAGAGAGAGAGAGAGAGAGAGAGAGAGAGAGAGAGAGAGAGAGAGAGAGAGAGAGGGGGGGGGGGGGAGTGAGATAGGGTGAGAGTACGATGACAATGGGAATAAGATATATTAAATATATCTAGGCCAGTACAGAAAGGAGGTGATGAGGTTGAAAGCAAGGAATAGGAGAAGGCTGTGGATTTTCGTGCTGCTGTCTTTTGTGCTACTGCATCCAGTTTTTAGTGTTTTTATTTGTTTCTTTTCTTTTCTTTTATGTTAATTCATTGTTTATTGTTATTGTTTAAAGTTTCAATAACATTAAGACATATTTTTGTCGTTTTAAACGAATTTTAGTGAAACTAGGTCAAACCGTTAAGGTTAGGTTACATAAGATCAGAGGTTAGCAGAGATTAACCTTTCAGAAAATGGAGGAGGATCCTCCTAGAGGAGCAATTGTTAAGGACCCAGGCCCATCTGCTAAAAGACCTAGAAACGGGTCTGATCTTGAAGAAGAAAATAGAGAAATCTTTAGTGATAGCTGTTTGCATGAAGCAAAGGTAATTCAAGAAAACCTACGTATATTCATTCAAACTTTTGACAAAAAGATGAATAACGTAACGAGGAAACATATCAATGAAAACATTGATCGTTTAATAGGCATATTGGAAACCCTAAACTTCAAGGTCAAACAATGTGAAGACATGAACAAAGGAGATTCAGTCTCGACGCTTGTTCAAAGAGTGGTGAAGGAAACATTGGAGTCTCCTATGGTAGTTAACACAATAATAAATAAAATCATGGAGAGGTCCGACCCAAGTGCCATTCAAAGCCATTCAAGAATAAACATGGAAACATCCTGCCCCCTACATACCAAGATCGAATCTTCAGTACAGAAGCAACTGCCAACTAATGAAGACAATAATTTAAATGAAGATGAAACTTTTGAGATATACAAAACCAAAAGAAATAGGAGAAAGGCAAAATCGCAGGAAAAGAAAATAAGGGAAGACGGGAAAGAAATTGAGGAAAATATAGTCGAGATTTCTCCACTTGATAAATCTCTGCCAAAGAATAAACCTAAGACATTGGCAGATATTGTTAAATCGCTGCCATTGAAGCCGTCTATGACGTCAAGACCTGCTTATTTGACAATCAGCGGCTCGGGGAAAAGCCCTGTGGATATCATAAATGGGCTGCCATCGCCCACAAATTTAGGTGTAAACGCTTCCATTGTTAGAACGACCAAGGCGGGATCGATTCTAGTTCGTTTAGAAGACGAATCCCATGCAACTAAAGTCATTGGATGGCAGGAGCTACGCCAAAACGGGCTACAAGCTAAACTAGCACTGAGGAAAAAACCTAAACTTGAGGTGAGGGGTGTGCCTCACGCATGGGGCTCAGCCGATCTAGTTAGGTTTCTGTGGCAAAAAATACCTGAAAAATCGATTCCAACTCTCCTGGTTATTGAAGATCTCCACCCACTATTTTCTTCAGTCGCAAGGAATGGCTTAACTAAGAAGTGGGTAATAGAAGTTCACCCAATGATCCGTTTTCAGCTGTTGGAAATAGGAAATCTAGATGGAGGATGGTGGTCTATGACATTTAAAGACTACCTGGACGCCCCTCGCTGCACTAAGTGTCAAGGCTATGAACACACTAAGGCCACTTGCACTGCCGACTCAGTGGTCTGCATTTGGTGCGCAGCGAGTGGTCATCTAATGAAAGAGTGTCCGAAGAAGAAAGCAATGGCAGACCCAACCTGTATCAATTGTAAACGGACGAATGCTGATCCCACCAGGACAAAGCACAAGGCTGGAAGTCGGGAGTGCCCTGTGCACTTAACGTGGTGCAAAGAAATGGCGAAAAGAACCTATTATGAATAAGATTACCATCCTTCAGCTCAACATGGGTCGTCGAAGAGTAGTGGCCGACGAGTTGCGAGTTCTTTCTCGACGCTACGACATCATGGCAATTCAGGAACCGACCAGCCGTCGGAACTTGGTCACGGGGTTTGGCCTCACGTCAAGAGTTGTAGCCCTGAGCAGTGGAGAGAGGAGGCCTAGGGCTGCTATAGTGGTTAACAACCCAAATCTTGACGTTATGTATCTGAGGCAATATTCTACAGCTGATTGTGTAGCATGCTATATAAAGTGGGGCAGGGTATATTTCACGTTGATTTCGGCTTACCTGCCTAACGGAAGTAACATTGAAGAAGATATCTCAGTCATGGAGACGATCACATCCAATAGTAGGAATGTGATCTTGTGCTCGGATACCAACGCTTGGAACACAGTTTGGGGCTCCAGCCGGACAGATAGACGAGGGGCTAAGCTAGGTGAGTACATAGCAAGAAGTCAGCTAGTAGTAGTCAACAACGTCTCTTCCACTCCTACTTTCTCAGGGGCGATGGGTGAAAGTTCGATTGACGTGACGTTGTCATCACCGACATTAGTAGGGCACATTATTGATTGGACTCTTAGACCTGAGACTAGTTCTGACCACAAAGTCTTGAAATTTGGTTTAGTACAGAATATGGCAGGTCATCAAGTTATTGACAAGGGTTACATAACCCGAAGGTACGACTGGAGTGTCTTTCGATGTATGCTGGAGGGAGAAATTGCCGACGAAGATTGGGAAAAGGCGGAATCGGAAAGTGCCGATGACTTGGACTATAGAGTCTCAAAAATAACTAATGCTATTCTTGACGCAGCTGAAAATTCTCTACAACGGCGAAAGACCAGAGCTCGACTAGTTCCATGGTGGACACCGGCCTTAACAACAATGAAGAGAGAAGTCTACAAGGCGCGGCGGTTGTACCAGAGATGCAGAGAAGACGAGAGGCGCATTGCACTTCGTAATGAGTACAAGGCCAAAGCTAAGGCATACAGAAACGAAGTGCGCTTACGGAAGCGGAGGTCCTGGGATGAATTCATTGTCGAAGAGTCAAAGAAGAATCCATGGGGTATTCCGTACAGAGTTGCTCTGGGAAAGCTGACTCCTATGCAAACGCTGGCAGCCCTCAAGCATGTAGATGTTCAAGCCACTACCCTCGAAGAAGCAGCGACCATTTACATTGAAGTGACATATCCTAGAGATGATCCGTCTGAAGATAATGAAGAGAAGAAGAATTCGTAAGACGCACAACGGCATACCCACCTGGCACAGACATATGCCCTCCATGGGACATCCACGACCTACGAATTGCTGTTGATAGACAGAAAACCGGACGTGCTCCAGGGCTAGATTCTATAGACGCCGCTATCTTAAAGAATAGTATCCCCTATATTGAAGATATATTATTGGGTATTTTCAATGACTGCCTAGATAGGGGGTATTTTCCGAGAAGCTGGAAGGTGGCAGATTTGAGACTGCTCTACAAGGGAGGGAATAAGGATAAGGAGCTTCCTAAGTCGTATAGGCCCATATGTCTTCTTCCGGTGATGAGCAAGATTTTGGAAAATCTCATCATAATAAGACTGCAGCCAATATTTACAAAAGCAAGCCATCCACGGCAATTTGGCTGTACAAAAGGCAAGGGATCTACTGATGCGATACTGAGAATTCGCGCAGACGCCGAACAAAGAACTGAGCGGTATGTCATGTTGTTACTTTTTGATATATCCTCTGCCTTTGACAGCGTCTGGTGGCCACGTGTACTTCAACAGCTGCAGAAATTCGAAGCCCCCAGCAACTTATTCACCCTCGTAAGTAGCTACCTTCAGAACAGGATTGTAAAGGTTCGAGGAAGCTCTTACGAGAAAGAAGCCACTATAGAGAGGGGATGCCCGCAAGGATCAGTTCTTGGCCCAGCCTTATGGAAACTGGTTTTTGATGAAATACTGGGTGTGCTCGAGGAAGAGCAGTTTCCTGCCACGGCTTACGTCGACGATTTAGCTACTATAGTGGCCTCCAACAGCAGGACTGGAGTTAAAGAAGAGGCACAACGGTGCGCCACCCTGGTAGGACGATGGTGTAAAAGTAAGAAACTGAGAATGGCAGCTTCAAAGACACAGGCCATTCTACTCAGAGGAAAGACGGATAGGGCACATCCTATAAACATATGTATTGAAGATATCAGAATCCGCCCAAGTGAGGATGTCACCTATCTTGGAATAAGAATCGGAAGAGGATTTAATGTGACCCCTCATTTGGATTACCTTAGAAATAGGGTAGCAATAGCCTTAAACGGTCTTAGCCGCGTCGGGGGTGCATTTTGGGGCCTAAGATACCCGGCTACTATGACGATTTATAATGGAGTGATTCTGGGTATTCTGCGATATGCAACTCCCGCCTGGTACCAGAACCTCTCACAGCGGCAGAAGAACAGATTGGCGACCATCCAGCGAACCACTCTGCTAAGGGTAACTAAATCATATAGGAGTGTGTCTCATGAGGCTGTCCAAGTTTTAGCGGGAGGAATACCTATCGACCTTTTCTTACGAGAGGAAGTATTAAAGGATAAATTAAAGAGAGGGGACTCAGTCGATCTTCCCGATAACATACGTGTAAGGATTATGAATGAACCCAGAAAATGGAAAAAAGCTATCCGGGATCATTTTATAGAAATGTGGAACCAGCAGTGGGTTACAACTTCGAAAGGTGCTACCTTGAGAAAATACTTTCCCACCGTTCAGGCACGTTTGTATGCGAAATGGATCCTCCCAGATTACTGGATATCGCAATTCCTCACAGGACATGGTGGTTTCCGGGCTAAACTCCATAGTTTAGGAGTAGACATTGATCCCTTATGCCCCAAATGTGGAATTCCAGAAACGGCTGAGCACATCATTATGAGTTGCACCGCCTTTGAAGCACTGAGGGCCAAACTACTGAGAGAAACTGGACTCTACGCTCTTTCGGAGAATGATTTCCCTCAGCTAATGACTGAAGAAAACTTCCCGCACTACAAAGTTTTTGTATACGGGTGGAAGACTGCTATTGGCTCATACCATTTCAACCTTAATAGAAGAGGACCTACTCCTGGAAGGCCGCCGGACAACGAAAGCACTGAAGAAGACGGTGACAACCTTGGAGCTGCCTAAAATTGGATTTCTCATTCATATTGTAATTGTAGTTATTGTTATTTTAGTTATTGTGGATGTAATTATATTTATTGTTATTTTTTTTTATAATTTATATTGTAATCATATATAGTTATGTGTATAATGTTATATATTTTGTACTATAACATTTTATAAGTTTTATATTGTGATTATATATAAATCATTTTTGACATTATGGCAATATTAAAAGTTAATATTGCCTAAACCTGTATTGCCTGAAGGCAAGGTAGGGTGAACAATAAATAAATAAAAATAAAAGAAAGCAAGGAATAGGAAAATCTTAAAAAAAGAATTTGGCTTAGGGAAAACTTATAACATTCATATTAATTAATAAAAAATATCATGCCATTTGATATAATGGAAAATAGAATAATAAGATAATCCAAAGGATAAACATTCGTGGGGAGTCCAATGAAATTGTATTTAAGCTGACCAAACTATTTTAGCTTTTGAAAGAATTAGAAGCTTTATGAAGAAATTACTACTGTAATAATCAATCCTTTGCATTTAAAATACTTATTTTATTGATAATTTTTTATAGTTACTGATAGTTTTTTTGTTTTTTTTATTGGGCAGGAAATATGACTTGTATACTATACATCATTTGTACGAGTATACACCTTAAATTTATATATAAGTGTGGGTAGATCGAATGTGCTAAGTAACATCTGCCACGATGTAGCAATCCTAACGTGACCCGGGTGGTGGGGTGGGGGGATAATACAGACGGATTTGGCCAACACGACATCAAGAGGACCTTCAAGAGCGATAAAGTTGGAGATAAAGAAGGAAATAAGAAAGAGCTCTACGACACTACGACAATGCTCCCATCGCCAGCCCGGCCTCAACCCAGATGGGGAGAAGGACGATTGCACTCGCCCACAATACACGTTCACGCTAGTATTACAGAAACATTCATATTATTCATATATTCACATTCATATTATCTGTTTCTCATTAATAATTCTGTAAATAATAAATATTAATGAATAATAAAGCCTAAATGTTGTGTTATTATTTTTTTAAAAATTTTATTCATCAAATTCATTTATTTAATATTTTAGTAGTATTTTTGGTGCTTTTTTATACTTTATTTTTTAGTATTGCCCATACTTCGTATAGTTTTTAAATGTGCTAGAAATAATAATGTGAAAAACGCTTCCAAAATAGATATACTAAATAATCTATCAAGACCATTTTCAAGTAACGATAAGTAAGAGGTACAGAAGGATCGACACCATTAGGATTGATAATTTAATTGCCATTTATCTTGGATTCTTTTTTATTCGAAGACCAGTTTCAAATGGTAAACATTAATAATCAGTTCAAAAATATTCAAAGCACTTACCAAAAATTCAAAATAGGACTTAGCGACACAGATTACAGTAATGCGAAAAAAAAAAAAAAAAAAATCGCTTTCTTGAGAAATTGTTCCTGATTTTTATGTGTGCTGAATTCGAACCTTGAGGCGAAACAATTCCATCTCGAATAGTTTTTGAGAAATTAGATGTTACTTTTTAAAAACCTAAAAAAGCGTTGTTGTTTTTTTTTTTTCATTTTTTTCATTTTTTTTTTTTTTCACTCCCATGAAAATGTTCTGCGACTTTTATATTAAAAAGTGTGCAAAATAAAAAAAAAAAAAATTTATCAAGCACCATTTTTTAAAGATTAGAGGTTGTTTAAAAAAAAAAATTAAATAGCACTTTTTTAAATATATTTTTTATACCACTTTTTTTTGGTGAAAAACAGTAATATTTAATATTGAACATAATTAATGTGTATATCTTTTTTCCTTTTGTACTCTACGTCACGTGTCTACCGTTGTAGTTTCCAACAGAAGTCGGCTAGCATCTTTTTATTGCATTTACCGACAATTATACCAGCATTTCTTCCTAGCCCGACCCACTACCCTCTGGAACACCCTCCCTCCTGAAATAAGACATGCCTCTTCCTTAAGCTCATTTAAAACACTCCTTTTCCAATATCTCCTCTTATCCCAGTCAGATGCCAGTCAATATGAACAGTAATTCTTATTAAATATGATCAAATCGAATAAATTTGATACCGGTGAATTGACTCATAAATTTCTTTCATATAATAATAATCTTTTATTTGTTCCACATTGGTAAATAATCATTTTATTATTTTTTTTTTTTTTTTTTTAAAAAATTCTTTTTTCTTATTTTTATTTTTATTTTTTTATTTTTTAATTTAAATGTTTTTCCAAAACAAAGAAATTTTATCTATCGACAATTCATATGTGTATAGTTGTGTGTATAGGTGTATAAGTGAATGAGTGCAGTGTATATAAGTATATATCGTAATCTCTGTAAATATTTTCTTCATCCAATGTACATATAGACATAGTTCATTCTCTGTATATATCTTTTCTCATTTTCTCAGGGTTATTTATTTTATTTTTTTTTTAGTATTATTTCATTTATCCTTCTTATGTTATCTTATTTACTAAAGTTATTTAGACAATTATGTACTTAACTGTATTTGCATGTCTATTGTTCCTCATATATAAATACCTTTGTATGAAAATATATATGCTAGACCATTGAACTATTTTATGACACAATTTTGATATTCTTAGGGGACAATACGTCCCAGAATAAAGGTTATTTTTTTTTTTCATTTCATTTCATTTTCATTACTTTTTGTCCATTTGGGCTATCTCTTCATTAAATCGTTCTTCGTGTGTCATTTAAAGCTGCTCCCGAACTGGGAGGGAATAAATTCAAATGGGAAAGCAAAATATAAATTTTTGAGAACATGCTGCAACCCATGGCCTTACATGATAAAAGCAATTCTTCAAAAATAGCATTTATGCAACAAAGCCTTATACCAATGCTCTCAATTTTATTAATTGTGTAATACATTATGAAAGTTTCAAAATCAAATAGGTTCTTTTATTTTTTATGAAAGCTTACAATGATAAAAAAAAAGGCTCGTAATGTCAAGAAATGCCTCAGTTTTTAACCTAAAACGCAAATTATACAAAAAATAATTGTATATCATCAACAAGTGCCATGTATAACATCAATAAGTGCCTGATTGAGATTTTCTGACTTCAAAATTTTCAGCACACTTCAAAACAAAATAAAACATTTTTGTTGAAGGAAGTATTTTGAAGTAGAACAGTGTTAATAATATTATAAAGTTAAATGTAACTACGGGTGATTTTACTACTACAGACTGGAGTAGGTATCGATGACTGCTGAACTCCCTCCCACATGCCTGACGAGCCAATTTTATACAATTTTACATCACATCCACTAATTGTCGTGGTTTGAGTACCGGATGTGGGTGAAAGAAATATAGTGAACCTACCACTGTTTTAAACCATTTCAAATTGTTGGTTAACTTTACAATTAGAATATTTCATTTAATTTAATTACCTTATTTTTTTATTTTATTAATTTTTTTTGATCTTTTAATGGTTAATATCAAACAGTATCAATTTTTAGACTAATCCCTCTAAACATCCCACTTTGTTTAGGATATTAGTGTTTTTCTATGATAATATATCATGTATATTTTATTTGTTATAGTTTCAAATTCGTCAAATGTATACCAATATTCGGAACCATAATTTTTCTTTTGTTTTATTTTATTTAAAAAACCTCAATCTAAAAACCCAATCAATTTTTCGGGCGCTCCAACACTTATTCCGGTCTTGCCTATTGCGGAGTCCTCTGGAAACTTTTCCTTCAAGTAGATCTACCGAAAATTTCATCTTTTGTCTTCCTCTTTTCTGCCTCTATGTAAGACAATAATCAAAAAGCATTTTAGCAAACGCTCCTCTGCAATTCTCCTTCGATGGCCATAATATCTGAATTGCTTGGTTTCTATTGAGATACTGATATTTTGTCATGTTTCAAATAATATCTAACTGCTGGGAGTGTTAGGGAATTCTTGAAAAGGAGTGTATTCTTTATAAGTCAGTTTTACAAGGATAAGAAAATATCTAATTTTCTTCCGAGTAGAGTGTGCCAAATGAATAGGTTAAAACCTTCATCTTACGATTTTTATTTCTTTCCTCATTGATAATTAATTCTGTTGTTGAATATATTTTTTCAACTTTTTCTTACTTATGGTCAATTGAAACGGATAAATAAACTTGATAATAATAATTATTAAAAATAAACTTCCTAGCACCGTCCTCACGATGCATGCTGATGACAAATGAGTGTTATCAGTAAATATTGATCCCTTCATTGCCTCACAAACACTTCAATCTCATGTCAACCTTCAAGAATGGTGTCGAAATTGGAGATTTAAAATAAATCCCAGGAAATCCCATCAAATGACCTTTACCATTCGTCGTGAACACACGACTACTTGTCCTACAGTATCCTTTAATAATATCCCTCTGATCCCTGTTGAACAGATCCGCTAACTGACAAACGTTAACCTGGAATCCACAAAGAATATTAAAACGACAGAATTATTTGGACGATTAAAAGAAAATTAACCATAATTCACTGAAGACGTTTCTTAGGGAAAGCAGAAGAAAACCTCTTCCAAATAACTGAATTAGTAGCCTTCTGTATTAAGGTTACCTCAAGTTTTAGTTTATATTTTGAAAATATTTTACCACAGCTGATTTTTATGATCCACATGCAACATTTTCCCCATTTTGTTTAAACTAAACATTGGCACAAAAGCTTATTTTTTTTCAAATAAACATTAGTGTGTTAATAACTATCTGGGGTGTCAGTAACTGTCTCGTTTACCCTACTTCTTGTCCCACAGTATCCTTTAATGTTATTCCATTAATACCTTTAAAACATATTCGCTACCTAGGACCCTATCTGGACAAACGACTTACTTGGAACTCAGACTTATAAACTGTCCGTCGTTTTCGACTTCTTCAACATTTACTAGACAAACATTTAAAACTTCCGATTTACTATAAAGGACTCATATACATGACAGTTATCAGACCTATTTGGACATATGGAGTTAAGTTTTGGGAATCAACTAAATCTTCAAATTCTTCCCGTATCCAATCCAAAATCCTTCGAAAAATCCTTAATGCCTTGTTATCAATAAACTTATAGATAAAGATCTTAATGTCCCATATGTTGCTGACTTTGGCAAAAGTCCTTTCAAAGTAAACTCCATAACCGCACTAATCCTCTAGTCGCTTGACTTGCTTTTCATTCCATTCCCGATAATCCACCGAGGCGTCTAAAATGAAGATGGCCTACTAAATGGAAAAAAACAAAAACAAAAAAACATCAAAATGTTCGGTTCGGCTTCATTGATGTAAAGTTGACACTCAAGAAGTTCAATGTGAGATCGTCCAATATATTCCTTCATATTGTTGTTATATTTTTAATATAACTTTTCTGGGAAACATCATTCGTCTTTATAGATATACTCAAAGGGTGTACAATCAGCACTTTAATATTTTTATTGTTACTGTCCTATGAGAAATAAAGTGAATATACCCTAACAGAATTTTTACTTCAATGTTTCGTTATTATATTTTGTTTAACTAAAAATAAATAAACAGAAATGATATAAAAAAATATCCAATAAAGGGCAAAGACCATAATTGGATCCAGTAATATTTTATTATCCCTTCCAATTTCCCCTGGAGCGGAGTCTTTATTTAGGAAACTTTTTATAATGAGACTCCTTTGTGTTTCTTCTCAATTTTATATAAATTCCGAAGTATATTTATAGAAATTACATTACCTTTATAGACTATCCATGATTTATTTTTTTATAAATTCCTTATTAATTAACTTATTTATTAATTACTAGATATTATTTTTTTTTTAATGAAAGGCTCTTGAATTTTTATGCTAAGTTATGATACCTAAGTCTGGATTTTTGAATTAAAGGAATTAAGATCTCACTACACTGTTTTTTTTTTCTTTTTTATATTGACATTTAAATTATTGAATTAGAAAAATATAATATTATACTTTATATTTATATAATATTGACCTGTTCCTTCAATGATATTCCAATAGTACAACTGTACACAATATATAACAAGTAAATTTGATCTTAATGGTAAAAATGACATAAATAACTTTTGAAAAATTACTCAATAGTAATACTTCAATAAAAATTTTATATTTATATTAGAAGGAAGACTAAAGCGACAAGTAACTGCTCGTCGTTACAGACTACTTTAACATTTACTAGACAAACGTTCAAAGCCCCCAATCCATTACAAAAGACTCGTATACATGACTGTGATTAGATCTATTTGGACGTACGGAGTTGAGCTTTGGGGCTCTACTAAACCATCCAATTCATCTCGTATCCAATCCTTACAATCCAAAATCCTCAATGCTCCTTACTTTGTCACCAATAAACTTATCCATAAAGACCTTAATGTTCTAAACGTTGCTGAGATAGCCCAAACCAGATACATATGTTTTCATAGTAAGCTCCATAGCCACTCAAATCCATTAGTTTCTCAACTTGTTTCCCGATAGTCCTCCGAGGCGCCTGAAAAGAAGATGGCCTAGAAATCTTCTTGTGTAGAATTTTAATAAAAAAAATGCTACTGATGAGGAGTTCTTTTCAAGCTTTGGCATGTTATTGTAATCGTTATCAGCTCATTTACTTAATGTACATAATTGTACAGTCGTAAATTGAAATAAATTGATAAAAATAAAAATATAATACAATATTGACTTAGACTATATTTAAACTTAGAAAAAATATAATAGAAAATCCTTTTATAGAGCTATAAAGATAAGATATGACTCTATAACGATACATAAAAGAAGCTGTCTGATAAAGTACTGAAGATTATAAGTATCAAGTCCAAAATATTATGACATAAGGTTATAAAAAAATAAAATTAGGTTGAGATGATAAACTTTTATCATGAGTCACTATTAATTATTAAATTAACTGAATCGTATAATTTAATCTAGGAAAAACTTATCATTCAATAACAAAAATAATTCTAGAAGAAATAAAATAAAAGTAATAAGCAAAATTAAATGAATATACAATTTAAATTGTTTACATTCTATCACTAAATTGAAACAAAAAACATAATGTTTGTCAACTTATAAAAAATTATTTGTAAGGAGATGAGGTAAAGAAAACGGAGGTGTTTTTGATTTTTACTAAAGATGTACCATGACGAATGTTTAGAAAAAGAGAATTCTATAGAGTTAAGGAGCGGATTCATCATATGCTGTGGTTCTGGAGCAAGGATGAGCTCTGGTGATTCTGAAGTATAAGGAAAATTAGAACTTATTTATGTATAATAAACTGTTTTTTTTTTTTTGTTTTGTTTTTTTATTTATTTATTTATTTTTTTTTACTTTCTTCAAAATTTTCTAGAAAAACGCTCTATTCATTACAAAAGAATCATTTCTATGACAGTAACTAGATCTTTTTCGACATACGGAGTTGAGATTCGGGATTTCACTAAATCATCTAATTCACTTCGTATCCAATCCTTGCAATCCAAAATTCTTAATGATTCTTACTTTGTCACAAATAAACCTATCCATAAAAAAGTCATGTTCTAGATGTTACTGATTTAGCTCAAACGAGACTACCTATACTTTCATAGCAAACTCCATAATCATTCCAATTCACTAGTCTCTCAATATGCTTCCCATTCTATTCTTGACAAACTTCCGAGGTATTTAAAAAAAAAATATGACCTCGGGACCTTCTAGATAAGAACTTTTATTGAAGTGATACCAATGTTAATTACTTTACATGCAATTTTTTTTTCTGTATACTGTCGCAAGTTTCAGTAGATAGATAAATAATAATAATAAATACACGGAATTTTAAGTTTTTCTTTACTTTATAATTACTAGCAACTTATTCATTTAATTTAATGAATTTACTTCAATAAGTAGAAGTGGTTAGTTTCAATGTTGATATAAGGTTCCCCTACTGTTACAACCAATGTAAAGTTTAGCAAAATAAATTTGAAATTATTATGTTCTTCGGAAAATATTGTATTGTTCAAAATGCCCATAACCACTAAAAATTCAACAAATAATGGACTATAATAAATTTTTATTGATAGGGATATGAGGCGTATACTTTCGGTTATACTTTGGTATTATGCTTTTTTCTCACTCGAAAATGTAACATTTTGACACGATTAAGATGTTTTGGTGTTGCTCGGATCGAACATTTGACGACAGTATCTTTATGTAATTTGATTCTTTTAATTCTAGAATGCAGTATATTACTGATAGGCGTATCCATGTTCTATTTTTTTCCTAGTCAGGGAGAAATTGATTTTTTTTTTTTTTTTTAATCCTAAATTAATCATTACTAAACTCTGTTAAACAAAAAGATCTATTAGAAAGAATATAATATTATCTTCTCCATTAGCATACTTGAATTATAGTACTTAGAGCAAACTACGACAAATTATGTTTAGTTAATAGAGACAAGCTGTGCTGGGACAGAGCACACAGATGGAACTGAACGAGGATGTTTAGACAGCTGTGGTCTAGGACAGCTCCTCATTTCGTCTTCCCAACGTCCTAGTGAGCAAACAGTCGTCTTAATGAGAATCATAGTTATCATCATTATAGAATGGGGTCAATGGAACATCTAGCATTATGTTTTTAATTTAATTTTGGAATGAGCATGGCATAAAAGTAGTAGTGGTGATAACACAAAAAGAAGTAACGCTTTTAGGAGTCGGTAAGTGTATTCTGAAAATAAAGTTATAGAATTAGCAAGAAGGTTCTATAAAGTTCCTACACATAAAAATTAATTACCAAAATTATTACCCCGTTTGGACGCTTCTCAGATTTTTGGTAGTACGAAAAAAAAAAAAAAAACACACAAGATTGCTGGCTTTTCAATCAAAAACTCTTGGACTCACACAAGTTCTTGGGTACGTTGCCAACACAACATACTTGTGCCAAAAGTAAAAAAAGCCTACGAACAATTCCACCAAAATTTACCAAGACACAGAAACAAAGTAATCGAAGCAATGGCCATCACTTATACACCTGAAAATATAAAAAAGAGACAAAAAAAAAATTGGTTAAGGAATCTACTTTCCTTATTTTCCTTAAATAAATGAATAAGAAAAAATTGCCACAGGGTATTGTTCTTCCACACGCCTGACATACATTTTACACTTTTTTATCAACCTAAATATTCCGCCAATTGTCGATTATATTTTGACACTTGTTGATAAATAAATAAATAAGGATATAAAGGAAATATTAACCCATTTGGACTTACGCTTATCAGACTTTTGGTAGAGCAAAAAGACACACATACAATGATTCCAGACTTATCAATGTAAATCTCTTAGATTTATCACAAAAGCTCCTTGGTACGTTTCCAACATAAATTTACTTACTGACTTGTATCAACAATTAACAAATAGAAACGGACTCACTACAAACGGATCACAAAAATTTACCAGGACTCAGGAACAAAGTAATAAAAGTAGTCTTGTATGTGGATTCCATGTGAGACGTTTGACCAAATGGAGTCGCAGGTAGTGGATCTGTTCAACAGGGATTAGAGGAATATCATTAAAAGATACTGTAGCACAGGATGTCGTAGGTTTACGACGAAGAGTAAAGGTTATTTGATGGGATTTATTTGGATTTATTTAAATTCTCCATTTTTGACACCATTCTTGAAGGTTTATGATGTTGGATTGGAGTGCCTGGGATGCAATGAAGGGATCATTATTTACTGATAACAAACATGTGTCATCAGCGTAAGTATTGAGGATAGTGCTAGGATGGGTCGTGATTTCAACTGTGATTTTATTTTTTTTAAATATTTCAGTTTTTGAGCTATCTTGCTAATTAATCATTAATTCCCAAGAATTTTATGAATTTTGTGAATATCGCCGGGAATATTCCCTGAGAATATTTCATCGATTTTTAATTCCCGGGAATTTGACATCACCAGCACCATGTATTAATGTTGTTTTCGTAAATAAGTAGATAAGGAAGTGCCATATTTAATACATTTTTTATCATGTGGGTGATAGAAAAAGAAATTTCGAATTACCATAGTTAAATGCACTTATGTTGAAGTAGGTTTGTTGATTGGCTTTACGTCACAGATAAGATATAAGGAGCTGCAGCGGCCACAAACATAAGGAAGAGGCTGCCCTGGAGGCCTAAAGGTCGTAGCCCTCTTCGAAAATTGCCGGTTCGTGCTCGTGGTCGCTCCCGCTCGGAGATTAGTGCTTACACTCTTGTTTTTCTGCAGAGTAGTGTTTCTGTTACAGCTTTCTGTCGTCACGTCCTGTACTCCGCTGTCTTATTTTGCCCTTTCCAAAGCCGTTTCGTCAACTTTGCGAAAAGAAAAAAAAAAAAGAAGTAATAGAAAATAAAGAAGTGGCGACAGCAGCTGAAGACCGAAGAAAAATGCAACCAATTCTGAGAATCGGATAGAAAGAGAAATTTAATTGAAGTATGAATTCACAACATGTTTTCAGTTATATGTTGTTAACAGATTAGCAAAATTTTAAAAACAAATGTAAATATAAAAGTGATAAACAAAAAGCATTAAGTTTTCCCGTTTCTTATTAGAATGGTGTCCTTTTACTCTGTAATAACATTAGCCGAAAAAATATTTCAAAAAAAAAAATCTTAACAGATACAGTTTCAGAAACATAAAAAAAAAAAAATGTAGATGTAAAGCAGTTAATTCAACAAACTAATTTAAAGCTTTTTAGTTAAGAAAAGCTGAACTGTCAATGTACAGAATTTGACATTATAAAGAGGTAGTGTACCACTCTTCCTATGATTAAAAATATTTAAAAACTCCAAACTAATAATAAAAACCACCAAAACATAAAACTCTGACCTGGGACTTCTTGGGGATCTATTTTAAAAACATTAATGAAGTTGAATCAATCGGTGCAAAGTTATTTGGTTGTACTTTTTTTCATTTTATGTGTTAAATTAGGAAACTTCCATTTCTTATTAGTACATTTCTATTAAGTTTTATTGTTCATATTTTTTAAATTATTATTATCAAGTTTTTTTTTTTATCTTTAATAACCATAACTAATTTCCAAAATTTCAAAAAACTTTATATAATATTTTTTATATCATACTAATAGTAAGATTATTGCATTTATTAATAGGAATTTCACAATAGACGCAAATATTGTCGAACGAGACCAATATTTTTACAATAACAAAGTTCCTTTTAAATAACAAATTAATTACATTTGCTAACATATATTACCACTTTATACTAAAAGGAAAGTCAATCATTAAAATATTAATCGCCGCGGAATATTACTTGTCGAATTAATGAAATCTCACAGATTCAGACAGACCAGGCAAAAATACATATATTTCAGCCAAAGGGAAAAGTACAATATTTTTAATATTTCAAGATAACTGCATTTTCCAATCAATCCGAACATTTGAATAAACGTTAGGTAATCTATTGCAATTGATGCTACAATTTTTGTCACCTGAGATATTATTTTCATTATAATCCATATCAAATATGACTTGTAAAAATGTATTTACTTTTTTGTTTTGTTTTTTAAATTGTAAGATATAGATATGTAACATGCTATAAATATGTCAAACGATTCGGATACCTTTAGTGGGGTCATTGTATGAGGGCAAAGGATAAAAAAAAATACATATCAAACTACACAAATAAATAATGTATATGTGATATTAACAATATAAAATTAAAAATAATATATGTTTTAAAAAGATCAATATCATATATAGATGAAGTAAATATTTGTAAATGGATTAAAATGACAAGTAATGAAACTACCCATTAGTTGAGCTTTAATAAATTTTACATTAGACGGCTTTAGAGAATGGTGTTTGAAGTGGCATTGGGAGAACAGTGGATCATAGTGGATATGATGCTTGCCATGGAAGGATAGGTATATAGTTGGGGAAAATTCAGCAACATATGGAATACTTCCACTTATATAAATACAAGATTCTATGGTCATGGATACAGTATGCTATTTTTATTTAATAAAATAATAAAAAAATTTTCGAACATAAAAATTGTTCTGTAACATAAAACTTGGTTTCTAATCATTCCTAGAAAATAGCAATTTTTTGGTTTAAATATAAATAGATAAAAATTTTAAGGGCTTTAGTGGACATGAAGTTCATTATTTAAGTATAAATACGTGTTTTGAACCAAATCGTCAACACACGAGGCATTAAGGTGTAAATTTATGAGTAAAAAAAATAGTTACTTTTAGGTTTTTGACAATATATTTTAGATTTCAAGGATCTGATGTGATAGGAATTGTATTGTAGGAATCCTCTGAGCTGGACACAGTATATCCAAATAGGAGTGATTATATTCATGTAAATGAGTGTTATGTAATGAACCTTCCAAGGTTACTGCTTTTGTGCAGTAAATAGGAAAATAGTCGGAAACTACGACATTCTATCCTGTCTAAGCATTCCAGGTAAATTTAATTAAATATAATCTTTTATGATCAGATATATATCATTTATTATGTATTTTTTTTTAAATGATTATAATCTTAATATTAGGCAAATCATAAAATAAAATGTAAAAATGTTTTAACTGAATCATCTTCAACTTCATATTTAACTTAATGTTCCATTGTACTCATCCCTATTTTAGAGATCATTATTACAACAACGAAACGTTTTTTTGTTTTGAGATATTTATTTAATTTTTTATCAGTATTCTGTCCCATTTTCTGATACAATAATTAGTTTTAATACATTTCTTTCCTTTATACGAAAAGTTTTACTTTATATAATGGGACAACTTTTAAATATTTTTGTAGTCCATATAATTCAAATTAACATCAAACCATCGGTTTCTTCACAAATCATAAACAAAAACGAAATGCTTCGGGACTTACCAGAATTTTATATTATTTTTGAAATATTAACAATTGCCAATAATTCCGTCATACCCCAACCAAAGCAAACCACATTTATACAGAAAGCAATAGGTCTTAATGTAGATGACTCACTTTACTGAGTGGTTCTACTTATTTTAAAACTTTAATATTAACAACAAACCTGGATTTTATTTTTATAAAAAAAAAATTACATAGAATTTTTTAGGTAACACAATGATTATTTATAAGGAAAAAAAAAGATAAATTTCTTTTTCTAACCAGTGACATAACATTCAAATAAGACAAACTGGCGATAAGATATATATTCTCAGTATGAAATCTACATCCATATCCCTAACATATGATCTAAACAAGAAGGCTAATATATACATATCTTCGTTTTCGATAATAATTTAAATAGAACGGTTTTTAGGTGTATCAAATAAAAATATAGATTGTTTGAATATTTGCATTTTATAATTCATTGTATATTTCTCATCAATATAATAATGTTTTAATTAAATATTTTTCTAACATAAAATATTGATAAGGTATAGTTGACTGTTAAGTATTCAGAGGAGACATTTAGACAACAATCTACGTCTCCGAAACCGAGTTTCTGTTTACATCTGCCTCCGGAACCCTGATGAGGGCTTGCAATGCAAGTTGAAACGTTGGCATTACAAATTAAAAAAAACTTATATTTTGATTGCTTTGTATCTTTTTGACTACATACCCTAACAATCTACTTCTCCAAATATAAAATATAAAATTAGATTATGAACACGTTTGATTTATTTATTTTTTATTTTTTTGATCTTTTCGAGGTCAATATTTTAATCAATGTATAAATTAATAAGATATAATTTTTAAAAATAATAAAACATATGAAAAGAAAATGGTCACAAATATTACACTTCTCATTAGTGTATCAGTTTGTCATAAATTAACAGTCTTTTTTATTCAAATAAATTTTCCGTATTTTTGTTCTTTTATTTTTTTTTTTTATTCAACTTACATTTCTTGATAAAGAAAGAATTATTTATAATTATCTAGATATAATTAAAATTGAAAAAAACTTCAACAAATGTTTACTAGACATCCTGCCGATGTTTAAGGAACAGCAATCAATTTCCAAGAACTGGTTTCGTTGAGGTATGTGAGTCCAACCTGCTCCTACTGGAACTATCAGATCGCCGGTGAGATAAGAAGCTGTTCTTGAGACCATATAAAATTTGCGGCTGGATATTGCTCAAAGACGCATTGTTTTTTTTAATCCGATAAATCTTCCTATAACTTTGATTAATTTTTTAGTCTTATTTCAAATTTCCTTGCCAGACGGGCATCGCCTTAGGCAATAGCATTGAAAACATTAATAAAATACTAGTACCGAAGGAATGAATTTAAAATTACATGTCTCATTATAGACTATCCCTTACATTCAATCGACTAATTTTTTTATAAATTAAAACCAGTACCTTTTTTTTCGGGTCCTAAAATTAAAAAAAAAAATATATATAAAATTATGAGCTCTATAAAAAAAAATTTGAATATATATTTTATGAATTACAATTCTGGTAATTGCCGGAGGATGAGACGACGGTATATTAGGGTCATAGGAGAGGTCACAGCTGCCATAAATTAGGGAGCGCTCTAATGAAAAATGCCCAAGGGTTTTATTAACAGCCCCTCAGTTCCTATTTAGTTCCCAACAGGTAACGCCGCCCCTAATTCCCATGGGACAGGGCGTATGGCAGATTTGATATTCCCAATAATGAGGGAAAAACCAATTGAAATGTTTAATTATTCAAAAAAAATTTTTTTTGTAAACTTCTTATCCTTACACACACCTGTCAATCACAGTACTGATTAAAACTGTATTCGATAGACGATTAAAATACAAGGTGTAGAAGAAAGAATTTCCTATCTTTGTTTTTGTATTTAACTTGGTCTAGTAGATCCATCACGTAGCTCTTAATTAGTTTTTTGTCTGGGATGTGTATGTATGATTGTGTTTGAATGTCTATGTACATCGCGATGTCGTTTGGAGCGGATCCATATTTGTTAGTTAGCAGTAGGCATGCATTCTTAAAAGCAGAAAATTACAAAAAAATTGTTTTATTTAAATACGTTACATACATTCTATACATACCGCGGGAAGACGAGGTCTCTCTCTATCCATCGAAGCCTTGGTCTACCAACTCTTCTCGGCCCAAATATTTATTAATCAAGGAGTTTTTCGCTATTTCATTGGTCCCAATACGTGCGATGTGTCCAGCCAACAAATTCTTTTTATCCTTATCAACTTTACTATATCTATATACAGTTGCATAGTCCCTATATTAGATCGCCTCCAGGAGTTGTAGGAAAGTATTGCTTCAAATATTCTCCTCATTCTACGTTCAAATCTCATTAGGGTGAGTTCTTGTGTTTTAAGTCATGGCCCAACACCCTGAAGCGTATCTTAAGGCGGGCCGTATGGAGCCGTATCAGATTTTTATACAGCCTGATTTTTGTGGTTAGGGCTTTACTTCTGAAATGCTTTTACAACCCGGAGAAACATCCTTTTGCCGGCATTAATCTTCTTTGGATTTACGGTTGCATTTTATTGTTCGCATTCACCTGGGAACCAACATAAATAAATTCATTGACGTTCTGCTGGGAAAAAATTCCTTCTTTTACGGCCACCCCTGAATTCTTGCGCATCCGTAATTTTTTGTTCATATATTTTGTTTTGGACTCATAGCTAAAGCCATGAACCCATCCCTCACAGCATCAAAACAGCAAACCCAAGAAATTGCACCGATTGTAAATACACTAATAACTGATAAATAAACAATATATATATATATATATATATATATATATATATATATATATATATATATATTTTTTTTTTTTTTTTTTTTATTTTGAATCTCTACTTACATCTGTCGATCAAAGTGATTAACAATCAGTGAATTGGATGAAACATTAAACCATAAATATGCTAAATTAATGTACAAAAATCTTTGAAGTAATCACAATAATTATAAAAACGTTCTTTGCAATGAATAGGGAAACACCAACGCCAATCAAGAATCCAGACTTCTGACCTGAGTGACTTAGTTATGTAGGTTTTTTTTTTTTTTTTAATTTATTTATTCAACGAGTAAACCGAATCTAAGACAATTAATTTTCTTTTAAAAAAATATTTCGGTTGCCTACACAAAAAGTTTATTCACACTGTCAACTATAATTCGTAATCAATATCTGGTTAATAATAATGCTATTGATATAGGTATTTGAAAGTTTAAATCCCAGAGGTCTTCACAAATTAAAGGTCGAAAAAAAGAAAGAAAGAAAAAAAGGGCAATTTAAAACCGAAAGTTTATATGCAACATAAATTAAAACTGTTCCCACAGCCCAGGTTAGCGTTGGTAAATAATTTCCACAGCGCGACCTTGCTGCGGCTGTCCAATGACCACTCATGTGTGACCTGCCCTCTATAGCGCGTAGGGAACACAAAAAAAAGTTTTTTTTCCAAGCTTTTATATAAGTTGTCCGACTCATGTACGCTGTTCAATGGAAGTGAAAATGTTCAAGGCTCAAGGGAAAGTTCACCGAGAAGTGAAGATAAGGTCGCTCTTCACTGATGTGCAAGTGATCCCTGCATATCTAGAGGACTATTGGTGGGAAATGCAAAGATCATATGATGGTGAGATCGTATCGGCATTGGACATATGATAATATGCCGGTCAGTATAATGGTCAACGTAAAATTTAAATAATTAAAAAAAAAATTACACTTTTAATAATTAAAAAACAATTAAAAATTACACACGTATTTCTCATAAGCCAAAACTAAAAACAACTTTGTTTTGAGACATGTATATGGTGAAATGCTTCGAAGTTGAAATTGAGACTGAAAAATATATTTTATTTTCGGACGCAACCGCTGGAAAATGAAAATGCCTTCTCTATCTGGGACAACGAAGTGCAAAAATAGTATTTTAGAAAAAAACAATAAACTTTAGAATTTTTTACGCAATAATTCACAAATGAATACCCCTGTAATAACTTAGCACATACATAACATAATGAACTAAACTACACATATGTACAATATAGATATCATAATATGTAATAATATACATAATGAGACATTGAACAAAATAATATTTAAAGTTAAATTTAAATAATAATTAAATAAAATGACAAATATAAATATTCATGAGTTGCACGAATAGTTCAATTAAATAGCACTGTACCGAATATAGCTTTAAATCGCATCTGGAACAGTTCACTTGTTTTACATATATAAAATATATATCTCGGAGGTACAGAACACTATGTCACATTTCCGTAACTTTTCAGGAGAGTTTAAAGAAAAAATATTTCATTTCCTGAACTGTTTATTATACTTATGTGTACGAAATAAATCTTGACTTTTTATCCAGGTTAGAATAGGTTGGTAACCCGTCCTTCCTGCTCTAATTGGAGTACATAAGGACGTTATGCCCTCCCCCCAAAAAATAAATAAATAATTATACAAAAACATTTTTATGTATCTTACCTTATAATTAATTTGTCTAGGACATAGAATTTAAAAGGTGAATGAGAATACGTAATAATATATTTCTGGTAAAAAAAAAAAGACATAGTGCTGTGTACCTCCCGAGGTACAGATATAAATAAATAAAATAAAAAATTATATAGTAAATAGAAGGATTATACTCAGCTTAAAAATTAAAGATGCTGGATGTTGACAAAGTTACGTATGTGTAGATAGGTTATAAGTATATATTGTACATCATAGAATGACTTAGTTTATATATTTATTTTTGTTAGGACTTAACGTGCTATGTGCTTTAACTTAAGACGGCAGGACGCGTTATTCAATAGCTTACCAGCCTGCTCTAGCTAGAGTTGTAAGATAAAGTTAGTCGGTCTACCACGAAATAAATAGCTCGCCCAGGTGGGATTCGAACCTATATAATCCAATATTTGATGTATTTATTGTAATTATTGTTTATCTGGATGCATTGTCACTCACATATATTTGTGCCCTTAAGTGAGGTGAATTGTAATAATGTTCAACTTATAATAATATTCAATAAAAACAATTTTCATCTAAATAAAAAAACAAAAATAAGAAAACAGTAGTTTGTAGGAAATGGAATTTAAAGCTGATTCAGTGCTTTATAATAGCTAGATCTGCAAACTGTTGAGTTGTATCACTTAAGAAAAAACATGTGAAGTATAAACAACAGGAATAAAAAAAAATAAAAAAAATTCAAAATGCTTAGATAACTGCAAGATTGGGTAAATCTTTACAACAGATTTGGGCAAAATTTAATCATGGCCAAAATCTAATCAAAAGTAAATCATGGTAATTAATAACTAATTTTCTTGCATCAATAACATAATTTAATCATGATTAAATCTTCAGTTATTTTATGGAACTAAAGATTATTTTTTTAAAATATCAAATCGATATTAAATTGTAATTTGATTCCAGGAAATTCGTAGTCAAAGGTCTATGAACCTACTTTATAGCCTATAAAAATAATAATAATTATTATTTTTTTAAATTCATAAATATAAACGAATGTAGCTACCCTTAATGACAAAAGTATTATTTGAAAATATTTAAAATATAATAGAAAAGAATATAAAAGAATGAAAACGATTTTACAAAGAATTCATCGATAACTTGACATTTTTCATAAATAAGAGTTTGAAAATTAAATTGTTCATAAATAAAATAATTAAATAAATCATAAAAGCCAATGATCTTCAATGGTAATATATTAATTATATGAAGATATACATTAAAAATAAAATAAATCTGAACTCAATACATGAATGGTATTTTTTACAAATCTGCCAAATATTCCTTTACTTACACGATCTTCAATATTGTACAATATAATTTATTTTATAACAAAATTATTTAAATATAAATAAGTAATACCACCTAATATCATACGCAGGTAACTTTTCTTTTAAAACAAACGAACAGAAGAGCAGGTTTCGCTGACACATTTCAGTCACAGGGTCTTGCTTGAAATTTCTTATGAAAAAACTTCGAAACTAATAACGGTATAAGTCTTATATAAATTTGACAGAAAAGTTTCGCAATCCCTATACTTTGGATTACAGAAAGTTAAAGACTTTTATCCAATATAGTCAGCTTCTGATTTCAGATGGTTATTGAAGTAGAATCTCTAGTTTGGTTTGGTCTTCTTAAAACTTCGAGGTAAAAATTAGTTTTCAGTAAACTAATAAGCCAAGGTTTCTTATAAACAATAATTTTGCATGTGCTGTACACTAATTTGATAAGGAAGTAAATTAACTTTTAGGTAACCTTATTATGAAACACAAGTATGAAGCCGAATGTAATTATATAAAAAACCAAGAATTTTTTTATTTTATTTAAAATAGCTTCACTCCTCTTAAAACATGTATTACATAGCTACATATTTCGGGGCCACCATGTCCCATTTTCAGACTGAAACAATGTTTACAATATCTTTCACTTTCATATAACAACATTACCAAATGAATCACTTAACACTAACAATCCATCAACAACAAGAACAATAATATAATTTACCAAAGATTCTTCTGGTGTGAACCACCATGTCCATTGCACTTTTACATTTAAAATACTTCAAACCATTAGGGTTCAAGAGTCCATTCTTTATTCTGTTTATTTTTATTTTAAGTTGGCCAATCTTATATTTATAATTTGTCTACTATATTAGCACAAATTGTTCCGATTTTCTCAGTATCCTTTTTATAGTATATTGCTTTTTCTATTATGTGCTTTTGTTTCATGTTGTAATATTTCTACTTTTTAAAAACAAATTGGTGGTTTAAATTTTGTGCATGGTCTAATCGTGCTGTTTTATTATTATTAGTTTTACAGATATTTTTAATTGTAAAAATTAAAAAAAAAAACTAAGAACTTATTATAATTATAAGCATTAATAAATTTAGATTTATAAAATTGGGTATTTTACACGTTCCTTTTAAGATGAATGTAAGAGACTGATACGAATGATGGAGAAAATCAGACCGAACCAATGTTCTCTTTTTTATCAAATTATTAAAAGAATTTTGTATCAAAATCATGTAATGTCTATTTTATATAGTTCCCATTTATTACAATGAGATTTTAATAAATGCTACTAAGCCAAGAATAAATTTCAAAAGTATAGCACTTTAGAAATTTAAAACATCGTTACTATAACCTGATCCTTTAAATAAACGAAAATATAATTATAGGAAACACAATCAAGAATCCAGTATAAATACCTATGATAAAAAGATTACAATAACATACAATCAGATTTTAGGATTTCAGTAAGTAAACTATAACGAATAAAGGATTTAAAAATATCTACGTTATTTCACTAAATCATAAAAGTTTTAATGAAAACAATTAAATTTTGATCCGATTTTAATTGAAATTTCTCAATATAAAGTGAACTACTGTGAATAGAATTACAGAAAAAATTGTTTACAACATTGATTATCGTTACTATGAAAGCTTGTAAAGAAAAGCGTCGGATTTAATAAATATTCCATGTTTTCCGAAATATCCTCTAAGCTAATAATAGAAATAAAAAATTCATAAGATCGATTATGCAAAGAGTCGAACCAGTAACTGGATTTTAACTAAAAACAAGATCAAAAGAAATTCCAAATATAAAAGTCCATTAACCGAGGGATAGAATACTGAAGGTGAATAGGAATGATTGAGTATTTATAAAAGCAATCATCCCAGAAAATCAAAGTTCTCTTCAAAGGAGCCAGAGTAAAGTTCAAATTGGCTTTCTATGTCAATAAATCATTAAGCGATTCAGCTATCTTCCTGATATTTAATTACAGAATCAAATAAAATCTATAATTAAATATATATATATATATATATATATATATATATATATATATATATATATATATATATATATATATATATATATATATATATATATATATATATATATATATATATATATATATATATATATATATATATAGGTAAGTTACGGTTCCAAAATTTCTAGCCTTATTTTCAAATTTTATTTGGAGTTTCAATTAATTTATTAATTTTTTTTTTTCACGGAAAGGCCATAAAGACCACGCGAATATTACGCAAATATCTGTGTTCCTTCTCATCATTCATATCTCCTTCATTCTTTCTGATTGCCTCTGTTTCCTCTCTTCTGTCCAGGCCATACCCTTCTTCGGCTCCTTCCTTTCCACTAGAACCGCTATCCTTGTAGTTTCCTTCTATATTCTTCTCTATCAAGGCAGTCACGGTCCTCAATCCCCAGTTTGCTGGTATCCTCTTTTAGCTGTTTTATGTATCCTTGTGCACTCTTGTAATCCCAAATTTTCTAAAACATAGCCTTATTAAGTCTTTCCTCAGGGATTCTTACCATATGTTCATAGAACTCATGTTTCTTAATTCTTATCTCCGTCCGTAACTTGTATCCTTCCTGGGTTTTCCTAGGCCCTAAATTCTCCTTAGGATCTTTCTTTCTACTTTCAGCATTCTTTCCAGGTTAGGGAGGTTCATGGTCTCTGTCCCATATAGTATAACTGGCTTTACTACAGTATTGTAGTGCCTGATCTTTTATGGACAGGCTCTTTTTATTGTAAATTATTTTTATTATATTCATTTTTTTTTTTTTTTAATCTTTTAAGTAATACTATAGAAAATAATATTCTTAGTCTTTCATTGGGTCTACCAATTCTTGTAAACGTAATTACCGACTTGTTCCCGAAATGTTTTTGAAAATTCCCGACTATCGATATTTACACACTCTTGCGATGATAATCCAAATAAATAAATCAATGCATACTTTCCTACTTTACAGATAACGGATAAACAATTTATAATATCTTTAATTAAATGTTATTTGTAATTTCAATTGTAAGAAAGACATTTTGTAAATGACTACATTTGATAATTAAAATGACGAACCTGCATGTAGAGCTTTAACTACATTTTTATCTTTTATAAAATACAATAAGATTAATTGGAAACATACCTTGTATAATGAAAGGAACCAAATTTATTAATATAAAAAAACAAGTTGGTACTAATTAAAAAACTACTAGTACTAGTTAAAACTATAATTTAATAAAAAATATTATCCCTCTTAATCCCGAAATATTTACATTAACCTGCTGTAAAAAATTCTACAACTACTTTATAAATAAAGAATATGAATTTTAATTTTGTTATATATTCCATATCTGAATCAATAATAATACAAGCCATGGATGCTATTAGAAGGTACCAGTTAGCTGCTATTCAATCTCCTGCGCTCCACTATTTTGAAATAATTAACAAATTTACTAAACAATACCTTCTGAGCAAAGATAAAAAAAAAAAAAAAAATGTTTTCTCGCGAACGCGAAAATTAACAAAATACAAATTAATACAGACGATTAATTGAATGGCGTGGCGGGAATAACGTTGTATTTTTAGTTTTATGAATTTTTCTGTTGAGGAAACGTTATAAGTTGTCTTGGAATATCATACGCACGGATATTTAGTTTAATTTCGTCTCAAAAGAACCCGCTAGCTTACGATATACATCCTGAATCTGATATCTTCACAACGGTATAACTAAATTTATATAACTTAAATTGTTCTAGAATCATGTGATTGGGAATGCCAAAGTAAATGAGCCGTTAACTATATCTGAGATGAGTCTAGAAGAGTTTAAAAATCTGGATGTCCCTCCCACCAGGAATTTAAAAGCAAGACGAAGCTCCAATTTACAAATTTTGTTTAGTACAAAGTTCTCAACACAATCTTCTATGCTCGTGGATCCCACAACACAATAGATACCTTACTAAGTTATCGTTAACAATACATTACCCACTCTTTGTTCCGAAAATCTTCAGATTCGAAGGAAAAGTAGAAGTATGTGGTGGCAATGTCTACTTAACTCGTGAATGAAGAACATAAGACATTTTACATAAATCTGCAATCTCAATGAGGTTGTGAATTTCAAAATTTTAGTTATTTTATATTGTCTCAATCCACCATTACACTAGAGAATTTTATAGCATCTTAGCCCGATATATTATTAAGGTATATTTCTTTAATTTTCTTTTAATAAATATATTTTAATATTAATTTCTATCCGTTATAGCCCTATTGTAATTATATTAAGAAGAGCTAATTAAAACCGATAAGCATTAAAAACAACGGGCCATTGACGTAGTGTCAAGTTTGGTATTCTATAAAATATTTGATAGATAATTATTATGAATGAATGGACATTATTATTAAATTTTCTAGATCCTTATTAAATTCTTCCACTCCCACTTAGACACTATCTTGTTTTAAAAGGAGAAATTGACAGAACATTGCTGAACAAATTACATCATCGAACTGAAGGTACCCTAAAAAGAATGAGATCATGAAAACTTATAGCATTCATCACACTTTTTTCTAATGCAGATTATTTAAGTGAGGCTTTCGTAATAAATCAGGTAATCCTATCTAAGCATACAGCTTATAAGATCAAAACTTACAACTACTCTAAACAGAACTATCGATAAATTCACCACAACAGCCCGAATGAAAAAAAAAAAAAAGAGGATAAATCTAGGGGGAGCAGAAAAAGCTGGATTTCTCCAGTATATATTCCAGGCTGCCTGTTTTCCAGGCCCCACTTTGTTATTCGAGTAGGTAGGGGAGGGCCTCTGTTATCAACACCTCGTAAATTTTACGACGGTGCTTCCTACCCGGGCTATAGGGCCATCCAAAGGAACCGCATCAGGACCACTTCGCTTATTGATTCTATATCTCTGTATCAGCGATCAGCAACAGCCTTCTTTTGTGTTCATTGGATATCCCCAAAATAATTAATGATGATGACTTGCAGTTATTGATGACTAAATTTGAGTTAATATAAGGGGTACGAAAAACAAATACCAAATACTTATAATAAAAACCATATCAGAGGCACATAACATGTTTAGACAGGTGCTTGCCAAATAAACAATGATAATTCTCCAGTTAAGTTAATATACTTAAAACAATGGTTATAAATGCTGTTTTTCCTCAAAGATTAGTTTAGAATGCGTTACATTTTCTATGACCAAATTTTCGTAAAATATATTTTTACGAGTTCAAAGTCGGTCTAAGTGCGGTCAATAACCGTGCGTAACATCAATCTGATTTAAGGTGAAGGAAGCATCAACGAATGTACAGTGCAGCGATGGTTCCCAAAATTTCGTCTCGGAGATTTTGATCACGAAGACCAGAACATAGTCAAGAATATAGGGAGGTTTTTTGGGTTTTAGATATTGGAATAGGAAAGTAATCAGAAAGTATATCCGTCGGTAATCCGGAAAAAGCCATCCGAGCCCAGAATATTGAAAAGTAATGTGTGACCGCCTGCGGATCCCGAAGACGAATGAAACTAAAGATCTGAGTTAAATTTTGGTAGTCGTAAAGGAAAAACTAAACGTATCCATATAGAAGAAAGACTGTAGTTCATTCAATAGTTAAGAAGAAGCTGTTTTAGCTGAGCCACAGAATCATTCCAATCACATCTCGAAAAAAAAAAAAGGATTGACCCAACCCTAATCATTAACGCATAGCCTTTCTGCTATAAAATATTACCTGTAATTTACGATTGAAGCGATTGAGGGAAGAAGTTGTTAACTAACATTAAAATACTTTAAAAAATCATTTTAGCGTTCCTTGCTTAGAAGTTTTACGGATGTTAGTACTTTCTTTATAAGATGGTTTCTATTTATCATCCATTGTTTACATTGGTCATAAAGCTTATCTGCCTCTAATCATTTTAAATAAATCTGTTGTAAATAACTTGTTGCTATAAAATAAAAAATCATTACCATCATGACTCAACTTTTAATGTACAATTTAAGGTAATTCGCCATATCTATTGACATTTTTATGTACTAAAATGATAATTGCGCTAAGGTAATAAAACGCTCGACTACCAAGCTCCCGGGCCGGAGTTCAAGTCCGACGGACGATAGAAAATTTCGAATTCGAGTTTGGAAGACCCAAATATAAATCGATATTAATATTTTTATTTTTACTATAAATATATCTACAGAGACGAACATAATATGTTGTTTATTTGTGGGCATTTACTAAATTTATTCTTGATAGAACTAATAAAAAAAAAAGATTCTTAATCTGTCAATGAAAATGACATACTATCTTGCCTCCTGGGAATGGTTCGAATCCATACCGATTGGCACATAAGGATTAGCCAAACTGTCGGTTGTGACCAGCAATGTCTTTGTTTGGCTTCCAAACCACGACCTTCGCCGAACCGAAAAAAACTGAGCGATGTCCCAAGAGACTCAGAGTAAAAGCTCAGAGAAACCACCGGCTTGACTAACATCAGTATATTCTTTAGCTCCATTCTGTTGGAGGTCAGGATTGAACCATTGTGGTCAGACTGTTGATATATTTACATATTGAATGGTTTAGTTTTAAGAAGCAATAAATATGGGTTAATACTCATGTGATTGGCGAACTGGAAATATTTATTTTATATATCTATATATATATATATATATATATATATATATATATATATATATATATATATATATATATATATATTTCATATGTACATTTATAAAATGAATAAAATAAACTATAGTAAAGAATAATTTAAAATAAATTGATAATTAACAGAAAAAAAAAGTACAATCACACAATATATACAAGCATTGCTGGAAACCCCGAACCGAGCTTGCCCCTCCACTTATGGGAGGATAAGCCGTACCCAAGAAATCCCATTAATGCTGTCTCAGCTGCGGCGCTAGATGAGGGTTGCCATAACAGTCAAGGTACTGACTGGGACACAAATCAAAACTCAAGAAAACTAGTAGGTACAAAGTGTTCCACGCAGTCGGATATGAACATTGAAACGAATCGTGACAAAAACTGAAGGGAGATAAGGAAGCATAGAGTAAGGAAAATAAAGAGTGTCAGTTTAACGCTACAAAACAATACAACGTTCTCAAATAGAAAAATAGATAGTACAAATAGAAAGTAGAAATTAAAAAAGCAAGGGCCTACATGAGCCTGTTGATGTAGGAAAAGAAAAAGTAGATAATGAATAGTTCATAGATATTTCGGGTACAGTGTTAAAACATACTAATATCATACCAGATAATACGATTCCCAAGAACGTTCACATCCTTAAAGTATTATGCTGTTCGATTATTATTTACTTTGTTAAATTAAATAAACAGTGATAATAATAATTATTATTAAATATACTTGAGTTAATTATCAAGGAAACATGCGGGGGTACAATATAGAGAGGCAGAGTACAATGGCTGCCGGGTGGGTAATCTCTAAATCAGGGCAATGAATAATGGTTAAATTATTGATCAACCTCAATTAGATCGCATAAACCTGGAACATCGTGTACGCGATAGTTGAACACCGCCAATTTAATAATAATCATGCAAAACATATTTAGTAACCAGGTGTCTAAGATATATATATATATATATATATCGGCCATACTTTTAGCGTAAACTATATTACATAAAATTGGAACCATATTCCTTAAAGAAATCAGAATAAGGCATCCAAAAAATTTATTTTCATTACACTAAACGCAATTTTTTAATTAAATATACCTTAAAGCGCAAGAATTGTTCTCTCATTACGACATTCTCTTACTAACAACTTATGCACTGTTTTTAAAATTACAATTATTGAATAACCAGGACCATTTATCATAATAATTTATCATTAGACTCTATTCTAAAAATATAAAACAGACAGGAACAATGAACAATCCAGTCTTAACAGTTTACAAGAATCTTAACTGGAAACAAAGATATCGTTGGGAACGTCTAGGAACTCACAATCAGATATTGAGATCAATTATAAAAGTGCTCTAAAACCATAAATATTATATTAGAAACACAACATGGAACTAAAAGAGTACTTAAACCAGTTGAAACTACAGTAAAAACTTAATTTGGTTAAGACTAATTGTGGTTCTTTTTATTAACAGGTGTTTCCATTTTATTTTAATTTTTGACGTGAATACGTCTTTAAATTTGCTACCATATGGGTAAGTATTAAAAAAACCTAACGATAAGAAAATCGGGGAATTATAATAAAAAAATTATTATAAAAAATATATAAAGTCGGCCTAAACGCGTCGAAAAGCCAAAACCAAATACAGAGATCGTATACGGTTGGAATAGGCTTCTCAAGAAAATTCGAACGGTAATAATAACACACCTTATGACCAAGTCAAGCAGTGTCGGGAACGAGAAGTTCCTGATCAGCATTGTTTTATACTTATTGCCACCATTAATGCACAAAGCTTGGTCGCGCACTCAGAAGACATCTCTACCGATACAATCATCAACCGATCTGATTAATTGGAATGTAATGTTTGGAAAAGAAGATGCAATGCAGAAATCCAAAGCATTTAAAAGGATATGGATATCTGCCTATTCATTAAGCTCTCCCAGCTACGATAGGCAGGTCATGTTGCCAGAATGGGACCGGAGGAAATACCCGCTAAGTCTTGTTGAAATCTATGGTACGAGGCGCATCGGAAGATCCAAATTTCGATAGGAAAATGGTATTGCTACAGACTCAATGACTATACTTGATGTAAGCAACTGGAAGCACTTAGCAGTGAAGATTGACGGCCAATGCTAGATCAAGTCAATTCTCTACTATCAGGGATGTAGTGCTATAATAATAGAATAATAATCAAGAATAATTGATTAGTATAGTAAAAAATTTAGAAAGCATTGAGCTACACACCAATCCACCAAGCCAATCCCACCGAACACTTAGTATAACCTTCCGTGGCTTTGCCACCTTGTAAACTACACCGAGCTTCAGCTACGAATGGTACATTTTTTATCAATATTTATCATTTGTTTCAAAAACGGTGTGATGTATCAATCTCCATCTGGTATTTAGTCTTAAGTAAAAAGTTTATAACATATTAGTGTTTGGTTCGGTGACGATGTTGCGAGCTGAAATATATAGATCTACAAAAAGTTTTTGAAGAATTTCATCAACGTGTTAAGCAATAGGTCGGCGAGGGCAAAGCTCATTAGGAATACAGAAATTTAAGGAACGCCATGACTTAATTATTCATTACAAACTTTACACAATTTTTGATGAGATTGCGCAGCATGTTTCCATTTTCGGAATCAAAATAATAAAATATGACGAAAATTAGTAAAATAATCTTTATTTTCAAAGCCGAAAAGCGTTTGAAAAGTAAATTAATCGCTATCTTTGAACATTCTATAAATCGTGACCTTCCTAACGCACTATGGAATAACTTAATTTTATAAGGATTACTAAAATTGTTGATGAAACAATTGATTTTACTCATTAGCATCAAATGCACAATAGTAATAATATACGAAAAATGAGTAATAAAGTAAACTGAGAGTAATATCAATAACTTGTATTGATCTTTATAAGTAATAACAATTAAAGATAAGGGACAAGAGTTTAAATATATAGCGAGGTTTGGATTCATAGAAATTTAACAAAACTTTTAAGTTCAATATTTCATAAATTAAAAAAAATATATAAAATTGAATTCACAATTAAAAACACATATTATAAGTTATCTGATTACATGTCCCAAACTCGATTTGAGAGAATGGTGCCACACAGTCCTGATATTGAGTTAGCGTTTAACTTGCTTTATGGCAGTCGGAAACGTGTGAAACAAAATACAATTGTTTATGTAAATGGGGTGAGTTTACCAAACAGATTCTCTGCTGGACGCTAAACATGGCGGAAATAAATACATGGCGTTTCTGTTTTGAAATCGTGTCCAGGTGACGAGCCATTGTAGAATCAGCTGAATGCAAATGGTTCTGTGTTTGAGGTGTTACCGAACACTATTTGTGGAGTTTGTTTCGTAATTGTGTAGATGGGAAAATCTTTCAATGGCTTCATGACGTTGCGTTTAATGTTTTGTACCAGATCGAGGAACAACGAACAAATTGTTGTATTTGTTCATAAATATGAGAAAATATGACACCAACCAAACACTATTATTTTTTACAACCAATCAAAAAATTCATACTTCCTATTCTCAACCATTAAGACTTATTACAGATCTAATATAATACGTTAGTTATCAAACATTAAATACAAGCATAATTAAATTTTTTTATTATCTATTTTATAAAAATGCATATATTTACAAAAAAAAATAAATCTAGTAAATGTGAAGATAATTATTGCAATAATATGTTTATGATCTTTTAAGCAATTACCAATCAGTAACATTTCAATAAAAAATGTATATTAAAAGGTTCTAACCCGACATTGCCACCAAAAAAAAATTAATCTATCATATGCAAATAAGAAAAGAAATTACTATCATTAAAAAAAAAAAAAAAAAAAAAAAAAAAAAAAACATATGCACAAACTACGGTTTATGTTATAATTCCTAATTATATGTACATAATGGTTATTTGTGCAGATTGTTTTTTTGGAAAAATGAAACTACTTTTCTTATTCCAATGGTTTTATGTAAAATATGTTTTTATTACATTTAATATATTTTTAAATATATATTTTCATGTCGTTATATATTTAACATTATTTTTGTTGTTATTATTTTTTAAATCCTTTAGAGCATGTACTCCAGATTTATTGTATTTTCGTTTCGGTCGAATCAATATATTCTATTGTGCTATGTTTAAAATAAAGATTTTATTAATTTTTGTGTATGTTAGAAAATTTGGATATTATATGTTATTAGGCCGTATTAGAAAGCGGAAAGCTATACAGTTCAGAAATATAGCCCCTAGAAGAATCGCAAAGCAAAAGATTACTGGCTGTGGATAAGGATTTTTCGAGGTCAGTTATAACCTCAATGATTCGACGAATCAAAAATGAGATGATTGGTGAAATAATAGAAGTAAGGAGGAATATCCTGGAGGGAATAGAGGGACAGAGATTGATATGGTTTGGCCACATCAAAATGATGAATAATAAAATAATCCCCAAAATAATATATGAATGGGGGGGGGGGTAAGAGAAGGAAAGATAAGCCCTCATCAGGTGGAACGTTGTGGCTGAAAGTATAGCTGGACCGGGGCAAACGGAAGAAGAAGCGATGTACAGAGAGAAATGGAGGAACCGACTGAGGGAACAGTTTTGGCTAAAGAAAACTTCGAATGGTGAAGAAAATTATTATAAAGAGGAAGAAAATTTTAATTAGTATATACATTATAGACAAACGTTCAAAGAATTCATTACAAAAGATTCATTTACATGACAATAATTAGACCGATTTGGACGTTGGACGTTTAAGCTTTGGGGCTCCACTAAATCTTCCAATTCTTATAAATCTCTAATTCTACCAACTTTCTTCCCAATGAATTCCAGATAAAAATTCGAGGTGCTTGAAAAGGTATTCATGACCCATGACCTATAGGGAGAAAAACATCGATTTTTCAATATATGGTGTATCTATATTAGTGTTGAGCGAAATGTAATCATAGCTAAAAAGAAAATCAAAATTTAATCATAGGTATTTGACAACTAATTTCCTGGAATCAATCAGCTAATTTAATAATGATTAAATTAGGTGATGAATTTTGAATTTTGAATTTTGCCTAACTCTGATCGATAATCATACCTAGTCACCAAGTAAACGCCGTGGATTCCATTAAAAAAAAATGGAATCAAATGAAATGTAAACCAAATTATAGGATATTTTAATAGTTTTTATAGAAATAATATTTTATAACGGATAAGCCTTATTTAAAAATCCAGATTCAAAAATAGAGAAGAAAAAATTTTAGAACACAAATGGGTTTCTCTTAATACCAAAAGAAGAGAAGGAAATAACAAAGGGAAAGAGGGGAGAAGAGCAAACAAATTAGAAGGAAGTGCCCTTTTGTGAGGTAGAGCGGGTTAGGCATGTTTGAGCGATAGTGCAAATATTTGTTAGGAAAGCAGGGATACTCTGGAACTGGATGGTAGTGGGAGTGTGGGAGTACCTCAGTACCTCGCCCAGCCACTCAGGTCAGGGGGTGAACGAGGGTATGTTGAAGCGGGAAATATACAGTCCATGATATTCCTTAAGTACACACACAATACAATAACTATATATTTATATGTTAAGAAGTCTTCATAATAAGTCACAATCACCTTTATTATCAGACTTCGTACACCAGAAATGATGTACAAAGACATTCCATATGTTCTCTTCTGTGACAACCTTAATGTCTCATACTATCGTGTCAATATTACCGAATATGAAAAACACTATTGTTCTAGAAAACGGAAAAACTAATTCAAGGCGCACTGCAAGATAGTCGTTTTGATAAATTATATATTGTCTACGGAAAAATATTTTAATCTGATAATTTTTTCAACTTTTGACAAAAGTACGATTCATAGGTCCCATCGTTTTTGTTTTTTTTTATATGTAATGAAGCCAGGTGCTAACAACTGCGGATAGGAGCTCAGCATATCGGAAAGGATTTTCTGACGGAGTTAGTCATATAGGTCCGATCCGAAATTATGTCCTGACCATATCTAACCAGTCTGCCATGGTAGTGAAATTCATCCTAATGTGTTGTGAATTGCCTTAAAATAGGAAACATGAAAGAAAAAAAAAATTACATTCAATACTTTAAGGTTAACACAAAGATTTTTGAAAACGGTTAGGAAAGTTTTTTTTTTTTTTTTTTTTTTTTTCGTAGGTAATGACTCCGCAGTAAAATGCAAAATAAAAAGGAGATAGTAACGCAACTTTTATTTTAGTAACTCTATATTGAGCCTTCTGTACCAGCCTCCATCAATTATTCCAACCGTATGTTCCTTCCATCTATTCCCTCTCAAACAACATGGACACATCACAAGCCGTGTTGGATTATGGACATATCATTGCATCTAAGCAAAGAGGGTGTTCCATCATGTATCTGGTCTTCGCTGCAACTACTTTGAACTCCAAGTTTCTTAGTTCTTCAGCTAGTTTCATGAATTCTTCAGGCACAGCCTAGAAGCAGCGTCCAGCTATGTCGATATGATAAGCATAATTAAGAAGTTGATTTGAAAACATTGAAAGCTGTTCTAGCTGCTTGAATTCCAGATTTCTTAGTGGACTTCTCAAGAACTAGATCGAACAAGAGTCATACCAATGTATCCTTTTGCCTGTCATTTTCCAGCTTTGATTGTTCGAATCTGCTCTTTGAATCTAACTTCTTTCATATTGAGGCTCACCTTCTAACAAGTTTTCTGTAATTTTAAGTTCCCTCATTACCACGTACATCAGTTCCCGATGAACATTATCATACGCTTCATCTAAATCCACTAAAGGGTTATGTGTTTTAAGCTTGTATTCAGGTTCTTTCTCAAGTATGATACCTAAACAGAATATATGGTCATTGTGGATCGTCCCTGTTATCTAGTGACCACCTAAGGTATCCGGTCTATTTTCTTTACTATAGCTTGTAGGCTTAAATCTGCATTTTATATTATTTTACTGCGTTATCCCTCAAATATACTGCATGTATTTATTTATGAAGTTGTAGGTTTCAATAAACATATTTATAGTAATTTACTTTTTTTGTTGATTACAGTTTGTATTATTTTTTTTAATTGTTTGTTTTTTTATTCTTTATTTGAATATATTATTATTAACTAATTCACTAAGAAAATTTTGTATTTCTGCGATATATATAAATATATATATATATATATATATATATATATATATATATATATATATATATATATATATATATATATATACATAGCATCGAGAAACATATTTTCCACAGAAATATTAAAAACTAGAATTGCTCGTTGCGGCTTCGCCGCATATCATGAACAGAATCATGATAATTTTTACGAATACGTTTTATTTGTTTATTGATAAAAATCTTTTATTGAAGTATGCAATGGAGCAATATTTTCACGAATAACAAAAAGTTTTAGCCTGGTACCACAGTACAGATTAAGTGTTTAAAGATTATGTTAACTCATACCTGGACATTCAATTTTCAATTTTAACATATGAATTTGTAATCTAGATGAACAGAAACCATTAAAAAACTATTGCAAATAATGGACTCGAATACTTACAACTAAAGGCCCAGGAATAATATTTGTAAACAAAAAATCAAAAAGCAAAGGATCAACATTTTTATTATAATTCTTATTCGGCAGAAATAATTTTATTGATTCGCAAACCTCGTTTTTGTCACTTAACATTGTACATTTCATTTTTTATTATTGCGAAATCTTCCTAGAAGAGTTTTTTGAAATCTGGTACAGATAGGTTCAGCAGTTACCCATTCTGAACTCAACAGCGGAATAATGCCAACCACATATCGGTAGATTTTTAAACTTCACTGGGGTCTACATTTCACAACACATATTTAAATCCTTTTTTAATAATTTAATTGAATATTAATAAATTTTATTCTCAATTTCAAGCTATTTATAACACCGTACGTTTATAACATCTCATGCAGAATGGCGTTCGCCACCTATCGGTTAATTATCAAAATTTGCTGTTATCCACATATTATCACTTTTTTAACAACAAACAATTTAAAAATTAGATTTTATTATTGTTAAACCTTCCTGGGACTATAATGATGGTAAATTTAAGATTTCGTACAGATTGGTTTGGTAGTTTTCGTGTTTAGTGATCACAAACAAAAACTGGCATGCCCTTTTATATAATAGAAGAAGAAGAAGAAGAAAATGAACTTTATTCTGGGACTACTTGTCCCCTAAGAATATCATATGATTAAAGTACATAGGACAATCATCTGGCTTTGATAATTAATTATCACAAATAATAATAATAGAAAATAATAAAAATTGATTATTTATTAAATTATGTGTTACAAAATAACTGAGACATCTTTTAAAAGGATACATCTTATGTATACTATTATAATGTATATTACATTAATATTCATGTTTTACATTGGCTCGGATGATTGAAAATTTAGGCGGTAAAGAAATAAATGATGTTTAAAGGAAGTAAGAGTGGAGCTTTTTCGAACTGAGATGGGCAAGGAATTCCATAAAGAGGAAGAACGGATAATAAAGGATTTATCGAAGGATGCAGTTCGATGCGCCGGAGTGTATAGGTTGATGGGTTGGGATCTAGTATTTAAGAGGTGAATGGAGGAGAGCAGAGTAAGGAGGTCACGGATATAGGTGGGTTTTTTGGTTTTCAAGGTTTGAAATATAAGAGCACCCTGAAAGTATTGACGTCGAAAACTGTGATAAAGCCACCCAATTTCAGAATACCTGTGAGGTATGTGTGAACGTCTGGAGATCCCGAAAATAAATCTAATAAAACAGTTCATTACTCTTTTACATCTCATCTCGAGCTCATCAGACAGTCTTCCATATACTGTGCATCCGTAGTCATGGTTAGGAAAAATGAGTGATTAAGGAAAAATAGTATTGATTAAGAATGCAAAACATAAAGAAAACATCTAAGAACATATTTTTTTTATAGATCTGTTCATTGTCGATGACAGTTAGTAAATCATCTATTAGTGAACTCAGACATTTGTCATGACGAGAAATTCAGCCCATCACTCAGGTTCGCAGGTCGTTTTTGCGATCGCATTGTTCCAACAAATCGAAGCCAACCCTAGGCCCTTACAAAAGCCCTTCAGCAAAACCTACCTTCCGCACCTTCAGGGTTTTTTGCCAGCCGCGGTATGAAACCGATCCTTCTAGAATTTTACGCCTCTTTTTTAAGCAGTGATGCAGGATTAAAAGCTGAACAAAAGAACTTTAATTACTGATACTTTTTATCCTCCGTCCCTCCGCATCCTTTATATTCTTCTAAGCTTCCTACACAGGACTCCAATATTCAAAGAAAAAATTACATTGGATATTTTTATATTTAAACGGTTATCTGAAAATAAAAATCTTAAAAATTTAAAGTCAATATCCCTAGAAAAAATAAAACAAAATAGACTAAGATTAAACACGGCAGAAAATATAATATAAACTATGCGCAATAAAGTTAGTATAAAACAAGCATAACACAAAAACAAATTTTTAAAAATTAAACTATTTTATTTTTATTTAATTATTTTCTTTTTTAGTTAAAGAGCCTGGATTCAGTTTTTAATTAGAAAAAAAATATTCCGCAAAATCTTAACATAAGCCGTAGAAAAATTAGTATTAGCCTTGCCTCATTTACAAGAAAATAAAAAAAAAGGACAATAAAAGTAACAAGCAAAAAGGAAAATATATAAACGGCTACAATACTAAAGTTAATAAAAATAACAATAATATTAACTATAATAATATATAGCATGAAAATATACTATAATAAAATTATGAGAGTAAAATAAATACGTAATTAAGTAAAAACACATTCATAAATATTTACACTAAGAACTCCCCCACCAGCTTAGTTCCCCTCTATGTGAGGATATAAGCAGGGCTCCAGGAGATTCCTAAGCTACTCTCGCGCCTCGTCTGTCATTACCGGTAAACTGAGCAAGAGGTTTTAGATAACATTTTTTTAAAACTTTGAAAAATTGACTTTATAGATTAATTATACAAGATATCGTTAGAGACGTAGTAAGAACATTAATTATGGTTATCAGAAATTAGGATTGCAACAATTAGATAGGTTTGATGTCTAAATATCCTGCTATCTCTCACACAGTCCGATAAAAAACAAACTCAATTTATTCCTGACTGAGAAAAACAATACTTTTTAGATATGTCCATCTACAAACTACGGCTATCCCCACCTTACATTTTGGAATTAAAATTACTTAAATTAATGATTAATTACATTACCAATCAATGATTGGGGAAAGGGTCTCATAACCTTTGTAAAACTATGATAAAAGTTATTATCATTAAATATAGCGATGATATTATCAGGAGTATGATAATATTGTGAATAACTTTGAGTCTAGTTCATTGCGAATTTGTAATCGGTCTGTACGAATCGTGACATGTTAGCCGAGAGGTTGATACGTAACTTAAATCGTAAATGATACTTATTCAGTTTTATTAAAGCAATTATAACTTTATTTTGTAATAAAAAACGTGTAATAATTGTACTTATTCTTTCACTTGAGGAAGACAAGAAGCCAGGTTGCAGTAAAGATAAACTCAACTTGTTCGGTAAACTCCGGAATCCAATGAACAAATAGTCATCCCTATCCTCCTACATTATTCTGATTTTGATTCGAAACAAAAACAATATGCCCTCCCGCTCGAGGAGTTTGTTCCCGTCCAAATTGTATTCATTAATTCCGTTTGCTTCTTCCTTTCCCTCCTTGAGAAAGTTCTCCGTTACCAATTCTTCCTCCTTAACGAGTTGCCAAAACATTTACTTAATTAACAATAACTTGAGACTTAGAGGGTCAAAGCGAACTCTTATTATTTTTTTTTTCTTCTTTTCGTGAAACATTTTATTTTTTTTTCGGTCCGCGTTCGCAAGTTGTAGCTGTCTAATTTAAGATTCGTTGAACCGAAAGGAATAATAACAGTTATTTTAGAAACTCATACTTTTTTTTTCTTTCATTCCTAACACAATTCAGCTTATTTAAAACCAAGCATGATCATTACTACTATTTATTATTAATATATTAATAAGAATAATAATTTTCTTTTAAAGTTCTTTATTTATTCTGAAACCTTAAATCCCTTATGAACAAAAAATAATGTATAATCAAGGGCCTTCAGAGCCTTAAAATGAAATAATATTTTTATAACAGAGTAACATAATAATAATAAAAAAAAAGAAGAAGAAAATAGATATTTTATAAACAGAAAATTCATAATAATTTTTTACAAAAACAAAAAGATTTCTTGAATATAAACGGTTTATATTTATAGTTTATAGTTTATGACCACTAAAAATGGCTATTGATAGTTTTTGGAGGACAGGATCTGGGTTGATAGTAGGTGGTAAAAGAAGTGGTATTTGAAAGTGGAAAGGCTAATTGAATGACGAATGTTGAGTGGGATGGAGTTCCAGAGAGAAGAGGATCGGATACAAAAGATCTTTCGAAAGTGGCTGAGCAATGAGCAGGATTGAAGAGATCGGGTTTGGTGGGTAAGAATTGAGGATTTGAGTTGAAGGAGTTCGGAAATGTAAGGTGGATTATAGGATTGGACGTTTTTGAAAAAGAAAGGATGCCAGGAAATACTGGTGACGGTAGGAAAGAATAAGCCACTTTAACTCAGCATAAAACTGCGAAATGTGAGCCCTTCTCGGGATCCCGAAAATAAAATGGATAAAGCAGTTAAATAGTCTTTTGAATTTAGGATAGGGATGGTGCGGCGGGAAATTTCCAGGATAGGGTTTCATCAAAAACGACTCCAAGATTTTTCAGAGTAGTATCATTGCAAAAAAATAAAGAAAAATATAAACAGATCGTTCACAAACATTAATGTAGGGAAGGGTATCCCAACAAAACATTTTCAAGGACCACTGAAATCATCGTTATAATTTCAAGGATCCCTCCTATATATAAATATGTGTGTCTATAAACGCCTACCTCTAACCGGTATTATATATAACTAGCATACCCCTCGCGGCTTCGCCGCTCTCATAAATAAGGAACTTACAATCAGATAATTTTAACTAATAATTTAATTTGAAAACTAATAAGTTTTATTGTTTTTTTTTTATAGAAATCTCTTATTGAAATGAACACTGGGTGAGAGACTGTGTAACGAAATGGTGGAAGGGAGAAGGGTGAGATGAAAAGTGAAGTCATAATATTCCACGTATTTCAGCCAAGTATAAACGAGAAATTAATCGGATTAAACAATTCTAAGAAAAACAAATACAATCGAAAGTTCGCTGAAACCGAAGAATCAGCACTTCGACACATACATCGTAAGCTTCTAGTGTCCTCCCTAATATTCCCTTACCTTGATTATGGCTGTCTAGTTTATGGTGGTCTCTCGACGGTTCTCGAAGACAGATTGAAACTGATTATGAACTGCTTTGCCAGATTTGTCTTCGATAAACCGAGGCGCTCCCACGTTTCCTTCCTCTATACCGAATTAAACTGGCTTTATCCCATATTCCGTAGAAAATATTTCCACGGATCATTCCTTTACCAAATCATCAGCACCCTTCATCCTTCCTATACGCTTCAATTCAGATCTGCAATCAAGTCACTGAACACAAGATCCCGTCGCTCTGATCTATATACCCCATCCCATAGAACTACTACATTCCAGCGCTCTTTCCTATTCCGCTCAACCATCCTATGGAATTCCATTCCTTCCCATATTAGACAAGCGAAATCTCTAAAAACCTTTAAATTCCTCTATTTCCAGTACCTCCTCCTAATCCAAGGTGACGCTTACTAACAATATATTTTTTCAATTAAACGATATCGTAAGTCTTTCTGAAACACACTCAGTGTCACCAATTAAAATAATCTTTTCTCATTCCGAATACGACATTTGGGTTCATATATTGTATATAAGTAGCATTGTATCAAAATAACCTATTTATTATTTCATTAGTAGAATATTTTCTTTTTTTCCTGTTCATATATTACATTACTATGTATACATTATCATTGTTATATTAATATTTCTTCTTTATTTTATTGTTTTTAATTTTTTTTGTTTGTTTTTTCATCTTATTTATTCATCATGTCTCTGACCAGATGTATCTAATATCACTTATTTCAGTACAATTTGTTATTCTTAAGGGACTTGGTCCCAGAATAAAATTATTTTTCTATTCTATTCTACATACGCATTAATTAAGTGAAAAAAAAAAAAAAAGGATGGGAGGAGTTCTTATAGCTATTTTTCGGTTTTTATCTGCATTTTATTTATTTTTTTTCTGCTCGAAATCATAAAAAAATTCAAATGTCAAAAGCTGATATGCCTGATATGTAGATAAATATGCAGGTCTAGTTTAAAATATGTGATAATACGCATTTATGGAAAAATATGCACAAGTATGCAAATTAAAAATAGCTCAAATGTATTCCAAATGCCTATATCTATTTTGATAATATAACATGTATTAGTTAGTTAGGAAACATATGCAAATGAAAAATTTCTTGTCCTTTTATATAATAGTACAGATTAAACAAATGTGAATCAACTAAATGCTTTTTAATTATTAAGTATACTTAAAATTTGCTAAAAGATTTTTTCTTTGATGATGTGTCTTATTCAGGATTAATAATGCATGTTAGTTTTGTTATGCTGGTCCAAAGCAAGCTAATCTGAACTGGACACATCACCTCGCCAGCACATATTCGTTTCTCACGGGTATATCCTGATAACACTGATTTACTCTTGACTACAAAGTGTAAGTCGAATTCCTGATGATACAGGATGAGACATTTTTTATGACATCTGACACATCGTCCGAGGAAACCCTGGATTTAATCACAATATTTTGCATAAGCTTCAATCTACGGTTGGATTTACCTCCATTTTGGAGCAAACTCTTCAATTGTAAAATATAAGCTATTAACACCGACCAGAAACTTTACCGTGGAATGCTGGCCAATTAGTGCCTTATTACATTACGTTATGGAAATAGAATACGAAAGCTTTGCCATACGTAGAGACTCCCTTCCTGCTTTAATTAATCTCCTCAACATATGTATTAAGGATTCCATCATAAAAGCACAAGCATATGCCTCAGCGATAAAGGATTCGCCAAAAACCTCAGTAATTATATGGACAACGTCTCATCTGGAGATGAAAGGGGATGAAGCTGTAGATGAGTCAGCCGAGGAAACAGCAAAGTCCTCCATAGACGTAAAGGCCTCCATACCCTTTCAGATATATGTAACTTCTTGAAATATTGTACCAAGAATATTTGGATTAAATTGTGGAAAGAAACTCAAGTAAATAATAAATAAAAAAAAAAAAAAAAAAAAAAAAAAAAAAAAAAAAAAAAAAAAAAAAAAAAAAAAAAAAAAAAAAAAAAAAAAAAAAAAAAGAGAGAAGAAATGGTCTTAGCAAGACTGAGAATTGGCAACATTCAGCTAACAAAACCTATTTTTAGCAGAAGCTGTTGGAAAGAAAATTCATGACAATGCTTAGTCTAGTAAATTTTTAAATACCGAAATAATTTTTTTTCAAATCCCATTCCACTGATCCCATTTAAAGAGATTTACAACCTAGGACTTCGTCAGGACATTTGACTTACATGAAATCTGTATATGAAACTTAAAAGACAAGAAACTGCTCGTAATTTTCGACTACTCTAGCATTTACCAGAAAAGAGATGAATGCTTTCAATAAACTACAAAAAACTTATTTACATACCAGTAATTAGACTCATTTGGACGTACGAAGCAAAGCTTTGGGGCTCCACTTCCATCTCTTCAATCCTTACAATCCACTGTCCTTGGTACAATCCTCAATGCTCCTTATTATATCACAAATAAACTTATCCATGAAGGACGTAATGTTCCATATGTTGCAGATTTGGCCCAAAACAGATACCTGTCCTGTTTTTTTATATTAAACCCGAACAAAATGGAAATTTCCAATCTCAACGCATCTATAGTTAGAAGCCATTTGATTTAGGATTGGCTTTAGCGGGGCAAATATTTATTTTTTTTCCGATTAATTTGGCAATTTATAAAAAAATTCTATCCTTTAAACCCAAATGGAATCAAAATTGTGTAAGATCCACTAAACAAGAAATTTATTTTTTATGATTCTTTAATTCTTTCAAAATCTAGCACGTGGCTCCTCGACTCGGTGTCCAAACTGTCGAAATCCAAACGGCTGTGCTATTTCCATATAATTTCTTTATGCTGAGACATTTACTGTCATAGATGTTTCGTCAACTCAGACATTTTGAAGAGTCTTTTCTATCGACTTATTATGGAAATTATATTTCTCTCCTAGACAATTATAATAATCGTTGACATTCATTACTACAAATTACAACTCTGGATTCTGTGTTACATTCTTTTCAAAATGTTTTAATTATTTCCATCATTGTTAAGTTCATATTTTGTCAAACAATAGTCTTGACAGCAGCAGGTAGGTCATATTTTTATTTTACTTGTAGTTGAGGTATAAAATGAATAGATTGTATACAAATAAATATCGTTTTCGTTCTCTAAATTCCAAATCAAACTAAAACTTTAGATTAAGTAGGTATTTTAATCTACCAAGAAAGAGGAAAATAAATAATATGGATAGTTTAAGGGTGAATACAATCACAGTCTATTTAAAAATTGTATATTCAGCCTAGGTATCATCAATACAAACATCTTTCCCCAATTATGGAGCGACAAGCCAGGTACAAAGAGATCCCAGCCCAGCTCTTTTGGTTGCTTCACTGGTGAAAATAAAGAGTGGAGGCAGAGTCAGAGCGTCAGTAGTCACTGAGGGCATGAGTGGATTAAGCTGGTCATCGCCAGAACTTCATGTAAAATTTTACAATAGATCTTGAGGCCACTACCTTTTTTAACTGAGGGGAGAATCATATGGATGTGTGAAACTGAATAGGGACTGCACTGGTGTACTTGATAATTAGAAAGATTTTAATAAATTTCAAAAATTTGTCGGGTATAGAATCAAGGACAAATTAGCGTTTTCTGATACAAAAAAAATATATTTTGAGGTCAAAAAAGATTTTTTTAAGAATAAAATTTTTTCAAAGAAAATATTACAATCTTCCTCAAAAATGGAAATAAGTAACATGGATGGCTCTATGGATCCATTCACAAAATATGTACAGTAAGTAAGAAATGGAAAAAAGAGAAAAAAAAACATAGATATAGAACCTCATAATATATATAATACAATTAATAAAGTAAAAAAATATATATAGAGGAACCTTAAACTATTGATTATACAAAGTAAAAAAACAACAACAATATAAATGGAAATAAAGTAAATAATTAAAGAAGAGTTATTTTAAACACGAAAATATGATCAAATTAAAAGTTAAAAATACAGCCAACCTTTATTTACAATACATTTATTCTTGGAATCCCAAAACCAGATGTGTCCATCCACTTATGGAGAGATCTGCGTTTTTTCTTTGAGCTGTGTCACTAGTACAGTCTCTCGGGGCATGAGGGAAGAACTGGCTATTACCAGGACTCCTCGTTGAATTTTATAATAGATCACAAGGGCAAGAAGGATCATAAGAATGACTGAAACTGGTTAGGGATTGCAAAACAAAATTAATATTTATAATATAGACTACAGTGATCTTCAAGTCCAACAACTTGTGGCAGCTGTCAAAAGCTTTCAAAAAAATTAACATGCAAAATAATAAATCTTTCCTGATGAAGAAAGAGGTTTGTAGAACATAATGGACTGTACGGTGAGTGTAGCATGTAGTTCCACGACATAAAAATTTTTAAACTTTTCCTTTGACCGGCTGGTGTGACTAAGCGTCATGGCGCAGGAAAAGTTTACCATCCTTTGACACTACGCTCCCAAGCAAGTACTCAAAGCTGCTGTTGATTCGAAAGTTTGAAGCGAAACCTCATCAATATCCACAGATGGTACTTCAGGATTTTTATTTCGTTGGTTTCTACCTACTGAATTTTTCTAACTAACTTCGACCTGTTAGACGAAGGAGAAAACCTTTTCCTTCAGTTTATCTTTTTTTTTCTAGACGGTCCTTATATTACAAAATATGTTGTAACCTTCATATCCTTTATGCGACTGCAGCTGAACAACAAGCATTGCACGCTTTAAATATTTAAAAACAACTTTTACAAATCCTTCATATTCGAGTAAAGCTTACTGGTAAGAATTAGACGCTTTAGAATTGCCAACGTATTTACATTTCTACATGAGGAATAGTTAGAATAATAATTTCAGTTTCTCATATAATTTGTCAAATTTGATCCTAATGATGTATTATAGTAACTACACAATATGATAAAAATTAGAATCATTAAGTCTCACTAACTCTAAAAATAATAGAGTAACATCTAACACATATATAAATACGTATACTTCAAAATTAACATTTACAACAATAAAAGTCAATTTAACATAGGCATTTCTATGAAAATATACTTTTTACTTAAACTACAGCAATAATATAAAATAGTACTAAAACTCCGAGAAGCCTAGTTTCCTCAATCATTGTTCGCGTTGTTTCCAGGTAAATGGTAATACCGTACCGGCTCTTTGCAATCAAGAACCTGTTCAAATAACAAAGGAAGGTTTCAGAATCGAATTCACTTTTATAACAACTGTAGAAAATTCAGATAGTATATGGATATATTAATATTGAGTTTACACATTCATCTAAACATTATCGGTGATGGGAATGGTCGAAGATGAAAACAGAAATATATCACTGACTAGCTTCCCTCGTCGCGGCTAACTAATAATTCCAGTTTTATTGGTTCATCGATAAATATCTTGCATTGAAGTATGCAGGTGCGCATTATTTCTTTAATATTTTCATGAATAGTATTAAGTTTTAATCTGTTTAAAATTTATCAGATTAGGTGCAAGAAGATTATGCAAAAGCACGATTCAAAAACATCATAAAGAGATTTTTACAAAGTGTTTAAAAAGAATCTAACTAAATACCAACCTCCGAATTTATGCTTCAGGGATGAAGAAAATAATTTAGTATTAACTAATAAAACCACCTGTGAGATATTAGCAACATATTTCGAGAAACTAATAAATTGTGAGACCCCTACTGAAAGATTGAATTTTGAGCACCCAATTACGGATAATGTCAAGCTAGAACCCCCAAATACACGACATAATTCAGAGTCTCAAAAACAACAAAGCTCCAGGAGCAGACTCAATGGAAGTAGAACTTCTAAAAATAATGACTCCGAACCTTCCACAAGTATTGGAAGATCTTTTTAAAAGGATTCGGACAAGGAAGAAATACGAGAAGAATGGAAGTCTGCCTTAATACATCCACTACATAAAAAAGGAGAAAGGACGAATGCTAATAATTATCGAGGTATTTCCCTGCTGCCTGTAGCATACAAAATATTATCAAAGAAATTACTCCAAATCATAGAGCCAACAATCGAAAAAGAAATAGGTGAATACCAAGCAGGCCTTAGACGAGGAAGATCATGTATTGAACATATTTTCAATTTGAAAACACTAATAAGGTATAAAACAAATAGATGTCAGAAATTTGTAATTTTATTTATAGACTTTAAAAAAGCTTACGACTCGGTAGATAGAGTATCATGGTTCCAAGTTTTGGAGGAATTTGGAGTGGACAAAAAAACAACTCAAATTATTAAACAGACATAAAAAAAACACTAAGGCCAAAGTTAAATTCATGGGTGAAATCTCTAGAGAATTTGAAATCACAACCGGTGTTAGACAAGGCGATGGCCTACCTCCAATTTTGTTCAACTGTATTCTTTAAAAGGTTTTACGAACATGGAAAAAAGAGATTTCAAACATTGAAAATGATATCAGAATTGGTAGAAAAAGAGAGAAGATTGATGTGGACATATTGGTCTTTGTGGATAATTTAGCAATAGATACAGAAAATAAAAAGATTGCCAAAATTTATAAAGAAAAATATCTGGAAATTGCATCTAAAACAGGTTTACAGATTTCTTTCGATAAGACAGTATATATGTCGACTCATGTGAATACAAGCAAAGAACTAAAGACTAAATATGGTGACATTAGGAGGGTAGATAAGTTTAAATATTTGGGTGAAGCAATTCAAAATAATGGTTTAGATAAAGCAGCAAATCTCACAAGAGCCAACAAAATGAAATTTGCCTTCCTAAAAACTAAGGATATATATAATTTAAAAAATCTCTCTATTGAGGCTAAATTGCGTCATTATAAAGTAGATGTTCGCCCTGAAAGCTTATATGCCTCTGAATGCTTGTTTTTTAACAAATAGGGAGAAATTGAAAATATGGAAAAGGAGGAGACAAAAATATTAGGACCAAGAAAGACTGAAGAAGGTTTTAAACTAAAAAGTAAAATGGAAATATATCGAAACATTGAAAGGTTGATTGATGTAATGAGGAAACGTAGATTGACGTTTTGTGGGCATTTGATGAGAATGGAAGAAAGAAGAAGAAGAAAATTTTCCAACACAGCCTCCAAAAATAGAAAAAGAATACATGGATGGTAAAGGAGGATATGAGGGTGGCAAATTTGCATTGGAATTCAATGTGGGACAGAGACCAATTTCGGACAGTGGTCAACAGGATCAAATTTCCGGAAATGGCTAAGACACAAGTTAACAGACGGTGGTCAGATGAAAGAAGAAAGCATCAGGCAGAGGTAATGAAGAGCTATTGGAGAGAGAGGAAGAGCAAGAAATAAATTGTTGTATGGCGCTCAGACTTGGGCAATTAAAAAAAAGGAACAGGCGAAACTAGACACCATTCAAATGAAACTTTTAAGGAATATGGTGGGATTCCGAAGAAATGAGAAGATTAAGATCCGAGATTTCCTAACTCGTATAAAAGTTAAAAGTCTCAGCAAGGAAGCCAAAAAACTGAAATGGAGTTGGGCTGGACACCTAGCGAGAGGCAAGGACGAAATATGGTCGAAAAGCAGCACCGAGTGGATACCGACCGGCCAAGTGAGAAGCAGGGGAAGGTAGTACATGAGGTGGAGGGATGAAATTACCCGAAGAGTGGGAACCAACTGGATGTAAGTGGCCAGGGACAAAGACTGTAGGTTCAAAATTGTAAATAATCTATAGAAAGAAAGAAAAAAAAAGTTTTGTTTTGTGTTTGTAGTTTTGTTTTTGTGGTTAACAAAGAATATTATATATTCTGTAAAATTATTTTGTAGCTGAACTCCGTTTTACCTCCTAAGGGACAGGCTTTTGTCATAAATATGATGCCAATAAAGCTTTATTATTGTTATTATTATATAATAAATTTTATTATTGCTAAACCTTCGGAGAACTATGATGTAGTTGAAATTTAGCACAGATGGTTACAGTGCAGGGTACAGTACAGTACTCAGTTGCAGAATGAAGCTAGCCAATTTTCGGTCAATTTTTGAAACATCACTGGGATCCATATGTCGCACTCAATGTTTAAATCTGTTTTTTTTTTCTTATTTAATTGAATAAAAGTCAATTTTATTATGAATTTTCAGCTCTATATAACAATGTACCTTTATAACCTATCATGGAGAATAGCGCTCACAACCTATTGGTTACTTTTCAAACTTCACTGTAATCCACATCACTTTTTTTAACAACAAATTATTTGCAAATCAGTAGATAGTATTATTGCTAAACCTTCTTAGGACAGTAAAGTTGATGTGATTGAAATTTGGTTCAGTAGTTTTCGTGGTTAGTGGTTATAAATGAAAAATAGCTTATCTTTTTATGTAATAGTATAGATTAAAAAAAGTAACTTATATTAAGACTTCTTGTTAAAATAATGGCAAATTAAAAGCACACTATACTCCTAGGAATAAGGGCCTGAAAATAAAATGTTTTGAGAATTTAAACAAGCCGTTAAAAAAAAAAAAAAAAAAAAAAAAAAATCAGGGCATAAAGCTAACAATGTAATGATCGTTGTAACAAAGGTAAGTTTCTGACGCGTACTTGACAGTTTACTCTGAAGCGTCAGACGTGTGCGGGTCTTCAAAGTAAAGTGTTTTTAAAATGAATGACTGCGATTTTGTATTGCACCTATTAATCTTTGAAATAATTAAAGAAGATGAAATTTGTTCTTTTGTAAGAAATGATGGTAGAGAGTAATGTTTCAAATAATAGGTCTATACCTTATTTAAAAGAAGGAAAGATGAAGGAAGGTTTATTTGCAAAACTAATCAATTAGCATTCAATATATGGTAGAATGAAAAGAAATTGATAAACAAATAGATATAATAATAATAATAATAATAATATATATACATATAACTTTTCCACTATATTCTTATTTTTTTATTTTTAATGTACTTTGATTTTCATTTATTTACATATCTATTTTTTTAAATATTTATTTATTATTGGTTTTATTTTTTAGACTTAGATTATCAAACTGACGGAATCTCTAACTATCTTCTTAACCAAGAAAGTAAATAGTAAATGGTAGGCATAAAAATTTTTAAAGAAAAATGTAAACTTTTTTTATGATTTCTCCCTAAATTTTGCTATTGCTTTCCAGTGTCTTTCACAACTTATTCTTGTACTGTCTATTACTCAGTTCGTAAATAAAGGGAATTTAGACATATTTTCTACTAGCTTTTATCATCTACGATTAAAAAAAAACTAGTTTGGAAGTAATTTTACCCGAGGGCGACCGCGTCAGTACTGCTCTGAGCACGGCTTCATAGGAAACGTGCCTTAACTAAATTTTAAATTATCAAATTTCATATTCGTTAAAATAATAAATTTTATCTATAACATTTTTTATTCAATATCAAAAGGGCAAGAAGCCAGTATTTCGACTAATCAAGCACGAAATCCACAAATGTTTTAATATCCCCGTACACAAGAATAAGCTCAATTAAAAATGACTTTATGACCATGGCGGTGTTAGTCTGAATAGCTGTGTCATGTGAATGAGGAAAGCTCAATAGTGGTAAACCTTCAAAAGGTCTGGTTTTGATGGAACTGACTTAAAAAGCTTCTTTGGTTTCTATATACATGAAAGAGATGATTTTTTTTTTTTTTAACATGGAAAACATCGAGTCAAGTAGTTCACTCTATTCAAACTTTATCTGTACTACTGACACTCGCATCTGTAAGGTTAAAGTTTTTTAATAATTGTAAATTTAATAGCTATAATATTCAATAATTTGAGTAATCGGCAAAAATCATTTTATGTTACAAAGATTCCATTATTTTTAGCTGCATGGCATTTAGAACTAATAATGGATAGTTGCATTACAAGGGGGAGAAACACTTTATTAAGCGGTGCTGCACATTTTAAATGGATTGCTAAATACACAGCATACTTTATCAATCTAAGTTACACATATGATATCATTCTCTTTGTAAATAAATATAGATTTAAAAAAAATCTGTAATTGTCATTTTTTTGAATATAAAAATCAACATGTTAAAATGATCGTTCGCATGCTAATTATAAAATTATAGTTAAAATTTGTTTTTAAATATTAAAACTTTCCACTGATCCCTGTTGAACAGATCCGCTACCTAGGACTCCAATTGGACAAAACTTGGAATCCACATACAAGACTAAAACAAGAAACTGCCCGTCGTTACAGACTACTTCAACATTTACCAGACAAACGTTCAAAGCTCCCAATTAATTACAAAAGACATTTACATGACTGTGATTAGACCTATTTGGGCGTACGGAGTTGAGATTTGGGGCTCTACTAAACCATCCAATTCGTCTCGTATCCAATCCTTACAATCCAAAATCCTTCAAAAAATCCTCAATGCTTCTTACTTTGTGACCAATAAACTTATCCATAAAGATCTTCATGTTCCATATGTTTCTGATTTAGCCCAAACCAGACACCTACTCTTCTATAGTAAGCTCCATAACCACTCCAATCCACTAGTCTCCCAACTTGCTTCCTCCTCCATCCCTGATAATTCTCCAAGGCATCTAAAAATAAGATGGCCTAGAGACCTTTTAGTGTAGATTTTATTGAAGTGCTACTAGTGAGTAGTTCTTCACAAGTTATTTACATGCCATTGTATTCACTGTCAACACATTTACTTGTTGTATATTATTTTGTACAGTTGTAAATATCAATAAATGAAAAAAAAATATATATATTAAAACTATTTCATACAATCTTATAGATAGATAACTATAGTATAACATAACTTTACAAAATAAACATAAAACTATGTACATAAAGTAAGGTAACAATTAACATGATATAATCATTATTATCACATTTACTTGATGTAATTTTTTGTGTTAAGTTGATTAAAAGGTTACGCAGTAATCTTTAGTTTGTAGACATTTAGCAATCGAACTGAATGAAATTGAAATTGTTAAAATACTAGGTTTTGGGCAAATAAGCATTTGATTATTATAAACGGCTGTCTTGACAGTATAGCGAATATGTACGGTAATGAATGCAATTACTATCTACTGTAGGTTTACAATAGAAGAATCAAATGATTTTTGAAAGGTTAAGGTAATTTAAAGGGAAAGGTGATTGGATGGACTTTGTTTACATCTCAATCCTTCAGTTTCGATAAAAGTACGAAGTATGTGGTGTGAGTAAAGTGATTGGGATATAATGAATGAATCATTATTTAATGATAGCACAGACGAGTTTGGTGTCAACTGTATACACCTAATTGAGAATGGAACCTTATAAACACTGGCAGACCAAATAAAGATGCATCCACAGGAAATATTCAGGAGTTGCTATAGTTACCATACCAAAGATATAAGAGTGGAAACAAAAACGATATATTCAAAATGGTTACAATTGTTTATGTTTCCAAAACAAATGCTCTTACAAACAAAGACAGATTTTGAATTTTTATATGATTCTTTTATTATACAATACGCATAGGTTTATTCCGTTGTATTCATTCCTTGTCATTGATAGTAGTCTATTAATGAGACAAAATATTACATAAAGGAAATAATAAAGGCAAAAAACCACATACTACAAGAAAAACCGTCAATTTAGAGGTGATATATATATAAATCTCCTTATTGAATAATTACAAGCTGCCTCACTCGAGGGCAATGAGCAATACGGATGACAAAGATATTATTCATGAAATTTGTACAATGAATGTAAAGAAAACATAAAATAAAGTAAAGTAAAAAGAAAACTAAAATAAAATATATACGAAAAATGAAATGATAATCTATACTATTACATAAAAGAACAAGCCATGTTTCGTTTGTGATCACTTACCATGAAAACTACTGAACCAAATTCACCATATTTCAACCACATTATCTTTATAGTTCCAGAAAGGTTTAGCAATAATAAAACTTTATGATTTTTATTTAATTTGCTATTAAAAAACGATAATATGTGGATAACAGTAAAGTTTGATAATTAGCCGATAGATGGCGAGCGCCATCCCACATGAAAGGTTACAAAGTTATGGTGCCATAGAGAGCTTGAAATTGATAATCAAAGTTACTTATATTAAATTAAATTATTAAAAATTATTTAAATATAATATACGACATGTGGATTCCATTAAAGTTTGAAAATCGACCTATATGTGGTTAGCACCATTCAGCAATAATGTTTACTGTAGTAAGACTACTGAACCTATCTTTACTAAATTTTAACTACACTATTTTCATAGTTCTAGAAAAATATAGCAATAGTAAAATTTTCAGCAATAAATATTTAAATGTTTAATGCTGAGTTTGTGGCAGAAACGAGACGTGCCAGTCGTATACTTTAATGGATAGAAATTAAAATCCCACCAGACAAAATCAATAAAATTATTTCTGCAAAACAAAAATTAATACCACATCAAAACGTTGATCCTTTTTGTTTTATATTGTGTGTAAAATATGATTTGTGGAACTTTGGATAAAAGCATTGTTGCTGCAGTCCATTATCCGCATGATTTTCTAAATAGTCTTTGTCTATCTAGATTACCAACTCATACACTAAAATTAAACTTTGGATGTCTAATTTAACTTTTACGTAATCTGTATACACATAATCAGTGCAATTAAAAAAAAAATGTCTATTATCAATTAAAATTATTTAAGTTCTTTACTGATAAGAGCGGGCGAAGCCGCAACGGAAAATGCTAGTATAGAATAAATTAAGATAATAATTGTAGTAAAAAATAATCGAAAATTAAGAAATAACAGAAAAAAATCTTACATAAAAATAATAGGGAAAAGAAATAAGTCATCATCGACTGTGATAATGATAGAATCAGGTTTATGGTTAGGGAGGTATTCTTATAGCATAAATTAGTAACTACGCATTTTCTATATTATTAAACAATTATTGTTTTTAATATGAAAATAAAATGTGTAAGGAACTAATTTGTTCTATTACACAATTAATATACCCATACGACATTGCAGTTAGTTTATTTAGAAAATGTATACATCATTTTACATATTAGTATTCCTAGTTTCTGAAATATTAATCAATAATCACATAAAATAGTATAAAGTAGAATAAAATCAATAAAAAACTATCCAAGGCCAAGGGCACTGCCGAACTAAAAGGGACTAGTTATCGAGCTGCCGATCTATTTCAAGCACTGGCTGCTCCCACACCATGGTAACCATAACCATGCTTTGCAGTAAAAACTGGCTGATTCAACCCTTTCAGTATATCAAGTAAGCAAAACATATGAAGAAAACGTTTACAGACCTTCATGGGCTTGAGGCCTGACAGAAAAAAAATTAGCATGTGATTTGGAACCGTATCCGTTCTTTATGAATTAAATATAAGGGGTGAAATTCAAAAAAGTACTAAGCACCTTCTAAACAAACCTTGTAGGCTTTTTTTCTTCGAATATATTACAAATTATTCTATAAATTTCAAAATAATATTAAAGAACCTCAGAATTTTAAATTCACAAACCATATAGAAAAGCTCTATATTATAGTAATGAATGTGAGATGTGTTCAGTAAGGAGGCCAGGACGCTATAATATGTGCTGTAGCCACAAAATCATTAAAAATTAAATAATATTTGATAATTCTATTGGTATTTAAATTAAAACCTGACTCACCATGAATAACAATAGCGAATGTGCTGCGATAAAAAAATACTAACCGCATATATATTTTTAACCTGAGTATTTATAGAACACTAGTAAAAAATACATCTTAAGAGCAATTATTCATTTCCTTTCCATGAGAAGTAAACAAGTCTGATTTCATTTAGTAATTTTGTAATAATACAACTTCAAATTATATTGTAATTATAAGTTATTTCAATGTATAGACAATGAGCTATATAAAATTGTTCGTTTTACGTTGTTGTTTTTGTCTACTTATTTCTTTCATTGCTTTTCTTTTTCATATTTATATTCATAGCTAGTGACGCTCTCTCTCAGCCTCCATTGGATTTTGACACTAGTGAGGCGGCTGAGAGAACAGCTTTGAGATTACTGTGGGCCTCGCTTGCCCTCCCAAAAGGGGGGAGCAAGATTGGTCTGGGTTTCCCTGTGATGTTTGTGTACATTGTCTAGTGTATAGTTTGATTATGCTTTTTTTATTTATTTTTTGAATATTGTTTGTCTCTTTATTATTAATAATGTGTATACTCTTTATACTTGTATTTTCTGATTTATTTTATATTAATATTCATTTTTTAAAGGGGAACTCTTTATGTTGCGGAAATGTGGTTGGTTGGGACGAGAGACAGAGGTTACAATCTGTCGAAATGGATTTTTGGAGAAGTAGGTGTCGCATTTCCAGGATTCAACGGTTGACTAATTCTGCCATACGAAATATTGTTACGGCGAAAAAAAAAACAAAAAAACTATAGGTCACACCATTTAAACCAAACAGCTGCTGTGGTCCGGCCATCAAACAAGAATGGAGCCAGAATGATGGCCAAAGAAAATGTTCAACTAGATGATAAAAAGACGAAAAACAGGCCACCCAAGGAAAATATGGGCTAAAGGAGTTGAGGAGGAGGCAATGGCGGCGAGAGGACTAGTGGAAGGAGATTGGGAAGACCGCGAATACTGGCAGTCCAATGTAGTGGGTCTCGGTATATGACCTAAGGTCGTCAAATCCGATTTAAAAAAAAATACTATATTTTGTATCATGTATAGTTTTATTTACTTTTATGTATTTTTATTTACTTTAATTGTACATATATTACGAACGGATTCTTTGTCATCCATCTAATTCATTGTCCTTTAGATAAGCAGCTAGTAATATCTGTAGCATAAAACAATAGTTATTAAAAAAATAAAATACAAATATTTTTTGTTATATGTTGAACTAATATATACAAGAAGTAAACAACTGGAAAATGACTAGGGCACGCACATAGGATAACATACAGCGTGCATACCCGATTATATGTTTTAAACCATATAAAGTTCATTAGATGCACAATATTTAGATTCTATATTCTATGTCACGAAAACAATAAGCTATTTTAGTTACTGTCCACTTCAGACAGCAGTTGTCATCTTAATCATCAAGCTTCAGACAGTTTGGGCACCGTGTAATTGCCTTGCTGACAAGTCCTTTCTATTTAGCAATGTCAGTAATAGACACTGAACGCCCGAAATGACTAACTATGAACTCAAGAAAATCTTTATATTTGTATATTTTTATTTACATTCTAGCATACCCCGCCCGCTCTCATAAAGAACTTAGATAATTTTTACTTATAATTGAATTTCATTTGTTTATCGATAAAAATCTTATATTGAAGTATGGAATTTAGGATTATTTCTTTAATGGTATTTTCACGCATGGCGGTAAATTTGCTAAATATTTTCACACTTGGTTAAAATTGTATTGATAAGGTGTTTGAAGATTGTGTAAAAGCATAATCATACATCCAATTTAGCAGAAATAATTGTATCTATCCATCTGGTTGGATTTTAATTTCTAACCATAAAATTATTTGATAGTTTGTCAAACCTCATTTCTAGCTCCCAAGACTATACATTTTTATCATTACTACAGCAAAATGTATTATTATAAACTTTCCTAGAGCTATAAAGTCGTAGTTACAATCATGTACAGTTGGGTTTAATAGTTTTACCATTACAAACTCTGTTGCAGAATGGCTGCATATTTTTAAACTGCACGGAGATCCACATATCGCTCCATATATTTATAGCTTCCTTAATAACAATTGAAATAAAAATAATTAAATTTTTTCATAAATTTCTAGCTGTATATAACAGCGTACCTTTGTAACCTCTCTCGAATGGTGCTCCCCACCTATCAATCAATTACCAAACTTCACTGCGCACCGCATATTTATCTTTTTTTTTATGCCAATATAACAGAAAATCTTATAATTCTATTATTGCTACACCTTCCTTGAACTATAAAGATGGTGTGGTTAAAATTCGGTACAGATTTGTACAGTATTTTTCGCGGTTATCGATCACAAACGAAAAATGGCTTCTCCTTTTATATTATAGAATAAATATAGATGACTTACCGTAAACAAAAAGAGCAAATTTACAAAGATAAAGAAATATTAACAGTGATTTTCAAATATGTGATAAAAACGATAATAATTAATTTTAATCACTTGAGGTACGCATGATGATATAGAAGGATCAATACAATTAGGATTGATGAATTAAATGCCACTTCTATTGAGATTATTTTATTTGAAAACTAGTTTCGAATGCTAAACATTCATCTTCAGTTCTAAAACATACAATAAAATTTTCAACACATCAGTACTATGTTACATAGATTAAATATACTAAGGTTTTTAAAAAGATATTACAAGAAATCAAGCATAGGCACTCACCTTCGAGGTAACTAAAACACTGAATTTGTGAGAAGTAAAAGGGGGGCAGGTAGGTTAAGTTTTAGATTTACAACGGGGTTTCCCTTATGACTCATTGGGTTTTTTCGTTCCTATGGGAAATAAATTTAAAATGGGGCTATTGGATATGTTAATCTGATCATTTAAACAAAAATCTGGATCGGTTTTAAACGATTTTATTATTTCTAGTGATTCAAAAGTATTTAATTTTAGGCTATTTTCTACTTGATGTAATATTTTTACTCCCGAGTCTTTATTAATAATTTAATTTAATAAAGACTCGGGAGTAAAAATATTACATCAAGTAGAAAATAGCCTAAAATTAAATACTTTTGAATCACTAGAAATAATAAAATCGTTTAAAACCGATCCAGATTTTTGTTTAAATGATCAGATTAACATATCCAATAGCCCCATTTTAAATTTATTTCCCATAGGAACGAAAAAACCCAATGAGTCATAAGGGAAACCCCGTTGTAAATCTAAAACTTAACCTACCTGCCCCCCCTTTTACTTCTCACAAATTCAGTGTTTTAGTTACCTCGAAGGTGAGTGCCTATGCTTGATTTCTTGTCTTATCTTTTTAAAAACCTTAGTATATTTAATCTATGTAACATAGTACTGATGTGTTGAAAATTTTATTGTATGTTTTAGAACTGAAGATGAATGTTTAGCATTCGAAACTAGTTTTCAAATAAAATAATCTCAATAGAAGTGGCTTTAATTCATCAATCCTAATTGAATTAATTTTAAGGTTACATTATTTATGAAGATTTTGAGTCCAACTCCTGTTAAGTATACTACCTGTTTTGTTATAACAGATTTTTCAGTAATTTGTTCTCTACGAATATTGATATTAGCATATCATGTACTTAAAAATTTCCAGTATTTTTTATTGATGTGTTCTACAATTGTTTTTAAGTGCCTTTATTTAGTGTTGTGTTGTTGATCAACAATAATGGATAATTAAGTAATGTGTCACATAGTAGTTATTTTTTACTATCAAGTAAACCTTTGATACACATGCTGACATAAATAAGAAATTACAATATATTAGCTGGACAGAGTGCTTTAGCTACAAATGATATTTACATAACATAACATAATTGCAGGAGCTTATAAATTAAAGCTGAAAAATGATACTTAAGCGTTATCCATTCCGAACACCTATTATTTCTTGAATAATAGGTTAATATAAGTTAATAATAATACTGTCGAAAACAGAATAATTTTGATTTTTTACTATTTTATAACTGCATGGAATATGTAGACTTAATAAATTTATAAAGAAAGAACAATTAAAGAAACAACCTATTAGTAGCACTTCTAAAGAGCTTGTAAGAAGTTCCTAGGACATCTTCTTTTCAGTCGCTTTAAAGGGTTTTGAGAAATGGAGTAGAGACAAGTGAGTAAAGAGACCAGTAGATTCGAGCTGGTATGAATCTTTCAAATAAGAATAGGTTTATATTTAGAGCTAATTCAGCAACATATGATACATTTAGATCATTATAGATAATATATGATATAATAAGAAGCATTGAGGATTTTATGACGGATTTGGGATTGTAAGGATTGGATATGAGAAGGATTGATGGAGCCCCAAAGCTCAACTCCGTATGCTCAGATGGGTCTAATTACTTTTATGTAAATAAGGCTTTTTAAATTTATTGGGGACTTTGAACGCTTGTCTAGGAAATGCTGGAGTAGTCATAATCCTTGTTTTACAGAAACTATGTGATGTTAGCAATATATGTGAATGCTGGTCATCCATCCATTCTGACATACTGTCATTTTTATATGAACTAAAAATATCTGAGTGATGATCTTTTATTTGGAAGACGGATTATCTCAACAATTTGCCCTAATCGACTCTTTTTTAGAAGTAAGCGAACTTTCCTTACGTTGCCATACGTGCCATACGTTACTTTCCTGAGGTAAAGTTTCACAAAACGCTCATAATACTCTTAGTTAAACAAGAAGCCCCATTGTACGGTTCTCAATAACAACTCCTCAAGGACGGATAAAGGTAGCTTTTAAGCATTAATTAACCTGAATCTCAACTAATTACTTTCCTCGTTCACTTTCAGAATCATAATGTGAACTTTAGATTTCCTTTGAAGTCTAAACATAAGCATCCTTCCTTTAATATTTTCAGAAAATAAGGTACAAGGGAAGTACTTTGCGGTAAGTAACACAATAACATATTTTCACTATAATAGTTAAATAAATTGGTTTAATCATAAAAAAAAAAATTCATATGATAACCCTGTACGGGACAGCACTACTCATGTTAAATTTTAAAAAATATTCTCAATAAAACAAATTTAGGAACTAAATTTGAGCAAGAGGAAAAAAAGTTTTTGCTTAAAAAATATATATCCAATTTTTCCCATTGTGCGATGATTGACAAAAATTTATAATCAACCTTAAGACAGACGGTGAAATGTATCTGTCCCACTCCTAAGGTATTATTGCTAAAAGTATTTTTTTCAATAAAAAAACAGAAGCAGGAGAAAACCTTTACGAAATGTTTTAATAAGTAATATAACCAAAGAGGTTTTATTTAATAATAAAAATATGTAAAATGCAATTTGACATTTCAAAAGAGATAAACTGTAGGAAAGAACAGTATAATAATGTAACACAGTATAATGTAATTAAACCCTCGTTACGATGTTAATAGGAATTTTCATAATAGCATCTGAATGTGAAATATTGTTAATTTTTAAAAAAGGGCTCAGCGCAAACATAAATTTGACATGTTGATGATTCTATTGTTGGCTGTTAGTTGTTATTGAAGTGATGAAATGGTCAGGGGTGCAGTCAGGTTTTTTTTTTTTTTTTTACTTTGTACTATTATTTATTCTTTTTCTTTTTCATTTTAAAATTATTTTTATTACTTTATTTTTTAAATGCTTGTATCATCTTGGTCAAATCCAATTTTTTGTTACTTTAGCCCTGATGAAGACCTGCAAGGCAGGTCGAAACGTCGGCACGACAATATAAAGTTTTCCATTAAAAACTGACTGCACCCCTGACTATTTCATCACTTCAATAAATTTGACACTTTATTATTATTATTATTTTTTTTTTTTGATAAATAACTTATTATATTAAACAATACTTATTTAGTTACTTTAAAAAAAATGAATAGAGTCCACTGGTTAAAACAAAAACGGCATCGTAGTATATTCACATCCAAAGGGCGCGAACGTACCGTATGACATATGGACCCCAAATACACTAAAATCAGCAAGAGCACACTACTCTTTGGTACTGGTAACAAATTTTCTATTTCATCCTGCTTCTAGGTGTCCTATAAAAATAAGATATTGCCCGAGACTTCTAGTCCAGTTGATAAACATATTGTAGAGTGCATGAAATATGAGGAAATTTTTGACTTCAGAGCTTCGCTGGAAGTAGATAGAAGGTAAGTCCCCGCCCCTGGAGGTGAGCTAACGGTGGGAGGAGGGGAGAAGTTCCCATTTTAGAGTTTTTTTATCATATCTCCAAAACAGTGGAATCTAGAAAAATATGTTACTAATAAAAATTAAAGCATATTAAATTTCCAATATTATAGGTCTAGTACATATTTGTCGAAATTCCAATTGTGTTCAAGATATACGTTATTAAAAATTGGTAATTTTAGAGAAAAAAACATTTACTTCACTTCTTGTCAAACATTTTCTTCTAATGTCTTACACTATCCTTTTCAGAAAAAATGTTAATTTTTTACAAAAAATTACCGATTTTTAATAATTTATATTTTGACAACCGTTGAAAGTTTGACAAATATGTATAAAACCAAATTTAAAGGAAATTTAATTATCTTTAATTTTGGATTAAAACATATTTTTTTTTAGATTTTACCGTTTACAAGATATAATCGAAAAACTCAAGCTTCTCCCTTCCCCCCCACCGTTATTACACCCCCCAGTGGCGGGTATGCTACTTCTATCTTCAGCAAATAAACTATTAGGTAATAAACAATAATCATTTATATCAACTATTCCTAACGAATCTATAAAGTCAAAAATGATCGCATATTGCATGCACTCTACAATGTGTTTATTGACTGGACTATTTGTCAAATAAGTTAGTTCTAATAACTGTTTTGGTTACCTACCAACCAATAACGGCATTGATTATTACCTTCTGTTTTTGTAGTATTATTATTAGTTCAATTTTTTGTATTAAGTTATTGTGTAAACAAATCAATGATTATCATTTATTACCCAATAGTTTTTTTACTGAAGATAGAAGTAGCATACCCGCCACTGGGGGGTGTACCCACGGAATATGCGATCATTTTTGACTTCATAGATTCGTTAGAAATAGTTGGAAGGTAAACATACTGAAAGTCCCCGCCCCTGGGGGGTAAGCTAAAAGGGGGGGGGGAAGGGGAGAAGGTCCTAATTTTGTTTTACGATTATATCTCGAAAACGGTGAACCCTAGAAAAATATATTGCAGATCAAAGTTAAAGTTCAATTAATTTCCTATAAAATTAATTATATACGTATTCGTAGAAATTCTAACGGTTTTCGACTTATACGTTATTAAATTTTTAGTCAATTTTAGAAATAAGAAAAATGTTTACCTCACTTTTTGTTAAACATTTGGAGCAAATACCAGAAATGTATATATGAAATTAAAGCAAATTTAATGCTCTACGATTTTGATCCTTACACTTTTTCTGAGAAACGGTTGTGTAACGTAATAGAAGCAAGAGTTTGCCAAAAAGTCAGGTGACATTTGTTTTTTCCCGAAGATCACCGATTTCCAATAACGTATATCTCGTAAACGGTTAGAATTACGACAAATTTATATATAATAAATTTTATAGTAAATTTAATTAGCTTTTATGTTTATTTGAAACATATCTTTCTAGAGTAAACAGTTTTCGAGTTATTATGGATAAACCAAAAAATGGAACTTCTCCCCTCCCCCCCACCGTTAGTTCACTCCCCCCCCCCAGGGGCGGGGACTTTTATTATGTTTACCTTCCAACTATTCCTAACGAATCAATGATGTAAAAAATTATGGCATATTCCATGCACTCTACACCCCTATACTGGACTAAAATAATATATATGGCAGCGGGGACTTTTAGAATGTTTATCTTCTAACTACTCCTAACAAAGCTATGAAGTAAAAAATTGTCGCATATTTCATGCACTCTACGGCCCTCATCTCAACACTAATTGACTGGACTATTTGAATGTCGTTTTACAATTAGGAAAAGTATTACCCACTGACCTATAAAGACGTAAATGGAACATGGAATTATTAATGGTTTTTAAATGAAGATTCCTTATTTAGTAGAAAATAGCAGAGTATTTCTAAGTACATGGAGTTTTTCTTGTCCACTCTAACCTTTGATAAAAATAACAATTTTTTTTTTTCTATGTGTTAAGAGTTCCTTTCAAAACGTTGCGCGGGATTTTCAAACGTCATTTTACAAGTGGGATAAATCTGTACCTTGGAGGAATAGAACACAGTCACATTTTCGTAACTTTACGAAAGAGCAGTTTGAATTGGTTTAATTTTTAAAAAGGGTTCATTTCCGTGTCTGATTATTAAATTTGTGTGTAACTTATCTTACAATAATTGGTCTAGAATATAGTACTATATACCAGTTAGGGTGTATAGGGGAATGATATACATCTTAATTCCTAACTTAATCCCAAACAAACCACCGAATGTACATAAAGAGGATTGCTGAACAATAAATTTATTCTTTTTCCAGTACTCGTGAGTGTTATTTAGCTCCCTAATTTCCTTTTTTTTTTATGTTTTTCTTCTGGGCGAACTTAACTTACCTCTAGGTAAAGGGGAAAAAGATAAACAAGAGTAAGTAGTAATGTATTTTTGGTAAAAAAAAAAATGGACAGTCTTCTATATTTCCAAAGCCAAGAAATATCACCTTATGTCCAATAAAGGGATAAAAGGTCGTTCCAAAAGAAAAAAAATAAAGTCTTATACCGATGGAAAATATTTCCGAACGAACCCTAATCAGCTGAAGACCCATTTATGATAAATCAATCGACCTCGCCCGAGGTGACGATGTGCCCTAATATGATGTGGTTAGATCGCCGTGCTCCCCCGGACCTGGCTTACTGACACCAATTGTTGATTGGTTACTAATATCGCGCCGATATGGAACGTGTGTCTGGGGCCACGGTGGTGAAGATTTAGGTCTTCAACCACAAAGAATGAAAAGATTATTTTTTTATAATCTGGCCAGAGACGGCAAACAGTCAACATCTCGTTACTCTTTTTCTTAACTTCTTTATTTTGTGTTAGTTTTCTTAGTTTTTTTTGTTGTTATTCTATCTACATATTTATCTATCTAATTAGTGAAGTGTCGCATCGTAACCCAGTACGATTACTTCATAATAATAGAAAAAAACGGAGTATTTAGTTCACTCACCCGGAGCAAGCGGCTAATCCTCACAGTATTACGTACCTGCCTACTACTGCCGTAAGTAAATAAACAGTCATTCACCTTCATATTTACCGAATCAGCTGATAGAACTAAATTACGTCAAAATGGTTCAATGCGCGAAGTGTGAAAATTCAATTTCCAGAGACGAAAAAAAATAGTTTACTTTGCTCAAAATGTAAAGGGATTTTCCACGGCAGATGTTTTAACCTCTTAGACAAAGACATTGAAGCGGTGAAAAACTCCAAAAAACCATGGTTTTGTCACATTTGTGACACTAAAAAGGTAAATTCAAGCACAGAAAAACCCTCGGAGCCATCCGGTTCCGAGATACTAGCTGCTGTTAATACTGTAAACGAGGAAGTTAAATCCCTAAAAACCTCACTTGATAAATACGGTGACTTGAGTTTCGAATTGAGTGAGAGACTAGCAAAAATCGAAGCTCATCTAGAGGGGCAGACAAAAAACGTATTGAAGAGTTGGTCGATGAGAATCGTAATTTAAAATCAAAAGTTGGCCTGCTCGAAATCAGGATAAATAAGGCAGAACAGGGACTTTTGAATAAATCAATGGAAATTCGGGGCATCCCGGTACGCCCAGGAGAGACCCCCACGGCATTAGTTACAAGTATTGGTGCTGGTCTCGGCATCAAACTTAACATAGAAGATCTCGACCTAGTGGAGCGCCGGAGGCCCAGGAAGGATGATGCGCGACCACCGCCTGTAATCGCACGATTCGTCAGGCAGTCTCTGAGGGACGATCTAATACAGAGGAGAAAAGTCAAGAGGGACTTCTCGACGCGCGATATCGGCTGGCAGGAGAATGACTCCCACCGGATATATCTTAGCGAGGAGATGACCCCGACCAACAGGCATCTGTATTGGCTCGCCCGTCAGAAGAGATCAGCCGGGAAATTAAAATATGTTTGGTTCTCGGGAGGGCGTGTGCGGTGCCGTAAAGAAGACGGCCATCCAGTAATCTTCATAGACCAGCCTCAGGACCTGGATGTCTTCGCCTGACCTTCAGGAATTCTTTTCCTAGCTGCACTTCCTTGGTCTACACCCTTTGCTAATGAAACCAGTGTACTCGTTATTTTTATTTGTTTTTCCATTATTTATCCTTGCCAGATTAGTTTTCAGTTTTTAATTTATTGGTGTCACCATGATATTACTTTTAATCAGTTAACGCTCATTTTCCTTTACTATTTTCACTTGTTTATGTTTCTTTATCTTTTATTTTATTTATTTATTTTTTCATCTCTTCTTAACCAACTCATCGCCCTTTCGTTCCATACTATCCTCATATATTCACCTGCTACTACTTTTATTTTCCATTATTATAAATATTTCTACTTCTATATATACTTTGTATATATCATTTTACTTTGTTCTTATTATCGATATGTTTTTTTTCTTCTTAGCGTTTACTACTGTTTCTCATTATCAGCGTCATCCTTTTACCTACTGTCCTATGTTTCCCTAACTCCTTCCCATTATGACTAACATCCTAACCGCCTGTCACATAAACTCACAATCCCTACCAGCCCATTACGATGGTTTCCTAGAATTTTTCACCCAAAATTTTTACCACATCATTGCAGTCTCTGAAACCTGGCTTAAACCCTACATACCTTCTTCCTCGGTTTCTCTCCCTAACTACTCCATCATTCGTCATGACCGGGTTAACCGGACCGGTGGTGGAGTGGCGCTATACGTCCATGATTGCCTGAAGTCTCGAGTCCTTTTTCATTCACCTCCTTCAAATCTCCCTAACATTGAGTCCTTATTTGTTGAAATATCCATTAATGCCCATTCTCTCCTGTATGTAGTGGTTTACCGTCCTCCACATGTTCCTTTTGACCAATCATTCGAATCTAACCTTTACCACTATGTCCCTCTCTACTCCAATATAATCATCTCCGGTGACCTAAATACCAATCTCCTGTCTGACTCCTATGACAAAATCTACCTTGAAAACCTTTTTTTTTCCCTCCACCTTTTCATTGTACCATTCAATACCACCCACCACTCCCGCGGGTCCGACACATGGTTGGACCTGCATGTCATAGATTCTCCAAAAAATCTTCTTTCCTCAAGTCAACGACCTGTTTCATTCCTATCCTCTCATGACCTGATACAAATATCATATGATATCCCAACACCTCGTTTCCTTCCTAAAACAATATCCTTCCATAACATAGACTCCCTCTCCCGAGATATGATTTTATCCGATCTCGAAGCCATAGATTGGAATCCAATTTACTCCTGCTCCTCAATTGATACCATGGTTGAATTACTCACCACCAATCTCCTATCTATCCTTGATACCCATGCTCCTCTTAAAACCTCAACATTTCGCCGGCGTCGCCCTGCTCCTTGGATGAACCAACACATTAAAGATTTACAAAGAAGACGCGAGGCTGCCCGGAGACGCTTCAGGCGAACAAGGATTGAAGATGACTATCAAGCGTTTAAGTTTCTTAGAAATTTAACTCAATCCACGATCCGGCGAACTAAATCCAATTTCTTCCACGAAGCCCTTTCATCTGCACCCGATCCTAAATCCAAATGGCTGCTCCTCCGCAAACTTTCCTTGTGTGATCCTCCTAGTTCCTCTCCCTCGGGAGACCTTCCTGTCACTCCGGATGAGTTAAACTCCTATTTCGTTTCTTCCACTTCATCTGCCCCTTCTAGACCCTCCCAGTCCTTACCTCCGCCAGCATTTAACGACAATAATTTTTACTTTTCTTATATCACCCCCTCTGATCTAATTACCTCTATTATGAAGTCTCAATCCAACTCATCTGGTATAGACAACATTCCTGTTAAATTATTGAAATTATGCCTTCCTGAAATCCTTCCGGTTCTCCTCTTTATATACAATTTTTCCCTTCAAAACTCAGTATTTCCCACTTCCTGGAAAAAGGCCTTAATTCATCCCATCAACAAGAACCCAAACCCTATATCCCCAAAGGACTACCGCCCTATATCCATACTTTCCAACCTTTCTAAGCCCCTAGAAAGATTGGTGCAATCCCAAATTTCCAATTTCCTAGAACATTCCAAGTTACACGATCCCTTCCAATCTGGTTTCCGTCCCGGCTTCTCAACACAATCCGCACTCATTAAAATTATCACTGACATCCAAACAGCGATGGACAAAAAAGAACTGACCATCCTGATCCTCCTTGATTTCTCTAAAGCATTCGATTCCTTAGACCATAATATCCTTTTTTCCAAATTGAAATCATTGAACTTTTCCTACAGCTCCCTCCTTTGGTTTCAATCTTTCCTTTCCGACCGCACCCAAGCAGTTGCCACTGCTAACCAAGGCCTATCCTCTTTCCTCACTCTACAGTCAGGAGTAGCTCAAGGTTCGAGCATTTCCCCTCTACTGTTTAATTCCTACATCAATGATCTTCCCCATTCAATTCACCATTGTTCCCACCATCTTTATGCCGATGACTTCCAAATTTACTTCTCCTTTCCTCCATCCGAAATGTTAGCTGCGTTTGCCAAAATTCAGGAAGACCTAGACGAAACCTGTGCCTGGGCAAATCTGAACAAATTAACGTTAAACGCAGCTAAAACTCAAGCAATTGCCATAGGATCACACTCCCTTCTCCATTCAAATGCCAACTTTCCCACATTATTCCTTAATGGTCATCCAATAACTTTCCATTCCTCTGTTAAAAATTTAGGCTTAACCATTGATCAAACCCTCTCCTGGAAATCCCATATTGCACAAATCTCCCGAAGGTCAATCGGTATCCTAAAACTATTTCACCGCTCCCGTCACCTCCTTCCCCTACCCACACGCAAACTTCTAGTATGCTCCCTTATCTTCCCCAATTTGACTATTGTTGCGTGATATATGACGGGCTCTCGATGGTTCTTGAGGACAGATTAAAACGCATCATGAATTGCTTCATTAGGTTTGTCTTCGGAACATCGAGACGTTCCCATGTTTCGCATCTCTATACTGAGTTAAATTGGCTTTTCCCCTCCTTCCGCAGAAAATACTTTCTAGGCTCCTACCTATTCCAAGTTATCAACACCCGTCACCCTCCCTTTATTTACAGTAACCTGAAATTCAAGTCTGCTATCAAATCACTGCATACAAGATCTCGTCTTTCCGATCTCTATACTCCATCCCACAGAAGTACTGCATTCCAACGTTCCTTCCTTGTCCGATCCTCTAATCTTTGGAATTCCCTCCCCCCCTGTATCCGCAATGCTTCCTCCCTTGGAACATTCAAAACACTACTCTTTCACCATCTTCTTTCCCTCCAACCCGACGCTCTCTAATTATAAGGATATATGTACTATGTATGTAATTGGCTAATTTATTTATTAAGACCGTCAGACATAAAACATTAGCAAAAATTATAGTTTAACTATGATAATGTTTTGATTTCTTGTAATGCTAATTTTGGTGTTTCTATCTTTTATTTTTCTTTAAGGTTCTGTTTGTTTTTTCCTCTTCTGCAATTTTGTGTACAATATTAACCTCTTTTTTGTATATTTATCTTTTCACTCTCTTTTTATTAATAGTTTTTTCTTTCTCTAGTTTTTCTCTGTATTTTTTTTTCATACCAATTTGTATTTAATTTTACCTAAGTTGTTTTATTTTTAAAAGCCTCTCGGCCAGTTTATGATCTTACTTTGTGATATTCAATGTTATTCTTAAGGGACTTTGTCCCAGAATAAAGTTTTCTTTCTATTCTATTCTATTATTCGAATCGTATATGCTAATAACAGTCAGCTTTTAATATTCAATAAACACATTAAGATTTCATTTATGATGTAACTGATTGAAGTACCATGAACTATGCTACTTAATTTTATAAGAAATTAAGCATAAGATATAATTAACTAAACTGCTTGCCGACAATACTATACAAAAATATGGGTTTCAAACGTGTTTTTTTTTTCATTTAGCGACAAACATTCTCGAATTTAGGAGAAACAGAGTCAAAAGAAGAGCTTAACTTCTCACTACTCCTACTCTTATAATATAAAACTATCAAACTGCACGAAACGCTCTCGCGTTTCCCTAAGCCGTATCGCTTTTGAACAACTAGTCACCGGTAGAACATGCTCCAAATTCGAAAAAAAAAAAAAAAAAAAAAAAAAAAAAAAAAAATTTACATATTAAAACAGATTTATTATTAATGAAGCCTCTTGTTCGATAATAAAATGTTTTATTAAATTATGTTTTATGTGAGACCTGAAAAATTGTTTACCAAATCGATTTTTTGATTGGGAATACCTGTAATTTTATTAAAAGAGTCAATAGAAACATTTCATTTCCTGGAACTACCAGCGAGATGATAATCATATCAAATTAATTATTATTAAACAAGCAAACACACTCATTCAACCTGCGTATTTACAAAAGACTAATGGAAAAACCCATCTAGCTATTATTACTTCCTAAGAGAAATAAACAAGTCTAATTTCATTTACAATACAACTTTTAGTTTGTACTAAGTCGTTCATTTTATTTATTAATGTTTCTTTATACTTATTTAATGTATTTGTTTTATTATGATATGCAAGGATAGACTGAATGCACATGCATGAAAAATGACAAGCACATGCTGTGAACTTTGAAGTTTATTAGATGCATTTTGGAACCTCTAGAGTCTAGACGCTCACATGTGTCTTATCTTTATACCGATATAAAGTGGATCTCCCCTTCCTTCTATTATTATATGTATATATTTTGTTTATTTATGTTATTTTAATGTAAACTTGTATTTACTTTTAATTATCCTATTTTATTATAAAATCTCCAGGCCAGATATGATTCATTTTTTGTCATGGAAATGTTATATTATAATATAATTTATTATATATATATATATATATATATATATATATATATATATATCTACTCTATATATTGAAGTACTATATTCTAAGTTAGAAACAAGATAAGCCATTTTAGTTACTGTCCTCTACAGACCGTAGTTCCCATCCTAATTATCAAGTTTCAGACACTTTGGGATCTGCGCAATTACCATACTGATACAACTGTCAACTTCGTAATATCTGCGATGGTCCTTAAAATATCACTAAAGTATTTTTTTTTTTGTATTGAAAAACATATATTCATTATGAACAAATGAAATCTTATAAACTAAAAAATCAAGAGAATGGGGGCAATACATAAAACATGTTTATATTCTGCACATAATCTAGACATGAACATTACGGATCAACATAATAAAAAAAAAGATTTATGAGTATTAAATTTTCATGTAAATAAAAAGCACAATTGCTTATGATTATGAAAAAAGTATAAAGTCGGAACTACAGGTACCCTCATATCTCATACTGGTATTCTGAACTTACTGATTAAATTGTCATTTCAGATGGCATATATATATATATATATATATATATATATATATATATATATATATATATATATATATATATATACTTCAATTATTAATAACCTATCGTTTCGGATGGCACTTAGCTATGAAATATTAAAAAATGAAATTACGTCATTAGGAGGAACAAATGTGTTTTTTTTTTGTTCTGTTTTTTCAACAATTTCTTTTTTTAAAAACAATCTTAAAAGAAGTCAGAGAAGCATTGCGGATCGAAATGGGTATGAAATTCCAAAATAAAGCTGCACGATTAATAAAGGATTTTTCAAATGAAGCAGTTCGATAAGAAGGGATATACAAATATATAGGCTGAGATCTGGTGTTCAGAAGATGAATGGAAGAACGAAGGGCAAGGATGTCGTATATGTACGAAGGTTTTTCGTATTTTTCGTATACGCACAAGGTATTGTCGAAAACTTGAATAAAGCCACCGTAAATCAGAATACCAGCATGTAATGTGAGAATGACTGGGGATCCCAAAAATGAATCTTATAAACGAACTCAATAATTTTTTCAGCTTCATTTTAAGCTTGCCAGACAGTCCTCCGTTTACATCTAACAATTGACGGGTATTGCGAGGGAAAGATTCACGGAATCTTAGGAGCTGTTTGAGGATGTAGATTGTTTTTTTAGGTAATTTGGGAAATATGGTTATTCCAAGACAGATGTATTCAGATGTTTGTTTTTCTGGTGGTCCAATTGTAATAATTATACTACTGCCAAGTACCCTAAAATATTTAGTGAGAATAAAAAAATTAACGTTGAGAACAATTAGTGTTTTCTTTAGTTCTTATTCATCAAGTAAATTTATCGGTATCAGACAAATTTAAGAACCTTTTCATTATTTTGCAATGAGACACAGGTTTATATAAATTTATTATGTGTCAAGTATATGCACAAACTATTAGCTTCTGTTTTTAGTAATTCAAAGATTAATTTGAGGCGAGTTATATTTTCTTACATTTTTCTTTTATCAACAGCATTGCAATAAATATGGATGCTAGGGAATCTTTGAAGTTTAATTTATTTTTGAATTCTCGAAAACATTTTTTTCAACCCTGACCGATCCTCAAGATACTTTGTATCTACCCCCTTTATTATTATTATTGACGTTTTTCTTCGTTTGCGAAACCAAGCGTGTTGTTGAGATAGACACCTAAGTTACATAAAGACGATAAGCTCTTACAAATGATTTAATATTGTATTTTATATAATAATATAGGTAATAGCTAGTAGAAAAGTAGATTAATATCTAGTACATTTAGCGGTTAATAAATAAGAAAAAAATCTAATCGTTCTTTACCTAGTTAAGATGTCTTCTATTATAAATAACTAACAAACGCTAGTAATTGGAGCTGAGAGGGCATTAAATTAATGGGAAAGGCCAGAGTTTGGTTCATAGCTCTCATGGCAACACAGCTATCGACTGAGGAAGAATCGATGACACCAAATAGCAGAACATCCCTGTCTTCGCTATCATCAATTGAATAATACCTTTTTTTAATTTCGGCCCAACCTTTATTCCCAAAGCATAAAAGAAATCGCTTTTATTTTATTTTTGTATCAACAATTTTCGGTTTAATTTTGCTCTTATTTCATATAAATAAACGTATCCCCTTGAATAAATGAATAGTTCGCCAAAATCATAGAATGGTACAATATGTATGTAAAACGTGGTCAAGGGTAAACGAGGAACTTACTCGAAAAAAAGAACGTACCCTTTTCAGGGGAAGACATATTTGATTTACCTATGGACATTTCATGAAAAATTTAACGAATCAATATGATATTACTTCGAGATATACTCAATATTCAAAGCTATTCTAAAGGTAGAGTTCACAAAAAATTTGGATCCAGTACGGATAAGGAACCGATTCTAAAAGAAGACCACAAATCAATAAGAACTCTTTTATTTAAAAATAAAAGTTATAGTTCAATAAAAAAAATACACTTTAAATTAAAACAAAATATGATTAGGTTAAAATTATATATTATATTACAAGTTTCATGGTCAACCAGTAGTTAGTGTCTCGGATTCTAAAACTATGAGTCCGCTCTGGAGTGGATTGATGTTTTCCTGCGATGTAGTTAGTTAAAAAAAAAAAAAATAAGAAAGAAAAAAAAAGTATTTATATATATTCAATCCTTTAAAAATCGTTTCATTTTACGAACTATGTTTTATGCCACTGTACTATACATTTCCTTATTGTCGCATAGAATTTACAAAAAAACACTTTAAAGACTGATTATTCAGAAAACAAAAAACTTGTGTATCTTAAATATTCTAAAAGAATATTTTTTATAAAATACAACCATGAGATGAAGAGATTCATTTTAGATACGGAGTTATGCCTCATTTAAGATTAACGAAATGAAGCTTGAAATCTTGTGTTTTCTTTCAGTATTACTTAGAAAACAAAAAAAAAAATCCTCGAAGTTTATTTATTTGAAAAAAAGAGTGAGGTAGAAAAACAAAACATCCTAAATATGGTTTTCAATATACACCGATAGGTAAAAAAAAATCCACCTAGTTGATTTTTCTATTTTCTGGGATATAAGTTTCATTTCAATTAAGATGCTTACTTCCCCATATAATTTGATCAGGGTATATATTAGGATTCTTAAAAGTATTAATTAAACAAAACCAACCACTATTTAAAAAACCATGCAATTTTAAATTTACAAAATTTTAAATTAATAAGGTTTACACCTACCTTCTGAGTTTATTACCCCTTGTATTCGATGAGGTATAGGTTTGATTTTGTTTTGAATAAATTATTAAGGGATATGCTCCATATAATAGAAAACTGAAAAATTATATTAAAATTAAATTTCGTAACTTTATTTATTTTTTTATTAAATTTAAATGCTCCTTTAATTTATTTAATTTTTATTTTTTGGAATCCTAACATAATTCACAATCACTGGTTAAAGAATGTGGGGATGTGACCACCTAAATCATAATAAATTTATAAGCTGATAAAATTAAAAAATCAATTAGGTGGAAGTTTTTATCAGTTATTATATATATGGTCTTATGAATAGTGTGTTAAGTGCAAAAATCTTAGTTGATTAAAAACACTCATTGAAAGATTGGATTTTTTCCCAAAATCGACAAATTGATTAAATCTTATTTTTAATAATTATTGTTCATATTTGTGGCCGATTGGAGTAATTACTTAATAAAAGTTAAAAAAAAAAGGACTTAAAATTTTTCAAAAATTGTTTGTCATCCTGATTTTTATGTTTTCATTTTTTTTTACAAGAAGACTAAAAGATGTCCATCGTTACCGACTACACTAATATTTACTAGTAAAAAGTTCAAAGCTTTCAATAAACTACAAAATAATTACATACACGACAGCAATTAGACCCATTTGGAGTTTAGCTTTGGGGCTCCGCTGAACATTCCAACTCTTCTAGTATCCAACCCTTACAATCCAAAATCCTCCTTATTATGTTATAAAAAAGCTTATCCATTAAGACCTTAATGTCCCATATGTTGCTGATTTGGTCCAGAACATATACCTATCCTTTCAAAGCAAAATCCATACCCTCCTGAATTAGTCTCCCAACTTGCCTCACACTCCATTCCGGATAATCCTTCAAGAAGTCTGAAAAGAAGATGGCCAAGAGGCCAATGTAAAATGTAGAATTATGTTTTATTTTAATTGCTGTAAATGTTCATTTTTATAAAAAATTGTATAAACATAATTGTGTATTGGGAAGATTGTGAGAAAAGTGGGTGATAATAAATTATTTCTTTAAATAGTTGTTACTTAAAGGATTATAAAAAATCGATGTTATATCTAGAATGTAAAAAGTTATTATAAAAAGGAATATATAAACGCTAATTTTTCTTGAGTAAATTTTAATTAGCTTCCTCAAGTTCGCTTTCATCTTCGTCAGCGTAAATGTCCGGTCCAACATCTGAATCGAATTCGGAGTAAAATATCCTAAATATTGGACTTCTAAAAGGGATTAAATCCATAAGATCTTTCTTAAGCAGTGGCTCTAATACTATGTTCACATGCACAAGTTCAAATTTCGATTTCCAACCCATGATTCACAAAGGGATACTAATGTTTGTAATATGATAACAAACATAACTAAGTCGATTAGGCACAAATGAAGATAGAAAGATGAGATTATTGGTACCATTAAACCATAATCCACCATATAGCATTTGACACATTTTTCGCAGGAATATTGGATATTTCAAAATAAAGACGTTCATATCCATACGTGGTATAGAGATTTCCATATTTAGATCTTCTGTTAAATCCTTCAATTACTAGACAACTACAAAACCTGAGTAGATTTCAAGAAGAGTACGCCTTATGTTAAAATGTTTAAATTATCAATCTGAGAGAGGCTTGAGAATCGGCGGGATGCAAGCAAGATAGGATTTGGGAAGTGGTGTGTAAGATCTGCTCCTATCTGGCCAGGCAGTACAGAGCATTATCTACCAGTTGGAGCTCTGGGATCAGTTAGTAGTTAGCAGTTGGCATATTACTAACTGTTTAGCAGCTCTAGATCTTAATATATATAATAAAGAGAAGCTTATTCTAGTAATAATGAAATGCTTAATTTATAAATAGATTTAACATTAAATACAACTGCAAAATAATTATTGAGATCGTATTGCTTATGAGTATTTTCTTCTTAATCTTTCCCCTTATAGAATCTTATTTCCATTACAGAAAATATTGAAAATGAAACACTTCACTGAGCCATGTTTAGATTTTTTATTTTTAATGTTATTTCATTTTAGCCATTCTTAAAGATTGTTTATTCAGAAAAAAAAAATGTTTGATTTAAAAACTACATATATTAAAATATATACATACTAAATTCTGCATCATTCAAAGCAATAATGATCGCAAAGAGTCTACTCATACAAGTCTAAAAAAAATTAAATACGAAACCAAAATTAGAAAATAATACAAGCTTACTATATAAATGATTTAAAGTAAAAATGGAGAATGAAAAAGAATATCTGTCCGATAAGTCCACTTGTTGAAAAGTGTTAAGATATCCCCCTCAAATACGCTAAACAAATCTGCTTCTAAAAAAGTTAGTTAACAGTTTTGAAATTTAATATCAATTTTCGTAAAAATGGTTTACAAATAAATAAATGGTATGAAGAGTTTGAACCGTGTTGAAATATTTTTTTTAATCTATCAACTAGCCTCTTTTTTACAACTATTCAGATTGTAAAATAGAATCTTACAAGTTATAATTTTAAATTGTAAATAAATAATGACTATTTATTCATGACAACAACTGGTATGTCAAAAATCATTAGTGAAGCATGGTGAAATTTAGTTCGTATAATACACAATTATTTTATTTATTGTATCAATATTAATTATAAAAATACTGTGGTTACTTTAGTAAACTATAAATGGTGACTTTACAAACAAATAAAAATGACTAAAAATATCAAACTTCTGACTTTGCATAGAAGTTTACTCGAATTCACGATATGGCTTAAATTGGAGCATTGATCGTTTTTATCGTCATATTTTCCAATATTTGTTTACAGCAGTTATAAAGCTGAAGTTGGATAGACAAAGCACGATAAATTGCCATATATCTGGATGATAAATAGGGTTGTGCAATAAAATATATTTGCGTAACAGATGGCCTAGAAACAGCTTTGACCTTATCGAGTATTGAACAATCGCCGCTTCCTCACATGCCCTAAGCTCGTTTTTCTATTTTCATCGACTTATTTTATTTTCTATGACACTATTATTTTACATATATATTTAACGTAATGATGATGATATATTTTTAATCATGCTCAATCGTCGTCTGAAGAAAAAAACCTCAAAATCAAAGGCTGACTTTTCTTATTTATCTCAATTCGTCCTTTGGAAAACGACACAATTTAATCAATTTTCAAAAGGGCAACATTAGATAGCCGCGAGGAAGAGACCTTCGGAAGTCAAAAATCGTTAGATCGCGCAGATACGAAAATAAAACGCTTCAGTGGATTTGGAATTTATTAAATTATAACGCTAATGAAGATAACCAATGGACTTTCTTTCTTGCTTTAGTTGTTCTACGTATGAGCAATAAATTTAAATTTAATAAACCAAAATAATGAAAATATGTATGATTGATGTGAACAACAATCCTATGGATTTAGAGACCTAACATATGAATTAACATGAAAACAAGGTAGTGACGCTCTAGTAAAAAAAAATAAAATAAATAATTAAAAAAATTTAAAAAAATTGAGATAAAAGGGATAGATGCAAGATTATACTTATGATCATTAGCACATAAGTAGGGAATCTTCGTGTCTTGAAGTTAACCTTAGTTTTTTAATGGTTATTTTAATTTTATAAATACAGCAAACGGGGTCTAATTTGATGTAGGTTTTGCACATTTTGCATTGCAAAATGATTGTTTTCTGTAGATATTTTAAATGATCTCGGACTAATTGATAGACAACTCAGCTTTGAATTTCCCCATAAAAGTGATTCACTATCTTCAATACGAGGGAGGGGTCGAGATATTTTTAAGAAAGGGCTACTTTGAACAGGGCTGAATTTCGTCTCATAAAACGCTTGTCCTCGGAGTCTTTTTTTTAATTTAACTCTTTTAATTATTAAATTTCTCCACTGGATTTTTTTTTTTGTACTTAATTTTATTCACTGTATTTGTTGTATTGTTTGAGGTTCTTTATTTATTTATATTCTCTTTCACTTTATTTATTGTATTATTTATTACAACAAGGTTATGCATTTATTAATTATTTTCTTTTTATTTCATTTATTCTCATAGTATATATTGTGTGAATGGATCCATAAAGTCATCCTATTACTTATTGACCTCTTTGAGGCAGATTGTAATACTTTGTCAATAAAAGATTTTATTTTATTATTAATTATAAAATTTTTTGCATGGGTATTTTTATTTATTAACCATCTTCTAAACAAAAATGTTTATTCAAATCTGTGGCTAGCCACAGCTTGGATATAGTCCAGTTTGTACTAAAATGTCGTACCATGATTTTCGTTTTATGAGTTTAAACTTGGGTGAAACAGGGTCCAAACGGACAGAAACATTAAGGACATGGAGTGCGTGCACTGTTTAACGGTGCTTAAAAAAAAAGAGAGAGAGATTTCAGCGTTGATGGCTAGAAGGGGCGTGTATGGACTACGTCCGTTGACGAAGATTTTTAGAGATATTTTGTCTAAGAAAACTCCAGAACAACTCAATTCTCATTGCTGACAAACTCTAGGCCATTGGAAAGGTAAAAAGCTCAAAGCTTGGGTACCTTATCCATCCATTGACCACCAAAGTCTCACGTATGACCTCACAAATATTATTAAAACTTGGTTATGAGAATTTGCCTTATCCAAACTACTCTTCAGACCTAAAGCTGACCGAATTCTTTTATTTTTTGAAAACTGAAAAATTTTATAATTAAAATTGAATATGTGTTTTCTTAGAATTTGGTAATAGTATAGACAAGAGAAAAAATATTAACTCGTTAGTATATACCTGCCATTTATCGAGAATAATAGAGAGTATTTTGATTAATAAAAAATGTTTTACAACATTATTTTTTGTTTCAAACCATAAACCTTAATTAACTTCCGGACAACCCAATAATATTTAATGTGAAACAAACTGAAATTTTCATGAAAATTATAATTTATAAGAATTTATCAAATTTTAACACTCATTGTTCACTGAATAATAAAAATGATAATACAGGGTTAGTTAAAATAGGCACAATGTTACAGTTATGGACATAAATGTTAAAATGTAATAAAGAAAATAAAACGAAAGAAAATTCAAAACGCGCTGTTCATGAAAAATATTCGCAAAGCCACACCAATCTAAATCTCCAATTAATTTAACCAGTTAGCCCTGGGCCAAGAATATATCACACTTTAATCTTTTAATCCAACTAGAATCACTCAAAATATTTTACGTTTATCTCATCTAAAAAATTGATCACATTTCGCCCTAAACGTATGTAAAAGCCGAAAGTTGTACAGTAAATATTTCCATCGTTATCGGCCGCAGAGAGAGAAATATTACTGGCGGGGACTGATTGGAAGCCACTTTTTATACTCACCTCTTCGTTATAATGCCCCTTAAATCTCAGTCACCAATTACGCCTAATTCTGATTTGGCGCTCAAATCAATCAGCATTGACAATGAAATAACAGTCATGCCACTTCTCATTTTCAATAAATTTAAACAATTACATCCAGTAAATTATATTTAAACAATGTTTAAATCAATTGATATACTACCAATAATGATCATCATAATAAAGTTCTTTATTTATTCTGGGACCTTAAGTCCCTTCAGAATAAAAAACTAAAAACCATAAAATTATCGTTCAGAGCCTTAAAATGAAATAATATTTTTATAAAAAATAAACAGACAATCATAAAATTAAAAAAAATAAATAAATAAAAAAAAATATATTAATAAAAAGTAAAAGAAAAATTTATGATCAGGATGACATCATCGCATCTCTAAAGAACAACAAGGCGGCAGGGGAGGACGGAGTGCTGGCCGAAATGTGGAAACTGACTGGGGACGATTTCAGAAAAGTAGTAATGGAACTGTTGATGGAAGTCTGGAGTGAGGAAAAGATCCCTGAAGACTGGAAATCAGCGTTGATCCATCCACTGCACAAAGAGGAGGACAAGACCGATGTGAACAACAACAGGGGGATTTCCCTGTTACCGGTTACCTACAAAATTTTCTCCAAAGCTCTACTGAACAGGCTGTACCCACAGGTGGACCCCAAGATCGGGGAGTACCAAGGAGGTTTCATGAAAAGAAGATCCTGTCAAGAACAAATCCTAAGTTTGAAACTACTGATAAAACGTTACAGAACTAGAAGCAGAAAGAACCTCTTTATATCTTTCGTAGACTTCAGGATGGCATATGACGCGGTGGATAGAGACACGTTACAGAAAGTACTAAGGAAGTACGGGGTGGATCAGAAAACTATGAAACTAATTGGGCTGACTTTGACCGGGACTTATTCGCAAGTAAAACATCAAGGGAAGCTCAGTAAACCGTTTCTGATAAAAACGGGTCTGAGACAAGGAGACGGTCTATCTTCAGTGCTCTTCAATGTGGTGCTAGACAAGGTCATGAAAGAGCTGTGGAGGGTCAATGGCGCGGGCGCAGTCCTGGGGACCAAGAATAGACATGTCAAGGTAAGATGCCTCGCGTACGCAGACGACCTCACCCTGTTGGCGGAATCGGAGGAAGAGGTGATCGCACAAGTGAAGGCCCTCTCAGAAATAGCGAGGAAAACTGGTCTGCAGATATCTTTCGAAAAGACGGAGCTGATGACCTCAGACTCTGGCTTCACCAAGAATAGGGTCGAGACCAAGTATGGATCAATAAAAGTAACCAAAAGTTTTAAATACCTGGGGGAAATCATAAACAGCAGTGCATCCGAAAAGGAAAGCTTCAAGGAAAGAGTCACAAAACTGGAAAGACTGAGTTTCGCCACCAGGAACCTTTACAACAAAAAAAACCTGTCAACCAAGGCCAAAGTAAGACACTACCACACAGTCGTCAAACCGGTGATTCTCTACGGGACGGAGACCTCGTGCCTCTCCAATCTAGAAAAGCTCCTGAAAATTGAGAGGAGGATCCTGAGAAGAATACATGTGCCCAGAAGAACACCAGAGGGTTACAGGTTAAAATCAAACAAAGAACTTTACAAGGTTACAACGGATCTGGAGTCGGACATCAGAATAAGGAGGTTAAGGTTTTATGAGCATATGGTGAGAATGAGCCCCGAAAGGTTGAACAACCAGATCTTCCAGGAGATCCGTGGTTATAAAGTCTCGACTGGGTATCTTAAGCAAATGAGACGTGATCTGAACCAGATAGGTCTGGGAGACCAGGACTGCCTCGATAGGGACGAGTACAGGAAGACATTGGCAGGGGCGAGGGTTCTTGTGGCGAGGAAACATTCCGGGAGGAGTCACGCATGGACTGAGGAGAGAAAGCTCAAACATTCAGAATTCATGAAAAACATGTGAAAGAAGAAGAAGCAGGCGAAGAGCAAAGAACAAGTGCTGCTCTCATGATATTCGAGTGGTCACAGGGGCCGTTCCGTAAAAAACAAAAAAAAAAAACATTAAAATAATTGTTTTTACTCAAACAAAAAGATTTTGTGAATATAAATTGATAATATTTTAAACAACTAAAGAGTAGCTTTTGACAGTTTTTGCAAGACAGGATCTGGGTGGATAGTAGGTAGTTGAAACTAGAAGTAGTATTTGAAAGTGGAAAGGGTAACTGAATGACGAATGTTGAGGGGGATGGAGTTTCAGAAAGAAGAGGATCGGATTACGAAATATATGTTTAAAGTTCAATGAATTGAACTAAATTTGTTGCAAATTTGATTTGATTTAATAATGAGTAGAACATAAAATGTGCTAAACGTAACGGCTTCCGTGTTAATTGATCAAACAGCTAAGAACATAGGATTTTCAACTCTTTCCCCCTCCCCCGCCCAAACCCAATGCTATTTCGAGGAATATTTTTTACCACATTTAGAGCTAAGAGTGATGAACAATTTCGACCAAACGTTCTTATTTTTGGAGTTCAAGGTTCATTGCAAATTTTCCTGCAATATTAAAACTGCACGTCATTCCAGACGACACCAACATTTACTAGACTGCTGGAAGATAAATATCATATTTATTTAGAGGACTACAATAAGAGTTATGAAGCTTTGGGGATCAAGCAATCAAATAATAACTATAGTTTGTAAGAACTGGATTCGGTAGGAATACATATTTGTTTTAATTAGAACCGAATTCGTTTTTCTTTTATTTCTCTGTAGTTCATTCCATTCTACTATTATTATTCTGATTTATATTATATCTTTTTCTTTGAAAAGATTTTCTTCACTATTCGAAGTTTCCTTCAACCAAACTTCTCCCTCAGCCGGTTCCTCCACTCCTCTCGATCCATTGCTCTTTCTTCCGATAGTCCTCGGCCAGGCATACTTTCAGCCACAACATATCTATGATGCGAGACTTAACTCTCTTTCTCCTACCCTCTAATTTCCAATCATAAGCTATTTTGTAGATGCTTTTATTATTCATTCTTTTAATATAGCCAAATCATCTCAATCTCCTTTCCTCCATTTCCTAGAGGATATTCCTCTTTACCACCATTTTTTCTCTTATAATCTCATTTCAGAGATTCTCAGATTCGTTGAATCCCTGAGATTCTAGCTGACCTCTTCCAACAATCCATTTCCACATTCAGGAATCTTTATTTTATATTATTATATTTTAATTTATATCTATTATATTTATCAAACATTTTCTTACATTTTGTTTTATTATACTTTACTTTCATTGGACAATTTACTTGTATGAATCTATTCATTGTCATCCTTATTACTTATTGCTCTTTAGTGAACCAGCGTGTAATATTTATTCAATAAAATAGTTATTAAAAAAAAAAAAAAAAAAAAAAAAAAAAAAAAAAAAAAAAAAAAAAACTTATCTTATTTTCCATTCGATTTGTAAAAATATTATGAGTTGAATTAAAATATGACTTTAAACTTCCTTAGCTAATCAAATGCATCGCTATATTTTTTATTCATTTTCTCTCAAAATCTTTGATGCGTCTTTGTAGTATACACTTTTAAGCCAGTTTTAGCAAATAGATAAAATTGCAGAACAAATATCATTAGTTTAATACTTTAAAATATCATTTTAAAAACAAAATTGCACAAACATACAGTTCTTCTTTTTATCACAAAGACATGGCTGATGAGATAGAGCAGAGTGGTCGAGAGTGAAGAAAGTGACCGAGCTCGGGGGGGCCTTGTGCTCTGCGGAGGCTGCCACTACTGACACCATTCAGTCTCTCTTGCACAACTGTCAATTGAAGGTTTTCGGTTAAAGATAGTTTTCTTATCGTATATGCTTTCTAGATGAATTTTTTCCCATGTAACTATAATTAATCCGATTGAAGCCAAATTTTTAGGGCTCCTAGAAGTCAAATGCGGTGGTCGCAGGATTTCTCCTTAATGAGATATCTCAAGTTATAGTCGACCTCGGTATTTTTTTTCCAAATCAGTTCATTAAAAATTAGAGTAAACCCACTGTTATATACATGGATAGAGAGCAGAATGCACGCTGATTCTAGTAATGACATTACTATTAATCGGTTGAACACAGCAAATATAATGGCCATTAGGAGCTGGTGATAAGATATTAGCTCCAAAAACGTTAACGTCCTCGAAAGGGTTAAAAAAAATAATAATTGATTTTGATAAAATATTACATATAAGAGGTTTTTGGAGCGTTGAATCGAGATTTTTGGCGATGAAAATGAAAAAAAAAAGAACCAAGGTACCTTTTTTTTTACGGTCTAGAGTGAGTGTTGTAGATGGAGAACGTCTTGAAGCCAGCCGTTCTTCAGATTAACCCTGAGAACCAGACAATATATTATTGCTTATCTGAAGTGGTATGTACTACAGCAAAGGCTGGGATGATCCGGGTGTGTCTCAACCACTGACTTCGTCCATGGTCTTGTCCGTCTTCTGCGACACCTCTCCATTCATCCAGCATCTACTTTCTCCTTCACAAGCCCCTTCAAGGGACCCCTTCATACTTAGATTAATTTTTTTAATTCTTTGTCCAAAATCTTCTTCGAGGAGTTTTCATTTAATTTACTGGCTAGCTTGGCAATAAAGTATAAAGTGGGTCCGGTCCTTTCAGATAGACTACAACCTAATTGGGTACTGTATATCTATTTCCCTGCAAAAACTAAAAACCTTTTCTATATATTAAGAACATTATTATTTATAATAATAATAAAAAATAATATATTTATTAATAATAATTATTATTTTATTACAATAATAGGAAAATCTTAAAATATTTCAAAATTTAAGAACAACAATGGCGGAATATCCTCCAGATAACATAAAAATTGTTAAATATTCTAATATTTCAAAACAGTATCCTTAAGGACAACACTAATATATATATATATATATATATATATATATATATATATGGCCCAAAGAAGTCCTTCCGCCATCTTAAGACAGTATCCTTAAGGACAAAAAATAATTCTAATTGTGGAAGGAGAGTGGCCAAAAATGTCCTTCAGCCTCGAAAAATCGTCAGATCCTGACAGATGTGAATAACATAATAAACATATTATGCTGTAGCACATCTTTAAATACCTCTTCTTTATTGTCTTAGATTTTTTTTAACAAATTGAAATAGTTTCTCCTTCTGCTAGGTATCTTCATGTTCCTCATCACCATTATTTAATCATATAATTAGTCATTTTCTATGTTTTTTATCCGATAAATGTTATTTAACAAGAAATCAAGACTAATATTAATAAATAAGAACCTGGGAACACTATACGAAACAGTTATAGTAACTCACACAAAGAGATCAACCCCATTTTTATTTCATTCTAATTAACTGTAACTATATACCTATATTAACAAATTTGTATAAACAGTTTACGATAGAAGTGGACCACCGTATGTTTTAGGTACTTTTTGTTTGATTAACCCTTCTTGCACCAATCAAAATCTCTTTCCGTCAGGCGTGGTGTGCTTGATAGGCTCACTTTAGAAAACTGCCAATAAAATCTTTCCAAGCTTTTTTAACTCACCAGCTTAAATTTATCATCTTTTTGAGATGTATATATCAGAAAACATTTGTAGAAACGCTTAAAACTTATTTATTTTCATATCAAATCTAAAACTAAAAGGATTAACATTTCAAAATAAACGCAGTATACCATTACATTTTTAGTAAATAAGTATTATGCAAGAATAAAATCGATAAAACAATGGCATGATAAGGCACTTTGATACTGTTAGAAGCAAATTTAGTCAGATTCATCAGTAGGTGTGTAGATCTGAGGAGATTTCTCATAACTTTTTAATTAAAAACGAAATGAAAAAAATAAGTAACTAATAAAAATAAATAAATAAAATAATTCTACAAGTACCTCATTGTCGTTTTGAGTCATCATCCGGTGCTATAAATATTCTTTTTAAGTAGCATGATCTACTGCTATTTTCTAGTAGAACAGTACACAAGTTTTGCTTATTAATTAATGTATTGTTAAAATAATACAAAGAGGTATCTAGATTCTGACGTACAAAAAGAAAAATAAGTAAATTAAAAAAAAAAAAAGTATTATAAGGGAACAATAAAATCAAACAATGCCATACACTTATTGGTTCGTTGCGTTGGCGTGCAGGAACCTCAAGAATTGCGTGGGCATGATTCTAGGTCATTTGCTAACAATATTGCCAATTCATTAGGAACGTGTCAGGAGTTATATGTAAGGCAAGTAGGATAATATTTTTAAAGTTCAATTATGTATTAAGTGCAGATTTTTTTTTTCATTTATTGATATTTACAACTGTACAAAATAATATACACGTAAATGTATTGACGGTGAATTCAATGGCATGTAAATAACTTGTGAAGAACTACTCACTAGCACTTCAATAAAATCTTCTTTTCAGACGCCTTGGAGGATTATCAAGAGATGGAGGAGGAAGCAAGTTGGGAGACTAGTGGATTGGAGTGGTTATGGAGCTTACTATGGAAGGATAGGTATCTGGTTTGGGCTAAATCAGAAACATATGGAACATTAAGATCTTTATGGATAAGTTTATTGGTCACAAAGTAAGGAGCATTGAGGATTTTTCGAAGGATTTTGGATTGTAAGGATTGGATACGAGATGAATTGGATGGTTTAGTAGAGCCCCAAAGCTCAACTCCGTACGTCCAAATAGGTCTAATCACAGTCATGTAAATGAGTCTTTTGTAATTAATTGGGAGCTTTGAACATCTGTCTAGTAAATATTGAAGTAGTCTGTAACGACGAGCAGTTTCTTGTCGTTTTAGTCTTGAAGTGCAGATTTAAAAAAAATATATATCAAATGCATTCATTTTTATTATTATTATTTTTATATAATTCCTTGTTCTTCTTTTGATGAAAAATAGATTTTATTTAACTTTAAAAAAAAAAACACGGCAATTATGATTATTTAGTTCATATATTTATAAAACAAAAACGAATTATAATATTTTCTGATGATTTCACTAAAAATATATTGCAACTCCTCTATCTTCTATTTTAGTAATTTTCTCTCAAGACTAAAGCTCCAGTTATTCTAAGGTGATATTAAATTTATTTTAGCAACCTCAAATCCCTCTTTGTCATTTGTGTAGCAATCATATCATTTGCATTATAATTCAAAAACGAAAATCCCATTCTGCAACAATCATCTTGATCATATTGCAATTGATACAAAAAAAGGGAGTCTGGATAGAGAAAAAGCCTGGGCTCTATTGATCTTAACGTTACAGATTTAGCTATTTATGTAATCTATAAATTTTCTGGAAGTTAATTCGAGGTCTAGAAAAATGACCTAACAATCTCAAGAAGGTTGCTGATTAGAAACTATTCAACAATTTTTAATTGGTAGTATGAATTCTGTCTTCGCTCCCATCTAGTATAATTAGATTTACGGAAGAAAGTCTTAATAGGAATTCTTTACTCAGAGGTATCGAGATTGATAGATTGATCGCAAACAATAAAATGTGATTTAAATTTTATAGAATAAGACAGATGATTTTTAGAATACTCAAAATTCTGGATGGAGTTCCAGACTTTGAACTGGTAGTTATAAACTATAAATATAATTATTATTTTAAAAATACTAAACTTTGTATTATTTATTGAATCAACAGTAACCAGTCCTGAGGATAGAGTTTGTCAAACGGTATATAAACTCAATGGTAATGAGTGGAAATAGAAGAGAATATTGTAATAAAGTTAAAAAATTGTTTTATATTCTTCCATTTCCATTTTGCAAACATGTTGTGTTGTATAATATAATATAGTTGTAGACGTTTGGCTTCTGTAAATGAAACAGTGAATCTCACTGTGGCCTGAGAAGCAGAAAATAAAATAAATGCTAATCGATTGAAACCAAATTCAAAATTCCACTAACAGGAAGAACCCAACGATTTAAAAGTGTACGGTGCCCAAGAGGTAAAATTATTTTCATGTTGATGAAGAAATTACATATCTTAGCAACGCGATTTATCAGTGGATTTTAAAATTTCCTGACTTAATAAAGCCTATAACAATGGTCGAAGCAACTCAAATGAAACTTCTAATGAACGAATCCATTAAATAACAGCTGCATCAAAAATGAATGAATCATGAAAGGACTAAAGATTTGCCCATAAAAGGAAACACCAATAGATATATCAAGTTTATAAATGTTCACTGTATCAACAGGGATATTGGATGTTGGGGGGGAAACCGATTGCTATGAGAAATAGGAAGTAACACACTCAGGAAATCGAAGGAATACGTAGGCGTCGGTCAAAATCGTCACAATAATTGAGAAATAGGTCCAGGTATTGATAGCTTAGCGCACCCTCACACCAAAAGGTCACTCCAGGAAAGGTTACTGTGTAAAATCAAAGAATAAAAGGTAAAAATATTTTTTATTGAAAAGAGAAAGAAAACCATCTTGGAGCATTTGAAAATAGAACAATCCCAGTTAAAAGTGACTAGTTTGATAAAATACTAGGTTTTAAAATAGTTACAAAATCAACTAAGAATTTTCCTTCATGATTGCGTTTTTTTTTGTTTGTTTTTTTAAATTAAAGTGATATCTACATTATCATTATTGTTATTAGATTATATTTATTTATTTTCTCCATTTAATATGCAATTCATGATTCCTTTTATTATTATTAAATGATATAAGACTGTAACATATTCAATTCTGTTTGCATATTATATTTACCCCTTAGAGTCTTCAGCAATCCATTATGTATTATATTCCATCATAATATTCTTCTTAATATAAAGGAAAGAAAAAGTAGTTGGAAGAATTTTCGTTTTAGATAACAGAGGAAAACGTATGTTTTAGAAGTGAAGACTATGTAGCGACAATTTTTTACCCTGATCCAAATTGTGCAAAAAAGGATTCCATACGATATCTAAACTCAAAATCTTTTGCATTGCAATTTTTCTAGAGGCCATGTTTCTGAGCTGTATAGCATTATGCTTACTACCAGAGCCTTATATATAACTTTTATGACATTGGTACATATGTTGGCACTCCAGAGGACTGAATTTAACATTCCAATAGGCTTCCGTCCATCTGTTATTTTTGTTCCACTTTTTCTGTCGCTCTCCCATTGATTTCGAAAATAGTGCCTAGATAGCAGAATTGGTTGACCCTACTTAACTTTGTTAAAAGTAGGTCACTTACCTCATCGTTTTCTGTTGACATATATTTTATCTTGTCATAGTAAACTTATAGTTGTCATAGTAATAGGATTTTTATACTGGAGCTAAATTGAAAACAAAAATCACGACATTCACGGAACATTTTCTAATCAAAAATGTCTTCTTAACGTTTTTTAATCGAACGAGCAATGAAACCACGGAAAAAGCGAATACTTGGAATGATAAATATTACATGCTATCTCTAAAGATAAACCCCCAGGTGGAAAAACCACAAGAGAAGCTTGGAAAATAAGTTCTGAAAAATCAGAATACACGCCATTCAGCTCTTGGTGTAAATAACTGAGCGATCCTTCAAAATTCTTCATTTAAGTAGCATTCATTAAAGAAACATATTGAAAATAAGAATGCAAATAAAATCAAGATCATCACAAAAAAAAAAAAATAATAATAAAAGGATAAACCACTCCTTTCTTATCTCAACTACTTTATATGGTTCAGAATGATGTAAGACTGCAAAAACTTATTGGTTGGCACTCGAGATGGAGTTTTTGGAGAAGAAGTTGAGACATATTCTGGTAGTAACCCGATTACAAATGAAGAAATTAGAAATAAAATATTGGCTTAGTATAATATCAGCAATTGATTGACGTGGTAAGGGAACGTAATGAAAATGGATTGTTCATCAAATGCTCAAATACTGAACAAAGAAGAAACAAAGACGCGTAAGAGCTCTTAGAATCAAGTAGAGATAAGGACACCTTGAGGACAGTAAAGGATAACTGTTCGAATGAAGTATATTGAAGGCAAGTATTCTTGGCAAAATAGTAATGATAGCAGTATGACCTTGTAGAACGTAAAATATAATGATGGTTTTAGCGAATTTGTAATCTCCTAACATATCTTTCAGTAATATATTACATTGTGCATTAATATGTAATAAATCATGTCATAAAGTTAACCATAGAACTGTATTGCAATTATTTAAATATAATAAATAGTTAATAAAAAGCTGACTGAATTTTTATAATACATAACAAATTCTGTTCGTCACTAAGTATTGTTCGATTATGTTTTACCTTATTATATCAGTGGTGATCGCTAAACAAAAAGAAAAATGTTGTTATGAAGAAACGTCCAGTTACAGCACGTTACATTTACATTACGACACGATACTTGTCTCCCTGTTTACATCCAACAATACCAAAATCCAACACAAGACCTACCAAGGAATTCTTTTTGACGGAAGGCTTATAAGAAGCCCACTACAAAAGAAAATATGTAAATCCCTAAGCTTTCGATTCAGACAACTGCATTCGATAATGCAGACACCTGCCTATAAAACAATATCAAAAATTTCAATCCATTTAGTTAAGACTAATAACGTACTCTTCCTAAGTTTTCAACGAAACTTTGTCAATAGGCATACGTATACCGAATTTCGAGAACCACATACAGAGGAATAACATACGATTTTAAATAAATTAAATGAACATACTTGTACAAAAAAAAAACTCAATTACTTACTGACTGGGAAAAACAATAGATTATGTATATATATATATATATATATATATATATATATATATATATATATATATATATATATATACCCTACTGATTCTGATAAGAAAACTGTCGTCAAACTTTCAATCCGAGGAACACCAACAGAGATAAAGTGTGTCAAAAAAGATCTAACACTAAAAAACAATGTAGGCTAAATTTCATTCACACCAATAAAGCTACTAAACTGTAGGTTCCAGCGACAAATGTTATTAAACAAAACGTATTATCCAATCAATTTCTGACTAGATAGCTATCGTTAAATTTTCAATCCGAGGAATACCAACAGAGCTATAGCGTGTTAAAATCTTACATTTTTGAATGTGAAAGAATCATCACAGCAGTAAAGTAGAGGCCTCCAGACAAAAGACATAACCATGTCAATAAGATAAAAATAAATATCATTATGACACGGCAAACGCTAAAGAGGAGCTGCATGAGATATCTCAATGAGTATCAACTTTTGAAATCAGGAGCATGGAAGGTCAGGAGTGTGCACCGATGGTGCATCCGTCATGCCACCTCATGCAATGATTATCTTTTAAATTATATAATATTTGCTGATGGTGATATTTTACTATCGAAGCAAGTTAAAAAAAAAAAAAAATAGAAGATAAAACGTCCAAATGGTAGTAACTAGTCGGATACACAAGCTCTGAATTGAGTTGTAATTCTGTATTAGATATTAAAAACAACTCATATGCCCCAAATGAGAAAATATCATCAATTCAAACAATTATAATTTTAATATTAGCAAATGCAAATAAAAAAAATATAAATTTTCTTGTATGAATATATTTATAGTATACAGCAAGTAATAAACATCATCATGATTACAGTATTATTATGCAAATTGAGAAGGCTATTGTAAGTGGGCGAAAGGTGATATACAACTTCCAGGCCTAGACAAAACTGGTTTGTTTTGTTTATTGTTCCTTTGTCACTTTAGGAATGGGACCTTTATAAATTAGTTATAAATTTAAGACGAAATCAGCACCTTAAGATGTGAATTCTTAAACAGGATCAACAGTAGGCGTCCACTCTACCATAAATGGCACAATTGTCTTCAAATATAGAAAATAATGGTTTATTATTTTTTTTTATTTATTACTGTTCTACACATTCTTATCTTTATTTCAATCAAAGTAACAATTAAATAAACAGGAATTAAAATATCGCTATTTTTTTTCGTAGTTGTTAGACATTAGCCGAAATCTTCAGTGGGATGAAAAAATACATTAAAACTGATACAAGATTGGGATAATTAAATTTGGTTTGCCATTACAAAAACGGAGTTATCTTTTTATTCGATCATGGTACTAAAAATATAGGCGTGTATCTGTCATGTGAGGTGTAAGGTAAATCAGCGGTAACTTTCCGGCGATCATTACTCCTAACATAAATGATCTTACTTTTTCAATTTTTTTTTTTGATAGAAAACATAAGTTATCAACCTGAACTAACATGCAGCTGTAGTCATTTCTTTTAATTTTGCTTCGAAATTTCTTCTATCCTTTTCGGAAAAAAAAAATGAAATACAATTTGTTTTAGCATTGATCAACTCCACGTTTAATGATACCTTTGCTTTTTTTCTGGCTTATTTTAATTTTTTCTTTTTTGATTCCCGAACTGTATTAAAAAAGGTAAACAAAATCATGAAGGAAGAGATCCTGTTTTGCCATCTAGGAATTTGAAAATTGGTGTCTTTTCCCGTCCTGATGAATCTGTTGACTGGACGTCTTTCTTGTGTTTGTCAAGTAAGGAGGAATAACTTTTAATTCCTCGTTTTTAACTTTTTTATTTATTTATTTTTTAATCTAAAATAATTTAAGTTTTTTTTCTTCAAAGAAAGGGCTTTTTTTTATTATATTAATGTTATATGAAGATTGGCACACTCTCCTCTTACTATTTTCTAGCATTTAAAGGAGTCATAGTGTATTTAACATAATTTTGTTTTCAATTAATATAGTTTAATTTATTTATTTTTAATTATTATGTTTGTACACCTTACACACTAATACAACCTAAATCTATAATTCCATATTTAAAATAACTTCTACCATCGCTTCGGCTCTCCTGCGGGTGATATTGGGCTGTACAAAGGGTTTTACTTTTTCTTAAAGTAACTATCGACAATTTTTTCGGTTATATCGTATGAAATCTCCATAATTGTTTAAACTTTTAATTCCTCGTATATCTTCGGTGTTGACTCTGCATTGCAGTACCTTTAACGATTTTTTTTTTTATACCATTTTGGAAATATTGTAATTTGTTGTTTGTACTTTCCCTATGTTTGAAAATAAAGGTGCCCCCTAGATTAGACATGGACAGATCACACATTTATATATAATTAATTTTGAAAGCAGAGATAAGTATGAACTAGACAATAAGTGATTCAGCCTGTACGATTCAAAATCTCGCTTTGCTTATTTTATCGGGTAAATTGGCCAATAACATGGCCAATAACCTGTCAAATTTAAAACCCTGATACACAATGTTTTTCAAAGGTTTGTTTACAGAATGATAAATTTTAAAATTGTTTGGAAGTTTCTTTTTCCCTTTTTCAAAAAAAAAAAAACAACAACATAATATCATGTTCTAATTTGTGTGAGCTTTTCAGCTATTTTTTTGCACTTTTTCTGACTGATTTTTCCGTTAGCAATTTCGCTCAACTTTTTGATGACCATTACTTCTTCGAGTTCTTCCAGTAGCCGACATACCAGAAGACCTTCGACATCCTCCTAGCCGATCCGATACCCTCCCTTTCTGTTGCTACAGAGCCCGCGTCACGCCCTATTTCGGCCGGCTGTCCTCAGCGCGCATGCGCCACCGCTCGGATCGCCACCCGCCGCCCGCTGGATGCCAGTCGCTACCGCGGCACCCTACCGTCAGCAGAACTCCTTGTGACACCTCTCTCTCTGTCTTATCGGATTATCACTTACGTCGTGAGTATTTTTATTTTTTTTTTCATTTTTTTTTTTTTAATTTAGTGTTTTTTCTTAGGATTAAAAATGTGTTTTAAATGTAATTAAAAATTAGTTTAGTAAAAAATTTACTAAATCTGTACCAGTAGTTCATTACTTCATAAAATAGGATATTAATGTGATTTTAATTTTTAAAACCTCTAAATTAAAAAAAAAAAGTACATTGAACCAAAAAAAAAAAAAAAAAAAAAAAAAAAAAAATTGATTTCCGAAAAAAAAACATAAAGCTAATCAAATTTCTTTCTTAATTTATTTAATATTTATGTGGTGCCAAATAACTTTATACTGAACAAAGAAAAACCTAGAAAATAAAGAAAAACATGTTTGTTAGTATATATCAAATGACCTAACACCAAAATGGATTGTTATCACCAACTATGATAGTAAAACATCAACTAGATATCACAGAAGACATAATAGGAAGATAATATACTCCATATACATAAAAAAGAAAACAAACCAAATTGTATTTTTTTGTCTATAGGTACCTGTTTAAATATTTATTTTTATAAAAATTCATGTATTGTTTATTAATAGACTTTTATAAGATGCATTTAACAATTTATAAAAGTTTATTGAATAATATGGTGTTGTTTTAATTTTTTTTTTTTTGGGGGGGGGGGAAGAAAAATATTCAGTATTATAAAAAGTTCATTTTTAAGTACCCATAACTAATTAACCTTACATTTTCCTATTTTGATTTTCGAAAGCTAAAAAAATATATAAGATCCTTTACTTTTCAAAAAAATCAATAAATAAATAAAGATTCGAAATGAAAAAAGTGTTTTTTTTTTTTTTTTTTTTTTTTTTAATAGTTCATAGGAATATTGGTGAAATTGCGCTTAAAAATAAAAAAAGTGATTATAAATGAGCTATAAAATTATATTTATATACTTGATTATTTAGTCAACTTGTTTATTTTTTTATTTTGATTTTTGAATGTTAAAAAAATCACGTTTAACTTATCTCTAAAGATTTAAAAAAAAAAAAAAATTAAAAAACCTATAAGTAATTTTTCATTAAATTATATTTATATACTTGATCTTATAACGTATTTGTTTATTTTTCGATTTTAGTTGTTGAATGCTAAAAAAATAAAAATCATTTAATTCGTCAATCTGTAAAAATAAACAACATTAAAAATGGAAATGGTGAATTATTTTTAAAAATAGTCCGTAGGTTTATCGGCGAAATTGCGTTTAACTAATCATTGAATATTTTAAAAAAACTATAATTAATTTCATAACATTCCCAATCGGTATCGAACCGTATCAGCTCTGACCCTTTTTCATTCTTTGAATAATTGATTCACAAAATCGATTAATATAATTTCTCACCCGAATGACCCAGTGAGTTAGAATAAACTTTTTTTTTTTTTTCTTTTTTTTATAATAATCGTTACTAATAATGATTTTGTTTGTATAACCGACTGTCTAGAACGAGATCTTACATAAACTCTCTATAAATATTAAGATGCGTGTTTGAGGCGGATAGAAACGCTTCCAGCAATGGCAGTTCGCGTTGCTTCGGCGGATAATGGCCCGAGACGGGATAGAGCTGATATTCCCATGGGAGTCGTGATATTCCAGTGGAAGGTCATCCCGGAGTAGGTAGGGCCCTGGAACTGCATGTTTGTGTTGACTTATTTTCAAGGCGAGCTGCTCCTTCTCGAACGTTGACATCACTCAAGTTTTTTTATTTCTTTTAATCGTAGAGGACTACTTCCTGCTGCCATATATTGAAAGTGGATCTGTCTTCGACAGCTTTGTTCTCAGAAGAACTCGGGGGGTTTGTTATTGTTCTTTGTAAACAGGAACGGTTGGGGATATGAATCGTTTATTTATTCTTTGTTTTTTTACCTTACTTCCAAAACACACGGGGAACGAAACACCAAGATTTTAAATAACAATAAATATTATTTCGGTGGTTGTCGTGAAGAAGTGGATAAGTCAAATCAGCTAGAAAATAAGTTCACCATTTTTTTAAATTTTAATAATAGAAATTTACAACTGTATTACAAATACATTAAGTAAATAAGCGGTTTACAATGAAAAATAATGGCATGCTGAAGACTTGTTAAGGTACCACCCATTGGTAGTACTCTAATGAGTTCACTATTAAAATGTAAAGCCGGATTTTTAATATATTCTGAAAAATGGTTGTTGTGCTTCTATATATGGCCTAAAAGTATCTAATTTAGCGCTTTAGGAGTAATGATTTAGGATGATGATCGAAAAAAGTATACTAAAAATTTCACAATTTTTGACCATTTCTTTGCGATAGTTAAGGGAATATTTTCTGATCTTATTCGCTCTCAAATACCTCAATAATTAGGGATTTCTATTTCTATTTAGTATTTCCAATATTTCGAAATATCGCGGAAAACTTTTGTTGAGGGTAGAAAAAAAAAGAAGAAAAATAAATAAATAAACAAAAAAATATGACCTACTTTTATGATAAAATCTTATTTAAAGATCAATTTCCTTTTCCCCGTAAAATTATTTAGCGCTTTTTTTAAAAATGTTTTTACCGTTCTTTTTTATCACTGTCAGGAACCACAGCACATAAACAAGTCAATGTATGTAGATGTAATATATATATATATATATAAACATATACACATATTTCTGTATTTTTACTAACGTAGATCTACTCTTCTTAATTCTGTAGTAAAAAGAAATGCCTTTCCCAATTCATATCTCAACTTTTTTTCTTCTTTTTAACCATCTCTTTAGCAACCAAAAGGACGTTGATAGATGTATAGATGCATAGATTTTAATTAAATAATTAAAATAATAATAATAATAATACTTCGCTATTTCATATTACTTTAAATAATTATACTTAATAAAAATAAAAATCCAATAAAATATTTCAAAAGAAACTTAAAATATATCTCTAAATCTGATAATATCATAAAAGTACTGCTCAAATTTTTTTTATTCATTCTAGTCAACGACAGTTTACTGCAAGATTTTTAATTATAGGAAACTCTAAATGATCACAAAAATACGAAATTTGTATAGCACGGAATATAATTTTTCATGGGAGTCTAAAGAACTATATGAGTCAAATTCACGCAATTATCGATCGCACTCCAAAATCCTGTAATAACTGTAAAAACAAAATTTTTGCCAAAATAGATGCTTTATTGCTTCATTATGAACAAAAATTATTCAAATTTTCAGAAACACAGATATTAAAAATCATGCTTGAAAGGTTAATAGTTGACTCGTTTTAAGAGTAGTTTGACTTCTACACTTTTCCTCGACAACCACTGATTTACATATATAAAACAATTGTGAATATTTAAATTATTTAACGTTCAACTTAATATATTTTTATATAATTAAAAATAAATTAAAAATATTTATGATATACTTTGTAGTTAACTTTCTGTGTGTATAAAATGTCCTCTACAGTAAAGTCATAAATACCAAATATAGAGCAGTCTATAAAGATTAGGCTGACAAAGCTTTTTCATGTTTTACATCTTTAAACTATCGATCTCTGATTTTTCGAAATGACAAATATTCATCCTTCATCCAAAAACTGAAAATCAAATCTTAGGAGCATAAATAAGTGAATATTTGGAATAACTTAAAAACCATTTTCGTAAGTAAAAAAAATAAAAATTAAAACTTAAATCCTAATTCGAATCGAATAGAAGCTCAGAGATATCTTCAAAATTTGTTAATTTAATTCAAAAACATCATTTCGCTTATTCTTAAAACCATAACGAAGCAGACTCATCGAAATTATTTCATAAAATAAGAAAAGTAAAAGTTCTGAATTACTAAATTACTAAACATTTTGATGAAAACGAAGTATAAATATAAATTGAACCAGAATGTTAAAAAAATCTTAGATTCATTTTATTTATTTTATATGGGGAAAAAAATAATTAAAAAACACATTTTTAAACATGTCAATGAAAATGATCATTCCTCCAAGGACTTTTTTTTATTGTGAATAAGAAAAGAAAAAAAGTAGACATGATATAATACATAAATCAATATATTTAAAGAAGCATTATTATATTTGTATATTAATTTATGTTCTGTATATAGTTTATTCTAAAATATAATCATAAGCATAAAACAAAAACACCACTATAAAGTAATAATATATATGTTTCAGTATGTGTGAATTATATACATATATATATATATATATATATATATATATATATATATAAGGTGAATTATATATTACACAACAATGATATATAATTATTGTAAAATAATATAATGTTTTAATATAAGAGCAGTGACCTCACTAAAAACATGAACAATTGGTTGAAACATAGACAACCCACTAAAAGAAACACACTTAGCAGAAAATCCTATAACCTCTGCTCGCAAGCCATGTTATTTTAGCTTAGACGTGTACACATCTTCGAACAAACATCTTAAGAGCACCGACATTCCGATAACAAAATATACCCAAGACGAACTGTTATCTGAAACATCAGAAATTCTGCTATGTATATTATTAAACTATGGTTTTGACATCAAAGATCACTGATATTTTTATTTGAAAAAGATTATTGAATAGTCTCAAAATAAAAAGAAAGGTATTTAATTAATCCTATATAAATATATATTTATATTACACGTACATACACTAACAGGAACAAAATTCCATTAATTGACCAATCGATTTTTTTTTTTTTATTGAACAAAGTATTCATTATTTTTTTGGGTTTAAAACCCCATATACTTTAACCAGGAATCATGAAACGTATTAAGAATCTTATGAATATTAATTAAATAGGATCAAGCAGTATTTGAAAAAAAAATCGAGTAACGAAATTTTAAATCGATATTGTTCGGTTTTTAGTTTTCCATTAAATAACCATATCCCTCAAGGGTATATTCAAAACCATATCAGGCCTAAACCCCTTCGAATTCAAAACGTAACGAACTCACGGAACTGATATAAACGATGCAATACCCCATATAATGTTAATCATGATGTTTTCTTGTTCAAATCACTTACTGGAACATTCTCCAGTCGGTATATATAATATAGAGAAGCTATGAGAACGGGCTTTAAGAAATTCGAACGTAACTTCTGATAGAGAAATAAAAATAAGATAGTTTGAATGATTAGTTCAACGTGGAATTCCCTATAAGAGATGACGATTTTCGATATTCCCCAGCCAGATCAGCCATGTTGCCTAATGTGCGGTGTAATTATAAGTTAATAATTTTATTTTGATTTTTTGTTATCTATAATAACAGTCATTTCTTTTTTATAATTAATAGTTACAAAATATAGACCGAGTCATAAACTAATAAAATAGTGATTATAATGATTACATTAAATAGAAAAAACAACTGCTAAATCACAGCTTTTTATCTGGACCAAATTATTATCTTAAAAGAGAAAAAAAAAATTATTCAGTATTTTATATATTATTTCGGTATTATTGATCGATGATGAAATAATCGATCAGTAACTCGATTTAATATTTTATGATTTCCTAAGTACACAGATTAATTTCATTATTAAAGAAAAGGCATTGAAAAATGATTCTATTTAGGACAGGACAATGCAGTGCGGCAGAAATATCTAGGTCATTAATCAGTGTCTATTGAACGTTGTAGAAGACTTCAATAGTTCTGCAATAACATTTGATAAAATTAAATACAGCCTTGGTTAGATTGGTTGGCTCGTCTGTGAAATGACCTTATGGACGTAACATAGTGAAATAATGTGGCGTATTATTATTCACGTTATACCAAACGAAACAAATTTATAAATATTTACAACTGCAAGTATTACAATAATAAGTAAAATAGTGGAATTGTAAAGAAAAAAATATGCATCAGAATGACATGTCAAGCAACTATACATAGGAATGTATAATCTGCATAAGAAATTCATCTTCTTTTCAGACACCTTTATTTATCTTTCATCTGACTATCGAAATATGATAGGGATTGGGTGCCAATATTAGCTTTATTTCTAAACCTTTAAAATAAATAAATAAATAATAATATAATATAAAATACGTAAAACATAGTAAAATGAATGTGTTGAAAAAATTGGAACAAAATATGAGTGTAATAAAATAAATAACATCTAGAACAACGAAGGTAATTCTATGTAATACTCTTGTAATAACATTTGCCACATATGGATCGGAAACTTGAATTAAAAAAAAAAAAAATTACAATCAATTTTTCTTTGAATGGAAAAAAAAAAAAAAAAAAAAAAAAAAGATCAAAGATAAGTCCATCTATAAACTCCTTTTTTTCCAAATTTACATTTCAGAAATTAATCAAACTACTTAAATTAGTAATTACATTAAATTACCAATAATTGATTATTCAAAATTTACAATACTTTAAAGAAATAAGAGGTTTCAGAGGTGACGTTAGGCCCTTGCGACAAACGTTATATAATAAAAAATATTTTCTTTTAAATTTCTGATGAGGTTTTTTCTTAAAATTTTCGATCCGAGCAATACCAAAAGAGCTTGAGCGTAAAATAAAGTTACACCACAAAAGTAAAGACCTCCTAGCCAAAAGAAATCCATGCCAAAAAATATTTAACAGTTTTACTGAATAATACATGCTGCCTCCTTTTGTACCATACGCACCATGATTATGAATAAAAAAAAAAAAAAAAAGTAAAAAAAAATACCGACTATACAAAACAAAATACAATGAATGATGACATTAAATAAATTAGGATGATAATGGTAAAATATTATCACCACTTAGGAGAGGGAAACGAAAAATTACAAAATTTATTAGTGACACAAAGCTGGTTGAGTATGTATGGAGAATAAAAATGAATATAGAAATTTAGAGTTTAATAGACTCTGAAGATATCTTTCAATTTATACTGGCATTTTATAAGAGGCTTATAAGGGTCATGTTGGTAGAATGCATGAAAAACGATACGAAAAAAAAAAAATATTGGCTCAGAAAATAAGAAATAAGAAGGATGAAGTAGAAAAAAAAAGTCTAACCCTTGGTTTTTGTATTTTTTTTATAAATTATGTCTCTTTTTCGTAGTCCCAAAGAAGGCTTGCAATATAAACCTTAACCTCGGAACAATGAAGTGATATCCTTCCATTGTGTTTTAATTAACCACATACCCCAAGCATCTTCTTTTCTTAAAATAATGTTTTGTTTATTTCCATTTGAAAATGGATGATTTGAGCTATGTAAATCAACAAGAAAAGATTGTTGTTTGGATTCCTCTATTGAACGAATACGATAGCTCGAATAAGCTAGTGCTACTATCATAACAACTTGCAAAAGTTATAGATCTAGTAGTGACTAGATATATTTGAACAATTGAAGTCCCAAGGAGGAAGATAGCAGCCGCCATTGAATAGGGTAAACCCGGCTAAAGATGGGCTTATTCGGAAATTCGCAGATAATTGAGACGAGACGCCCAATTATTTACCCCCCAAGGCTCTTCAGGTATCGGCAGGAAACCTGATCTATCCTCACTCAGCAGATTACTACCTATTTCAGTACCATTCCAAAATATAGTTGTTAATAATAACATCAGTATGATTCCCTTCCTTATTATTCACAACAAATATTTAAACACGTTATTGTCATTCTTTTTATGTCTAACAATCGTAAAATTTTGTTTTGTTTTTTTGTTTTCACTATTCTTTTTTTTGAACGTTACCAGAATTAAAATATAAATAAAGATCGATGAACTGAATGTGTGATGAAATGATTACATGTTAATAACTAACCATTCATAGCACTTATAAGTGTGAATATAAATATTTTAAATTTGAACGTACATAGGCCATCTTTTTTACAGACGTCTCGGAAGAAAATCGGAAATCAAAGGGGGATACTAGTGGATTAGATTGGGTATGTAGCTTATTATGAAAGAATTATATGGGACAATTCTGCAACATATGGAAGAATTATATCTTTAGGGAATATTTTATTTGTGACTTAATAAGGAGCATTGAGGATTTTACGAAGGATTTTGGATTGGAAGGTTTAGTGGTGCCCCATAACTCAACTCCGTATGCCCAAATAGATATATTTATTGTTTTGTAATAAATTGGAAGCTATGAGCGTTTGTCAAGTGAATGTTGAAGCAGTCGGAAACGAGGAGCTGTATCTTGTCTTACAAGACTCATCATTTTTCATCTTAATTTTTATATTTAATTTTAATCAAAATAATTTATAAATGAACTTAATAATTACTTGTGTTAATTTTGGTTGCTACAATAAAGCAAAGGAGACTAAGATGGCTGGGCCATGTGCATAGAATGAGCCCCAACAGGATGCCAAAAATCATGCTGAATGGGCGTCGTAAAGGAGGGAAGAGAGAAAGAGGAAGGCCTAGATTGCGCTGGAGGTAAGACGTTAAGGCAGACCTAAAGACCCTTGGTGTGAGGTATTGGAGGAGAGCAGCTGGTGACCGAAATGAATGGAGGGGAATCGTGGAAGAGGCCAAGGTTCTGCAATGCGCCCTTGTTGTTGTGTTAATTCTCGTTTATGCTTCAGCATTCACTTGAAAAACTCTTGTTGCTTCCAATTTACAGAACAATAATTAGATGTATTTGGTCCTACGGAGTTGAGCTATGGGGCTCCACTGCACCTTCCAATCCAAAATCCTTCGTAAAATCCTCAATTCTCCTTATTAAGTCACAAAGAAACTGTTCCAAAAAAATTATAATCGTTCCATATGTTGCAGAATTGCAGAATTATTTATTTATTTTATTTTATTTTTTTTTTTTATGAAGACTCTTCTAATCAAAGTTATACTATTAAAAAAATTAAAGTTGATTCATTACAAGTAGGTAGAAGTCGCCACACTATTTTTTTTTTAATTAAAATTGATAACCAATATTATTTAATATTATTTAATTAAAATTTGATAACCATGATATGAAATAGCATGAGACAGACATAACCCAATAGTGCATAGATCTTTCATCCAACACCTCTTCAATATTCGTTGTGCCGCTTCAGATACATCCGTTTTGTTCGAGTATGTTTACATATATATTAGAAACTGTTGTATTCCGCTTAAAACATGAAATATAAACACATAACCCGTATATGCATTTTTAAACCAATTTCAAATTATTGACAGAGGGAATGTCTTTACTTCAATTATTAGGAGAACAAAACGATGTTGATACAACTTCAAATTGTTTGAAGGGTGAAAAAACATTTTAGATTATCAAGATATTGTAATTATAAAGGATCGACAGTGTATAAAACCAATGGTAAGATACCTATCCTATGGAAAAACACGGAGAGCAAAGACCCGAACTGATTAACGGATGAAAGTGAAACAAATCGGGGCTTAGATGCGGGCGCATCAATCAACTCCACTATCTTCGTGGGGGGGGGGGGGGGGGGGAAACCATAGCCATCTGTATAACCCACATCGGGGCCCTGCTACCCCTCGCCGAAGCAGTAATTTCATTTCCGTCCATCCGTGTTTACTTTAGCGGCTGATTGGGATACGGACGGAATAATTGAATAATATACTCGTGTTTAATATGCTTGCATGAATGCAACCTCCAATGGCTGTGTATATATTTGGTTTACCTCGAAGGATAATTAATAGCATTCTGTACGCATTGATATAATAATATATTAACGTTTCTCTAGAACTAAATGAGTAAATGAGTCAGTATATGCGGCTGCCTATTCTTAGTAATCCAAAACCTAAGGGACCAAGGGGTAGGGCGGAATGGCCAAAATGTCGGATTAACCGGAGATTTTAATGAAACACGTGTTTTTTTAATAGTTAAAAGTGTGTTTTAATAATATTAAAAGTATTACATTAACATTAAAAAAATTAAAGGGTTAGAAACGTACTATATATACACTAATAATAATATTTTTGCATAGATATGTTTAGCCAGGGATTTATGTACAAAAGCATTTGCCGTTGTAAAACTGTATGGTGTTAGGCTTGTAGCAAAATAATTCATCTTAAAATTACTTAATAATCAACTACGCTTTAAATGTCGTTTTTAAGGACGTAAACAGCGGATTCGAAAAACAATTCCGCCTTTTTTTGAGAGAATTCCGAAAATTTGAAAAATTATGCCTTATTTTTAAGCAGCAGAGCTTATTTTCAGCTCTAATTGTATAATATTTAGATTAGTTTAATCTTGAATACAATAAGCATTTACAAGTTGATTTGATGAAACTTAGAAAGGGTCAAAATTTTTGACACATTGATGATACTAATCCTCGATGGGTGATGCTTCTATTACCGCAACTTGGATAATAGTACACAAGCACAACATTAACAATATATAAATAAATCAAAACTAAGAGACCTTTTGTACACCGAAATATATAATTTACTGGAATATTATGGAACTAAGCAAAACTGTCCCCCTCCTCTGGACTCCGCGGGATGGTCAGATTATCCGAGGAGTAGGACTAGCGGGAGACGGAATAGTGAGGTTCTACTGAATTTAATTATATGAATGCAGTGAAAAGAAGAAGGTTTTTGATATGCACAGATTATCTTCTGCACAACTGGGATTAAAAAACATCTACCTACACTGAAGATCAAATATTAATGAAAGCACAAGATTATCAATGGTAAAAATTCTGCAAAAAAAATGTTTTGGATTCCATCACGAGTAGGGATGATCCAAGAATGTATCATCATCTTAAATATTAATAAATATTTAATAAATCTTAGTGATAACAAATATTTACATTTCATCAGGCATTTACCACATGTTAAAATATCGAGTAAAATGATCTGGGTATAAGTATAAGTACAGTTGAACCTCATTAATCCAACTTGCACTAGATCAACTCAGTGGGCAATGCGATCCTCCCGCAGAGTCCGGGGTTGAGGAACACTGTTCTTCCCCTAATAAACCTGTAAAATTGTACATTTCGATATACAAAATGTCAAGTAGTTTTGATATTTTGACATGTTAGTGCGGTGCTTGTGTACGAAAATCCAAGCTTCGGACCTTGAAGCGCCACTGCTTTTCAATCGCTTAAAAACTGCTCAATTATTTCGAACTAACATACGTTCCCCCAAAATGTCTGCTGCACGGTCGGCTGTAAAGAAAAACCTTTTATATTCAAAATTATATTAGAATAAACTTAATACAATATGAGCAAAAAATAACTTATTAGCTTAAACGGGAGCCAAGACACTTTCAAATTTTCTGAATTCTCTCAAAGTGGAAAAAAATGTTTGTTTTCTTTTTTAGACGATTTTTCCCCTATGCATCCTTAAAAATGGTCCTTAGATCATACTTCATTATGGACGAATTTAAAAATGAGTTGGTTTGCTATAAATAAAACAAAATGCAGTGTTAATATAGCCAATGCTTCTATAAATGTGCTTTGCTGAAATCTCCGGTCAATCCAACCTTATAGCCTTTAGCCCGACCCTTTGATTCCTTGGGGATCGGATTGGTGAGGTTTTACAGCGTAAGCTTAATGAGACTGTAAGAAAACGGGATAACCATATTTTGGAAAACATGACGAGAAAATTAATGCTATATGGAAAAAATAACGAAACAAACTGAAAAATTTTAAAAGATAAATCATTATGGAAAAATTCTAACCACAACAAAAGAATAGATAATTTTACTTTTATTTTAATGTAAATTTTCTCACAAAAAGTAAATTTTGAAGTAAAAATATAAACTTTTTTACCCTGGTACTGTTATCCTATATTTAAGTATTGAGAAAAAACAAACCAACTTTAGTTAAGTAGCAGAATCAAAACCACGCTCTAGTGAAGAAGCAATTCTTCGAAAGCTTAGGAAATGTACATATTAACTCATTTTGCTATATTTTGTTTTAACTTAAGATAAATTTTATTTTATGTATCCACAGATATAAGGTATCAAAGTAAATACCATATTCTTCAAATTCCGTCTAAAATATAAAAAAAATTAAAATAGTATGAAAACAAGGTTACAATCTTCTAAGAAGAAAACTATAGATTCCAGATATAGTTTCAAGGACCGCTACATGCTTTCTAATATGTACTGTCATGCAGGCGGGCTCAGAACTCTTATGTGTGCCTATTGGATAGTTTACTCTTTTATTTTTGTCTCCATTGTATTTAGTAATGGACAACTATTTTATTTATTTCATTTTTTTAATATCATTTTGTATTTATTAATTTTCGGTATGCCTAAATTATCTAAATGATGTTTTCATGTTTATCTATTCAAGTAAGGCATATTTTGTATAATATAACTGTATTTTCATTTTAACTGTTATGCATTTTTTTTTTCAATTCAGCTTGCTACTATCGTTTAATTTATTTATTTATTTTTTTATCTTTAAGTTTTACCGAGATACCTTTCCTTTTATAGTAAACTCCATAATCACATTAATACACTAGTCTCTCAACTTGCTTCTCACTCCATTCCCGTAATCTTCCGAGGCGTATAAAAAAACGATGGCCTAGAGACCTAGTAAAGAATTTTTTTTTCTACGAAGCAGTTCTTTTCAAGTTTTGACTTGTTATTGTAATCAATATCAACACATTTATTTGATGTATATATTTTATACAGTTGTAAATTCAATAAATAAAATAAAAATAAAAATAAATCTTTACGGTTTAATCTAAGCCTGTTTCAAACCTATGACAATAAACATAACTGGTGTGTGAGAGATACAGGATGTAAGCATACAATGATACTTCTAAGACTCCTAAGAGGGTTTTTAAAATGTTTCTATCCGAGGAGATCCCTTAACCAACTCCTTTTTAATCTCCTGTGATTATTTTATGACATTATTTTCGAGGCTATGTTCTATATAGGTGCGTTATTGGGTTAAGGTAGTCATGAAAGATTTTGTATGATTGCGAGATGTGATTTGGTACCGAAGGTATCTGTAAGTGGTTGTGTAATGTTTTGTTATTGAGGTACCAGTATAATTTTATAATTAGTCCTAATTTTAGATAGAAACGTCTGTAATTTTTTTAAAAATTTATGAGGCAAAGTTCCATGGTGATTTTAAATAACTAATAACCTTATATAACTTTTAACAAAATAACTTTAATAACCCTTTTAAAAGTTTCTATTTTAAATTCAACAAAAAATGGATGAACGATAGTAATACATAATCGAATAAAATACTCATCGCAGTTAATATATTTAAAATTCCTTATTCTGATATCAGTTAAAACTGAGTGAATATTAATTTTCCTAGGTTTCATAACTACTAATAGCTCATAGAGCTACTTAAACTAAGGGTGTAATTAATATAGCGATAGCAGTAATCAGTAGATGGATTGCTAATGCGGTTAGCGATAGCAGCGCTTATCTAGCGACATCGGTGCTAATGATATTGATAACAGATCACCTTCATTGTGATAATTGCACTGATAATATAATTAGAAAAAGTATGCATTACCTTGTTTTCATTTATTTCCTAAATCTAAAAATCGAAAATATAACTATCATGTAATATAAATAAATTAAAAAATATATATATTTAATTTATTCTAATAAATAAATAACAAAAATATCTATCGCCCCAGTGAATAAATCGAATTTCGACCCAAATGGTTTATGAGACTAAAAAAAATCGTAGATTTTTTTATTGGTGAATACGTGTTTAATTAGAATGTTCATTTTAATATCATGTTATTTAAAATCAAGAACTTTCTTAAACACTTATTCACCATGAAGAAAAACCTCCACAATTTTTTTTAGTCACGTAACTCAATTTTGTCAAAATTCGACTTAACCACTTATTCACTAGAATGAACCAAATCACATCTTGCAATCATACAAAATCTTTCATGACTACCTTAACCCAATAACGCACCTATATAGAACATAGCCTCGAAAATAGATATAAATCCCCTTATTATTTAAAAATAAAATGAGCATACAACAATCTTCGATTTCAGTCACCAGATAGAGTTATGAATTAAGACAGTAAACTATATTTGGAAACTAACAAGGGGACGTTTGGAGTTGTAACACAGATTTGAATAACGATTTTTGTGTGTGTAGTAGGGACCTATAATAGTGCAAAACTAGAGTTATAGCAGCCAATGAGCATTAGGAGCCGAGGAACAAAATTAAATATGAAAATCAGGTTTTATTTATTTTTCTCAGCTCTCAGTACAGATAGAGAAATAATTCTTTCTTAATAGCAGTTATGTATACTATTTTAGTTAAAAAATTGTCCTCACCTATATTATATAAATGAGACGTTTTAAAATGATTTTGATTATAGGTCTGGGGATTTTTTTTTTTTTTTTTTTTTTTTTTTTTTTTTTTTTTTTTTTTAGATTATTCAAAAATCCTTGGGTTTCAATGCAATTTGAAATAAAAATATGGGTGAGGAATGTTTTTAAACTAAAAAAAATATTACTTTCAGATTCCACATATCTAAAAACGTGTATAAACTAAATTTTGTCGAAATAAAAAATAATTTCATTTTACCTTTAAAATTTTGTATAATTTTAGAATTTAATTCAATATTTTTACACACAGACTGAGGACCAGTTTCCTCCCAAATTTAATAAGGGGTTAAGGAGAACTCCAGATGATCCTAGCGCTTCTCTCACTCTACTTCACATGATTATAATAGGCATTAATCCAACGAAATTTACAGACTGTAGAACTTAAATTAAGATTTTATCACTAAAAGGACTGAATACATGATTTTTTTTTATTTTTTATTGGTTTTTGTAAAATTAGTAAAATGTTGTAAAAAAAAAAAAAACACACAAAAAACAGGAAGGAACGTAATTTAAAACACTCCCAACAGAAGGGAGAAAATTCATCTTTCCGCGGAAACCACCGTCTGAAAACTTTCTTGTTTCCCGGCCATTTGCGAAACTAATTAAATTCATGCGGTTTTAGTAAGTTTTAATTAAAGGGAATTAAATTGCGTGTTCACAGAAAGAATTAACCGCCCTGATGGCAGCCGACCCACACAATTGTACTCCATAGCTTAAGCAACTAGCTATGACCGACCACGAGTGAACAATATTCTTCAGGTAATGAAGGGAAATGAAAACTTCATTCAAGGAGTTTTCATTGAAGTTTTCCAGTACTTTTTCTCGCGATAATGATCCCCTTAGGATCCCACTCAGACCCTTGGGTCCGATTCGGATCTTGGACATTAATATATCACTACTATTGTTCTTATGAAGATCGGATCTGATGAGTGGCTTAGCTTCATTTAAAAAATCATTTATCTCTCTGACCAGTAATGCGTTCAGGTTAACACCCTAAAGCATCAGTGAAAGAACTATAACTTTAATTTTTAAAAGTAAAAAAAAAAAAATGTATTTAATTCCCTGATAGCAGTTCCATCATCATACAAATAGTTATGAACAATAAATTTAGCATTAAATAACATAAGAATAAAAAATATGGATAGAGCCATTCTATTCAAGTATTAATATATACTCCTATATTGTTCACACCTTACACTTGAATAGTCACATATAACCCATTTTCTTTCAAAGCTTTCAATATAGCTCTTTATCGAGTGATTTAGCAGACCTTTCTTTTTTAACAATACTCCTGCTCTTTCACGTTTGGAATATACCTCTATTGATCTATTGATTTCAAGCTTATTTCTTCTTCCGTAACAAATTCATAAGCAAACGTTTCAAAGAATCAAGAAATGTTTTATTTTTTATTTTTTTTTTTCCATATTTATATAACACTGAAAATTATTCATGAAAATCATCCATCATTCTCATATGAATCTCAATAAACTGTCCATTTGTTTTATTTAATTATTTCTATTTTTTTTTTTTCTAATGGGCCAGCAGAGGACCAAATGCCAATTTCAAATCTTTTTCCCTTGTTCTTTTCTTTTCTTCCAGTATGTTACCATCTGTTCACCATGTTTCCTCTTTCTGTCCTCAGACCATTTTGCACCAGTCCTTTTCACTTTCCTGCCCTGGATTCATTTATTTTTTTTTACCCTTCATCTTTATTTTATTTTATTTCATGCAAGCAAAATGGAAGGGAATGGGTGGAATTTCTTTTCGGTCATCTCTGGTAGGTCCTATGTCGACTAGGTCCTTTTTATGTGTCGAGAGTGGAGGAACACTCTGCCGGCAAGAATAAACTATCCAGGACTGTTCATTATTAGGTAGGTATATATGAAAGACGCCTAATGCACGGGGGAAAAAATACGAGTTCATATCGCAGTTTACAACTTATATTTCAGCCGTGGAGTATCATAATGTTAACGTATGTGGCTAACAAGTTTTTTTTTACCATGGACACAGAATAAACAGAAAAAAAAGGCTGAGAGGAAAAATGTGCTGAGTATTTCTCCCTGACTGGTAAAAACAATAGACCATAGCTATGCCTGGCTATTAGCAGAATGCCTTCTATAAGTTTAGTGGCATACCCGCCAATAGGTTCTTCGTCTTCTGAATTCGAACCCATTATTTTTGGTATCGCATCTAAATCAACTGTCGATTACATTCCAGGATCGTTCTAAATTTTTTTCTTCTTTTGAATTATTTAAATTTTAATATTAAAAGGAACATATTACTTAAATTAATAATTAAATTAAATAATTAAATAATGATTATTCAAAGTAAAGTTGAGAGAAAATAGGGGTTACAGACGACTTTTTTCATTCAAATTAATATAATCGTAGTTCCTAAACGACGATTCTAGGTGGATTCACCGCGGGAAGATCATGCATAGACCACATTTTTGTAATGAGACAAATCTTCGAAAAGCATCTGGAGAAATCGAAAGATGTGGAATGTCTATTCATTAAACTGGAAAAGGCGTACGACTCGGTTCCTAGAAAGAAATTATGGGAAGCTCTGAAAGAGGCTAATATTGCGGAAGACATGGTAAACATTATAAAGGAGATGTACCACAGAAATACATGCCAAGTGGGTACAATGTACACATGGGTAATCAATGTAAGGCAACGGAAAAGATTACTAGCAGCTGAGATGGACTTCTGGAGAAGAGCAGCGAGGAAATCCAGACGAGAAAGAATTAGAAACGAAGATATCCGAGAAATGATGGGAATAAATAGGAATATCCTATCGACCATTGAGGAAAAAAGACTCAGCTGGTTCGGGCATGTGAGAAGAATGCCTCCAGGAAGATTACCGAAGAAGATAATGGACATGGAAGTGGATGGAAGACGGAGAAGGGGAAGACCCAGAGTAAGGTGGAGAGACGGAGTTGAAGAAAGCCTGATGGGACATGGCATAACAGAGGAACAGGCCTTGGACAGGGAAGGTTGGAGAAGGATCCTGAGGGATATTTAGGGGAAGGAAAACCACATTAGTGGAAAACTCCTATAAAAAAAAAAAAAGTTCCTAAACGGTAAGTTCTCGTGACAATTGTTACATTTCAAAACATATTTTCTTTATATTCAAAATATTTTCTTATAAAGACACTCTATTTTCCATTCGAGCAACAATAACAGATATAGGGTGAGTCAAAATATTACATTTTTGAGGGTAAAAAAAAGAAAAAAAGAATCTGGTGAATCATTAAAGCATCTGAGTGGAGTGAACGGACCAACAGGCCGAATGGTATTTGAAAGGTTGAGGTTCTTTAAATAATACGTGGCATAATCTTAGCTATTTAGAGTTATTTTCAAAATATCGATGAAACTAAAGCCTCTGGATTATACAGAATAAAAATATTTACCAAATTGTAAACAAGTCGTTAGTAAATTCTTTTAGTGCAGAAAATCATTAAAATAGGGAAAAAACTCAAAACAGTTTTTTCCTTGTTCCCGCGTATTATTTTCAAAGACCTTCTGACTGGTTTCTTCTACTTTCAGATTAGACTGTAACTCTACACTGTTAAGGATAATAAACCATAAGATGTTTTTATTTATTTATTTTTTTAAATATTATTTTCTCAAAAAGTTGCTTAAATTAGTATATAATGATAAACTCGAGGATTTTAAGGTTTTTGATCTTTTTTTTGTTCCTGTTCCGGTTTCGATGAGTATTCATGCTAGGATATATTTTCAGCAAAATTATTATCAGCAATAGTATTAAAATAGTCACATTTGTTCTTTTTAATTTAGAATTTTTAAAAATGTTCAATTCGATTAATAAGCATGAAACGCCTTTAATAATTATAACTATATTAATCATAAGAATTTTATCTTTAAAGCCTTCTGGAAACCCTAACTCCAAATAATAATTCAGAGTAAAATGTGGGTGGATTGGTTTATCTCTCAGATACGCATTTCCTCAAAAGGAAGCGAAGACAGAATAAGCCACAACGTAGATTGATAAAAAACATGTGACATGGATTGGAGTAAATAAGTTAATCAACAACAAAATGTTACCGGACGTGTCTAATCAACTCTACGGCATATTAACTGCATATTTTCCCTTAAGAGTGAGTTTATTTCCAAATGATTCTGAAATTAAAATATTTATATGTTTGATGTATATAAACCGTGAATGTTCTTGATAACAACTATTTTAATATTTTAAAATTATGTAAAAAAGTGTTGAAGCTCTGATATCATTAATGAGTACATCGATAAGATTAAATCTACCTTATACTTCGAAAATTTGGACGAAAGTGCGTCAAGCATGGTAGATGCGCTTACATAACACTTTCTTAGATAGGTTTATACAAAAGTTTTTACAAACATTCACGTTGATTATGACAAATCTAGTAGCTTAACCCATTGGAGTAAATTTAAGAAAAGATGTCGATCATACAAATAAGAATCAACCCAGAAAGTAAATAATTTCGACACAATATAAAGATAATCTTTGGATCTCTCTCTCTCTTTTTTTTTTTTTTTTTTTTTTGTGTGTGTATATGAAATAGAAAGAAAAAAAAAAAAGTCTTCTCGAAAAAACATTTCTATTTTTTTTCGATATTTGATGAGTTAGGACTCCTTCAGTCCTTATAAAATTTTCCAAAGATCGCTTTTGACTGCTGAGTTGGCGGTAAAAGAACAATCGAATCCTAGCTTAGTAAAAGTCTCAACAATAAATTGTAATTCTGAGTATAATCAAAACCAACATTTTACGAATTTACCAGATTTAAATATGAATTAAAAACTAGTAAATATATCTCGCTAGTAACATGTGAAGCATAATGTTTGAACTATTATTCACGCAACTGAATAAATTGAACTGAATTCACTATAGTGAAAAATTGCGATATCCATATTTTTCATTTTATTCTGTTTTTGTTAAGGACGAAATCTTTCTAATTTTTATAATTCGATTAATATTTATTTATTCAATTTAACTTTATTTATTTATTTATATTTAAGAAAATGAAACATCAATTTTAAATTGTTTTGAATTGTTCGAATTATCAACCATCATATAAAGTAATATTTAATCCTACTCGTAAAGGGTCTAGCAAACTATTATCTACGAAATTGACAATATTAAAGCGTGGATAAATGACGCTTTTCGTAAACTTTTACGAACTATATTTCAAGGCGACCTATAACCAGGTCAAGCTAACGACCTGTGCATAGTAGTGACCACAGTCCTTCTGGAAGGCTACGAGTTCAGAGCCCCCAAGAAGACACTGCCCCGTGGAATTGGTCGTAGCTTAGCTGAGACAATTAAGGTATGAATATTGATGAGGCCTTCGGTCCGGGCCACTTTGGGTAGGGCTCGGATCTCCTATAGGGCAATGACTTCTCAGCCTCCCGATTATCCGCGTTCTCTTATACTATAATACATTTTTATATAATAATAGTAAATAACGACTGAAGTGTATGTATATTACTCAAAAATATAGCACTACAAAATATTGATATAGTGACACTTTTTTAAAAACAAGTTGAATGAGAGATCTCTCACCTAGTTAACGAATGAGAGATTAGCATTATAGCAACCTTATAAACACTAAATTATATAAAAAATAAATGGAACCTCCCGAACGTTTGTTTACAAAGCAAATAGAAACGTCGGTAATTTTTTTTATCATATTTTTATTGATATTTACAATTGTACAGTACATATACATCTGTGGGAAAATGAATACAGTAACATGACAATAACTTATAAAGCAGCCACTCATTGGTAGCACTTTCTTAGGTGTTCAATATAAGAAGGTCTGGAATAGAATGGGAAGCAAGTTTAGAGACTAGTGCATTCCAGTGGTTATGGAGTTCAATATGAAAGAATAGGTATCTTGTTCGTGCTTAATCTAAAACATATATGACATCTAAATAACTTTATTTGTGACGTAATATGGAGCATTGAGGATTTTACGAAGGGTTTTGGACTGTTGGAATTGGATTTGAAAAGAATTGGAAGGCAAAACTCAATTCCAAATGTCCAAATAGGTCTAATAACTGCCATGAAAAAAAGTCTCCAATAATTAATCGGAAGGTTTGAACGTCTGTCTAGTAAATGATCAAGAAGTCGATAACGACAGGTAATTGAGCATAGGTCGTTTTGATCATCTGTCCACACAAGTAGGTCCATGTAAGTCCAGATGGAGTCAAATTTACTAAGTTAAAATAATATTTAATTTTAAGTTTATTTATTGTATTATTTGTATATCAAGTCATCACTTGTATATAATAATAAATTATTTGTATATGACTGATCACTTTCTGATAACTACTAGGTACTTGAAATAAAACAGCAAAACACTACTTTAACCCCTACATATGTACTTAATAATATTCAATGAAAAATTAAAAATTAACTGTAACTTGAACAAAAATTACTGAAAATGTTTTGTTGAAAGAAAAACGATGGTGACGTGAAATTTTGTTTTCTTGAATACATATATTTTTCACGATAAACCTCCTGATTAAACAATCCCCCCCCCTCCCCGTAATCTGGCGATTTCCCTTATCTGATGCAGTGTCGGCCCCAATAAGGCCGGATAAGGGGGAGTCGGCTTAAATATACATTATATTAACATTCCATAGTTAACAGAAGAAGTATCAGTATACGTAACGTAACTAGAAATGATGATAGCCATTCAGAGCAATATTACGAATTATCCGATCAATTTTCATTTCTTTTAAAAAATAAATAAATAAAAGAACATCATTTAATTAATAAATTAATATTGGCATTTTTTTAATACTTAAAAATGCAATGCTATAAAAGCGAGGCTTTAAAAAATATATAGATTAATGATCTTCCTGAAAATATATTAAAAAAATAATAAGCATTGCCCTATACCCTTAGGTATAAATATCAAAGCAATTTGCATACATTTATAAAAAGCGTACATGACTGTTGTTACCGCCGTAATTGTGGAAACACGAAAATTTACTTGAATTTGTAACATTTACATAAAAAATTATAAATGTATTGCCTTATACGACAAAAACCTTTTTTCCTAGAACTTACACTTTCCAGTTAGCAAAAGCATTTAATCTTTCGTTTGAATGTCTTCCGTTATATTAGTTCGTTCATCGATGAACGAGATATCAAATAATTTAAGACATAAATTTTAGCTAAACGACATTTGCAGGCCATTAGAGCTGTTATAAGAGCAGTTGTTTTCACAATTAAGACTAATGCGACTGGCAGTTCTCTGAGATCATTTCTAGATGTCCTATTATGAAGACAGTGCCTACGTTCTGAGATCAACTAAAGCCTAAAGAGAGGTTTTCGGTTTACAAATATTTTCTAACGGTGGGTTTAAGATAAGATAGCCGGTGACAATATACCATAAAATTTGAATCAAGTGATCGTTTAAAGAAAAAAAGGACAAAATCCTACATTTTTCATCGGGGGTCTTTAAAAAAGATATAAATTTAAAAATATCAATTATATTTATATTTTTTTAATAATCGAGAAATACCAAATCAATTTAACTAAGAGTTGCCTGATTCAATTATAAATAAAAAAATGTACTTATTGTCGGAAAGTATATCTGTATTCTAACGAATAAAATAATTAGTATTAACATAATGTTATTAACATTCAAGTTATTTTCTACTTCATCTTCTTCGGGGTCTGTATATACATTAACAAAAGTTGATCTAAAGGAAAATGTTTTATTGTTGAAATATATTATTAATAATCGATTGGATCATACTGAGTTGTCTTTAGAAGTTTTTTATAAACTTAGTAAATGGTGAGATTGTCACAAAAAGTAGGCCGATGGCTGAGAAACAGGAGTTTCCTCTTAACAGAACTTCGACGCTTACTTTTCTCTTTTATGGTTCTTTGCAACATTTCTTTTCACATTAGAAGTAATGTGATTTATGGTTGTTAAGGGTAATAATCAATAGCAATATAAAACCAAGACTAAAGAGTCTTAAAAGTATAATTAGCGAATCGTCTTATATTTAAATAAAATGTCCATTGAAGTGGCGTGGACATCATCAAAAATGATATAAAATTATAAATAAATTATTTTTTGCTTTTAACTATTTATTGATATTTAAATATGTATGCATACCTAATAAGAAAAAATGTAGAAATTATTACTGCAATAAACGTTCTACGTTAGAAGGTCTCTCGGCCATCTCTTTTTTTTAGACACATTGGGATAATATCGGGATTTGAGCGTAAAGCAAGTTGGGAGGCTAGTGGATTGGAGTGGTTTTGGAGCTCATTATGGAAGGATAGATATCTGGTCCGGGCTAAATCAGCAACATAAGGAACATTAAGATCTTTATGGATACGTTTATTGGTCACAAAGAAAGGGGCCTCAATTTTTTCGATGAATAAGAAGGTTTAGTGGAGCCTCAAAGCTCAACTCCGTTATTTCCAATGGGTCTAATTACTATCATTAAATAAGTCTTTTAAAATTATTTAGGATCTTTGAACTTTTGAATTATAATTTTCATAATTTAAAAAAATTACTTTGCAATTAAAATTTCATATTTTTGATTAAGTTTATTTATTAGAGTTCGCAAATATAAAAACAAATATATCAAATGAACAGCTAATAAAAAATAAAAGTAATTTTTTCAAGTTTTTATTGATGGACTAATGTTATAAATAAGCAATTCTCATAAATCTGTTTTAAAAATTACTCTATCCAGGATAATATAACAAATTTAGTCTCAATTGTGGCATTTTAATGAATTAGCCTTTTTATGTAGTCTGCGGTTACACACAAGTTTGTGCTTATTGTTATTATTTGAAACTTGAAAATATAAAAACTTATTTTTTACTTTTTGCAATCATATTTGCCCAATGCTGTGCAAAATTGACTCCTGTTTAGCATAATAGCATAGCAAGATCCCCCAAACAAATTCTCGGCGCCATCTCGAATTCCGCTCACCAGGAAGGAACGGAATTGAAAAAAATAAAAGCTAAGCTACCTAAGCTTCTGTGAAATAGACTTAGCTTATTAAATTTTCAATTTTTTAAATAGCAATTAAGCTCAGCTATTTATAGGATAATGTAAAAAATATATGGAGGACTCCAAAACAAATATCGTGGGGCATTTTATTGAAATGAAACTTACGTATTTACATTTCCTCGTCAGAATTCCGAGAATCAAATTGAATACTCAGTATATAGTAATGGATTTTAGTAACTTCAGGTTTTAGTACGAAAAGAGGGGTTATTGGTTTGTGCCAACTAAACAGCTAACGTTAAATCGGTGATCACAAGTAAATAGGTTGGTAACTCTCAAATCACAAGCTTTCAAGGCAACACTTTTCAACTTTGAACCTTTTTTTGTAAATAAAGTTTTTGTAAAAATAAATGTTTGTTTAAACCGTAACATTGATGTCACCAAAATACAAGGTTAATTTGTAGGTTGAAAAACAAATTAATTTACCGAAGCAAATCATCAGGAAATTCACCAGAATATTTACCCGGCCTTTGCTCCATGGTTATATTATTCACCATGGTTTTTATCATGTTTAAATTGGTATCATTTTCTTTGTATTTATTCTGTTAAAAGTATATCTAAAGGAAATGTAGGTAGGTACTATAGAAAAACAGCTAATAACTAGAAAAGGTTTTTATAAAAATGGAAAATAAAATATAATAAGCCTAGGAGATTATCACAGTACACTTAACTCATTTCGGCTATTTTTGGTCTTGTATAATTATATACAATGCATAATAACGACAAAAATACTAAATAATACGTTAATTATAATCAATAATATAACCTACGGATAAAGACAACAATATATATATTTTTTTTTTTGAAAAAGCTAACTTTATTATACGAAACGAGTTTTAAGTTATTTACCTATTATTGACTCGTTTCAATAATATTGCTAGTGCTCTCAAATATCAATAATTTTGTTTTAGTTTATTACGAGTATTTTATTAAATACTCATAATAATATCTTTCATAATATAATAACGCATATATTATTGTTATTATTATAATACATGTATTATGATAATAACATATATATTATTATAATAATCTGATAACATAATAACACTCATAAAAACATATACAACTGCTATTTTCAGCTACGGATATTTTTTTTCTTCTTTTCTTTCATTGAAATTTACATCTGTACCAATATATATATATATATATATATATATATATATATATATATATATATATATATATATATATATATACACATATACATACATATATACCAAGTAAATATGTTGATAGTGATTAGAATAACATTTCAAAACTTAAAAGAACTACTCATCAGTAGTACTTTATACTACAGTAATATTAAAAATTCTACACTAGAAGGTCTCTAGGCCATCTTTTTTTTAGATTATCAGAAATCGTGTGGGAAATTGAGAAATTAGTGGATTAGTGTGGTTATGGAGTCTACTATGGAAGGATAGATATCTGGTTTGGGCTAAATCAATAACATAATTAAGGACATTAAGATATTTATGGATAAGTTTATTAGTAACATAGTAAGGAGGAATATCTTAAAAAATTAATTCGATCTACCAAATAAAAGTATTTGGACTTAATTGTATGCATAGTGGAATTAGATAATACTGTGAAAGACCACGATGACCAAGAGAGTAAGTATTTCAAGCACCTAACCACTAAAGTAACCAATGCAGCACAGGTTTAAATCTGGCCTGGCCTATTTGAATTTTTGAAATTAAAAAATTCAAAAAAGGATACTATCCTTATTAAAAATATTATATTATATTTAAGTGATTATTTAGTATTGAAACAAATAATGGAAAAGTTAAGTATGTAGTTTTATATTCGAGATGGTGCAATCATTATTGATCAGTGGTAGCATTTTAGAGTATACAGGCCCAAGGGCTCATTACTAAATTTAATAGAATTGTATTCACAAAATGATTGATGATGTACCAATGAAGAGTTAATTAGCTATTCATAATCTAAAATACGTGATGCGCAAAATATTAATAACCATCCAAACATAAAACTAATCTTTTTCACGTATATATAAACGTGCACATCTTGAAGGTCGAGGACAAGAGATTTTCCTATCGATAGCGATGTCGAAGTCGAATTGCAAAGAATATCCCGGCGACCTTGCCGACTATCCTATTTTCTCAGCCGCAGTATCATCACCACAACATTAAGTCAATTACGAAATAATTGTGAAGGCCAGGGACGTTCGCAGCGGATGGAGTTCCCAAGGATTACAAGAAGCGTCATTATTATTATGCCTAGTATCTCCAGAGATCTAACATAAAAGTTTTCTATAATAATGAGGTGGCTTTGATTAGTCTCCACAGTATATCAACTAGCTTGCAACAAAAAATAGAAAAATCTAACAAGAAATTTTGTCAAAATTTAAATTTAAATTAGAAGAACTATAAATACTATTCCATGACATGCAAGATTGACCGAATGAATTGCTATAATATTATTATTCATTTTTTGTATATCAATTTATTGGAATTTACAAATGTATAAAATATATATCAAGTAAATGTGTTAATAACTATTACAATAATATTAATAAATATTAGAATACTCATCAATAACACTTCAATAAAAATTCTACTCTAGAAGATCTATAGGCCATTATCTTTTCAGACGCCTCAGAGGGTTATCGGGGAATAGCTTGGGAAGCAAGTTGAGAAGTTGAAGGATTTCAGTGGTTATGAAGCTTACTATGAAAGGATAGGTATCTGGTTTGAGCTAAATCAGCAACATATGGAACATTAAGATCTTTATGGATAAGTTTATTGGTAACAAAATAAGGAGCATTGAGGATTTTTCGAAGGATTTTGGATTGTAAGGATTGGATTCGAGATAGTGGAGCCCCAAAGCTCAACTCCAAACGTCCAAATAGGTCTAATAACAGTCATGTAAATAAGTATTTTGTAATAAATTGGGAGCTTTAAACGTTTGTCTAATAAATATTAAGTAGTCTGTAATATAATATTATTTAAGAATGCTACTGATGATTCTCTCTGAAATTAAGAAATCAGCTAAAATTATAATTACAGTAAATATTTGGACAAGTATTTAAGGGAAAGTAGAAAACAACATAAAAAAAAAAATAATTACTACAACTACTAACAAGATCTTACTAACAAAACAATTCTTAAAGTCATAAGCATGCCATTTTTACAACCTCACATCAATACGGTATTCAAAATAATTTCTTTGAAATTTTATGAGCGATTCGAAAATATTAATTTATGACTTCATACACCGAACACTAACTAATAATGAACTTTATTAGGGATCACTTTTTCTTTTAAATAATGCGGAATAAAGTCAACACGATATCAATGTGTTCTGGTTTCCTTCATGTCTCGAATGCCTTAAATCAGCCTAAAAAACTAATTTAAAATATTAATATATAAAAAAAAAAAAATAGAAAATTCATAACAATTACATAAATGTAGGTTTCAAATTTATTTAGTCTTCCTTGGAACAATTTTTTTTTTTTATTATTAATGGTCCCTCAAATTTATTTAATGTATTTTAGTAATTTAGCTGAGAACTTCAATAAACATATATTAAAAACAACTTTTTTTCCCACTTAGTTCAGCTTTAATGAGAAATAAATAGCTAAAATAATAAATTTTGTACGAATACACGTTATTTAATGATATTATTTCAATATCAATAGTGAAGTTTAATAATCGGCCGATAAGTGCGAGCACCATTCGCGAGGTTACAAAGGTATGTTATGTACAGCTGGAAATGTATGATAAAACTTACCTATTTTCAATTCTATTGTTATTAAAAAATCTATAAATATATGAAACGACATGTGGATTTCAGTGCAGTTTAAAAATCTACCGATATGTATAAGCGGTCATTCTGCAACAGAGTTTGCAATGGTAAAACTATTAAACCCAACTGTAATAAATTTTAAATACAACATCTTTACAGTTTTAGGAAGGTTTATAATAATAATTAAAATCTACAGTCTTTAGTTCCAGAAATCAGGTTTGTCAAACTGTCATATATTTTAATGGTTAAAAATTAAAATTCAACTAGATGGATCGATAACATTATTTCTGCTAAATTGGATGTCTAATTATGCTATTACGTACTCTTTAAACACCTAATCAATGCAATATTAACCAGGTTATAAATTACTGTCATGCGTGAAGATATTGAAGAAATAATACAAAATTTTTTTCGATAAAAAAATAAAAATCAATTATTAGATAAAATAATCTAGCAATGTTCTTTATTTAGGAGAGAGGGCTAAGCCACAACGGGGTATGCTAGTTACCAATAAGGCCATACAATAATTCAAATAGTAAATTTTAAGCATATTATTTAAACCATTAATAGAATATTAAAAAAAAAAAAATAATTTATGCAACTTCAGTGAAAGTTATTTAAATATTGAAATGAAGGAGAAAGGAGACTTAAGAATACTGAGCTTCGTTTGAAAAAGTTCCGATTGCATAAGTAATGAAATGGAAGGATTAATTGAATTAAGGAAAAAATTAATTAACTGAATTTCGAAACCCGCCATTTTTTCCCCCTCCGAGAATAAACTTAGTTGAATTAAATGATAATAATGGGGAATCCGTAGATCCCAAACCCAAGAAACCAAATACCCTCTAAGAAACTCAAAACCCTTCCAATCCAAATCTGAGTTATTTTTCAATTAAGGACTAAGTAATTTCTATTGGCATTTCCCCTTGGTACAGCTCGACCAATCAGAAGAATTATTTAATTTCTTTTATGTTACTGCCAATTTAATGATCAAAATTTAGTAAATAATAGACAAGAACTTTTTCCTTAATAAATATGCATATTGCAATATTACAAAAAATAGATAAAATACCAAATATCATGTAGACACAACTACTATATAGTGTTTTAGAATAACTTTGATTCTTTACATAACATATTAAAGAGTTATGTATATAAATATATTTTTTAATTTTAAATAATTATATATCAAAAAGTTTTCATAGTTCTATAAAAGATGGAAATAGAACTGTTTGTTTGAATAATAAAATTATCAATTTCAAAATTAAATGAAAATGATCTTTTCTTATAAACAAAACATAATTCAACCTTCCACTGCTTTATACAAATTTAATTATACCATAATAAAACACACACACACATACACACACACACACACACACACACACACACACACACACACACACACACACACACACACACACACACACACACACATATATAGTTTTTTTTTTTTTAGTTATTGGACCTTTAGTTAGTTCGCGTCATCCACTATATATGCTTTAAATAACATAATTTTTTTGAAATGTTTAAATAATAATAAAATTTGATGTCTAAAATATGAATTAATACAATTATTTTAATATAAACAAAGTTTTTATATCATATAATAATAAATGATTTATAAAAAATTAATCTAATAAAAATAATAAAATATAAGATCATTATCAGTGAAATATTTAATTTTAAAAAACATCAGGTTATCTATTTCTATGGAACCGATACTTAACAGCCGTTTTCTTTTTATAGTTCTACAGTTATATAATAAAATATACATATTGTAATTTAAAGTTCGCGACCACCAAGAAATAAATTTTTATCCGTCCAGTTGGAATTCGAACCCATGACCTATACTAATGCGCTCGGCCATCGAGACTCTAAACTCGATATTAGATCTAAGTAATTACATGTCAGAAATATTATTAACTTATTGTAAGATATTAAATATTTATTTCTCTAACTTCTGCGTCTTGAACTGCTTAAGTTTAATGGTCTCAGGTTGTAAAACTAAATTCAAAAATAATCATTCTCACTCTTAAAACTGCATCAACAAAATCATTGACAGTTTTGATAATAATCAATTTTTTTCAGGATAAACACTATCTTTGACTAATCTAATTTAGAATAAACACAGTTAGTGTACTTAATTGTTAAAGTTTTTTAAATATAAATTATTACACCATGAGTTTTATACATACATTTATTCAAATCACGTTATGCGTTTCCTTCCCATTAACAATTGTTTGGCTTGTACTTGAAGTTTCAAGTAACATAAGAAACATTTCTAAAAGGAAATCAATTCCTTTTATGTCAAAAACAACTTTACACGCCTTGTAAGAAACTTCAAGAAAATATTAATATTTTCAATTTTTCTTTTTTCTTTTTTATTCCATTTTTTTTCCTTTTTAAACCTTAAACTGAAACGTAATTAAAAACTGCGGATTAAGTTTCACACAAAGAGAGGATAATTGGATTCTTGTCCAAGACCCGAAGACATGAAACCGCTTTCGCTGGTTTTCCATTTTCAAGGTTCCTTCAGACTGCATGGTGTATAGAAGAAAGGAATGGAAGTAATACTCGTACATATTTAATTAAAAATGAGGGAAAAATAGGAACAATTGTGTCTAACATTAATAATAACTATTCTATTTATCTAGTTTTCTTTAGTAAAAGCTATCTAATAATTTATATATATATATATTGAAGCAATGTTAGCATAAATATTTTATCATATAAAAATAAGTTGCCTATTTCTTCTTTTGTTAATCAATAAATTTATTCAAATGTACATTAAATAGATTTTAAAAGGTTCAATTGTAAAGTTTTGTCCAATGAAGACAGAAACATTATAAGTTTAAATATAAAAGTATGTTTTATAGCAATCAGAACGAAAACAAGGGATATAATTAAACATATAAACGAAGAATGTGGCACTAGCAGTTAAGAATAATGAACTGAAGCATTTACGAGATATGGTTAAACATAAATTTGTCGATGAAAGCGAATCTTAGCAACAGAAGAAGCGGGTGTGTAGAAGAAATCCAATTCCAATCTTTACTGTATGAAATAAAAAATATTTACGATTTTACAACGGATGCCTTTGAAAATTTTGTGTGTCATGTTCTTGTGTATAAAAACGTTCAAAAATAAAAATAGGAAAATTGGAGTTTTTAGGAAAGATAGGTGTTTTCGGGAATATTTATTGTAGCTATGTCTTGTATGAGATTATTAAGATGGTGATAAAGTTTGTCTTTAAATATTTAGTTTTAATATTGTCTAGGCAGAGGTAATTAAACACATTTCAGTTTAATTGATTTTATTTCCCCTTCCATTATTTTAGGATTTTCACTTATCAGTCATTCCACAGTTCTAAAACTAGCAGGATAGTCAACTGTACTTATAAATAAATACAGAAATTTTTTCTCCACGTTAAATTTTCGAGAAGCTGACAACATTATTACATCTACTTAAATAGGTTGATAACCCCTAAAACCTTTTTTAGAATATTAGAATATTACGATATCTGATTAAATAATACGATTAAGTGTTAGGAACCTTTTTTTTATGTTAATCGTTCACACTTCTTCATTCCTACATTCACAAACCTTATATATTTTTCAATATTGAATAAATTAAAAAAAAAAAAAAAATAGTATAATTATAAAAATTACAGTTAAGTACATACATATTCATATTCTGAGGAAATAAATTTATTTGATTGTCAACACTCGAGAAGAGATTTTCTATTGTAAGATATGTATGTATTTCAGGAAAAAAATAAAAATAATAGAAAATCTGTGACTCTGAGTCTTGGTCTGAATAGCAATGAATTGTTTTTGTTTTTTTCTCAGTTTCATGATTTTAATGTTTATAAATTCTCTTTCTTGGAGTTCATAAAGGATTTGTTTTGTCTTCGGTAATATAAAAAATACCTAATATTTAATGTTTACAACTTGACGTAAGGGAAACATATCCAACGAATAAACTTTCAGAGAAGTTGCCTAGCTAACTGCACAAATATTTATAGGGTAAAAGCAAAGTGGATCGGAGTGCCGATGTATAAAAGGAATGTTTATAAACAAGATAGAGAAGCCAGGAGCTGGACCACCTGTTCACAAGGCCGAAGATAGGCGGAGCAAGGTTAGGCTGCGAACATTCTTTCCCTAAAGTAGTTCCAACATTTATTCAGAGAGAGAGAGAGAGAGAGAGAGAGAGAGATAGATAGATAGATAGATAGATAGAGAGAGAGAGAGAGAGAGAGAGAGAGAGAGAGAGAGAGAGAGAGAGAGAGAGAGAGAGAGAGAGAGAGAGAGAGAGAGATAGAGAGAGAGAGAGAGAGAGAGAGAGAATAATAAAATTCACCTAGTTTTGTTATCACTACATGCACTGGATTTCTACCTTCAATTTCTCTCATTATTATTCTGTCTTAATTCAGAGATGATTGAACACTGTTTTACCACCGCCATGTAGTGCAGTCAAAACATTAAAGTGGTCGAATATTGCTAGGAGGCAACTTTCATGAAATAATCGCGTGTTTAGTTTGATTATAGCGTCAACGATCTCTATTCATCAATGTGGTCAAACCGTATCATGGTGCGATAATATTTTATGGAATACAACAGCCTAATGAAATGGTTCCACTTTATCAGTTTATCATCATATGGCCAGGTTATATCTACGTGCATTGACTTTTCGGTTTTATTGTAGTTAACTTTAGAAAAAAAAGTCTTTCAATTAAGTTTTAATCACGAATTATGATTTAGTATTTCTTTATGATTTTTGTATTTCCGGTTGATAGAAATCTATACTAATATAAAAAATGACAAGCCATTTTTCGTTTGTGATCACTAACAGCGAAAACTACCGAACCAAACTGAACCAAATTTTAACCACATCATTTTTAGAGTTCTAGGATGGTTTTGCAATAATAAAATCTACTGATTTTCCATTAACTTGGTACTAAAAAAGCGATAATATGTGGATAAAGGTGAAGTTTGAACATTGACCGATAGGTAGCGATCGCCATTCTAAATGGGAGGTTACAAAGGTACAGTGTTATATAGAGCTTGAAATTGATAATTAAATTAAATCATTAGAAAATAAAATTAAATATATGCGACATGTGAATCCCAGTGAACTTTGAAAATCGACCGATAAGTGTTCAGCACCATTCCGCAATAGAGTTACAATACTGAACTGAATCCATTTATATTAATTTTAACTAGATTATTTTCGTTAGTTCAAGCAATATTTAACAATAATAAAATTTAAAATATTAAAAATTTAATTAAACAATGTTGAGTGTGCAGAAACGAAGTTTTCCACTTTGCCATATACTTATATAAATAGAAATTAAAATCCAACCAAATGGAATCATATTATTTCTTCCTGATAAAAATTATTACCTAATCAAAAATTTCGATTCTTTTTTTTTTTTTTTTTTTTTTTTATTTTTTTTTTTTTTTTTTTTTTTTTTTTTTATTGTGTGTAAAAATTACGATTTATGGACCTTCACACTGTTTTTGTTTGCAGTTCATTATCCACAAGGGTTTATTCGATAGTTCTCTGTTCCATCTGGCTACTAACAGGTCATACATGAAATTTAAAAATTTGATGTCTAAATATGCTTTCATGCAATGTTGCGAACACTTAATCACTGCAATTTTTTCACCAACCTAAAAATGACTGCTATGCATGAAAATATGATTAAACAAATAATCCCAATTGCTTTCTTATAAAACGTTTTATACATCCATAAACAATAAACTCCAATTATCCAATTATAGTTAAATTTCCATGTTCTTTTGCTTATGAAAGCGGGCGAGGGGAGATGCTAGTATAAATAAAAGAAAAAAATTGAAATACCCAGCAGAAAGTTCTAGAATTATTTTATCGAGAGAGAGATAAAGGTCGTAAAACATCTATGGTCATCTACGTCCGTAACAGAGAATGAAAGAGACGGTATGGTTTATGGAAATAAAATAAAAACTCAGTAAACATTTCCAAAATATCTTGGTTATAAATCCCAACCACAAAACCAAATAATCTGAATAACAATAGTCCGTTACTATGGCAGAACTATACCCCTACCAAAGGACTTTGAGAGCGATGGAAAAGTTAGTTTACGTCTACTTAGGAAACTTATTGTCCTGAAGAAACTTGCCATGTCAGGGATAGGACAACGTGTAATGATGCGAGACACTCCGGTGTCACGTCTTGCTAATAGAACTAAGAACGCCACGCAAACAATAGACGCTCTGTAGCAGTTGTTATTTCGGGGAACAATGGAATATTTACACAGGCTTAAAAAGATCTTTAGCGAAACAAACACTATTAAAACGTAGTACGAGAATAAGCTGCAAATTTTATGCGTCTTTCTACTGTTAGAACAAAATCAAAATAGAGTTTATTGTGAGGCTATTGCCCTGCAATAAATTCATGGTAAACTTTCTGTGTTACAAACAAATATAAATATAATTAATAATAAGCTATTTAAAAAACAGAAATTAATAAAAGAAGAAGATGATGTACGATTAGTAGAATAAAAAAACACGTCCTGGTAAAAAACTTTTCATATTGAGTGCCGATGTTTCGACCTGCCTTGCAGGTCTTCTTCAGGGCTCTAATTAATTAATAACAGACAAAAAACTGAATCACAAATAGACGTGAAAAGAGCTTATAACATAATAAAGTGTAACGTAGATAACGCGGGCTAACTTTTTTAAGATAAATTTTTATTATGTCAATATCCCCTTCGATATCTATTTCTTACTTAGTTCATCTCTCAGTTATAATTTGTACATCTATTTTTTTGTCAATATTAGACGTTAAGATGGACGTGCCCCCCCCCCCCCTTTAGAGCTTTACAAATCATTTCGCGTTTTCATAAGTCAATTTTTCTATTGTAAAAAAGTAATAAAATCAACACAGAATAAATATAAAGCATATCATCCCCCATCGCGGCTTCGCCCGCTCTCATAATTATTTTAAAGTTTTATTTATACATAAATAAAAATCTTTTATTGTAGAGTGCAACTAAAAAGTATCATTTTCTTAATGATATTTTCATTACAGTAATTTTAAACCTCTTTAAATTTGCTTTGATTAGGTGGTTACTGACGTAAAAGCATAATTAGTCATGGAATTTTTAATTTTAATCTATAAATTGATAATCCGCAAAGAAGGAATTAAAAAAACTAGGGGATAATAAGCTGCAGTATCAGTTCTTACAACAAAACAACCATGAACCATATATTTAGACACAATATCAAAAATCAATAATTTTATCTGGTTGAGTTTTAAAATTTAAACATAAAAGCGTATTATTGCGTTTCTGCCATTAGGAGAGAGAGAGAGAGAGAGAGAGAGAGAGAGAGAGAGAGAGAGAGAGAGAGAGAGAGAGAGAGAGAGAGAGAGAGAGAGAGAGAGATAGAGAGAGAGGAGAGAGAGAGAGACAGAGAGAGAGAGAGAGAGAGAGAGAGAGAGAGAGAGAGAGAGAGAGAGAGAGAGAGAGAGAGAGAGAGAGAGAGAGAGAGAGAGAGAGAGAGAGAGAGAGAGAGAGAGAGAGAGAGAGAGAGAGAGAGAGAGAGAGAGAGAATGAGAGGTCCTTTTCATATAAATAGCATACTCTTCTTCCCTTCCTTAGTTACATTCAATACTAGATGTTTTAATTAATTATAAAACTTTTAAATATATCTAATAAGTTCATATTTTCCAAGAAACTAAAATATAAATATCCTTTTGAAAGAGCGAGGCAATCTCAAAAGCTGATGGGATGTAAAAAGAATTAAAATAAAAGCACTAAGGAAAAGTAGGGTATACTTTTTGGATTAATTAAGCTTATAAAAAGCTGAGGCACAGTAAAAAAAAAAAAAAAATGTTGATTGAATAAACTTCTACGGAGAAATATGTAATCTACTCAAAAATTCAAAAGTTTCCTCAAATAATTAAAGTTTTTAAAGATATTGCAATGATGAAAAAATCAAATGGAAAAAAGTGAGACCTTTAGTGAATAAATAAAAGATGGTTTTCGCAATTGAATTCCTGAAGCATTAGATAATTATAAACAAGATAACATATGTAGCAATAAATTCTACCAGTTGTTGGTACGGCAAACTAAATGCAATAAATTAAGTTGAGTCGTGATTTAGACATACATTGTAATACATTTATCACAGTAGATGATTCAACAATAGTTATTAGAAATTTAATTATTTGCATAAGAAAATAACAATTATAATTGTTTCAATTACTATTATTATCAATTCTAAAAATATTATCCATATTCATACAGTTATAACCGAGCTTATATACTATCTAAATAAAATATAAAAAATAAAAACTAAAGCTGGATGCAGACTACTTATTCTTTAAATTTGCGAAATTCTTTTATTTATGTTTAAAATAAAATATCTAATATACAGTGATCTTTTTTAATATAAATTTAATTTTCCTGCATCATTTATTTTATTTTTTTGTGGTTTTGATCGAAACTTATATACATATATTCTTTGGACCTTTTCACTCCTTTCCATAGAACTCCATCACTCCAGCATTCCTACCTATTGCGTTCGGCCACCCTCAGGAATTCCCTTTCTCTTGAGATCAGACATGCTCCTACGCTCATTCAAAACTCTGCTATTCCAATAACTACCAACAAGAAAATTATGCAAACTAATTCTGTTCAATTCGCAGAAATGTAGTTAAATCAATAAATTACTAATGAATTGGCTTAAATACAATTTATAATTATTTTATTCTATAATGAAATATTATAGCTTAATGTATGCTAAGAATATAAGTCTACGCTATTAATTTTACTTTGATCAATGGTTATGTTGTATTATTTTATTTTTCTAATTTTTTTAAATAGTATATCTTCCTCTTCTTCACTTATGTGTATATCTAGCCGGTAATCTGTTGATTTTCTGTTTTATTATTTTTTATTTTTTTTTTTTTTTTATACAAATTTGTTAGTATTATCATATTATTTTTCTACATTTAAGTATCTTCCATTGTATTTATTTTTATATCTGCTCAAAATTTTTGTATATATATATATTAATCATTAAGAGAGAGGGAGAACAGTAAAAGAGTCTTTTCCATACATGATGCTATAACCTGGCCATCATTACTGGTTTCCTCAAACATCCCCGATTGAATTATAGATGCAAAAAAAAAGTATATTGACGAAAGGAGACATAATCAGCTAAACACAGGATTATTTCCTGGTGTGGTCAAACAATGTGACAGTACAACATGGGGGTGGTAAATAATATCAAATCCCTTGCAACAAAAGGAAATAATAATAAGATAATAAAGGTAGAAATGTAGTCTTGATACAAAACGAGGCGGATTTTATTCAAGTAAATTAGTAATTTTTATCATATATTAAGTAAATTTGTATGGACAGCATATAATGACGGAATGTCCTAACGTCGAAGATGACAAGATCTAGTATTTAAATGTTATTGCAAATAATAGTTGATTATACTATGAAACGTCGTGTAATATGGTCTTTTCTATGATTTTGGATACACCACAAGTCGTATATCAGTCCTAATCTATAATTAGCGGACAGCTAGAAAAGTATCAATTTAAGACTACACGAATTTCACAAACAGCCTCTACTAACCACGGACCATATTTCTCCTCAGCAGATTTCTCTGTCAAGAGCCCCGCAACGTCCTTCAACAACGATTAGCATTCATTACTAAACTGGCGATAATATTTTCTTCATATTTACTCTTTGTCTATCCCATTGCCAAATTACGAGTTCGCTCTTACATAAGTTGTGGGTAACCTTGTGACAAGCTGTTCCAGTTACGATTTTTTATTTTCCAATAAAATTTACATAACTTCCTGATTATTAGTTCTTCAGTTTGTTTATTTACTATTTGTATGATTGGTTTTAAAACAAACGTATTTTCCTAATAATTATCCTAAATTCGCAATGTTTACATAATCTTATTTATCAGTGTAAATATAGTTTCCTTTTCTCCCTAATACTTGGCCGGGTCAGAACCTGCGCCGTTCAGGTTGCAAGAAACGTGCCTGACACTTTAACACCTTCGGCCACAATTGACTTCGATTCGGATAGTTTCGGCAGGCAGTTAGACCATATCTAATTAAATTCACAAAAGCTACAAATGAAAATGTATAATACACTGGGACATAAAAATACTTTATTAAATTTTAATATTGTTCTCCAAGTTAATTAAATAATAAAAATATAGTAGTTACAATACCTCTTGATTTTTTTCAATTTTTTACTAAAGTAAAAAAATGTTTACTTATTATTTATATTTTCATACTGTCATTATTATTATTATTATTAATATTCTATTTAAATGGGATGTCCTGCCTCTATTTAGTATCAATGTAGTTTTCTACTGTTAAGTGTTGGTGACGCCGGAACGAATGCAAAAATGAATAATTTATCTTCGAAACTAACTTCTAATTTAGAGAATAGTTACTTTGTGTTGCATTGTCCTAAAATTAATCTGATAATCCCATCCATTAAAAATTAAATCAAGGAATAAATTCTACATGCAATTTTTCACTAATGATGTTTTAAATTTCTGATTCACTTTTTATAATTATTTCTTTTTAAATAATTATTTAAACAAGGAAATAACTAAGTAAAGTGAAAAAAAAAAACAGAAAATCTTTTAGAGTTTGTAAAAAAAAAAAAGACCTTACCTACTTAATTTTAAAAAATACGTTTTTTTTCTCAAATTTTTTTTTTTTAAACAAATACCATTATCAACGCATATGCAAGGTATTAATTAGGCAAGACCTGCCCGCCTGTTTACATTGACAACCAACCTTTACATCAAACTGAAAAAGTGACATACTTAGGACTTACGCTTGATAGAAGACTGACATGGGGCCCACACGTCAAGACAAAAAAACAGACGTTACAGTTAAGACTGCGACTTCTATACTCAGTACTTCACAGACGCTCAAAACTACCTTTAAAACAAAAGCTTAACATTTACAGTTACTTGATTAAACCCATCTGGACGTATGCATCGCAAATTTATGGACCGGCCAAAAGAACACATATTCAGAAAATACAGACATTTCAATCTAAATTCCTAAGACTGATAACAGACTCCCCTCCTATGTGTCAAACGATATACTACATACAGACTTACGTATTCCGACAGTTAAGAGCCATATTCATAAACTTTATCGACAATTTCATGAGAAACTACGTGGACACACTAACAAACAGATACATAATATGGCAACAGTACAGATACCAGACATAACTCAACGGAGGCTGAAAAGGAAGTGGATGAGGGATCTCCTAGTCTAATCGCTAATAATTTAGTTTCACGCCTGGAGATTGTACCACTGGGTGCTGACTCCCTCATGCCTGATCATGTCTGTTGTATCAATGTAATTTCACATTCACTGGTTGTCCATTGTGTACAGTTGTGAATAAAGTTATTATGTTAAAAAAAAAAAATATATATGCAAGGTATTATAAACACATAGAAACAACAAAAACAGAAGTATGATAACGAGTTACCTATCCTTTGAGGAATGGTCCACTTAAATTTGTGAGCAGTTTACTATCTTTATAAAAAATTCTGGTTTCTAAAAGTTTTAAATTTTTTTATTACAATATGATATAGAAAAAAGCTATGCAGGGATGATTAAACCTTAAAAGCGTAATGAAGAAAGACTAAAAAGATCGTTAAAAATTAATGAGTATGAAAAATTATTTTCCTTTTCAGAACTGCAACAGTGATGAGTACATAGTGTACCAGAATCGATCCTTCATTATAAAGCATGCTAAGAACTGTTTTCAAAACAAAGGATTACAAATTCAGACTCAATGGGGGAATCGTTAGAATTCTGTTATTCGGCTTTTTGATTTCCGCTACATTGCTTGCCCCTATAGGGTTTTACCATATTTATTTTCTCGAATGATTCCTCATTTAAATATTTATTAGACCTATTAACATTTATTTTTCGATATTACTTTGGGAGTAAAGCTATGGAAATGGTGGTTTTCATTAATATGTATGATGCGTATGCTAACAGAATGTAAAAGGTATAACCCCGCTATGAGACTCATCAGTTTGTCCCTGTCCTTTTATGGAAATATTTCGGGGCAAAATCGAAGTTTTAATTTATTTCCTCTGCATTGGAACAAATCAAAAGTAAACTTAAATCAGTCAATTACAGAGCTAAGAGAGACAGTTGATTTAGGTAATAATAATTCTAAATAATATCATTAATTCAAACTGTTTTTATTCGATAAAGTTTTTTTCTTTTAAATTTTCAACTGAATATATTTGTTTAATGAAGATAGTCCACATTTTAAAAAACGTTAATAAGGGATCACCCGTATTTCCCGTCATGCATTTTTTTTTTCATTTGCTCTAAAAATGCTTGATGATAGTGTCAAATAAAGATAAATTTATACATGCTAAAACTTTAAAAGCAATTTAAATTTAATGTCAACAGTAGTCTAAAATAAATAAATGTGAAAGGCATTTAAACCAAATTTAGATGATACGAGTAGGTAATGGTCTCTTCCATGTTCTTTAACTGAAGTGGTATTATGTTATTTAAAACTAATTAATAGAACTTACAACCGAACTTTAAAGGTAAACACATTCATCTTTTATATAAGAATAAATCTCATCAAAATTAACTAACAAGAAGATTCATTTATTTAAAAAGTAACATAAACATATTACTGTCAAAAATTTGATCTTCCTGAACAAAGGAAAACATACATTTTTTTTTAAAATAAAAATCAAGATTGAAAATCAACAACCAACTGTTCGTATAAAAAAAAAAAAAAAAAAAAAAAAAAAATCATCAATGCACGTTTACAAAGGATTAAATCATTTTTTTCGAATGGTTTTATTATAAAATACGGATTATGTTTATTGCGTTTGATACTTGTGTTACGTATAAATAGTTAAATTTTGGTGAATAAATAATGTGAATATCATATCTGCAACTCAATACAGAAAATATGTTATAAAATAATTGCTTCACCACGTTTTTTTTTTTTTTTATCCGAGAGTAAATTGGACGAAAAGAAAAAATTTCGAGTTTTCGAAATGTAGAATCATCAAAACAATTGTTGGTAAAAATCGGTGACAAACAGTTCGGAAACTCAACAGGTTAATAAAATTAAAAAAAAAAGAAATTGTATGGAAAAATTAAACTGAACGTCGAAAAACATTTAGGGATTGTTTTCTTTGCTAAATAAATGAATAAAATAGCAACAATTTTAGATGTATTTTTTTGATATTTACTTCCTTAAACTAAAGAAACTTAAAGTTCTTTTTAAGAATTTAGTTTTTCTAATCTACTTTTAGTTATGTAAATAAATATTAATAAAAGTTTGTTTTCAAATGGATTATCTTTCCTACTTTCTAAATTCAGATAACGAATTTCATATCGCTTTGAATGCAATTTTATAAACTAATTTAATAATTAATTATTTTTCATTTAGGCACCGATAAAAATAATTAGAAATAAAATCAATAATAAAGTTTTTTATCATTTTACTATTTAATTTTGTGAATGGAATCATTACGATAAACAAGCTACTCTGTACTGCTAAAAAATTATTTAAATCTAAAATACGATCCCATCGTTTCAAGCTTGCCGATCGCAGTGTAATTAGGGTTTCCCATGCACTGTCAGATACCTGCATCAAGGAAAAGGAAAACCTTTAATTACATATTTAAGGAAAAAATGTCCACGTGGAAACCAAAAAAAAAGCCAAATTATTGATGATGATTTGAAAATAATGATACGTTTCCTAAGGAAAAATAAGAAACTTTTAAACAGGGATGTAGTAATAATGAAACCATCAGGTTATCTGGACCATCTCCATTTGATGAGATCGTTTCTTCGCTATCCTTTGACGCATCGATTTTTTTTTTTTCCAGTCAAAATTAGTAATATTTTTTACGAACCATTATGAATAACTAAATTTAACTACAATTATTGGTATTTAATATAATTTTGGATATTATTATGGCAGTAGTCACGATTCTCAATAATCAGACTCGTTAAACATTTTTATTTTTTATTTAGTAAAAGATACATCTGCATCCAAAAAATAAAATTAAAATCTTAAAAAAATTTCTCGTAAAGCGACTACCCACTGATTGCACTGTTTATATAAACTGTTTTATATAAGCGTCGGTGTATAAAAAATACAATGAGAAGCAAGTTAAGAGACTAGTGAATTTGAGTGTTAATGTAGTTTAATATGAAACAATAGGTATCTGGTTTGGATTAAATCAGCAGCATATGGAACACTAATGACTGAGCATTTTAGAAGGATTTTGGATTGTAGGTATTTACGAGAGAAGAATTGTGATGTTTAATAGAACCCGAAAGCTCAAATCCGTTTGCCCAAATACGTCTACTTACTCTTAAGTGAATAAATCTACTGCAAAAATGGGCATTTTTGAGAGTTTGTCTAGTAAAAGTTACAGTTTTCGAAAACTAGAGAAATTGAGTTTTTGTAAAGAATATCGTTAATTGATTAATTAAATTATATATATATATATATATATATATATATATAAATATATATATATATATATAATATAAGTATATATATATAAAACACCAGACACATCTGGTAGCCAATCAGTATTACTGTTAGCATGTCTTAGTTGCGGAAAACAATGGTACATGTGACAATGAGGAACTTATCCGGCATTTTCCTTATTTAAGCCAACCTCAGCTAAAAAAATGACAAGCGATTACAATAGCGTATTCAATACAAGTAAGAATCATTATATAGCTAATCAGCATTGATTTTTGATTATAATAAAGTTCTTTTGAATATTTTCAGTTGAACATGCTAAAAAATTCCAAACAATGGATTTCTTTAGAACAATAGAAGCTGCTGCATGCCAGAATAATGGGATACGTTGTAAAAATTTTAGGCACCTTGACCATCATTGTTTCATTTTCTCAACCTTCATTAAAAAAAAAAAAAAATAAAAAAAAAAAAAAAAATAATATATAATATATATATATATATATATATATATATATATATATATATATATATATATATATAACATATATAAACCTATACATATATATTTATAAATATTAAATTATTTTTATTAAATTTATTCATAATACATTGGTACATAATTTATAAGTCCTGGATTAGTTCAAAATAGTATCCTTTGATATGGAATAAGGTTGCGTTTACTAAGATTTTTAATAAATTTCTCTAATTTAATACAGCTTATAGTAGGTACCTTATAGTACCCCTTGTAAAAGTAATCAACCTTTTTACAAAATAAAAATCCAATATTTTGAGGCGTTTGTTCCACAGGTTTTATCACTTTAACAACATCACTTTAACAACATTAAAAATTAATTTATTTAACTTCATTGGTAAAGCAATTATAAACTTTATAAATGCTTACTATATATATATATATATATATATATATATATATTATTTTATTTATATTTCTTTAAGGTTGCTACAATTAACCAAAGACAAGAGATTTTTCTTTCATCGAATTCAAAACGTAACCAACGCAAGGGAAAGAAATAAACCTTAAAATTAATTTTAATTTAAATTACTAAGTAATTTTTAAAATAATGCTTACGTTTAATAACCCTTACGAGTTTCATATACCCTGGTTATAGTATATGTGGACTTAAACTCCTAAAAGAGAATGAAACTTTTACCTGAAAAAATAAGAGGCGATTGGGTGGAATTTTTGGCAGTCAATGTATAAGGGCAATAATATATACGAAAGAACTCATAGAAGAGCAACCCTCATAACTTCCTAGGACCAACTAACCGAAGTGCTTTGCTATTTACTGCGGTAGATTCGCGATCAAGATGGCCACTCGATCCAATAAAGAGAAGTCCACTTTTGGAAGAAGGCCAGGGGAGGGAAGCAATTATCATCAATTTCCCATCATCAGCTGTTCCAAGGGCACCACACTCCACCTGACCTCGCCGATCACCAACACACCTCACCAGGGCGTGTCTTGTCCTATCCTGTTTGCCACGGCTATTTTTGAACCAATGCTATGTATTTATAAACTAATTTTATGTAGCAAAAGAAAACACAAACTACGAATGGCGGTTGTAAAAAGACAATGTAAAAGTTAGAAGATTACCTCCCTCATATATATATATATATATATATATATATATATATATATATATATATATATATTTTTTTTTTTTTTTTCATTTATTGATATTCACAACTGTACAAAATAATATAAATCAAGTACATCTGTTGATAGTGAATATAATGGCATGTAAATAACTTGTGAAGTTATTAAGCTACTCAAGCACTTAGTAGCACTTCAATAAAAATCTACACTAAAAGGTCTCTAGGCTATCTTCTTTTCAGACGCCTAGGAGGATTATCGGGAATGGAGTGGGAAGCAAGTTGGGAGACTAGTGGATAGGAGTGGTTATGGAGCTTACTATGGAAGGATAGGTATCTGGTCTGGGCTAAATCAGCAACATAAGGGACATAAAGATCTTTAAGGATAAGTTTATTAGTCACAAAGTAAGGAGCATTGAGGATTTTTCGAAGGATTTTGGATTGTGAGGATTGGATACGAGATGAATTGAATGGTTTAGTGGAGCCACCAAAGCAACCACCAACCAAAGCTCAACTCCGTACGTCTAAATAGGTCTAATCACAGTCATGTAAATGAATCTTTTGTAATTAATTGGGAGCTTTGAACGTTTGCCTCGTAAATGTTGAAGTATAAGTCACATTATACAATAAATAAATAAATAAATAAAATAAAATAGTACTTCTTTAATAAGAACTTTTATTTCAGTTTCATAAAATAATATAAATCTAGTACTTTTATAACGTCAAACACAAGCTGAATATAAATCTTTTTTTTTTAAACTTTATTTACTGATTCGCACCTGAATTCAAACTGAAGACAATTAGCGAGTGTGCTGAGATAAAAAAAAATATAAAAAATAAAACATGAGGGAGACCAGTAGCCATCGCTTTCTGACATGTAAAAAAAAAACCTTTTTTTTTATTCATTTAACCGGTGGTTATTTTTAAACATAGACGAAAATCGACATCCATATTCAATGGTCAGAATTTTACGTAGTTTTTAAATAAAAACTGAGAGATTATATAAATATGAATATGAATATGAATTCATGCATTTATTAGAGTTTTAATTTATTTTTATAAAAAACATTACTCATTAATTTGATTCATATATTTATTAAATTTGATATAATATTAAAAACAACATTCCTTGCTAAAAAACACTCAAAAAAATATAATAATTTGAAAATTAAACCATATTTCGAGGCCATCCGCGTATTCTTCTAACAATTACACATCGTGTCTCATTCAAAAATCTGTATTTTTGATGTTATTGAGAATGTTGATTTTAGCTCCTACTTAAATTTAATACTCTTCAATAAAATGTCAAAAATGTCTTCAAATCACACCTGAAACATCTCATTTGCGATTGGGATTAAAAGATAATTCAGGTACAATTTCGATATTTATACAAGACTGAAAATTGGAATTTTTTTTTTAATTCAGGTTTTTGAGTTGTGCCACTTTTGTTATACATGTGCGATACATAAAAAAAAAAAATAATAATAACAGACCTCAAAATCATATTCAAAGTCGATTTCTAAATCACACTTTTTTTAAACATAAAATTTATTTACGCAAGCTTATATTAATATTAATATATTTCCATCGTATTTTCAAGACGTTTAATTTCTCATTATCTTATGAGAGATGCGCGAAATAATTATCTTTTCCTTCCCAGCATTTTATGGTAAATAATCGGTCAAGGGTGTCGGCTTCATAATAGGTGAAGAGGTACAAGCGAAAACATGTTATCTTCATTAACACATCTTGGCCTTTGCTTTGTTCTTAGAAGGTCTTTGAATTGATTTTTACCACTTGTGTTATTGTAATGTTAAAGTATTTTGAATTGATTCATCATACGAAGTTCTATTATAAAATAATTGTTATAATTACCTAAATGCAACAAGTTAGCTGTTCTTGTAACTTCTCTCAAATGGAATTAGATATAAAAATTATTATATTACCAACAAAATTGAAAGAAACTATTACAGAAAAATAAGAAAAAATTACTATATTGTTCGAATTTTTGAATTTATTTTTTTTATTCCGCTGTAAAATTTAGACTATGAAGAAGCGTTGATGAGGCTAACGATCCTATGGGATAGTAGCGAAAATAAGAATAATAATAAGAAAAAAAAAACTACTCTGAAGAACACAACTAATTTCATGGAATTAAACATCTAATTTAATAACGATTAAGAAAATTAGTTGTCAAATAGCTATGATAAATTTTTTCCAACTTCTGTAACAAAGCATTTTATCATGCACCAGATCAACAGTACAGGATTTAAAACAATTCTCTTTAACAATCAGGCATTGCTACTGCAAACCAAACATATTTTTTGAATACATAAAGTTGACGTGTATTCGCAATATAATTATATTAATAGATAATTTATTAATATTAATTGGGGCATGTAAATGGAAAAGGCTGTAAGTGACAAAAATAAATCATAAAAAATTTGAATTAGAAAATGAATGAGTTCCATCACCAATGTAATGTAAACAGTGGTAGGTAGGAACCTATCATAAAAGGCTTGGTACCAAGGAAAGTACGTACCTCTGTTTCCATTACATTGACGAAGGAACTTATTCATTTTCCAATTCAAAATCTTTTATTTTATTGTTGGCACTTTTAGCCTTTTCCATTTACATGCCTCAATTATGTAGTATATTACTATGTAAAATATAATGTGTGAATGTGATATTCAGTATATTATTATTGTGATAATTACACTGTTATATTACACTGACGCATTAGTTAGGTCAACACCCTCAAGAATTTATTCAAAATTACATTAGATCTATACACCATCAAATGCTAGATGAAATGAACCCAATTAATATTCAAGGGATTAATATAAACCTAATTAATTTCAAATTACTTAGTAATATTTTTGAATAATCTCATTGAATATCCAACTGACACATTACTAAGTCCCTGGTTAAAGTATATGAGTACATAAACATATAAAATAAAATTGATTGTTTTTATATTTTAATTTATTTATTTTATTTTTTTTTTTACTTAACTTTAATTTTTATTTTTTTATTTTTTTAATTTTCTGTTTTTTATTTCTTCTTTCTACTTTGTTTCTCCTAATTTAATGGTACTACTGATGTGCTTATTTAACTAATCTCAGCCAGACAATTGTACCTTTTATTGTGCAGTTTGATTATTTTTAGGGGACAGTCTGTCCCAGAATAAAGTTTATTTTTCATTTCATTTCAAAAAAAATTAAACTTTAAGTAGAGAAAATACAATTTTGGCCTTAGTGTATATAAACTTCCCGTTAAAAGTATTACAACACCCATAATTCTCGAGTTTTTCCTGGTTTTTACCTTAATCCATACTTGGTTTATATTCATATTAATATTATTTATTAAACGTGAGACATTAAGGAATAGGCACATCAATGTTTTTCTCTGTTAATAACAAAGTATGGATTTTAGATTTTTTTTTTCTTCAAATTTCCTTCAGTCCATGTTTATCATTCGTTTCGTTATTTACAAGTATGACAAGACTAGAGGAAGCCCGAAGAGGCAATATGTATTAGTAAATATAAATCCAAAATTTAAAAGTTGAAATTATAAAAAATGAAAATTTTAAGAAGTAAGTTTTCTAATTTGTTTGAGTATTGGAAGAAATATTGTAATTTATTTTAATAAAAATGGTTTATTTCTGGTTTAGGAATGTTTATTACAGACTTCAGATACTTTCTTTATTATGAAAAAAAAATCCGTTTTTATAAAATTCAAATATTTCAAAGTCTTGCGATACTTTTGACGGGGAATTATATTTAAATTTGTTTAGTTACCTCCTAAAAATATTTATCATATTTTTCATAGTTAGGCAATAGGTCGTTTTTATACGAATTAATTTTAAACTATCTTTAAATGTTTTTTTTTTGTTTGGCACCCCGATGTTCCAGACAAGCAAGCTCACCGACTCCCGCAGCAAGTTGTCGCTAGCTAAGATACCAGGGCACTTGTACATGTGTGTAAAATGAAATAATATGTTCAAACTTCAACAAATGTCAAGTTAAACCTTAATACATTAGTCACACTTCCAAAGTACCAAGCCAATCGAAAATAGATTGTTCACCTGAAATGCTACTCTACAGAGCTTGTCCTGAATCACTTTGTCTGGATGCAACATTAACAGGTGCCCTGATCAATTTCTAAAACAAATTAGTGCTCCCTTCCATTACACCACATTAAATAAGTACGAAGAGACGTGTGCTGGTGATTGCTCGGCAGAGAGGCGATCCGAACCCACTCAACACATGGCGGGTGTACTCCGCCCAGATAATTTCGCCTACGCTACTTGATTATTCTTTTTTTTAGGCCTATATAGGAAACTACAGCCGACAATGAGATAATGCTCGATAAGGACTCAAACCCCTCCCGGCAAAGCTCTCATCTGAAATCCTTTATAACCACTATGAATTACTCTTTTAAGTACAAAAGGTAGCTAAAAAGAAAAAAAGTATTGTTATTAAAAATAAAATTCCATCATTTTTTTTTATTGACTTCCTAAAAGTTATTTTACAAGTTCAGGTAACTTAACACTAGTTCCATGAGGTTATTAGCATAAGAAATATAGAATAACTACTTATTGGGTTGTCCGAAAATTATGCAAGATAATAATTTTTTCAAAATTATTTATTAAAATTTAAAATTGCATACAATAAAAATAAACATAAATTTTAAGATAATGCTCATAATGACATTGCACTTCAACAAAAGTCTACATTATAAGATCCTGAGGCCATCATCTTTTCCGACGCCTCGGAGGTTATCTGGAATAGAATGGAATGCAAGTTGTGATACTAGTGGATTTGATTATTTATGGAGTTTACAATGTAAGGATAGGTATCTGGTTTGGGCTAAATCAGCAACATATAAGGATTTTGGATTGCGAGGATTGAATTCTAGACGATTTAGAGGTTTAAATATGGTAGAGCCTCAAAGCTCAACTTCATATTTCCAAATTGGCCAAATTCTGTCATATAAATGAGTCTCTTGTAATTTTTTTGAAGGTTTAAGCATTTGCCTGGTAAATACTGAAGATGTCGAAAACGACGGGTAGTTTCTTGTCTTTATAGTAATGTGGAGGTTTCAAAATATAAAAAATGGAATAAATAATTAAAAAATTTTTTTTGTTAATCAAAATACTTTCTATTAGTCCTAATATATTTCTGCCAACGAGGTAACTTTCCGTTGCCCTTGGGAATTTATGTTTGAATATTAGGTATTAACAAATTCTGAAGACAAATTTTCAATGAAATTTTGATTATGAATTTGATTATCTCTGAAAAATTAGTCTAGGTTTCTAAAATACAAGATTAAAAAGACAGGAAACACCTCGTCGTTTTCGACTTCTTCAACATTTACTTAACAAACGCTCAAACCTTCCGCTTTACTAGAAAAGACTCATTTACATGACAGTTATCAGACCTATTTGGACATATGGAGTTGAGCTTTGGGGCTCAACTAATCCTTCCAATTCTTCCCGTATCCAATCCTTACAATCCAAAATCCTTCGAAAAATCCTTAATGCTCCTTACTTTGTTACAAATAAACTTATCCATAAAGACCTTGATGTTCCATATGTTGCTGAGTTAATCCATACCAGATACCTATCCTTTCATAGTAAGCTCCATAATCACTAAAATCCATTAGTTTCTCAACTTGCTTCCCAGTCCATTTCCGATAATCCTCCGAGGCGTCTGAAAAGAAGATGGCCTAGAGATCTTCTAGTGTAGAATTTTTATTAAAGTGCTACTGATGAGTAGTTCTTTACATAATTTGACATGTCATTGTAATCGTTGTTAGCCCATTTACTTAATTTATATAATTATACAGTTGTAAATTTTAATAAAGTGAATTAAATTGAAATTGAAGGTTTCTAAAAAAATGGTAGATAGTTGGCGAGAGGTCTGCAGAGTGGCTAAAGCGGCTCATAACCAAGCTTCAACAGTTTTAGTGAGGTTTATATCGAAATTTTGTTTACCTTCTCAATTTCCTAGAGTTAGTGGGTAATGGTGGATTTCCTGAAAAACACTTCTTTGTAAGTTCTTAAACAGTTCTTTTTTCGTGGTTTTCTTCAACAAAAGCTCTCAGAACATCATCAAGGAACGAAGTCCTTTCACGACCATCTCTGTCTCAAGGCCTTCTCATCTTCTTTGTGGGTTACATTATCAATAATTGTTTTATTTTCTTCTTCCACTACTGCTTCTTCTACTTGTCAGATTCAGAACTCCTTGTATCGTTACGAACAAGTTATATATATATCTTAACCATACGGTTTGAATTTTCCTTATTTGCTAGCGCCAATTACGAGAGCTCGTCGGATAACCTTATTATCCATTCACAAAGCTTATTCCTACATCTATGATCCATTACCTATGATTTTGTGCTTACTAATAAAAACATTATTCCTATTAATTTTTAAAACTGATTCCAGAATATGACAAACTATTTCAACGAATTTATATCAATATTTGAAGTCCTATAGTAACATTCGAACCAAGATAACTGTAATTATTTCCGTTTTCATTGCTTGCATAAATCATATTTAAATAATTCCTTAAATAAATCAAGTTATGAACTCTCTAATATATATTGATTAATTTGTTTAAACTCTAACATTAACTTGGTATTTAAACTCTAAACATTTTGGGTTGCCATATTTAAATATAATTTATAAATTCTACACATTAGTTATTAATAATAAATCATTATAAATTACAGTTAATGAAATAACATACAGATATAATTAAATTCACTTAATAAACAGCATAAATTACAAGGGTGATGCATAGTTCTCCCTTACCAGGTTGGGTAATGTATGATTTCCAGCCTGGGGGTTCGAAACACGTCATCCGTCATTTCATTATTCTCTTTAATAGACATAAATCAAAATGGCGTTGGGAACAGCGCACAACACGGCCTTGTTCCACAATTTTCAAATCAGTGCCACTATTTCCTGTTTAACGCCTATTTTTTACTTCTTGCTATTTAGGGTGCTATTTATTTCTATTAAGATGTTAACTTCTCGAAATAATTTTATAAGTGTATTTTTATTTATTTATTGTATTTGTACACTATAGATGAAACACATATTTACTTTTATTATTATAATGCTAATACGAGACATTTTACAATATCAAAAAAACTATAATAAAAAAAGGCAGTAACACATGAATTCTCCTCCAAAGAAAAGTTTTAAAAATCAATTATAAAAAAATATGCACAATACTAAACATAGAAAAATAATTTTTTTAAAAATGCAATAATTAATTTTAATTGTAGATCTTTAGGTTGTTAATTGCTATTGTAAGAAAAAATAATAATATCCCCATGTTTGTGGGTTAATCATGTCACTTACCACTAAAATTGTTTTTTAAAAATTTTAATAGCTGTAATAATGGAGTCAAATAATTATATTTTTTTGTAAACACAAATAGATGAGTTTTATACATGTATACGTAGAGACTAAGTGCAACTTTTCAAAAACAAACATTTTTATTAATTTATTAATAATTTTTTATAAGCTTTTTATATAATGAAACGTATAATTTTAGTTATTAAAACGCTTTTTGAAGTGATACCATTGCCTGGTTTCCTTACAAGTCATAGCCATGTTGTTGCATAATCTAATATTCTTTTTTATTTTTTTCTTGATCTATTATTTTTTACTACTTTAGGTCTAGCATAATCTTACAGAGGTTGTTGAGTTGTCTGTAAATCAACAACTCATTTAAATAATCAGACCTAACACGCACACCTAACACTAGTTGAACTTAAGGACGTCCCTAAACCACTAATCTAGTTGCCTTTGATAGTGCGAGGTTGAAATTTTGATAAACACACACTAAGTTTGGAACTATATTAGTTGTCGCTCGAGGATTATCAAACATATGTTACATCAGTTGTGAGCTCTTTAATCTTAATGAGATCTCAAGATGGCACAATTGGACTAGGATTATTATTTCCGACGTACCTCCATTTCTGTGTAAAGTTAAAAACTTATATATTTTTTACACTTGCAGGTTTACAACATTTATTAAGAGTTCTGTCCCAATACCTTATTTCAACTATTTCGTTCTTGCCTTCTCGGAGTACTAATTAGCTTGTATTATGAAAAAAGTTTTAGTTTTTTAGTTTCACGAATTGTCTAACCTGAACAATAAAGATATGCTGTATTCTTTAAATAGAAAATCTGCTCTAAAATCATATTTATTTTTTTCTATATCTGATCAGAGTCTATGATTCCGCAGCTTAAATGCTACTGCTCTATGAAAACGAATGGGAAAACTTCTTTTTTTCTTTGAAGATTAATTTCATGCTCTATGAGACCGAATCCAATGTTCTGATTGCTTTATTCCCATTTATTATTTTTCCTGTTATATCTCTGCACGATGCTACGTTCTGCGTGATTGCTTACTAAATCATGAAATTCTTTAATGATAAAAGTGTAGTTAACTATTAAGATGAATGGAGAAGAAGATAATCAGGGATGCAGTCAAGAAGAAGTACCACGTCTAAGTAGAAATACTTTAATGCGTGCCAACGTTTCGACCTGCCTTGCAGGTCTCCTTCAGGGCCACCGAACCACACTGGAGAGGAGTATGGTTCGGTGGCTACTCATTAAAGTATTTCTACTTGGACGTGGAGTTTCTCTTTGGCTGCATCCCTGATTATCTTCTTCTCTATTAAATTCTTTAGTTGCTAAGCTCCTATTTTCCAGAAACAGTGCCTTTTAGGAAATAGTTTTTTTTTTTTTTATTTACATTTGCAACTTTCATCATATGGCGTCATTAGAATCAAGGTTTTTTTCCATCTCCTTCTATCCAGGCTTCCTTACCCATTCCCTTATTCATTATTCCTTCCATCACGCCCTCTTCAGAGTTGACCTTTTGTCCGTTTTCTTTTCGGGCTCCATTCAAAAATTCTTTTGGGCCATCATCTCTCTTATTGTGATTACCTGTCCAAAGCCTTTTTGCTTTTTGCCTAAAGAATATTTTCCATATTTTATACTTTCCATGTTGTTTCAATTATTTTTAACTACCTGGAGCAGAGAGATAGCACATTGTTGTATCTTATAATTCATTCCCAGGATTAGATGTGTTTTTGTTTGGCTCTACTTTAGTATTCATTATTCCCGGGAATAGAATGTAACATTATTTACGAACAATTTATATATAATTGGGATAAATAAATTTAAAAAAAATCAATTTAAATACAAACACTGTTCTGCTATAGATTAAAAAATAAATTGATGAAGCCAATTTATGATAGTACTATGGCCCTTCATCCCTTATTACGTTGCCTTTGATCCCTTTATGTTTGGATTTCCTCATTTCTGAAACCTGGTTATTACCGTTCGCATTTACAATTATTACTAAGCCCTATGTAGAAAGGCCTGGATATTGGAAATCTATAATTCTGATAGGGATAAGCAGATTAGGATATGTTATTAATGCCATAGTAATGGACTCGAACGAGCTTCAAATCCGTACATTAGTGAGACACCAGCATTTATTCCACTTCACAGAGACTATGACCTATTGAATAAAACGTCAATCTGTTGAATAATAAAGGAATAGAAGCGCTATCAGCGGGAAGTACTTGTTGAGCCGTGAAAGAGAAAGCTTGCCATTAGCTGCTACAATAGGCCGATAAGCCCGGCGGTTGGAGATAAGCTTCGTCAGTTAGCTTCCTCCAAGCCCCTGCATCCCTCCCTCTATTATTTATATATATATTTGCATTTTAATATTTATTTTATCTATTTCCTAGATCAGTAGCAAAAGTTCTGCGGTGAACAAACCTTTCCAGCCCCCTCCATGTCTCTTTATTATAAATTTCTTACTTACAAATATTGTAACCTACCCCCTTGTCCTCCTGAAATAAAATAGTTTTACTATTACTTATTCTATGGATGATGGATACATATACATACAAGAAAATATATTGCACGTCTGCTATGGATATCGATCATAACCTATTTATTTTTTAATTTAAATAGCAAAGTTTATTTTTGTATGTTGATAATAATAGAAATACTTTTTAACTTGTTAAAAAAATTAAACAGCACACAGCCGTTTACTTTAAATATAGTAAATTGATTTTATTTGATATTCTAGATACAAAGGAACATGTTGAACACTTCATGTTGTTTTTGTACTGTACATTAATTTGTTTAAAATTTTATTTGATGCAGTAAATTTGAAGTTTTTGTTATAATTTATCATGGTTTCCTTACCATGAAAGTTTTAAAATTTATTATTTTTAAGAACAACACTTGAGAAGGAACTGCGGTTTATAATAAAATTACAATAGTAAAAAGCCTGAGAATTCAAAATAAGTGGCAAGATGTGATAATGATATGATTGAAAACTATTAATATTTTTGTTATTATTATTATTAAAATACTATTATGTTGTTAATAGTAATAAAAACTACGTGTTGTTAATATTGGTTACTGATATATATTATATATATGAAATATTTATCTTATGTTTTAAAGTGATAAAGAATAATAAACAAACATTCTTAGGTTGCATTTATTAAGATCATGGACGGTAGCGAAAAGCAGTGGTGGATTTTTATGCACAGGAAAATCAGAAAAACATTGCAGAGAGGTTAGTGTCTGATGATAAGTATATTCCGCGCGAGGACAGGGACAAGCCAAACTTTTCGTAGGATATTGAGGAAACTTAAACTTATATTAAATTAAAATAAATATAAAAAAACTATTATTTTTATGTAAACCTGCACCACTAGAACCCCCATGAAGAGTTTTGGGTTCAGTATTTAGTGAGGGTATACTGTTACTAGGCCAACAGTTGTAAAAGGGAGAGATAAGGCTGAAATCATGACCAACCGTCACCAACCAGGTGTTTTCTCCTAATTAAGGTAACCCATTTTATAGAGGCAAGGTGTACCCCAGGATGGTCTCCCGAACTCGAAGTCCATCCACGGATAAAGTAACAGAACATAAAATTTTTGCCTTCAGCTGGACTGGATAAAATGCCATTGCTCTTAACAAGTGCCATACTGAGCTTCCGAGCCCGGAAACATAACATCAAATATAAATATTATAATATAATAAGACATTTAAGTATAAATTTTATTATTTATCTAATGCGCAAAATAAAATTATACCTCAGAGTTTAACAAAATAAACTGTTTCCATTTTAACATTAAATTGAAACTATGTAAAAAGTGAATTATCTAGATATACTTACGAACAAAAAGTGTCTCATTTAACATTTCACTGCTTTAAAATAATTCAGTATTTACTAAGATATCAAATATTTATATTTTCGTATAAATTTGTTATACGGGTTTAAAATCGGTCGTAACACGTACCAAGCAGCTAAAACATTATTATTTATGAAACCGTAGCAACGCGAATGAACGATGCTTTAAAAATTTTTAAGAAAAAAAACTTTAGTTTATGAAAATAAACCAGTGTTATAAAACTAGCAGGGAAACTCTCAGACAGAAAATCAACCGTTAATTTATCGAACTGGTAATTTAACGAACATTAATTTTAAGACAGCAGGACACATTTATATTACATCCAAAATACATAAAATAAATACATTTATTTAAAAATTTTAAATGTTGTAAGATCTTTTAGGACATCATGAATGTAAAGGCTATGAGTATTTTATTGCTTATAAATTGCATATATTAATTCAACTGACTTTCCTTTCAGACTTAACATTACAGTATTCATAGTTGGAGAACTAGATAAGCCTATTGCCTCACTAGGCTACCACTAACCATCTAGCTAGTAGCGAGTAACCCTAGGGTGTAGCGGACGGGATCATGATCAAAGAACGATGACCCCCATCAGCTGACGGAACCTGTTCTCGGGGAAGAGGCCTGGTTATGACAGCTCGAATATTGCCACCTTTATTCTCAGACTTCTAGGAACATATTCAAGAACACTGTTGCTATAGGAACGTAATATTTTTATAAAAAAATACTATTATTTATCTATTTAATGCAAATAACAATATAAAGGTGGTGTAGGAGAGGATAGATAAGAATCATCTGAGTGAAAGATAGCAGTGTCATCGGCATAGCGCGAAGAGAAATATATGAAGTGTACACGAAATATAGAAGATGGTTCAATAAACTGGCGTGGGGAACACCAGCTTTGTAGTTAAAGTGAAAAAAAAAAAAATAATAAATAAATAAAATATATATATATATATATATATATATATATATATATATATATATATATATATATATAATTAGAATGAGAGGAACTGAATAATGATAGAGCCAGAAGGTCGGGATGGTTAGAAAGATTTAGATGAAATTCCGAAAATTTAAGGTGTACGCTTGAAGTAGATGTAAAAAGGAATATTAAGATAATTATGGACGATTTTTTTTTAGAGACATAACATGGAACATTTACAATAATTTGGAGGGCTTTGGATTAGACGGATAAAAAAAATAATAATAATAAAAAAATATATAGTTTTTTGTGCTTTAAATCGCATTTTACTATAGTTTCTTTTTCAATTACCTATAAATGAATCCTTCCACGATATGCATTAAAATATATCTAAGCTTGTTATAAATAATATTTCTCTTTTGGGTTTGAAAACATTAAACCCAATTATTTTGCAGTTCTTGATCAATATTTAAAACTGTGCAATCTTCCAGGAGGTATGGAAGAGGATTAAGCTTTTAAAAAGAGTTAGTTTGGAGAATCAAGGATCATAAAAGCTAAAATGTTTTATTCAGTAAATTTACCCGTTGCCCAAAGATTAAACTTGGCGACGAATTTTAGGACCCGTTAAATAACGAAACGAAACACTATATAATTTTCCGTAAAAATGCAATCTGTTTTTTGGTCACCATTTTCACGGTGTAGAGGGATATGCTACGAAGCCGTGGAACCCTCCATATTAATGTATTGGCTAATAATTATTTTATTTGTCATTATTTTTAGCCTAATACTCAAATCAATCAATTTTTTTGTAACTATTAATTGATATTTATAGCTGTATACATTATTTGCTACAAGTAAACTTGTGCAAAATGATTACAATGATATTTCGATAACATGTTAAGAACTACTCACTAGAAGCACTTCAACAGCTCTACATTAGGAGGCCTCTTGGCCATCTACTTTTCAGACGCCTCGGAGTATTATCGGGAACAGAGTGTGAAGCAAGTTAGGAGACTAGTGGATTTGAGAGGGTATGGAGTTTACTATAAACCGATAGGTATCTGGTTCGGGCCAAACCAGCAACATATGGAACATTAAGATCTTTATGGATAAGTTTGTTAGTGACATAATAAGGTAGGCTTAGTGGAGCCCCAAAGCTCAATTCCGTCTAATGGGTCTAATTAATGTCATGTAAATAAGTCTTTTGTGATTTATTGGGAGCTTTGAACGGTTGTCTAGTAAACATTGGAGCAGTTGGGAACGACGAGCAGTTCATGTCTTCTAAGTCTGGTATGTAAATAAGAAATAAACATATTTGTTTGTTATATTTTGATTTGATTTTAATCATCCTACGCCGATATTTATGTGTTAGTCTAACTTAAATTTTAATCTGGACAACGGAATTATTTGAATCACTTATATTAGGTAGTGAAATTAGGTAGTGATGATATTTTATTCTTTTTAAAGAAAAAATAATAATTTCACCATCTGAAACTATATATATATATATATATTTATATTCATCGAAACCAAATGTTTTGATCACATTCACTTTCAGACTTTCGATCTGAAAGTTCAAATACACATATCTCATAAAATAACAATTAATTAGATTCACACAGAATATAATTAAAATCAAACAAACTTTGTGATTAATACAAGGCGTGATTGCCTTCGATTATTAATAATAATTTGACAGAGCCTTTGTATGAAATGAATAAAGGAAGAGGACAAAGCAATCACGGAATATAATAGTCATGCACATTTACCTTACATCCTATGTTCGTTGCAATAACGTACGATTTCTCTTTCACATATCCTTTTTCCTCGTGTTTTAAGCCGAAAAAATAACAGTTTAATTTATTGTAACTTACATTCTAAAAAAAATAACTAAATTTAGGTAAATATGACATAACACAGAAAAAGAGAAATTTTTTCCCAACAATAAAAAATGTAGAATCTAGAAGGGCCTATACCATATAGGAAAAAAAAAAAAAAAAAAAAAAAAAATCGCTTTAATCTCATATTATCGAAGACCATGTAAAAATTAAGAAACATTTTTTTTTCTTCTAAAATAAAAGTGTTAATTTCTGCCTTTTTGGCCATACTAATAATTTCACTAAATATGTATGCTTAAATATGTCAATTTTGTTCTTATTAATTTCTTAAGGTTTACAGATGAAAGTGAACGACATGAAATCCTCAACAAAACTGTTGGCCAAAAAATCTTAATAAGATAATGTGAGAACAATAGAAAATTGTGCACAAACAGTTATGAAACTTGAATGGCCATATCTGGAACATAATTTGAGAATGTACACCCCGTACATTCTTTACAGCTACAAATTAGTTTATTTTTCCTAAAAAGCTTACGTGAGTTCTATTACTACATAATATTTTATGACAGGAAGTAGAAGTATTTCTAATTTAGTACATAATTAACTACTCTACATACCAGACTTAAACGAAAAGAAATTTCCCGTCGTAATCGATTTCTTCATTAGTTACTTTTCGTCAAGTAAATACCTTATATCTTCTGATTAATAACAAAATACTCATTTTCATGGCAGTTATTGGACCTATTTGGACATAGTAGATGAGCTTTGGGGTCCACTAAACCATCCAAGTCGAATCGTATCTAATCCTTAATTTGCCACAAACTATGATCTCAATGTACTATACGCTGCTGATTTAGTCCAAACCATATATCTGCCAAGCGAACTCCGTGACCATTCAAATCCACTAGTATCTCAACTTGCTTCCAATGCCAGATAACCCAGAAATTTTCTAATATAGAGCTTTTATTTAAGTGCTACAAATACAGATAGGGTAGATTCTTTACAAACAGTTGACATGTCGTTATGAGTATTTACTTCACATTATTTTTAAGTATTCCTTTTTTGATTGTACCAGCTGTGAGTTCAAATAAAGAGATAAAAAATAAAATAATAAAAAAAAAAAAATACTACCAGCAATTTCCCAGCATTAATGGATAATTTATAGTGATATGATCAGAGTTTATTCTCCTGTTTGTTAGAGTGCAATTCAGACTATACTAAAAGAAAAAAAAAAACTAGTTATATTAAAAATCTGAAAATATGCATAACACATGCATAAAAGACTTTGCCGACCGGTGGTACGCATAAATCTTCTATTACATAACCACGCGATCATGTTTTGCATTATGATGGTCTTGGCAAGGATAATAATCTATTTGCGAACCATAGGATAAATATTTACAATAGAGAACTCAATTGACGAAGATTCAGGACAACCTTGAAGTCAACTGGTATCGAAGGCCGTTAGGAAGTCCGGATCTGTTGGGACCATTAGTCATATGTGTTATGTAAGCCCTGCTCCCAGCAGCCCTTATGATGGTCCACGCATCATTAGCATCCTTACGTCAAACAGGTTATTAATTACACTTGTGCGACTAATTATTTTACTTTATATGGTAAGTGTTGTGTGGGTTGGGATATGGGTTGGAAGACTTGATAAGGCGTTATAGATGTATTGTCTCCAGTGAGGTTTGTCCTAATTAATCACAATCATAATTTAATAATAATTAGGCTAGGAGCAACGGGTGTCTTAATGCTGATAATATCTAATAATTTACTAAGGTATAACATAAACCACTTTTCTTCTTTTTGCAATACTGCTATCCCTAATCCTTCTATCCAATACAATAAAAAGTTGTTTCTCTTTTTAATATAGCTAAATCCCTTACTATCGATTGCCACCCGGCACAACTTATATATGGCTACAAACGTTTTAAATCAATTATTTGATGACAGATCAAATAATTCCTACCAAGCTCGAAAAAAATTATCAGAAATATAATCCCCGTTTTCGCTCTTCTAAATAATATAGAGGATTCTCGAATACCTTAGTATAATCAGAACTATTTTATAATACCCATATTTTCGATAAATTATTACTTTTCGCTGAAAACCATATCACGCATTCTGAATGAAAGAGGTTCAAGTCAAAAATGAACATATGTACTTATTTTCAAACTAAATTTCTAATGATAAAAAATTAAATAAATATTATCTTAAACATATATAATTATATTACCATAGTTTCGCATGTGTACCCGTTAAATACATTTTTTTTTCAACGTTATATCCTTATATTTACCTTGCGATAGAAGAGAAAAAACTTATAAAATTAAGAGATTTTTTTTTGGAAAATAGTGGATCTACCGTTTTGAAAGCCTACGCCACAATTATAAATGAGTTAATTTTTACAAGTTCTTTTATCATTTATTTAGATAAATTCAGATCAGATATAAGGATTAATTTTAAAATTCTAATAAATTTAAGTTATTTTAAAATTAAGTTTGCTTCTAATCTAAGATTTTGTACAGGGAACCAAATATTATATTCAAAATACAAAAATAAATAAAATTAAGTTATTTTTTATAAATGAGTCAAAATAAACAAGGTTTGATGAATCGATTAGAAAAATATTTAATTAGATTCTAAGTGGTTTAAAGCAGCACTAAACCACTAAACGCTTTTTCTAATACAAGCTTAAACCGTTAATAATCTAGCTTGAGACTTTCTCCAAGCAGTTTCTACAAATACAAATACAACAGTTTAACTACTTCGGTATCATAGCACTTAAAAAAAACATTTAACGCACTTCTAAACGGATATTTACTAATATAGATTTAAAAATTAACATAAATGTTTTTAGCTAAAAGGATTTCAAAGTCATTAGTGACTTGGGTCTAGTGAATCACAGCTATGAAATACAGCGGGATGATCACTTCAGTTTTTGCTCACCAAGCCTCGTAATTAATTTCAACCACTAATTGTGCTTCAGATATTAATTTGTGTTTGTATTCCAATTTATCCTTTTTTTTGGGATATTATATAAAATTTAAATTTATCCGTTTCTCAGTATCATTCAGTCATTTACCACTATAACTATTAAATTCATGCATGTCTTCAAACATAACTACTCTTCCTAAATTGCAAATATGAGAACTTGATTTCATTTTCTTTTGGAGCATATAAGGAAGATAACACGTGAGATTCCATTCAACCTTATAAATTACTTAAAAATTTTTGATTTTATAATTTGTTACCCTTGCGGACGTATTATCCAAACTAATAAAATTTCCTTTTCTCTTCTGCAAATAACAACAAATACTTCCCCGTGCATAATTATTTTTTTAGATGGGCCTAATTAGCAATAATTTTACAATAACTTAATGAATTATCCAACAGTTTCCAGGATAGCTGCAATTAACATTACTTTCCTTGTTAACCGATCCTTTCAACCGTGTTATTTTCAAGGACGAAATGAAAAAAAAAAATGATTATCATAACTGCTATGTCCTTGGAATTTTTCTTATTTATATATAACTAAATAAATAAACACACACACACACACACATACACACACATACACACACACACACACACACACACATATATATATATATATATATATATATATATATATATATATATATATATATATATATATATATATGATATTTTTAAAGTAATGTGTACATGAATATTTTATTTATCATTACCTACTTTAAATATTTATCTATGTTACTAAAACCCGCACAATATTTGGCTGTCCTTGGAGCACACATTACTTCAGATAAAAGCAAGAACAATATTATTTACTGATTATCCCAAAAATGTGTGAAGATCTCATATCAGACCATCAAACACAGTAGTGGGACAGAGCTATGGAAAATAGTGGATTTGTATTAAAACAGATATTTTATTTTAAAAATATAAAGAGTGAGGGCATGTAAGTCTTCCAGTAACGTAATGATCTGACAAAGGAGTGGTTACTTTATAATGTTAGGATTCAAACCACCTCGATCTCCATATTTGCATACCATAAAATATTGCTAATTTTATGAAACATGAAAAAATAATATTTTAAACTGCTACAAACAGTTTTACTACGACTTAAGTATAAAATAACCCAGTAGATTACATATTTTATGCCACTAAGATTTTAGGGTGGTAAATACTTGGATTTGAAAACGACCAAAATTGGGGACAACCCTCGCAGGGCGAAAAGGTTGCTAGGGATTCTCAGCTAATTATGACCAGAGAGAGAAAGATAAAGAGAGAGAGAGAGAGAGAGAGAGAGAGGGAGAGAGAGAGAGAGAGAGAGAGAGAGAGAGAGAGTGAGTGAGACCGGAGATCAGGTTGGTCTACGAAACTGCAGATTCTATATCGTGCACTAAATTCATTAGATTCATCTTTGGGATCACCGTACTTTGCGTGCCGGTATTCTGAGGTTGGTTGGCTTTTTCCTAATATCTGACGGCAATACTTCCTCGGCAACTTTCGTATTCCAATCACTAAGACCTAAAAAAATACAAAGTCCTAACCTTTCAACCTGTACACTTCATCCCGCAGAACTCCTTTGAAAAATCATTCATATACGATTCATATTTGTTTTCATTTTTTTTCTTTTTTATCTGTCTGTAACGTGTGCCTTAATTTCTGATGTATCGATTCGTAAATAATGCGGCGAGCATAATGTATCAGAAACTGTACGTTATTCTTTTTCTTATGCCCCAGAATAAATAAATTTTTTATTTCATTTCACTAGCACAGAATTCCATTACTTAATACTAAAAATAATAATTAATGCACATAGTTAGTAGATCGTGATTGGTCAGAATATATTGTTGTGAATAAAATGTTATTATAAATTTTAAAAAATCTGATTAACTCTTTTTTTCCAACAAGATATTAGCAAATAAATATTAATTTAGCACTACAAGTTGTTACAAAACTAAAAAAAAAAAAAAAAAAATACTATATTACTTTTGAAGGTTGCAATGATCAATTATACAAACACCAATCTTCACTCAGGCTTTGCCCATCTTTCGATTATATCTCTGATTTTAATTATCTCAATGACGAACAAAAATAGCTGAGCAGCAGCTAAACGTGTCGTGCCCTAAATATAATACTCGATTTAGTCATTGATAGAGAAACCAATGGCAATGGTAAACTTGAATTGAGAAACACGACTCACTGCCGAGGTCGAGCTAAATGACTCAATAAGTGATTGGTAAATCTTCCATCAGAGAAGCCTTCGATACACCCAAGATGGCAATATTCACAACTTATGCATAGATTAATTAAAGAACTGAAGGTCATGTCTGTCGACCATTTGAATAGAATTATTATATCGAACAAAGGAATGCATCTACTTATATAACGATGTGAATTCTGTATAGTTTGAACAATAGAATTTTCCATAACTCACTAAAAACAAAAAATAAATTTAAAAAAATATATATATTAAGTATGTACAGCATTAAACAATTGCCGAGTGTGTCCAAGCAGCTTCTCATCGCTAACTCTTCACGTCAGACTAGATCTCGACCTTTTTATTCTGAATATGATAGTTTAAAAAAAAAAATATATGAAACTTCGTGTATTGTGCGGTTTGGTATGACCATTTTATGAAAAAAATACATATTCAAAGTCTGCCCCATCTTCAGATACAACCGTCGACCACATTTCGTGGATTCCTAGCCTAACGAAGTTCTGATATTTTGAAAAAATCCAGTTATCAAGCCAAATGTTTATCCTTCCATAAGAAGTTAATTGCTCCCCTGTAAGATCTTACTGTATAGACCGGGGCAAGGTAATCGGAAGAAGCGGTAACTGACGAATAAGGCAGAAGGGGTAGCAGTTTCCAGTTCTGTCCATTTAAATATGTTTTAACTTATGGAGTATGCGGTCTAGCGTTGTCGTGTTGAAAGATTAATTTGAAAAGTTCTTTAACCCATTATGGTCGTTTTTGTTCCACAGATACCTTCAATTAGTTGTAATCGGTAGAGATCGCCAAGGATAGTTTCAATCGGTTTCAAAAACCCAACATTTTACCTATAACCTAACATAGTGTTTACCATGTTCTTTGTCCTAAGCATCAAAATTATAATTTATTAATATTCAAACCATGGTTTTCAAGATGTGTTTGAAGGAGCATACTCACCGTAAATATCCACCATACATTTTCGAGGCACTTTTCTTTGCAATAATGTAATGTAATCTAGCAAATGAAGCACTTTTAAAACAAAAACTATGCATTTTAAATTTGAATTAATTATATTATACAGAGCACTTAATAGCAGATACAAAGTACATTTAAATACAAATATCAAGTTCTGATATTAGATGTGATAGGATATGGGCGGAGTCGAACATCCTATGGTATGTTTTTTTTAATCCCCATTTATTTTTACTCATGTATGATACAAATACTAATACAAAATGTGAGTCGACCCCATTTTCTGCACTCGGGGCATTTTAAGAGAATTCTGTAAAAAACAAAATCTTGATACAATGCAAAATACAATTCAATCTTGATTTAGTGATGGGTGTCTAAAAAAGAGCACACACTCAATATATTGCTAATTATCATACACACACATGCACTAATACTAATTACATGAGAAGAGAAAAATAGATACTTAAGGTGGACTATACAAATGTATTTAAATTGACTAAACCTTTGTAATTATCCGTGATAATAATGTATATTCTTTAAATTACAAAATTGACGTATGATTTTCCCATGACCCATCAAATACAAGACGAAATGAACGGAAAAAGAGTTATTAATTTTTAAAAAATATTAATTTTTAGTATTTAGCTTGTTATTGGTTTATGCCCTATAAAGCATATAAGGACCTAAACCCCTTAAAAAGTGTGAATATTTAAGCTGAAAATATGCAAAAAATCAATTAAGTGGAATGTTTTGCCTCTCAGTACATTAAAACAAATATTAAATTGAAAAAAAAAAAAAATAATCGCTTTGGAAATTATTTCCAGCATCATGTTCGAAATATTTTCCACAAAGTTACGTTTGATCTGTAACATCCCAAGGATTAAATTCTAATCATTTATCAAGGACACCAAACAAATATTTGAGGACCATCAGTAAGCCGAGCTTGAGTCTATCAAAGAAAGATATGAAAGACATTTTATACCACGAAGCCTTTTTAAGTATCAGATGGCTTTACAGCTAATGGGCTGTTATTTTTTATTTTCAGTATGTAATGGCCATTCACAGTTACAGAAGGTATTCAATATACAATGCTCCATATTTCTTCATCCAAATGGTACTGTTCTAAATAGAAGACTTCCGTGGAAGATTTGAAAAATTTACAGAATCGTCAGACATATTTTTAATACCCTCTCAACTCATCTACCCCTTCAATAAACTATGAAAAACTTTTTTTTCCGTTAAATTAGAATGGTACATTGAATTAATACCGTCAATCATGAAATTTAAGAACACTAGTTTCGTTTCACCAATTTAACAAGCTAATATTCCCAAGACACGACGCAAATGTTTACTAAAGTTCTAAAAGCGTTTTCAGGATGACACTCCCAGTATTGCTAAACTAAGCTTAAATCATTCCATTACTAAACAGAAATACAAAACAAGTCTTCTAATCTCTTTCGATTTTACGCCGGAGAAACGAAGACAATTGAATCTTTTCGAAGAAATGCGCACATCCATTTGAAGGACGGTGCTATACAAGTTTGGTTGCTTCACTAAGTCAGTGAGTATTCTCCAACTCATCGGCAGGCTGGGCCTTGGTGTCAACAGAGTGTTAAATACGCTTTGTTAAAACCTTGACAGATATATTAGGAAAGGGAGGAGAAGTAAATGTTTATGTATTAACGCCTGGTTTCATTTGGAATTAAAAACTAATGAAATAATATCTATAGATATAACATACTAAATATCGCTCAAAATCATTTTTTAAAAATAATAATAATTAAACATAAGAAATTCAATGATAATAATAGAATGAAAGTCACGACATAATATGCACAGTGAGTATGTTATACTCAGCAACCGTAACTATTAAAACACAAAATGTATTTATAAAGTGATAGAAATCAAAACTTGTATTTTGCAGTAAAGTATCATTAAAAATTACGTAAATGTTTTCTATGCAATATTAAAAGTGTAACGTTTTTCTTTAAACTATTACTCACTACAATATAACTGAGTCACTTATTGAGGCTCTAAATTGCATTTGTGATAAACTGAATTCAACCCAGACATTCACATTTCTGCTTACAGATAAAAAAAAAAATTGCGAATGAGTTAATATTTTATACCGGATTATTTATGAAATTTGACTAAATTTCTAACTCAATAATACAGATGTCTGACTTTCGTCACAGTAGAAATATTAGTGAGTCCTGATAGTTATTATTGTTAGTTGGTCAATGTTCCCTTCTGTTTTCAGTATCGACAAGTTGCGTGGTAGAATTTTAAGTAAAAGTTTCTGATTTGTAATAGTGGTCCAAATATTTAAATTAAAATAATCAATCCTCTTTTTTTTTTATTTATACCTAGGTGTCTAGTATTTAGGCAAACAAACTTGTCAAATTTTCAAAATGAAGCTTGCCAAAATGCTTTATATTCTTCCAAGAATTCCAAGAGCTTCAAAGAATGAGCTGCAGCGAGGATTTGCAATTATACATATTTTAATTTAATTAAAAATTAAATTTTTACTAATTTGCATACCATGAATATAATTAATTTATTCTTTTAAAGTATTTTTTTTTCTTAGAATAATTATCTTTTCTTTCAAATTACAAAAGCAACATCAATTCACTTCAAGCGAAACATTTGTTTTCCTTTTCATTGCCCAGAAATTAAGCGCCGTCATCATTGTCAACGTAATGAAGCTTAAAAAAAAATCTCCACGATTAGCTTATCAGTTAACTTTCCGTTTGATGAAAAAATCACGTTTTCTTAATTGCCAGAAAAAAAAAAATTAAAAAGAAAAATAAATGATTCCGTAGATCGTTTAGAGACGCCGAGATACTCGGCCAAATGGAAAGATCTTATCGCAGTGCACTCTTCCACTTCCCAACCTCATCGTGTTTATATTAAGCGATTCAAAATTCTAAAGTTTTCTAGACAGAGAAAGAGTTCAAGCTTTCCATTCCCATCAGATTGTCCCTTAAAAAAAATATTTAAATAATAATATTGCAAAACAAAAGCGACAATTTATTTTGAATAAAATAACATAGAAAAAAAACAACACTTTATTCTGGGACAAAGTCCCTCAAAAATAACATTACATAACACAAAGTAAAATCATTACTGGCTATGAGATTTTGAAATAGAACAACATAGATAAAAATGAATATAAATTTTTATCAGAAAAAATACAAAAAAAATAAAAAATAAAAAAAAATAAGAAGAAAAATCTATAAATAGAAAAAAAGAGAAAGAAAAAAAAATAAACAATATAAAAGTAAATATTATAAAAAAAATTCAATGTTCCATATTTATATAATTGAGTCACAATTAGAAGAGGCACTCAATCTTTTCACTTACTGTACTCAAATATTTTCATTTTGGAAGAAGAATGAAGTTTTCTTGTTGGAGCACTAACTTAATTAATAATTGTATTTTTAATGTTTAAGAAATTTCATCGGATTTAATAATTGAAATTATTCAATGTATGTCAAATATTTATTAATAATATTACAATCTATGCAGAAAAAAAGATCAAGATAGATATAAATTTATAAAACCCCACATAACGCGAGTTGAAATTACCTTGGCAATCATGTTTAAACGAAAATCATGCTGAGCAGGATTTCTAATATTTTTACTCGTAAACATTAAGATACTCTTATATTAATTATCCTCTCCTCTATTCGACCCCTCCCCCCTTAAGAAAAAAAAAAACTGATCCTGGAGCGCTTCAACTTTATGAAATAAAGGGGCGGGAACGAAACTATTTGCAAAAAGGTTTCTTATTAAGGTGTAATTACAAAAGCAATAATTCTCCCTTATTTGTTTATTAAAAATCATATGATGTTACATGATTGTCCAATAATAATATTATTTCATTATTTGCGACGTTTCATGGTCATTGCCACATTATCAAGCTCTGAAACATGCAAAAACACACATGCTTGGCAAATTGCGTATAAGGTATATTATGTGCAACTATATTCGACCATGTACTATATATAACTAATGAATTACCTTAAAAAAATTTTCAAAAATACTAGATCCATTTCCACAATAATCTTTAATCGACTAAAAGTCTTGTCACTGGTATCATGTCAAATCTATATACATTAAAACTTAATGAATAACACATAAAAACAATATAAATACAAAAATCGTAATAAATAAATATATGAAAAAAGTACAATGTTCAACTGCACATCTATGATTTTGCAAAATTTATTATTATCGTATAGCAATTGTTAATTGATATAATTACCTCAATATAACGAGAAAATAAAAACTCTATTAGAACTGAAATTTTTGTTCATGTTTCCACCCTCATTATCACTGTCCATTACTGCAATAGGTCCAAAGGTTATCATTTATATATTCAGTTTGTTTATTAGAAGTGCATAGTGGGCTCCTATTTTTTGTGTATCTGTTTTGAAATTTACAGCTGTGTCCAAATTTTTTGTTATGAAGATGGATTCCAAAATTTTTCTTTTGTAACTGTTTCTTTCATAAAATAAAATGTTGGTTTTTTTAAAATTGAATTTGTGGTTATTGTTTATTGCATGTTGTGATAATGCTGTTTTATTGATATTTTTTATGTTTTTGGTGTCTGCATTATGCTGTTTGATTCTATTTTCAAGTTTTTTGCTTGGTTTCTCCGATGTATATATTATTACACGTATTACACTCTATTTTATATATTAAATTACTTTTTTGCATTGGGTCTATTATCTTATTTTTCTTGTTTATTATGTTAATGATTTTGTTTTTATTTATTGGGGCTGTTTTTTTATTATTAAAATCAAATTTTTTGAGTTTATGAATTATTTTATTAGTGAGTCCTGGTATATATGTTATTCTATGGAACATTTTAGGATTATTTATATTATTTCTCATTATTGTTGTGTTATTTATATTGTCTATTGCATCTGTATTATTCTTTGCATGCTCTATTACATTCCTGTTATTATTGTTGATGTAAAAATCGGTTATTTTCTTTTGAGTGTTTATATCTTTTTTTTTTTTTTATTTTCTTTTATTTTGTTACTGGATTGTGTGACTAATTGGTTTATATGTATTTTATCTTTATTGTTACTTTTTGCGTTTAAATTTTTGTACCAATATTTGTTAATTATAAGTTTAGGAATGAAATTATCTTCTAAGATTTTATAAATATTTGTTTTAATCTCTTTGATATATTCTATGTCAGTTATGGTTATAGCTTTGAATATTACATTATTTATGGTGTTTAAAATTTGGTGTTTAGGGTGGTTGCTATGGTAATTAAGTAATCTATTGGTTTTTGTAATTTTCTTGAACCATTTTGTTTTTATGTGGTTATTGTCTAAAATGATGGTCATGTCCAAAAAGTTAATGGTGTTATTTATTGATTTTTCTACTGTAAATTCCATTTTGTTATTGAACTCATTGAAGGTTTGTACCAAATCATCTACATGTTCATTTTTAATTATAATTAACATATCATCTATATATTTATATAATGCCAATGGTTTATTATTCAATTTATTAATACATTCATTAATTAAATGATTTAACCAAATACCACTGAAATTTACACTCAAGTTCGAACCCATTGGTACTCCATCCAATTGTCTATAATATTGTTCATTATACATGAAATAATTGTTGTGCAAACATAATTTAAGCCCTTCCATGTATATCTTTTTATTCTTTATTGTGGTGTATGGCTCTATCTCATCCCATTTATCATTAATAACTTTTAAACATGTGTCTATTGGTATATTCGTAAATAAACTTTTTACATCAAGGCTCATCAGTGTGTGATTAATTAAGTCATTAGGTTTAAATTTGGACAAATGGTATTTTAAATCTATGGAGTTTTTTACGTCAATTCCAACACCTCTATCAAATAATAATAACCATAACTACAATCTTACCTCAATAACAGCAAACAATATATACATAAATAATACAGACAATAAAGCAGATTCACAATTTAAAACATATAATAACACATGGACAAAAGTTATTAATCAATATTGAATCATTACACTTAAGCAATAGAGTGATAAATAAGACCAAAGTAAATATACCCACCAATATATTAAATGTTTTATCATTAGGGGATAACTTTTGCATAAATATCAACAACAACAAACATAAACTTAACAAAGAAATCATTAGACTGATAGCAGATTTGGAAACCATCATAGAAAATGACAATACCACAGATAACCATAAAAATTGTTTAAGGAACAATATCAACATATCACTAAATAGTTATATAGATAAATATAAAAATAAAAACAATAAGTATTTTTCAGCATTAGATTTCATCATAAATAAAGACATCAACCAATTAAATTTATTTATAAAAAATAATCCAAACATTAATTTTGTAAGATCTGATAAAACGAAACAAATAGCCATAATGGATAAGGGAGAATATGATATAAAAAATTCTTAATTTACTAAATGATAAAAAAATCTACAGAACAATAAGAACAGATCCAGGAAATAATATAGCCAAAAACATTATCAAATATCTAAATAACTTAGAAAAATCTGGATATATGACTAAGAAAGAAAAGAATAATATAGCACCTAACACGTTCACCACACCAATGGCTCATGGACTAATTAAATTACATAAAGCTGACCATAATTTAAGATTAATAATAAATGGAAAAAATGGCCCCATAGAAAAACTTAATATTTATTTTAATAAAACATTAACACATCTCAACAATAATAACAACTATGACGTAAAAAAACTCCATAGATTTAAAATACCATTTGTCCAAATTTAAACCTAATGACTTAATTAATCACACACTGATGAGCCTTGATGTAAAAAGTTTATTTACGAATATACCAATAGACACATGTTTAAAAGTTATTAATGATAAATGGGATGAGATAGAGCCATACACCACAATAAAGAATAAAAAGATATTCATGGAAGGGCTTAAATTATGTTTGCACAACAATTATTTCATGTATAATGAACAATATTATAGACAATTGGATGGAGTACCAATGGGTTCGAACTTGAGTGTAAATTTCAGTGGTATTTGGTTAAATCATTTAATTAATGAATGTATTAATAAATTGAATAATAAACCATTGGCATTATATAAATATATAGATGATATGTTAATTATAATTAAAAATGAACATGTAGATGATTTGGTACAAACCTTCAATGAGTTCAATAACAAAATGGAATTTACAGTAGAAAAATCAATAAATAACACCATTAACTTTTTGGACATGACCATCATTTTAGACAATAACCACATAAAAACAAAAATGGTTCAAGAAAATTACAAAAACCAATAGATTACTTAATTACCATAGCAACCACCCTAAACACCAAATTTTAAACACCATAAATAATGTAATATTCAAAGCTATAACCATAACTGACATAGAATATATCAAAGAGATTAAAACAAATATTTATAAAATCTTAGAAGATAATTTCATTCCTAAACTTATAATTAACAAATATTGGTACAAAAATTTAAACGCAAAAAGTAACAATAAAGATAAAATACATATAAACCAATTAGTCACACAATCCAGTAACAAAATAAAAGAAAATAAACAAAAAAAAAGATATAAACACTCAAAAGAAAATAACCGATTTTTACATCAACAATAATAACAGGAATGTAATAGAGCATGCAAAGAATAATACAGATGCAATAGACAATATAAATAACACAACAATAATGAGAAATAATATAAATAATCCTAAAATGTTCCATAGAATAACATATATACCAGGACTCACTAATAAAATAATTCATAAACTCAAAAAATTTGATTTTAATAAAAAAAACAGCCCCAATAAATAAAAACAAAATCATTAACATAATAAACAAGAAAAATAAGATAATAGACCCAATGCAAAAAAGTAATTTAATATATAAAATAGAGTGTAATACGTGTAATAATATATACATCGGAGAAACCAAGCAAAAACTTGAAAATAGAATCAAACAGCATAATGCAGACACCAAAAACATAAAAAAAAATATCAATAAAACAGCATTATCACAACATGCAATAAACAATAACCACAAATTCAATTTTAAAAAAACCAACATTTTATTTTATGAAAGAAACAGTTACAAAAGAAAAATTTTGGAATCCATCTTCATAACAAAAAATTTGGACACAGCTGTAAATTTCAAAACAGATACACAAAAAATAGGAGCCCACTATGCACTTCTAATAAACAAACTGAATATATAAATGATAACCTTTGGACCTATTGCAGTAATGGACAGTGATAATGAGGGTGGAAACATGAACAAAAATTTTCAGTTCTAATAGAGTTTTTATTTTCTCGTTATATTGAGGTAATTATATCAATTAACAATTGCTATACGATAATAATAAATTTTGCAAAATCATAGATGTGCAGTTGAACATTGTACTTTTTTCATATATTTATTTATTACGATTTTTGTATTTATATTGTTTTTATGTGTTATTCATTAAGTTTTAATGTATATAGATTTGACATGATACCAGTGACAAGACTTTTAGTCGATTAAAGATTATTGTGGAAATGGATCTAGTATTTTTGAAAATTTTTTTAAGGTAATTCATTAGTTATATATAGTACATGGTCGAATATAGTTGCACATAATATACCTTATACGCAATTTGCCAAGCATGTGTGTTTTTGCATGTTTCAGAGCTTGATAATGTGGCAATGACCATGAAACGTCGCAAATAATGAAATAATATTATTATTGGACAATCATGTAACATCATATGATTTTTAATAAACAAATAAGGGAGAATTATTGCTTTTGTAATTACACCTTAATATTAATTTCTCCTTAGTAATTGATATATTGTATAGGCTTCTTATTGTTATTGAAATCCATGTTGAGGAGATACCTTCATTTTTTTTTTTTTTTTTTTTTTTTTTTTTTTTTTTTTTTTTACTGCATTCTTAAATGAGGATATTAAGCACTCACACTCTTTTTCATTCTCTCTCTCTCTCTCTCTGTGACTACCTCTGTATGCATGTCTGTGGGTGTATATATGTATGTGTGTGTGTGTGTGTGTGTGTGTGTGTGTGTGTGTGTGTGTGTGTGTGTGTGTGTGTGTGTGTATGTGTTTGTACATATAGACATACATACATACAAAGAGAAAGATATAGTATTAGAAATAGTGAGATATCCTATGCAATAATAAATTGAAGCAACCATTGCCACCACTTATTGGTACTACTTCCTCTGTACGACAAGAACTATCCATTAAAGCCGTGATGACACAAGCTAATGGGAGAGGACACAGCGGTGTGGTAACTCGATTCGCGACTGCCAAGAGATTAAGTCATGCTTACTTTAGCGGTTCAGGTGCCATCTAGGTAACAAGGGCGGTCTCAGTTGCCAATGCCAATATAACCAAAACCTTCCATTAGGCGTCATAGCTAAATACTACCATAACAGGATGGCGAGGTGTTACTAGTTTTGCACTAGGTAATTTTCTCATTTCAGTGGCTTATTTATAATTTTAAATTTTCAAGAAATGGAAATAAAAAAATATGCTTATTATAAAAAGGATCGATATTCATCACCGCTTTATACACAAAATACTGCTAGTGAATTTGTTATATCTTATCAAACATACCCCCTTTTAGGGGCATACAGAGCAATTCACATTCTTTGATAATCAAATAATTACATAATACCACTTATTAAATTTGACCCATACTCCTCTTTATAAATCGTATAATAGTTAGTTAATTCATCACAATTTGAAATTTTAGTCTTGTAAAAAATTTAAAAAAATAAATAATAAGCGGAGGAACAAGTTTGGTCCTCCATACATCCTATATGAGGCATATAATTTCAAATCCAGCCAGGTCCATTTTTGAAAATTTGTCACAACTGGTCGATTAAGGTCGTTTATTGGTGTCATCAGAAAACGGGCCTAACTTTTTTTATGGCTTTTTCCAATGTGATTGGACTACTTTCGGAAAAAATCTTTCCACCTAAAGATAATTTAGTAGAAAAATTATTAAAAATAAATAAACAAGACTCTGTAATTCTACACCTCATGCATAGTATAATTGTATTTTTAATTTTTAAGTTCGTTTCGCTTTGTACTATATTATTGTTTTTAATTTATTTTATTTTATATATTATATAATTACCTAAAGGTTTAATTTAATTTTCATTTATTTTTTTATTTTACATATTATATAAAACAGATCCATGAACTTACTTATCGCCAGATAATAATATTTACTCAATAAAAGCTTTAAAAAAAAAAAAAAAAAAAAAAGTATCGAGAGATCAAATACGAACTTTTACAATGAGATCTTTATTTTAAATAATTTAAAGTTATTTACAGACATGGTACATTTATATGTATATAGAAAACCGTAAAAAAATAAATGATTACAGTCAGATGTTCGTTTTGAAAAAAAAATCATTTACCGAGGTCCGTGGGGTACATAAAGATGACTTAGTTTGGCTAAAATTAGCTGAAGTTGTTGTTTATAGTACTTTTCATATTTATCTTTACAAACAGATATGCTTAAGGAACTGTGAATACCACCGGTGTCATCTGCATCATGAATAAAATTCATATATTAACTCATTTTAACTCAGAGTCCGGCCAAATATAAATTGCTGAATCTCACTTAAATCCATAAGATTTAATTTATTAAATAAAAAAAAGGCCGGGCTTTGTATGTTAAAACCAATCATAAGAGTACAGGACTTGAAATAAAGATAATACGAGGAGTCATAACATTGAATTATTAATTTTACTAATCCTTTAATAGATAATCCATTTAATAATCATGGATAGAAATATCCAAGGAATGTTTTTTTATTTTTTATTTTATTTTATGACTATTGAAAAATTTAAATAATCAAGTTATTATTATTGCAAGTCAACTGTAGCAATATTGTCTTTTTTCCACAACAACCTTACCATGGTTATATATTATTGCTAATACGGATTTCGATTAATGTTTATAAACATCTTCCAAGTATATGTATCGTTAATATTAGATTATATTGTCACAGTATATCCAAAGTTTAAACAGGTTGGTTGGGAGTAGATCCAATCTGAATATTCAAAAGCCTCCGTTCATAGGCGATCTATAACAGGCATGGAAGGAGGCGTGACGTCTTGTGCTTCTTCGGCCGAACTTCCTCTTCGAATTATGTTCTTCGGCGGTTTCGCAACTCTTAGAGGTCTCCGTAAACGGCAGCTTCCGCTTTTAGGGGACCAATTTAGATTTGGCAATGCGGCATATAAAGGAATTGATGTGTGTAGAGGATGGCAGCTTTGGCAACCATACATGATGACATATATGAAATTTTCATTTTTCTAGATAAATTGTTTATGATTCAAGAACTTTGTTGAGAACGTCAATTTTCTTGTGATTGTTCGTAGGAATCAATTTCAAACTTCCCGATCCTAGGTCAGTAATCTTCGGGACAAAACACTCTCCCTAGGCTAGTTAAAATTAACAAGAGCTTCACTGTCAAAAACATTTTTAATTAAACTAGTATTCAGAAAACTGATTGCTTTTAGAACTCGTGGCGCAGGACTGTTCGTTTACATAATGCTGAGTTTTTTACCTGACTCTGACTTCTTTGTTCCTGCGATATAATACCAGCATGAAACGAATTTCAAGTGACCAGAACAGAAATCAGCTTAAAGTTATCAAAAATAAGAGTACAATACAAAACATTACAACCAAAAAAAAATTCAATGCTGTATGTACTATTAATTATATGAAATATTTTGGAGGTATAACAAACATTATTAAATAAAACTGAAATTTTCCTTTATAATTATAATTATTCTTTTAAGATAAGTAAGTAGTTATTTTAAGAGAAGAGTAAATAGTCGATTGTTTCCTCTCCTGACTGGTTCGGTCGTCCTGATGAAGACCTGCAAGGCATCAAACGAATTTTAAGAGACCAGAAAAGAAACAAGCCTAAAGTTTTATGTAAAAAAAATCTGTAGGTTATATCAATGAGATCAAATATTTTTGATGTACAATATTATTGGATAGAAATATTTAAATGGATATTGTCCTCTTTGATATTAATAATGTATATATTTTTTCCTCTTTATTTAAAAAAATAATCTGGAATGCACTCAGGAAAAACGAGGCAACAGTCGACTGTTTCCTCTCTCCTAACTGATTCGGTTGCCCAGAAGAAGACTTGCAAGGCAGCTTGAAACGTCGGCACCCTTTTACTAGTTTTTACTTGGGCGTGTTTTTTTTTTTTTCTCTCCTGATTGAATCCCAGATCCTCTTCTTCTTATAATTACTTAAAACTCAACTATCATATATCATTATAATTTTCTTTTTTACATATAACTTTTTTTAAAAAAAGAAATCGGAAAATTTGTATGCAGTCGAACTGAATAGAATTATAATAATCCTTATAATAAAACTGATAAAAACAGACCGTGCACGATTTGGGATTCGTCCCATATGAAGAAAATTATAAAGCGGAAACTAGATTTAATTATATTTATTTTTGAAAAAATGAAATTTTAAACCTTTTTTAGTTTAAAATTTAAACAAATAAAAAATATTTAACTGAAAAAAATTACTCGAAAATATGTATAGATATTTCTTTTTTGTAACACTCAATATTGAAAATATTTAATCAATAGTGTGAAGGATAGATATTAGGTATTAGATACTGCATGTAAAAGCAAATTTTGTTCCTACCTATTCCTGCTAGCGTCAACGGAAAGTATACGGTCTTGAATTAAAATTGTCTAAAGAATATTTCTTTTTTTTTTTTAAATCTTAGTCACCTATTTCAAATTAAAACGAAAAAAATCCTATTTTTTTCTAGGAAAAAACAAAAACAAAATTAAGAGTTAACATAAACTACGCAGCACAATTTCCCACAAACAAAATTTAAGTTTTTTATTTAACAAACAATGTTACATAATCATATTGATTACTATATCAACATTTAAATCCCTTCTCTTTCAATACCTCCTTTCCCTCCAGAATGATACCGACTAGCAAAACTTCACTAAAAAAAAAAAAGAAGTGCATTCAGTAGATGTAAATAGGTTTTTATTCTTTCTCCTGCAATTATTGGATTTTGTAATTTTTATTTCTATTTTTGTTCTTTATTTGTAAAATTGTAAATAGTTAACCAGATTGTTAATTTATTTTATTTCATCTTATGAAAGCTAGACTCATTGTATTTATTTATGTACATTATATTATTCTTAGGGGACATCGTCCCAGAATAAAGTTTATTTTCTATTCTATTCTATTCTATTCTATATCAACAGTAAACTAATCCATGACATATGCATATATTGCGAGAAATAATGAATATTATGTGTTACAGGCGCAGATAATTCTACGCTGTTAAACAATTGCGAGGTAAGCCATAATCTCTTGAAAACTTTTATTACTAAAAGAATTCTAGAGTTGACAAATATCTATTTACATATATAGCTATAGATAAATTGAGAAAATGTAAAAATAATCACATTTTAAACATATCTAAAATAATAAAGTTTAGGTTAAATATCATTTAACATGTCGATCGATGGTAAAGTCATTTAAATAATAACAGTAAAAAATATATAATGCACTGAATTCATAATTTAATGGTTTCAGAAAAAAAAATGAATAAAATAATTCTCTGGACCTAACATAATTATTAAACGATGTTTCACTGTTTTATTTATTTTTATTTTTTGTATTTGTTTTCTTTGGGTGATTAGGCACAATTATTAATATTCATTATTCGCATAATTACAATTTAAAATAAAAAATAATTTTTTTTTTTTAATAAATAGCTCTTTGAAATATAGATAATAATCATGATAAAAGAGCATGTTTTTGAAATTATTTACAGCGTGTCCAACAGCTATGATGGTCCCAAAATTTAAACAATTCATTAGTTACGTAAGTAGGAAAAAAAAAAAAAAAAACTTAATTTCTCCCAGAATGTGAAAAACAAAAATTAAAGTAGACTGCTTAAAGAATTTAAGATAGTTTATAATTTTTTTTTACTTGATCAGTCAATTTCAATTTGAAAGCTATTAAATTTGTAGGTAAATCGTCCTTCTTTAGAGCAATTAACATTTTAGAATTAAAAGGATCAAATTACTTAAATTGGTTATTAAATTGATGATTATTGACGATTAATGATTATTCGAAATAATAAAGTTGAGGGAAAATAGAGATTTCAAACGTGACCTTTTTAATTCAAACCAATATAGCTCTCAAACAGTTGGCCCTAGCGACAAATATAATATATCAAAAAAGTAAATAAATAAAATAAAATAAATTTAAAAAAATGTAACTGCTTTGATCGGTTATAGCACGGTAAACAAGTTTCGATTTATTTTATTTAAGGACTAGCTGCCCCGGCAGACGTAATCCTGCCCTATCTTCTCTAAAACAGCACAACATTGATTTTTTATGTTAATAGTTCCTCCCCGACAGACTTTGTTCTGTCAAAAGTTATTGTCCATTCGCAGTAATAAAACATTTCAGAATGATCACTTTATTTATAGATTTATGTCTCCATAATAAATAACGATTACTTACAAATATGTTTCCTATTTTGTACATTGCAAGACTTAAGTAGTGTAATTTGATATTTTCATTGTAATGCCTTATAGTACACGATATTTTTTGTTTGATTACTTGGCGCATAAATAAATAAAGCTGTAAGTTTTCCGACGCGAGAGCAGGCAACATACAACTGTCTATGAGAGAAGCATGGGTTTTGCAGATTGACGTCGCAAACACTCAACGACTGACCCTGTGCTTGAACAAAGACGTTAAAAAAAAAATTAGCCGAATTGGTCGAGCCGTTCTCGAGTTTTAAGCTTAGCAACACATTTGGCGATTCATTATTATTTATATAGATTGAAAAAAACCTTCCTTGTGCCTAAATAGAAACGTTAAAAATAAAAAAAATAGCCGAATTGGTCGAACCGTTCTCGAGTTTTACGCTTAGCAACACATTTGGCGATTCATTTTTATTTATATAGATTGATAAAAACCTTCCTTGTGCCTAAATAGAAACGTTAAAAATAAAAAAATATTAGCCGAATTGGTCGAACCGTTCTCGAGTTTTACGCTTAGCAACAAATTTGGCGATTCATTTTTATTTATATAGATAGATAAAAACCTTCCTTGTGCCTAAATAGAAACGTTATAAAAAAAAAATTAGCTGAATTGGTCGAGCTGTTCTCGAGTTTTACGCTTAGCAACACATTTGGCGATTCATTTTTATTTATATAGATATTCATTATCCTGAGTTATTTAATTCGTCATGTAAGCAGTCACGGCGTTCTTTCAGCAGCTCAGGCATACATATACAATACTTCTTCATATGTTAGATCACCTTTCGCGGTCTGGAATTCAAAATGACAATAAAACCAAAGAAAAAGTATCGACTTAAAATAAATGTAGGTTAAGCATAAAAAGGTCCTTGTAATCGATTGTATAAGGTAAATAGGAGAATGAATAATAAGCGAAGTGGACATCTAGGTCATTACATAAACATCTGCATCATTAGCCAGCCGATACCAAGCCTAACTAAACCGGATTTGGTAACTACAATTTTTATAACTCACTCATGAGCCTTACTTCACCAAGATAAATAACAACAAAAAAATATTCAAACGTCAATCAAAAGATCTTACAAATATTAATGCACGCGAGAAGGGTTGATTTTAGCCGGTAATGCCAAGAGCAGAAAGTTAACGAGTTTCTTGGTTGTTTGAGTTGGGTCGGCAATAAAAGAAAATGGAAGGAGTCTCGTTAGGGGGATGAAGGTGCTATTTCACAATTGAACGCTTTTTTTTTCAACAACGCCGTGAAAATTAAGGCTAGTTTTTCCTTTGGCGGGGAAAGTTTTTTTTCATGGTCGGTATTTTTATTGCGTTAGCACAGATTATTTTCGACTCGGCGTGGGTAAAGGATTAGAATTGATTTTGAGGGGATTTGTTTGGTTAGAGATGTAAAGAAGAAAAATTTCAAGTTTCTTTGAAGCTTTATTCGAAATGTTTAACAGAACAAATGTTATTGGTATCACTTGGTTATCCATCAAATCATACATAATTCTTGTGTAACATTTTATCTAAAATTTATTTACTTTAATACCAATATAATGTCCCGATTCTCTACAAAAACTCATCTATATGAGTATTATGAGACATATTTGGACTTACGGTATAGAGTTATCCACCAAACCATTGGTGATCCACGAAATCATCGAATTCTTCCCGCAGCCATTCAGTCCAATCCAAACTCCTTTGAAAAATCCTTGATGCGCCTTACGTTAACACAAATAAACTTATCCACAATGACCTTAATATCCCATATGTCGTTGATTTGGAACGAACCAGATGCCTTTCTTTTCACAATAAACTGAATACTCGCCTAAATCCATTTGTTTCTTGACTTGCTTTCCATTCCATCCATGGTAATCCTTCGAGACATCAGAAAAGAGGATGGCCTACGGATCTTTTTCTATTGTAGAACTATCATTAGAGTGCTGCCAATGAGTAGTTCCGCCACAAGTCTTTGTCATGTCATTTCTTGGCATTGTAAACGTAATAACCGCATATTTACTGAATGTATTTTTGTTATACGGATAAAGAGAACATATAAAAACTAGTGGAGAAGAGAAACTTAATAAATTGTAACAAATTTGGAGCTGCTCTAGGCTCTGTTTAAAGTTTTATTAATGCGATTAATAATAACAAAAATTGGTTTAAATTATAATATTAACAGAATACATATACAAATACACTGCGAGACCTTCAGCTTTAGCAAGTGCAATGGCCGAAAGAATGTTCGCAGGAGGTCGTCTACGGTAATGGGTCATTTATTTCCGCCTCCGGAAACTTCCCAGATTCGTGTCGTCCCCGCTGCTCGCAATAATAGACGAGGATACGACGATTTGCCGGTCATTAGTGACTTCAATATTAGCTCAGCGTGAAAAATTATTTTCGAGCGATTAGTTAATAATATTAAACTTTCAGCCATAATGACTGCAATTACTCCGGGTGGCGACATGAATTCATGCCGAAACACTGTGATTACGATTTAGTGAAAACAGGCAATTTTTATATACATCTTTTCTTTATGATAGTTATTACCAACAACCTTCTAGATTAGTTTTAAAATAGCTAAATAGGAATATAAAATACACTTACCCTCATTTACAAATGCGTAAAACATATATAGCATGAAAATATCTTGTGAGCTACAAGTCTTTATGATATGTAAAAAATATAAACATGAAAAAACCATATTTTATAAAATGAATAAATAGGACCTTAAAATATTAAAAGGTTTAAGAGCTTTATGATGTCACAGCAGCCAAGAAATGTCGTTCAATTTTTTTTTTAATTATTACTATTATTTTTTTTATTTTTTTTTTTTATTGATATTTACAAATGCGTAAAACCATTTGTTTTTAAATATTCAGTATGTTGTAAGCTAGAAGATTATATGATGTACAATGAAAAAAATCAAAAGGTTTTACAGCTTGATAATGTCACAACAGCCAAGAAATGTAGTTCTAATAAAATTTAAAAAAAAAAAAAAAATCATTTACATATTTTATTTTTTTAAATTAGATTAATTAATGTTTATTTTAACAATTTAATTACTTCCAACTCTTCTCGAAACCAAACCATACAATCCAAATTACTTCGTAACATCCTCAATACCCTTTATTATGTCACTAATAAACTTAATCATAATGATCTTAATGTTCCATAAGCTGCTGATTTCGCCCAAACCAGATACCCTATTCTTTCATAGTAAACTCTACACCCACTAGTTTCCCAACTTGCTTCACACTCGATTCCCAATAATGTTCCGAGGCTTCTAAAAAGAAGATGGACGAGAGACCTAACGTAGATCTTTTATTGAAGTGCTACTAGTGAGTGGTTCTCTACACATGCCATTGACAAGTCATTGTAAAAATTTCCTCAAATTTACTTATAGAATATATGTAAACAGTTGTTAATATCAATAAATAGTTAAAAACAATATTTTAATTTAATTTGTTATTTTCCTGTAAATTATGGTTTTAAAGTCCTTATAAAGTTTATAATTATCAACAAAATAATAATTTTTTTTTTTTTATCATTTATGTGTGTTTTTAACTTTAATATACACATGAAGTAGATGTGTAAAAAATGATCACAATAATTAGTGAAAAAAATTACCTATTAGTACCTTAGCACTAAAACAAAACTTCGACATTAAACAGTCCCTAGGTCTTCTTATTTTCAAACACCTTCAAGTGGATATGGGGTCCATCATGGAAGGACAGGTATTTCGTTTGAGCCAAATCGCTAAAATGTGGAACATTGAGATCATTGTGTTTATGTTAATTGGAGACATAATAAGGGGCATTGAGGATTTTATGAAAAATTTCGGATCACAATGACTGGATAAGAGAAGAATTGCAAGTGATTAAAATATTTAAAAGTAATATTAATCACATTCAATATATGCATATATTTTTTTTTATATATACATTTATTGAAATTTACAACTGTACAGAATATATACATCAAGTAAATGTATTGACAACAATTATAATAACATGTTAAAACTTGAAAAGAACTACTCATCAGTAGCACTTTATTAAAACTTCTACACTAGAAGGTCTCTAGGCCATCTTCTTTTCAGACGAGGATTATCAGGAATGGAGTTGGAAGCAAGTTAAGAAACTAACGGATTTGAGTGATTATGGAGCTTACTATGAAAAGATAGGTATCTGGTGTGGGCTAAATCAGCAACATATGGAACATTAAGATCATTATGGATAAGTTTATTGGTGACAAAGTAAGGGGCATTGAGGATTTTACGAGAGATTTTGGATTGTAAGGATTGATTACGAGATGAATTGGATGGTTTAGTGGAGCCCCAAAGCTCAACTCCGTACGTCCAAATAGGTATAATCACAGTCATGTATATGAGTCTTTTGTAATTCATTGGGAGCTATGAACGTATGTCTAGTAAATGTTGAAGTAGTCTGAAACGATTCAATATATTTAAATTGTATATATCGAGCCTTCCAAATAGATCGAATCACCGTCATGTGAATGAGCCTTTCGTAATTAATTTACATTTTTGAACGTTCTTCTGGATGTTAAATTAATGGAAAACGGCAAATAATTTCTTTTTGTTTTTTGTTTAAAATAACAAACAAAAAAAAAAAAGTCAGATTGCACTGACTATGTGCTATAACTTATCCAGCTATTGAAGGAAAACAACGGATAAGGTGCCCTCAAAGAAAAGGCCGGATGACGAACTGCTTAGTTAGAAACGTAGAAATTGATTCAACAGTAACAGATGCCTATCGTATTAAGGAAGGATTAGACTGAGACCACAATATAAAGCTAATGGCACTCTATTGGCCGCTGATAAAGTAGCAGCCATCCGTCTATTGGTTCATTGCCTTACAGCCGACTGTGATTGGATAATTAGGCCGAGCACCACCTAGCTGTCAGCGCCTGATTGGTGGAGAGTCCAATCAAGTCTTAGATCTGAGGCCAGAGTTGGTATTAGGAAATTAAGGCAGAAAAATTAAAAGATTTCGCCAGTCCGTAGTTATTTCCATCGCACCCAGGTGGGATATTTACCGAATAAAATTTGTACGAATGAACAACGTTTCATTCCTAAACAAATTTTAGTTTAAAATTTTGATGCTCTAAGGAAGTACTATTCCGCGATAAATAAATTTTTAGGCACTTTTTCGTTGCTTTATTTATTACTAGACCTACCTCATTGCGAATTATTATTATAAACTCTATTTATGTATTAATTATTTGCTACCTTCTTAATTAATAGGTTAGCAAAGAAGGTATTCTGGAGCAAAATACCTGTATTAAGCGTTATTTACATATATTTCAAAGAAACCATTTTTAATCTATAGTTGCAAAATGTATTCCCCCGATGTTTGTATTAAAGCTGTTTGTTCTGTTGCTAAGATAAACATGTGCTCGCAACATCTGCCGACCAAACATAACAGTTCGCACGTGCAAATAGGATATCATAGAGGCGTACGATATACATAGCATATGCTCTGAGTAATGAAACCCAGAGAGACATCAAGTTTATGAAAACAAATCACACACCCTTATCCCTTGTATCTTAAGTTAGTTTCTTTTAAAAAACCAACTTTTAGTTTCTTGAAACATTAAAAATATTGAAGAGCATTTTCCAAACTTATCAACCCATACATATCGGAGGCAGAAGCTTCTAGATTTCACAAAAGGGCTAGTATGAAAAATCGTAGAGTAACAATAGGCGCCATAGGTTCGCTTATTTATACTTGTAGATTCTATTCATTCAATTTTTATTTAGAAAACATTTTTTTTATTAGATTACTTTCTATAGCTCTTCAATCGATCTTGGAATAGCAAAACCCTTTTTGCCTTACATCATCTCTTCCATCTTTCTTTACTTAATTTATAGTACTTTTAAATTTCTTAAATATAAATGAAGAATAGAAAAAATTTAAAAATCGCAAGAAAAGTCAAAATAAGATAATTCGAACAAAATCTGAAGCTAATCCCATAATGTTTCATGAGCAAATATTATCTTCATGAATGTATTATTCACGATGGAGTTTAGCGCTGCTTTGCATCACAGCTAATAATGTTAATTCCATGCTGGCTAGACAGCTTAAACCTTAAGCATAAAGGTGGTTCAATATTTGAAAAAATTATGAAGTGGCGAAAAACGAAAAAGGCTTGATGGACGTCCTAATTTCAATATTCATAAAGGAGTAATTAGCGAAACCAAAGCAGCACAGGTCGCCGTTAATTGAAAATTCATATCGACATTATCTATAATTCATGAGGATATCAAGGGAAACAATTCGCCCCGAGGGGAGGCGGAAGGATCCAAAATCAGTCCATCAGATTATCTTTTATCGCTTAATTACCGATCGTTAGCAGGAAACAGCGAGGATACAGCCAGAGGTAAGGTAAAAATCGAATGCAAAGTTTCTGTATTAGTTCAAGTTTGCTTGAAAATGCGCAATGGCACGCGTGTAAGGTATAAAATATATATATATATATAGGAAACAGGAAGAGGTGTATATATGTATATATGTATATATATATATATATATATATATATATATATATATATATATATATATATATAGAGAGAGAGAGAGAGAGAGAGAGAGAGAGAGAGAGAGAGAGAGAAAGATAGGGAGAATAGGTGTTTGTGAGAGGAAAAGATGGTGGGTTGATAAAAGAAATGGTTTCCTTAACAAGCTATCCTTTGCGATAGACCCAAGTATATTTAAAAGACAATCCATGTATATATATATATATATATATATATATATATATATATATATATATATAGATATATAGAGATATATATATAGTGATATATATAGATTGATTTGTAAAGATTTATATATAAAAATATATATATATATATAGATATATATATATATATATTTAAACGGTTTTATTTAATACATATTACTGCATCATGAAATAAAACATACAAATCAATATGAATCCTTTAATAAAGTATGTACAAAGAAAATAGATAAGGGAAAAAATAAATTTGAAAAGCAACGAAATAAAAAAAGGAAAACCCTTTTACTGAACAGAATGGAAATTTAATAAACAACAATATAAATCAAAATATAAAAATAATATAACATTATTTACTAAAATATATATATATATAAAAATGGATGAAATATACAATCTCATATATATATAAGCATCTAGAGAATTCCAAAATTATCCTAGAACTGCTAGCTTATCCATCTGTGCCAATATTGTCGAAATCCAGCGGGATAAAAGAGTGAACGCATAATTTAAAAAAAATAGCAAGTCATTTCAAAATCATTTGAGTTGTTTTCCAGCAACGAGGAATAACTTGCTTACATGATGATAAATCCCAAAATTAACATATTTGACAACCCGAAAGAGCCTCTTCTTCAAGTGCGTTCCAGAAGTATATGCTACAAAACTAAATTTTCTCTTCACTTGGAGAAAAGCATTTTTCCCTAAAAATTTAATATATTTTCCTAGCAGCTTCAGTTTCATTTTAATCGAGTTAGTACTCTTAGAGCGAAATTGATCGATACAAGATTTAACGGGAATCGCTTTGACTTGAGCTTTGGATCGCTTGAGATGGGATTACACTTAATTCCACTTTTCATAAAGTGTAAACATTTGTGTTTACATAGGTAAAAGCGGTTCTGAATTTTATTTTAATACCAAGGTGCTTAAATCTAAATGAAAAACACAAGTTATAAAAACAGGATTTTTTTGGATGCCCTGATAGATATCTGTTTATTTATTGGTAATTAAAGATTTTCCAATGATAAATAGTGCAATTAAAACAGTACATAAATATATATCAAGTGGATTTTAGGAAATGATTATAATGACATGTAAATCACTTGTGAAGAACTACTTCAATAAATGTTCTAAACTGGAAGGTCTCTTGTCCATCTTCTTATCAGACGCCTCGGTGGGTTATCAGGTATCGAATGTGAAACAAATTGGGAGACTAATGGATTTGTATGGGGGGGTGCAGTTTACTATGAAAAGATTGGTATCTGGTTTTCGATAAATCGGCAACATATGGAGCCTTAAGGTCTTTATCGATAAGTTTTTTTGTGACAAAGTAAGCGTTGAGGATTTTTCCAAGGTTTTTGCATTGTAAGGATTGGATACGAGAAGAATTGGATAGTTTAGTGGAGCCACAAAGCTCGACTCCGTATCATATTTACTACTGATTGTTTCCAAGGCTTAGAGAAGTATGTGGTGCGGAGAACAACATAAAGGTTAGGAATAAGATCGCTTTCTGAGGAAGAAGTTTTAGGATTTTGGCTGTAATTAGATCATGTCCAGGGGCTTGGTTAAAATGTAATCTGTTAATATGTTTGATACCTCTGAACGATGGAATGCTTTAGGAGTGGACTATTTAGTTCTGCTTCAAGACCATTGAACGTGATGGGGGTTAAATGATTTAAAGAGATGCTGACCGAGTTCAAAATCTAAATTAAACATTTTAAAAAAATAAGAAAAAGTTTTATAACTTTTTTGTACACTTTTTTACGATTTACACTGGGACAACATTATACATAATCAACTTATACTTTCTGTGAACCCTGCCCCGGCAAACTCACCTTGCATGGTTGTTTCACCGTTCATGGCTTGATGGTAGTTATAGAATTTATTGTGGTAGTACAAGGACATGATTTACCGAGTTCCGCGTTATACAGAGGTCGCCGCTGGTCCGTAACGGTATTCAGAGGTCTTTTGCAACGCAGCGACAGAGCCGGGTCACCGTACGGCACAGTGCATCAATGGGCGGAATAAAAAAAAAATGATGGGACAAAAATATAAACTGTAACCTGTGTTTCCCCCCCCCCCCAAAAAAAAAAAAAAATTTAAGAGTTTTGTGAATGTCTACCCATAGGGAATTCATGATTAAAGATTCAGGAAAATAAAAAATGTTGAGCTACAAATTATATTTATATTGGGTGATTTAAAATGGATTGACCCATCCTTAAAATCCAAAATCCTTCGAAAAATCCTTAATCCTCCGTACTTCGTCACCAATAAACTTATCCATGATAATCTTAATGTTTCATACGTTGCTGATTTAGCCCAAACCAGACACCTATCCTTTTATAGTAAGCTCCATAACCTCTCAAATCCACTAGTTTCTCAACTTGCTTCCCGCTCCCCTGATAATCCTCCGAGGCGTCTGAAGAAGATGACCTAGATATCTTCTAGTGTTGAATTTTCATTAAAGAGCTAAGAATAAATTAATTTATGACAAAACCTTTTGTGAATAAAATTTAAGATTTTAGACATGGATATTATAAACAGGTTACTGAAACTTCTATGCGCATTAACATATTATGCCATTACAGATATTTTTCGTTATAAATTATCATTATTGTTGATTCCAGGGTATGAAAATATGGCTTAACAATGAAACGTTGCCCAAAAAACGAAAGATACATATATATCTAATAAACTTTGTAATAGGAGATATTCGCTTTTATCTTCTCTAAGGCCCCTTTCACATTGCGATACCGAGCAGCCAATACAAGTATCCAAGCTACTAATAGAACAAAGGAATCATTGTTAAAAGGCCATGCCTCTTCAGACTGCGATTCCAGCCGCCGACGCGTATCCGATAGTCAAAACGAGTAGCCGTCCCGTCAGCCGGCACGATACTTTTTGAATCGGCTTCTCAGAATCCTAGTGTGAATGGGGGAAGATACTTTGCGCATTGATACACTTCATATTCACATTATTAACATAGGCTTTATTCACACTGAGATTCTGAAGCGAGCTACTTCACTAGTTTTTGTTGTGTTTAATAATTTAATAATTCTAATAGTTTTAATTTAATAATTCTAATAGATTTAATTTAATAATTTTAATAGTTTTAATTTAACAATTTTAATAGTTAAATAATATAACTTTTTAAAATGAATACATTTTTTGATAACGATAAATTTATTAGTTTAATCCAAAATCAAACAGCATTGTGGGACAACAGTTCCGTAGAATATTGTGATAAAAATAATAGAGACAATGCTTGACGAACAGTTATTTGAATGTACGGAAAGGAAGAAATACTGGGTTGGGATGTGAAAAGAAAGAATGAAATTGGTAAGTGACTATTACATTTATTTGTTTTTACCATAACATAAATTGTAAGTGATTATTACATTTTATTCATTAGAAGCAAAGTGGGAGAAGCAGCAGCCAAGCGGCTGAATCACGATTCTTTTTGAGTCTTCTACAGCGTCGGATACCCGTATCGGCTGCTCGGCATCGCAGAGTGAAACCGGCCTAATACATTCTATTTTTATTTATTCTGATTTAACTTTGAAAGAAAAAAAGATTCAGGTAAAAAGAACCAACCAGATCAGGGAAGAGTGATATTAGAAATAGTCGTTCATTTACTTATATACATATAGATTCAGAATTCATCACAAAACATTTAGCAGTTTTTAATTTACATTATTTATTTATTACCTCAAGTTTGTTCTATTTAATTTCATTTTTTTTCCTCAATCCAACAATGCTAAGAAAACGTTAAGGCAAGGTTTAACTATGATTTAAAAAATATAGATTTTTTTTTTCGTTCTAGTTTAGATTATAGTTGGTAAGAATTTATTGGTAAGAATCGAATATTTTTCAAAAATATTATCCATGTCTTTCAAAGCAAAGCGCGTAAGAATCTCATAAACCAGTCTCAAAATGTTCGTTCTGCATTAATTCACCAAGGCGTGTTGGTGATAAAGGGATATGATAAAGGGATCTTGTAACTTGAAAGCTATCATTTAAGAGCTACTAGTGGTAGGATTCTTACTCACTAGTATGTTTCATTATCAGGTTACTTCATTACCTAAATATTTTGTTTTTTATTTTACGTTATATTATATTATGAAGTATTGAAATAAATTTTAAAGATATTTGTATACCTTAACTTTCACATTTACTTGAATCACGGTATTTATATTTAACGGTTTACTTAATAATTTAATAAAATATTATTTTCCAATATTTGACAGGGTCAAAACAGATAAGATAAATAATTATTATTTTTGGATTATGCCATACTGAAATGAACAAAAGATATTTTTTTCATCTTTGTTCTATTCACCGATATTCTATATTTCAAATAACCATAACATATAACATAAAAAAAAAAAAAAAAATTTAAAAACCTCGACTTATTTGGAAAATATATGCAACCTAGCATGATGAGGTATGCAGAGAGCACTATCTAGCCTATAAACTATTTCTAGACCAATGGTCACGTATGAAGGGTTGCCTGGAAGAGGGTTGGCAGTGATCCTATATTATGGATGTGGATAGTTATGGATTATTCTAGAAGGACCTTTATCGCTATATAAAGCTCTATATACATACTACCCAATCCATATCATTCGCCGTAGTTTTATAACATCTGAAATAGAAATGTAAAATAAAGAAATACATAGTTTTTTTTTTTGTGTTGTTTTTGTAATTGATTTAGATTTTTGTGAACTCGCGAAGCAAGACACATATCAACTAAACAATTAATAAAGATAAATCAATAATAACAAAAAAATTAATCAAAGTTAGTAACACATTTCCTGGATAAGAAAAAGTATTAGTACTAAATATATTGTATATTCCAAATTGTAGTCTGCATAGTCATGGCTAAGGGCAATGCTAAAGATAAAAAATATAAATAAAAAATAAAAAATTTCTTATTTCATTATATTTTGGCCTTGTCCGATCACTGACAAATAATTTGAAATTGGCATCCCGTTTATCCTATCAGAAAAAAATGAGATGTTATTATTTCTTATAATCTTAGCTATTTTACAGTTGCTGAATAAAAAAAAACAAAAAAAAACATGTATCATTATAAATATCGTAAACAAAAAAAAACACTATATTTAATGAAAAATGTTATGTTATTACATCCAGAAAGACAAAGATCTCAAAAAATTACTTTAATAAATTAAAATTACTTCAGAGTAATTATGACTAAGAATAAATTAAATTAATTAAATACATTACTACTTAATTTCTTAATTATTACTAATGTAATAATTAGTGTTTAATTTTCAGGAAATGCTGTTTTTAACGTTACTTTAAAATTTAAATCAAGTTATGAACGAGCCAAGTAGACTAGATTTGTCAAGTTCATGGAGAGGTCACCTTGCAACTCTTGTTTTATTCATTACACGCAACCGCCCAGTTTTATTGTGTATTAAACAGCTAATTTTACCTCCAAACTTAAACAAAATTAATCAATACAGCTATATTTAGTTTGAGATAATATCAGGAAAATAATTTGTGTACCAGATGTTTATTTCCAGATTTAATTAAAAATAATTCACATCAATTTTATAATAAAATTAAATAACCAAATCCATCCTTTGCAACAAAGCTAAGATATATAACTAAAATTCTGAATCCTTCTTATTTTATTCCAAACAGACTTAACTATAAATAAACCCATAACGGCTAAATTATTTCAGTTGTTGCTACTTGTAAAAATCCTGTCCTTTCATAATAATTAGTATAACCGCTGAAATCCATTCAATAGTTCCACAACTAGATTCCTATTCGGTTCCTGATAATCCTCCGAGGGTCTGAAAAGAAAACAGCCTCGAGACCTTGTAATAATTAACATACTTCCAGGAAATCGGTAGGCTGTTAATTTACAAGTTTGTGTCATGCCATTACACAATTACATTACGATTCTGTTCGTTAAGGAATTATATTTTGTTTACAGTTCGGAATTTCAATAAATTCATTTTTGAAGAAATGAACTGACTGATATAAAACAAAGCACTGAAAACCCAAATATCCTGAGTTTAATTTAACTATAAAAGAATTCAAATTTGAAGTTGTTAAAAAAAATATATAATTGACCACCCAATACAGGTGGTTGATTGGGTGTCTACCAGATGTGCTGAAAAATTAGGATTATGTTACTCTTTAATTTTACTTTTTACTCTAATTTCAATTTACAATAAGAAAATATGACTATATTATACAATATTTTGTACATAACCCATGCACTGATGAACATTTTAAGTTCCTAAAAAATTTTATAATTGACTTGATGTGTTGATAAAGTATTCTAAAAAATTAACACAAATGCCTTCATGGCCTCCTGAATAACCAACGAACCTTAATGTCTTTTCTTTTTCCAACCTAATTTCAAAACTTAACTAATGTTTGGGAATCGAATCAAGGGAGGTAGAAAAACAAACCCTACTCAATTTCTTTTGTTACTGCCTCTTCTATACCTTTTGATTTCTCTTTACTAAATCGAATTTGCAATCAATCAGATTCCACTGGCAGAGAAAAACATCTAACTTCATTCCGTAGAACCCTAATTTTTTACGATTTTCTTAAGCAACCCCACCAAATGTTCTGACAATGGAAGTCATTTTGAAAATCAGATAAAATAACGGACTCGTTTGGTCTGGCGTCGCATTATTGCTAGTTTTCCTTTGTTTTATAATTAAAAATAATTATTTTCTTTGTTTTTTTTTATTCCAATGAAGAATTTATTTTGCTTAAAATACAGATTTTCACTAAGCAATTATCATAATGTATTTACCTTAGTACCTGATTTGTATACCAAGTGAAAACACCATGTTTTTTTTTCCCTCTGTTTTTAAAGTGAATTTCTCCATGAAATCGACACAGGATCGTTAATTTGATCATATTAATCTAAAGCTGGTTAAATTTGCAAGATTTTGAGTTTTGTGGATTGTTTTTTTGTTGACCAACGGTGAGCGTTGAAGTATTATAAAAAATTCTAAATTTCCTAAATAAGTTCAAGATCAAGCTGTTCTTTAGTTCCTAAGGTTGTAAAATTCGAGGTTACATGTGCCCCGGCCTTGTAGAAAATTTAATGTTAAATTTGAAAATTTGTTCAAAGTTTAAAAAATATTTGAGCGAAGAGGAAATATTAAAGCTTTTATGTTAAAAAAAAAAACGTGGGTTTCTTAAACCATTTTTAATTATTTTATATGTGCAACAGATTGGAATAGAAAGGTTAGGTTAGCGGAATTTTTCTTTATTTTTTGTCTAGTTACACTCATTTTTTTCTTATTTCCTCTGAGTGTAAATATGTATAAATAAATGCATTTTTTTTATTATTATCTGTTTTATTTTATTAATATTATTTTTATTTTATCCATTTATTTACCTTTTTGTTTTATTATTTTATTTTATCTTCGTATTAGTTTAATTTTTTTCGTAAAGAGGGCATGGATATAAACAAAAAGTACTATAACCTATTGCGTTTAACAGGGGCAGATTCTTATATATTAAAAATAATAATAATAATAATAAGTCCGAAGACGAGAAATATTGTTGTGTTTTTTACTGTTTGAGACTTATATTTTGGTGCTATATTCTTTATGCATATGTATTATCTAAATGCTAATTGTATATATTAGAGAAATAAAGAATTTTAATAGAAGATCATAATGGTTATCTTTGAATGCATAATCATAAAAGAAGATTTCTGATTTATTAGTTTTAAATTTACATCATACATAATTATATTTCTTGAGGTTTATAACTCTAATAAAATCTTTATTCACTTTTATTAAGCTTAAGTTTATAGTTTTTATTGGAATTATATCAGAAATTCGAATAAGGCGAATGGTCTCCAATTGCTTATTTTTTTTTTTTTTTACTGATCAAATCTAACAATGTTTTCATTATATTAACAATAATACAAGTATTCCTCATAAAATGTCTATTCCTCAATAGAGAAGATGGACAAATAAAAATCTATCTCCTACAGTTGAAAGAACGAGACAAAAGTGCTGAATGTTGTTTTCAGGTGATCGCAGGCGGTCAAGAGGCCTGCATTCTTACCGCAGTTCTTCTCGATAGTACCGCGTCAGCTCAAAGTCTTGTGTCTCATTCTTTTTGCAAGGATCAATTTTTTATTTAAGTATACTTATCTAGATAGTTAACATATAAAATATTTCACTTTCTTCTATTTCATTTCGAAAGACCAATAAATTGAGAGGTAATATGAAGATTCTTTGAAAAATATGAATTCTTTGAATAAACTTAAAAACATCATTGAAATGAATATTATGTTTCTATATATAAAATAATAATTACTAGAGATTAAATGGAATGAGTCGATATAGTGATGGCTACATCTCGATGACCTTCGATTATTCAAACCTGCAATGCTGCATCTTATCAAATATTCTACATTAGCATTTTCCAGGTTAATTGCGACTACATTCAACTAGAATGTTGACGATAATCATTCGCTATTCCTGTAGGTGCTAATGACACAGACATCGAGGGCTGTTTGTCATTCCGCAGCAGGGGACTCATTTGTGTAGGGGCACATCATGCATTTATGTATACGGGTCAGGGGCCTGCTCGCTCAATCTTTCCGATTCCGTGTTCGCAGAATCTAGTATAGAGAGGATATTCCGACTTACTCATATCGTACTCTGAACTTTTTTTATCTCAACTAAAAATAGAACGCGGTATTCTCGGGATGTGTGGATCTTATCAGGACATGAAAAGAACGTCCGTGATGTACTTCGCAAAACTGCGTTCCCATCCTAGAAATAGCATTCCAGTCATAGGCCAGATAAGTTTAACATTTCAATAATCATGAGATAGTAGGGCTCACATGAGATATCAATCACAAGGGTACAATCTTATCTCCTATTCTATTTGCATTATTCGCTGCAACAGTATTAACGTACTATATTAAAGCAATTTCCAGCAGTGATTTGTATTATCAGAATGCAATGCAATCCAGAAACGATCTCCTAAGTACACGTGTCTCCAAAGATGAAGATCAACACAGACAAAATAGCATGTATTCTTTTTTTTCTTATACCAGAAAGTAGAAAAGATATTTCCCACTAACTTTAGGTTCGATAATAAACAAATAAATAAAATACCAACTAACACAAACTAATGAAATTCTCAATTTAATGTTGTTTTTTTTTAGTTTTTTTTATTTATTTTATTTTATTATTATTATTTTTTTGTGGGGGACTCAACGTTCTTATGTACTCTAACTTGGACAGGAAGGACGGGTTCTCTTACGTGGGTTATCCCTGAAATAATTTTTAACCCATGAGGTACGCATGATGGTATAGAAGGATCAACACAATTAGGATCGATGAATTAATGACTTATATTGGAATTATTTTTACTAAAATACTAGTTTCGAATGCTTAACATTCATCTTCAGTTCTAAAACACAAAATTTTTAACACATCAGCACAATTAAATTTAATCTACCTGTCCCCTTCCCCCTTCCATGATAGATATATTTAAACCAATATAATATGGTTTTGTTACTTTTCTTTAAAAAATGTATATTGTCGTTTTTGGTATTTTTATAATATATAGAAAACGAAATATCGTAACGTGCGAATCAAAGCGAAAAATATTTGAAAGAAAAACTATCGGACTGTGAACGAATTATTCTATATTTATGATATATTGTGCATCGATATTCATAACTAGCAGAACTGACAGGAAGCTTTATGTTCTCAGTTATTTACATTGGAATGCCTCGAGCACATTCCTCGTAAGATCCAAGGAAAGATATATCATAATAAAAGTGTGAAGTCCTCGACTAAAAAAAAAAAAAAAATAAATAAAGCTTATATGGTCATTGACAATTCACCTTAGAAAAGTTGTAACTGGAGCATATCCGAACTGAATACAAACGACGGGTGGTCCCTGCTACAAGAGGCCTTGAAGATACATTGAATTACACAATATTTCTATTATTATTAAACATTAATTAAAATTTTCTTACTGATTTTATATGATTTCTTACTTACAAGAAAATTATTCCTATTATTTTCTGACACAAAATCTATGATAAACCAACTTCTATTCATAGCTCATAATAATGGGGATTGAGTTCGAAAACAACAGCCTCCTGAGCAGTAAATATGTTCGTGCGGTTCGGAATATTTTTAGAATTCCAATATTCGATATGAGCCCTTCATCCAATTCATATTCCACAGAAAGTAGCAATTTTTAACCCCGAAGACGAACATGGCATCGGAGATGAAGCTTGGAAATATTGAGGCAGCCGAACGATAAAAATGTGACAGTGTTTGAATACGAAAGGCAACCAACTGAGAGCGTATACGTGTAACCACTGGCGATAGCCTTTTGATAGCTGCTTACTGTTCGCGCGCTATGGATATACACTATCATATGACTTACACATTTCTGGAGAGTTTACCTGAATTTATCAATATTATTAACGTATATTTTTAATATTAATTTGTAGACGGCACTTATATAATACACCCAGAGATCACATGCTAGCATCTCAGGCGTTTTAAAAGATAACGTGCAAGTATGATTGTTGCCTTGGATTTAAAATTTCATCACATTTTAGTTTCAACTAAACGAAATTCATGGATGAAATGAAGTAGAATCATATACTTCTAACTCCTGTATCTAACAGAACACTCTCTGTAAGGATGACTTGGGGCTCACACATCTTTACCAAACTTAAAACATTAAATGATTATTTTTCCCCACTGGATGTCATTCTTTTTTTTTTTTTTTTTTTTTTTTTTTTAATATATATATTATTATAAACACCTAGTAAATGTGATCATAGCCTTGATGGTAACATGATAATTGATTAGTTGAGAGATTTTCATTAATATCAAAGATCAAAATTTAAAAATTAAAAAATCTACTAAAATAAAATAAACTTAAGATCATAAATGTATAAACCAATAGAAAAAAAATCCAGAGATTGACTCAGGGACAAGAACCAATCAAAGCAATGCGCAGGTGCAGGATAATTTTATTATTTATGTAAGAATAAGAAAAGACCAGCGATTAATTACAATATAAGTTACTTTCAGTAAACCTATTGATTGTAGAATGTTTTTCATATAGTAAAATAAAATTCTATAGTTCTGTCACTCAGCCTGCACTGGATTTTGAGACTAGAGGCGGATTTCAAGATCAGCGCTGGGATGATTTGTCTACGTTATGTGAATGACAATTTTAGTTCAAAGGTCCCTAATATGCTTGCACATATTGTGCAAATGTTTCACATATTTTAGTATGATTGTATATATTTATGTTTAAATTTAGTTTAATATTCCACTGATCCCTGTAAAACCGATCCGCTATCTAGGACTTCAACTGGACAAACGTTTAACTTGGAATCTTCATACAAGACTAAAACGACAGGAAACTGCTCATCGTTTTCGACTTCTTCAACATTTACTAGACAAACGTTCAAAACTCCTGATTTTCTACAAAGACTCATTTCCATGACAGTTATTAAACCTATTTGGACATACGGAGTTGAGCTCTGGGGCTCAACTAAACCTTCTAACTATTCTCGTATCCAATCCTTACAATCCAAAATCCTTAATGCTCCTTACTTTGTTACAAATAAACTTATCCATAATGATCTTAATGTCCCATTTGTTGTTGTTTAGCCCAAACGCTCAGATACCTATCCTTCCATAGTAAGCTCCGTAACCACTCCAATCCACTTGTCTCACAACTTACTTCCCACTCCATTTCTAACTATCCTCCGAGGAGTCTGAAAAGAAGATGGTCTAGAGACCTTTTAGTGTAGAATTTATTTTAGTGCTCCAAGTCAGTAGTTCTTCACACATTATTCGCATCTTATTGTATTCACTTTCAACACATTTATATATTTTGTACAATTGTAAATTACAATAAATCTATATAAAACATATTAGTGTAATTACGCTTAAAGTTTTTAATTATTTTATTTACTCATTTACAACTGTATACAACAAGCAAATTCGAGGAAAATAATTGCAATGAGATGTCAATAACATGTAAAGTACCTTTGATGATCTTCTTCAATAAGAATTAGTAAATCGCATTCTTTTAATTTTGCATGCTGTGGACATAAATGTTGTTTGCATTTTACTAATTCATTTCTAGAAAAATTATTATTATCTTTTATATAGTTTTGGTTTACTTTTTTAGCTGTTATATGCGTTAGTTTTGGTAATAGACATTTATTTTTTAAGGTATCGGCAACGACAATCAAAAATCGCTTTTTTGTTACTAGTACCTGTATCGTGAACCAAAAAATGTTGGTACCAATATTTCACAAATTTTCATTATAAAAATTAAAAATAGAAATAGGCTTTATGTTTTTAAAAATTCAAACATCAAGTTAATAGTATTTTATCAGTAACAAACTGCCCTAAATACATCTACTACAGGCCTAGATTAACAAGAGACTGGATATTATTAAATCTCATCGAGTTTGGAGAGATATTGTGGAGTGGACAAAGAGAAGGAAGATCCGGACGGCCGCTGGAGCTGCTTCCAGTCGCCGAAGGGACAGATCTGACCATCTGACAATGGAATGGCCGGACAATACCATCTGAGTCGGTTCATATTGTAAGGATTTGGGGGGTCCGAATCCATCCTTGGTAGAATTTATTCATCAAAAGAGATATGAAATCCGACCCAGTTACAGCCCAATGGCTGCTTCGGTAATTAGCGGCAAAGGATCTAGGGTGTCGGTTTAAACCTAAACCCTTCACAGTTTCTAGTAATAAGATAGTATATAGTTCCTCAAATGCAACATTTCGTAAACTATTTAAATAAGCCTACTTTCATCTTTTTTCAGATAACTACTATAACTTTTAGTTTAATACAAAAGCCAACCTAATTGTTCGTTGAATGAGTTTTCCAAACCCCGTTGTAGTTCTTTAATTAACAGTATTGATTTATTATGAAATTATACTTACTGATGTACTTTGGCGTACATCCTGAATAAATTTTAATTTTACCCGACAGATCAAAATTCGAAGTTTAAGCAATAGGGCCAGTCAGTAGAATCTTTCATTTTTCTAATATTAATGATCTAGTCTGATCATAATGTGAAGAATATATGGAACCTTTACGCTATTCTTTAAAATGATTCCTTTGAAGAAGTTATAAAGAAAAAAAAAAAAGACATCTCCCAGTCAAAATCAATTTTTCCCCATAGCGACACTTTTGTCGCCCAGTGAACGTAGCTGGTGCCGGCAAATTTTTACGGAAGTAAAAATGTCAATTTAAATACAGTTTTTCAAAATAATGAAAAAAATGGTAAAAAGTTCAACTCCACAGCTACAATGACAAAAAAAACCTTGAAACCGACCAATGGGAGCTCAAATATCAAGGTTTTTTTTGGAATTGTAGCTGTAGAGTTGTACTTCTATCTTTATGAAATAGGCCCCTGGTGTCAATTCAAAAATGGGTTCATACGTCATAGAGTGGACCAAATTAATTTTCAAAGGTCCTGGGATCATTAATTGAAGTAGGGGGTTCCCGGTATTCAAAACCTCACGGACCATGTTAATTAAGAGTTAAAACGGCCTAAAAATGCGTCATTTGACACTTAATATTGAAAATTTTTCCGGGACACCCCGCCATACCCCCGGTACTTTTGCCGTCCGGTATGTCGCCCAGTCAAAATTCCTTAAAGTATAAACTGTTTCTCCCTGACTGGAAAAAACAATAGATCATAGATTTTTCAATCCATGGACAACTGCTATTCGAAATAAACAAAGTTGTGAGAAGACAGGCGTTTCAAGCTTGACTTTTTTAATACAAACCAATGTAACTCCTAAACAATATGTTCAAGTGACTAATGCCACATAACAAAAAATATTCTTCATTAAATTTCTAATTAGAAATTGTCAAATAATTTTCAATACGTAACCTTTTTATTCAAGCTGTTCGCTCAAAGATCGTAAATTTTCCTGATGCAATTAAAAGGAAGGGTAACTTCCTCACTAATCAAACACGCCTCTGGAGAGTGGACTGTATATAATTTTATAAAAATAAATGTTCGCAACCTTGGGGAAATTTGAACTAGAAGATATCCAAACCAACTATAAAAATGAAAATAACTCACCCATGTACAGAAGCGGCCGAATCTTCCTGGAGTTCCAGGAGCCCCTAAGAGACCCACCGGTGGTTGACTTGCTTCTGGATGCTGCGATAATCGGTTAAGAAATCCTCCAATTAGATCACCACTCATTTGCAGGTAAAAAAGGGAAAATATAATGTCTTTGGAACATAACATGAAGAAAACACAGTTAATAAACTTTGGAAGGCAATTTTAGCCTAGGTCATAAAACAGAATGAGGAAGACCAACGGTCTTGGGCATCAATGGAAGGCAAAGGGCCTTGGGCAGAGAGAAGTATATCCAGCTCGCTCAGATCCTGACGACAGACTGTTGTCTAGTCCAGCAAGGGTTAGCGCAGGAGATAAGGACCAAAATAATGTTGCGAGAGGCAGAATGTGTTATCAGGGGCCCTCTGGGTAGGCATTATAACACTAAAGGGCCAGTTGACTTAGGAATTTCGATAGAGGGCGTGGCTATGTACATATTTTTCCTTCTTTTTCTTTTTTCACAAAAGGACGCTTGCTGGCGTGAATTGAGTTAATATACATCTTTACAAGAGCGCCGATTAGCGCGAACACAAACCAATATAGCTCCTTAGGAAGGAAACCTATTGGTGGAAGGTAAATGCTTATCACATCAAAACCTTGTATAACTGCTGAATTGATAAAATAAAAATAAAAGCAACTACGCTTTTTTATTACTGTAAAAAAAATAACTCGATACCAATACTCTCAAAAAGTTTTAGTGGAGGAAACCTTTTTTTTTTTTTTTTTAATTTAAAATTACAAAAATAATATAAATAATTATTATGTAGTAGCGAGTTTATAATAAGCAAATACAGCTGTATAAAATATTGATATCATCACAGAGAATAAATATTGTTCTTGGATTAGTTCCATCCCTGCATGACCGTGTTCAAATGTTTGCAGTGCGTACACAAACATCTGTGGGCACGAATTAGGCGTTCATAAGCAAATTTTCAGTGTTGGTATTCGATTAGCAGTGTGTTCCTGATTGAACTTGTAAATCACGACACTTTAATGGATACGAAATCTGTTACCTTTCTCTGATAATATTATTTTAAAAAATACATTTTTCTTAACTTTTTTTTCAAAATCGATTCTTACATTTTTTTTTTTTTTTAAGTCCACACCTGTCAAATAACAAAAGGCCAGTCAGCAAAAATATTACCTTTCCTTACCTTTGATTAACTAACTTTAATCTAAGTAGGTCTCGCATCCTGTTTATTTTCTGGTTTTCTTTGTAATGAGAGATGTCATTTCATCAATAGCTTTGCTTGGTTGTCCATTTAATTTATAATGAAACAATTTGTAGTTTGTCCGCATGACTCTTGGTATAGGTAGGTCAGTGTGTATAGTTTTGTTGTAAACGTAAAAATAGGCTTGTCTTATTAATATTAATGTTTTAGACTGAAAGTTGGTAATATTTTTATGTCTTAAGGAGCGCTGTAGATTCATGATTCATATGTCCATAGAGGTTTTAGTAGTTGTGTCTACGTTATTAATTTCTGTCTTCTTTATAACTTTTAATGTTTTCTGAATCGTGAGTACATTTCAGTCTTTCATTCAATGATGTTCGTTTCTTCTTAACATATTTGCACCATATTATTTCCCTGTCGAATGAATGTCCTTGGTATTGTACTTTTAGGGCACCCATCCCTGTTTTAGTAGTGCAAGGCTCTAATGTTCATTATGTCAATCAACAATTTAATACTTAGGACATTTTAATTTAATTTTTAATTTTAAGCTTTTATTCAACTTTTAAAAAAAATATAATAAAATGTTAAAAAAAGATGGTCTGGGAAGCAGTCAGGAGTAATAAAACATTTTCGAGTTTAAAAAACTTTATATTGAGTTCCGACGTCTCGGTCTTTTTCAGTGCTTTTTTTAATTTTTTTCTTTTACATTTATTGAAATTTACAACTGTACAAAATATATACATCAAGTAAATGTATTGACAACGATTATAATAACATGTTTAAACTTGAAAAGAACTACTCATCAGTAGCACTTAATTAAAACTTCTACACTAAAAGGCCTTTAGGCCATCTTCGTTTCAGATGCCTCGGAGGAATATCAGGAATGGAGTGGGAAGCAAGTTAAGGAAATAACGGATTTTAGTGATTACGGAGCTTACTATGAAAGGATTGGTATCTGGTGTGGGCTAAATCAGCAACATATGGCATATTAAGATCTTTATGGATAAGTTTATTGGTGACAAAGTAAGGAGCATTGAGGATTTTACGAAGGATTTTGGATTGTAAGGATTGAATACGAGATGAATTTGATGGTTTAATGAAGCCCCAAAGCTCAACTCCGTACGTCCAAATAGGTCTAATCACAGTCATGTACATGAGTCTTTTGTAATTAATTAGGGGCTTTGAACGTTTGTCTAGTAAATGTTGAAGTATTCTGAAACGGCGGACAGTTTCTTGTCGTTTTAGTCTTGTTTTTTTCAGGGCTAAAATTACATTAAACATGATATATTACATCAGAAGTATTAACATTTTAGTGAATATTTTCCTAATCTTACAATCGGACAAAATACAATACATACTACTTATATTCCATAGGGCAATGAAATTGACGAAAATGTTCAGATTTTATGTACTAATTTGATAGTATTTACGGTAGGATAATTTATTTCTTCTTAAAATATCCTACAGTCAACAATACTGTTGTCATTTTGAAATTTTAACTAAGTGTTAAACTGATGAACGATTAACTCAGGTATGATTAATATACATACTCTATATGTTCAACATGCCGTTTACGAGTATTGAATTGACAGCTTTCAAAATTCACTCTTAAATCCTTTATACTATTTTATTTTCTATTTATTTATTTCTTAATTTTTTTACGTTATATTAGAGGTGGTACCTAATTTATTAATTATTTTTTAGTTAGTAATTTCGTATATCCCTTGATATTTGAAATTTATTTTTTTAGCTCTACATGTATTATATATTTAACATGAACCTGGTGGTTGAAGGAACTATTTTTATTTATTTTATTTCATTTTTTTTAAATATACGAATGCAATTTTCAGAAATTCAGGAAAGACAATGGAAATAAACAAATAACTAAATAAACTAATTAAAAATATACCACACTTTAAATAATCTTTATGCTAATAAGGATAGATTTGGCAGTTTATTCCTGGGTCGTGAAGTGTGTAGGGTCCTAACGACACTCTGCGAGGACAGAAGACCCGGCGTACTTGACACTTTTACATAGTTACCTACTTTTGCAATATTTACTTCGGCCCAAAGGATTGGCTCACAGGCTCATCCATTATTTATGTAAGGTCAACATACTTTATAAATAATATTTAAACGGAACAGAGGTTTTATCGTAGGAAGAGATTGGATGGCACTAATGATGAATTTAAAGAAAATAATTCAACAAAAACAATAACAAGAAAAATATTTTAAAAGCAATAGGAATAGTTCTTACTTAGCTTCAATATCTAAGTCAGAAGATATCTAGATTTAATCCCCATCTTGGATTTTTTTTTTCTGAGTTGACTCATTATTTTAAAATACGGAGTAATTACTTAAAAAATAGTTCCATGGTTCATAAACTGAAATTATGGTTTAAAAGCGTTTCATAAGAATCGTTCAGCGTGTAAATACAATAGAATCATTATATATTCCAATATAATCTGTAAACAATATTTTTTTATTGTTATTTTAAAATTAAAACACAGTGAATAATGCTTGTTAGAAAGAGAGACTAAGCAATTATGTTAATTTCCAGGGAAAATACTGAAATTTAAATGGTTTGATTTGATTTTATAAATTGATAATTTTATGGCATACTAAACAATGTGCGATCAATTGGAGTATTAGTAAATATTATTAAAAAAAAAAATAGGATTAATAACGGCGCATTATAATATGTAAAACAAAAACAGAATTCAACAAAACCCAATTTAAATTTCTGAAATAATAAAAACGGCAATTTCATAAAAAAAACGAGCTAACAAAGTAACAATTTGTTTTTTAAAATTATTTATTCATGTTTACAACTGCCTTCAATATATGCAAGTAAATGTGTAAAAACATATTACAATGACATATCAATAACTTGTAAATAACTAATCATTAGTAGCACTTCAATTAAAGTTCTATATTAGAGCTCTTGGCCATCTTCTTTTTAGACGGCTTATTGGGTATCAAGTTTGAAGCAAGTTGGGAGACTAGAGGATTTGAGCGGGTACACAGCATGTAAGGCATTGATATCGTTATGGATAAATTTATTTGTCACATAAAATATGAATTGAAGATTTTACAACAAAATTTTGAATTGTAAGGATATGAAAGGAGTTTGAAAATTTAGTATAGCCCTTAAGCTTAAATTTCTATGTTGAAGTAGGTCTAATTACTGCCATGTAATGAGTCTTTTATGATTTATTGGAATAGAATAGAATAGAATAGAAAGAAAACTTTATTCTGGGACAAAGTCCCTTAAGAATAACATTAAATAATACAAAGTAAGATCATAAAGATTTGAAAGAATTATTGAAAGAATTGAAATTGGAAGATTTGAAAGTTTATTTAATTAATGTTTTAATAATCAAAAACGTTTCTTGTCGTTTTAGTCTTGTACGTGGATTCCAAGAAAAACGTTTGTCCAAATGAAAACCTAAGTAGTGGATCTGTTGGGTGGATTTGTTTGGTAGGATGACGATTGTCCTCCACGCGATCATTCCATAGAAGGGTTCAGTGGATGAAGGGGTTGTATAACAAAACATAATTTTGAATAATTTCCCTTCAACAAGGTAATTCTACATAACCCCTTCATCTTTTTCATATATCGCTCATTTGCTGAAACAAGGACAAAACTCAAAAACAAGCTTTCAAGTCATGCCGAGTTTTTGACTGTGTAATGAACCATTCATCTATTAGTCTGCAAAACGTTATATTTAAGCTTCGACTATTCACTGAGAGAGAGCAGAATATGTCACCATTGTATGTCTACAGATCGTCCTGTATTTATTCCCAAGTCTGTTCTTGTGAAAATTGAAGTTTTTTTAGTTATGTCATTGTTGCAGCAAATGAGCGATATCTTTGTGTAGTTGTTTCAAAATATTCAGACTTTGCTATCTAACTCTTCTGTACATAAATCCATCATCCAAAGAACTAGACTGACTACCTTTCAATTAAGTAGTTTTAGCTTTCTTTCCTTTCCTTTTTTTTCTTTTTTTATCCACATTTGCAAACTTTTTACAATTAAAGTTTGTTATAATTACTTTGCATGTCCCCTAATGATATTTCTGAAGTAACGAGCGATTTTATGGAATTAATTCATTTGTCATCCACGAGACCTTCTTCGTCAATATTACTTCCAACTTGGTTTCTGTTTATAACGATTTAAGTATTTTTTAAAATTATTTTGAGAGAATAATAAAGAAGTACTCTTATTGTTTGTAAAGTATTTTTAAAATATTGAAGATAATAAAAAAGATACATGTTGCTAAATATAATACACTAGAAATCTTAGTAGGTGACTATTGCCATATATGCGTCCCTTTTTGTAAATTAGCCATGTCCGAACGCACGAGGGTAAAAGGGAAGGAAGTCGTAAAAGATTACGATAAAGAGTAAAAGATATTTGATGAAATTTGTTTGAATTTATTTCAATTCTTCAATTTCGACACCATTCTTGTCGGTTTGTAATATGAGACTGTAGTGATTAAAATTAAATATAAATAAACATTGGAGTAGAATGACGTGACAAAATAAAATTGTCAACAATTTGATATTGGGACAAGTTTGAAAAGAAGAGATCAACCCATATATATATATATATGTTTTGTTTCTCATCCTAAATAACATTTCCAAATAAAAGAACCCATCTCTAACTTACTGTGATAAAACTTGACTTTTCAAGAGGCGGCCATTATGGCGGACGATAGCTCAATGGCCTTTGCTCCTTCTAATCCCACCATAGAGTGCCCCCATTGTTCCCCAGGGAGCAGCTCCTGTTAGAGGCAGTTTGATAAACCCAAACACTATAAAACGATAGACAAAGGGCGGCCAACAGCCCTGTCCCTTTGCTAAGGAGTGGCTCAATGAGACCCCTCGTGTGGGGGCTTAATCCTGTCCCCTGCGGCATTCACTGGAAGGGCTCGGGAAGGAAAAAGGACTCTAAAGACTGGCCGCTCGATAGTGAGGCTTATTACCGCCTGGGACCTCTTTGTGTCCAAGCCACTTGTCTCTCGTGTCTCGGGCGAAAATATCTAACAGTACAGTAAAGCTCGGCTCACTTATTTTCATGAGTATTAACTTGGAAACAAGATTCATTTACATCAGAAAATCCAAATTAAAGTCGATAGCGTATATTTTATAAATGATTAAGAGCGTATTAAATTAGTTAAGTCAAATCTTAAGGCCCCCAGTACCTTATGTGGGACAACCATTTTTATTGTTCCTACAGCTATCAAACATTAGCAGCGCACTCGATAGGATATTTAGCAACTGTACCATACAAACCTTTGCGTATAGATGTCGTTACTGTTTCGGTTACTGCGGCCTTAGTGTAAAATACGAATGGAAGTCTCATTCATAACGTTTGACGTTCTTATGAATTCAAAAATCTTTACAAAAAAATAGTAACAATAGTTTTGAATTGGAATACAATACTATGAATCGTAGCGAAGTTTAAATTTCACAGAGGTAAGTTATAGAAATGACTGAAGGAAATGACAGCAGAACTGAAATAAAAAAAAAAAAATGGCTTTCTAGTCAAATATTGAATCATAACTTTCTTTGTTTAAACTAACTACCTCATTTAAAAAAAAAATACACCAAATTAAATAAGGTAAATGGATGGAAGACCTTTCTTGACTAATGTACTCATAAATCGACTGAATTTCAGGAGGATGCATTTATTTTTATATTAGCACGGTTCATTTCTTATCTGATCAATTAATTCCTCAGGTGGATTGTTGATTCTAATTGTAATATGTCTACATACATTTCTTCTTATTCTGGTTTACACTAGCTTAGTATTGTGATTGTTATGGTACAGCGAACATAGAAATAAATATCATCTATTATCGGCATATTTTGCTGTATTATGTTTTAAAAGGCAAACATGCTGCAGATGCCCTTAAACAAAATTTCAGTGTTTATGGGGATGATTCCTTAATCGAAATCACCTGTCGAAATTGGTTTGCCAAATTTCAAACGCTCCACGGTCTGTTTCAAACGCTCCCCAAGAAATTAAAACGATCTAATGCCTTTAGGGCAAACAATTGATTCAACTTTATTCTTTTCGCAATTCACAAAGTTAATTAAAGAAAGGGTGTTGTTTTACACCTAGACAACGCAAGGCCTTATCGTTGGTCACTCAAAACAAATTACAAAGCTTCGGATGGAACCTTTTGCCCCATCCTCCGTATTCACCAGACTCTAAGTGACTACCGCTTATTCCGATCTCTGCAGAACTCTAAATGGAAAACAATTCCAAAACGAACAGGACATCAAAAAACACTTGCATCAGTTTTTTGACAATAAACCCCAGACGTTCTATGAACGTGGGACTATGCAATTTATCGAAAGATGGGAACAAGTTATACTAAATAATGGTGAATATATTGTAAATTAAAATAAATTTTATGGCCATTGTACATAGAGTTTTATTTCACCCTCAAAAACCGAACGGACTTATTTGCCAACCCAGTATATATATTTATACACAAAACATTTCTATAAAAAAGAAAGCCCCTGGTTTTATACTCGCATATACAAGAGAAATTACATCATTACCTTCAATGCTTATTTCAATGCCAACTAGTGCAGCCCAAGGACAGCCATATTAAACAGCTGCAGCCAATCCTTAGCCCATACGACATAAAAGGAAACAATCCAGCAAACACTTTCGTAATTATAAATCCTAACCTGAGTGAGATTCTATAATATCTTACGTATAATTGCTATCGAATAGTCTTGGAACACAATCTATTTTGGTAGACATAGTGCTAGGATAGATGAGGTTGAGTATTATTTAAAGTTGATCAGTTAAAAAGAGCAAAGCTTTCTTATTAACTTTTTTATAACTAATATGTTTTTGTTTATTTTATTTGTTTTTAATAATAATTTGCTTTTTCCAGTTTTTTTTTTAAAAACAGATTGGGCAAAATAATATCATTTACAATTGAAACTTCCAGGGTGTCCTTAACTAATATAGATCCAATTTTTTTTTGGTGATCCAACTGAACAAATATATATTAGAGCATTTTTTATAATGGGCTCTATCACAAAAAATACTATAATAATAGACTCTCCAAAATTTATTTTTAATAGTTTTGATTAGGTGAAAAAGAAATGTTTACGTTAAATGATAATTACTAGGTCGACAAATACATTTTTTTTTTTTTTAAATAGAATATAATTGGGTAAGGTTTTTAGATTTTAGATTTCAATGCATAAAAAAATTATGTTGGATTTCGATTGTGTACTAATAAAAAAATTTTTTTTTTATTCATTTCTTATAGTACATATTGTGTGAATGGGATATTTGAGGAATATGGTAACACTTTCATCATAAAAAGTTGATTTAGAACTAAAAAAAAAAAAGATTAGGTTGAAAATATCATCTCAAAAAAAAAAAAAAAAAAAAAAAAAATCATAATTTGGAGAAGGGTCTACATTTGTGAGATGTGAATTTCCGTTTAATTTCTTCAGGAGTTTATACTTTTTAGAAGTTCATTCAAAAGTCATATTAATAAGATATGTTTTTATTTTTAATCCTTTAGATATGAAAATTGTGTTGATCTAAATTATAATTGAAACCTATTTGACTCTTAAAGAAAATTTCGTATTATGGGACACTTTACATTACGATTTACCAAACATAATACTTATTTATACAAATTTTATATTCGCTAAAAAAATTAATTCTGGGGTTCTGCTGAGGGTCTAAAAAAAATAAATAAATAAAAAATGAAAAAAAAATCTGACATTGTTTTGATCAAGAAATAATTTTGATCATCTGTCTTTCTCAAAAATCTATCAGATTAAAAAACATTTTAGAGGTATAAATTAATGATAAGATTCGGAAACAGTTTTACTTAATACGAATTAAAACTACATATATCATAATATACAGTTAAAATTATTTAACATATAACTACTAATAGTTTTTTTTTAAAATTATAAATACTTTTTTAAATTTAAAACACAATTTTTGTCATAATAATAAGTAAATGCATTAATTTAGAATCTCCCATTTTAAATGAACAATATATTGAATCAAAAAACAGCCATAAAATATCAGATGTTGAATATTAAAATAAAATCAATTATCATTACAATCAGTACACGGAAATAATTAAAAGCAAATCAAACATCAACAGTATGCTGGATCTGTTATTTTCTTTGCTTCTGAATTAGTAATCATTTTATGTTTTGGTTTTTTGTTTTTGTATTCAGAGGAAAGTTATTTCCCATGATGCATGCCAAGGCTCATGCATAATGATGAGATAACTATAAGGGAACCATAAACACAATTCCAAAAGAGTTGCGTAACGTCTCATTATATTATTTATTCATGTTAGTTTATTTCTTATAGATAGTGATATAGGTTATCTTTGTAGAGACCACATAAATAATATGTAATAACAAGAAAATTGCAAGGAAACGTTCAGTTTCGCTTATTCCGCATAAAGATAATTATAAAAAATAACGTAACCATTATCATAATAATAATTATAACCATTATCAATAAAAATGTCTGCAGTAATAATTAAAAGAAAAAATATAATTGTTAATAACTCTATAATGTTTAAAAGAGTTATACATCATGAAGACAAAATAAATAAATATATATATATATATATATATATATATATATATATATATATATATATATAATATAAATCTTTTTAGTATCAATAATTTATGTTACTTATGTAAAACATTTTTACTTAAAATTATTTATATTTTAATATTTCTTGGAAAGAATGAGTTATATGAGAAACAAGAGGAACAAAATAGAAATTTTTAAGAAATATATATTACAATAGAGGGGATGTTTCGTGGATTCACCACGTTTTGAAGCCGATAAAATACAATTTAAAAATATATAATATTATAATTACGTTCACAACAAAAACGATAATAATAATATTTATAACAGGTAAATTTCCTGTAGTTTTGATACCATATTGATGTATTTTTATATTTACTAATTACAAAAAGTCATGAAGTTAGAATAATATCTAAAAACAAAATAAAAACATATGCCTAATGTAATAATTAATGTGGTTTCCTGTAGTGTGATGTTTACTAAAATAAGCTCATATATAAGTTCTTTATGAGAAGATGATCTGGGATGCAGCCAGGACAAAGAAAAAAACACATTAAATTTAAAAACTATTACTGAAATGCCAACATTTTTACCAAATCAGTCAGGTGACAATAACTCTTATAATAAAAATGAAAAAGAATTTTTTATAACCGTTATTGTTCGGCTGCTTTCCTGACTGGTTGGGAAGACCTTACAGACTTCTCGAAGAAGACCTACAAGGCAAGTCGAAACGTCGGCACTCAATTAGAAACTCTTTAACTTGGACGTGTTTCTTCTTTCTTCTAACTGCATCTCAGACCACATTCTTATATTTCTTAAATTCACCTATACTATTTTTAATATAAAAACATATTTGAAATGACAAATCATTAGCATTAGTAATAGGAATGTCTTAAATTAGTACACAATATAACTATGATCCAATGAATCAAACTTGGGAATTGTTTCCTTATACTCCCCAACAACAATCCCGATTTTTTTAAATTTTTTTTTCTTTAAATAAGGTAATTCTAATATTTTTACAAAGCAAACCCCATCAATCTATATATTTTTCTAATTTTTATTAAAAGGATTATAGTGTAACATAAAAACATGTAATTAACCTATAACAATTACCTGTTATTATCGCTTTTGTTAGTTACATTGATTATTTAATTTAAACAGTATCTCCAGGGCTTGAAAATGTAATAAAGGCAAGAAATGTCGTCCAAATCGTAATTTTGTTTTTTAATGATAATGTCTTTTATCTCTCTCTCTCTCTCTCTCTCTATATATATATATATATATATATATATATATATATATATATATATATATATATATATATATATATACTCCGCAATATAGTTATCAAATTTTTGAAATGAAATAGGAAACTTACAAGTACATCATTTTTCGACATAGTCCCCTTGCTTTTCAACGCACTTGGTCCAACGTTGTTCAAGTTTCCTGATGCCCTCATGGAAGAAGGTTTTGGGTTGAGGTGCGAGCCAGGAATGCACCGCTTCTTTCAATGCTTCGTCCGAGGCAAATCGACGGCCCCTAATTGCCTGTTTGAGTGGACCAAACAAGTGAAAATCAGATGGAGCGAGATCGGGACTATATGGAGGATGATTCAATACTTCAAAATTGAGTTTCTGAAGCGTTTCTACAGTGTGGGCAGCTGTATGCGGACGGGCATTGTCGTGCAACAACACAACGCCTTTTGACAGCAGTCCTCGGCGTTTGCTTCGAATTGCAGGCTTCAGCTTAGCAGTAAGCATGTCACTGTAACGTTCACTGTTTATTGTTGTGCCCCTTTCCTGATAATGTTCCAGTAATGGACCTTGTGAGTCCCAAAAAACCGTAAGCATAAGTTTTCCTGCGGACGGTTGGGTTTTTGAATTTTTTCTTGCACGGCGAATTTGGATGTTTCCATTCCATACTCTGCCGTTTACTCTCCGGCTCGTAATGATGGATCCATGTTTCGTCACCAGTAACGATCCTGTCAAAGAAGTTGTCCCCTTCGTTAACATAGCGATCCAAATGTTTTGTGCACACGTCCAAGCGCGTTTGTTTATGCAACTGTGTCAGTTGTTTTGGAACCCATCTTGCACAAACTTTATGAAACCTAAGTCTGCTGTAAATGATTTCGTAGGCAGAACCGTGGCTAATTTGCAGACGATTTGCCACGTCGTCAACAGTTATCCGTCTGTCTGAGAGAATCATTTCACGTGAACGCTCAATGTTTTCCTCGTTTATGGCGGTAACTGGTCGTCCAGCTCTTCATTTTGCGTAACACTTGTGCGACCATTTTTGAATTTTTCAATCCATTCATAGACACTCCGTTGTGGCAAACAATTGTTCCCGTACTGTACCAAAAGTCTTCGATGAATTTCGGCCCCTGATACACCTTCCGACCACAAAAAACGGATCACTGAACGTTGCTCTTCTTTGGTGCAAATAGAAAGTGGAGCGGCCATTATTAATAGCACGACAGCGATAACAAAACTAACCTACCAGCTTGATACGAACATAAACATAACAACGAATAAACAAATTATGCGCCATCAACACAAAAGAACAGTACTATATTGCGGATAATTATTGACTTACCCTCGTATATATATATATATATATATATATATATATATATATATATGTTTACTTTTGTAAACTCTTAAACTTCTCTTTAAGATTTTATAGATAATGGAATAACCGTGTTTTGTCACAAAAGATTGTTGAAGCTCTTAACATTTTCCGACCTGTAATACGGTTAATTCAAGGTAATGTTCCAAGCCAGGGGCTGGAAAGCTTTCAGTGATGTAGCAGGCAACCTTGATACTTAATAATTACTTAAGCTGACTGGTTTAACCTCATGCTTGGATAAAGTAGAGTGGAGGGGAACAATACTTCAAAGCAGCATCGGGTACTTCACCAAGTCCTCCATTAGGGACTATCTTCTACTCAAGGGTTTATATGCCAAGGTCAACAGGGAGATGGGAGCCTTCACTTCACTGACGTCGTAGAGAAGACTCCGTGATGTCTTCGACGTCGAGGGTTATATAACTGATGTGATGTCAGCTAGAAAGTGGAGTTACTCAAGGGCGAAAATCTTAACCCAAGGGCAGCTCTTGTGCATATTGTATGGCAGATCATCAGGGTATGTCATCGTTACTATACAGCTCAAAAACACTAAAGTATTTAAAATAAATTTTATTTGTGTAAAATTAAGAACCTAGTATTTTACTTCTAGAAATCTTGTTTAATTAAACTAATCATGCTACGAGATCACATTCATCAGTAACGAGGAATTTATTATATTATTTATTTATAATAATAATACCAGTTTCAAAAGTCGTTTTTTTTTTTTTGTTTTATTTTTACTTAAGATTTTCTAGACTTAACCGTCTTTGTTATAATTCTATTTCGACCTTTACTAATGTAAACAATATTGTTTGCTGTCTTTCAAATAGGGATTTTCTTTTACACGGACACTTCCTATTTATTAGAACAAAAAATATAAAAGAAAATATTACAGAACGAAGTGATGTAGACGGATTATCCTGTAGGTTACAACCTATTCTAGCCAGAATAGGAAGGTCAAGATTCATACCGTGGTCCAGCACGGAATGAATTATAACCCGCCTACGTGGGATTCGAACCCATGACTTTCTGTATCGAGCGCGAGACACTCTGCTATATAACGCGCCCCCTTTTTATTTTTATTTTATAAGCTAAGTAAAAATCTATAAAAAGGTTATAGTATAAATAATTTACAAAAAGTTACTTGTTCGAAAGTTCCTAACCCTAAGGTATGTGCATATCAAAATGGAATATTAAAAACAATTCAGTCCAGCCAAAGGTTAATGTAGTCTACGATTTCATAAGACTTAATCTACTCTTTAAAATTACAATCATTAAATGATAACTGATCTATTTTCGCCTAGATGTAAAGATAGTCTCATTTATTGCGATACTGAGAGTGAGGTTGGGTTCGGATTAATTTTGAAAATTTCTTATTGTAAAACAGCAGATTTTAGCATCATGATTAATTAACAATAAAGTTATTTATAAAGTATTTGTTAAATGTATTTTATAAATATTTTAGGTCTCTTATCACAAAAAGCTTAATTAATGTTCTTAAATTATAAGTAGATCCCAAAGCCAGTTTTTTTTTTTTTTTTTTTTTTTTTTTTTTTTTTTTTTTTTTTTTTTTAGACACCTCTGATTATTATAGGGAAAGAATGGAAAAGTGAAGATAATAGAGGATTGTAGTGGCTTGATACTTTATTATGTAATGATAAGTAAGAATTTAATAAATTAATAACATTTTAAAGAAATAATATTTATATACATTTAAATTTAAAAAATAATTTTCTTACAATTAGATAGATAAATAGTGTTAACATAAGTTTTTTTGCAGTTTAAAGTTTTCCACTTTGTAATCAGACCAATCTTGTTTTAGTCCAGCTGAACCAATTAGATTTAAATCCATATTAAAAAAGCTATAGCTGATATATTTTTAATTGTTGATTGCTTTTTGTACGACTAATTAACCGTGTATTTGGTTTTGAATCATGTGATAAACTACATTAAATAAGAAAGATCATTTAAGTAAACATGTTACCAAGCTAAACGTATAGCAAATAGAGATATCTATCGATAACTTTAACTTGAACGGGAGGGATTAAACAGTTACTTTAATGTTTAATTAGAGTTATAGAGGCAAATATATTTACATGTTTAAGGAAGTGGTTCAATTTTAGTGATAAAAATAAAACATGAATAAAAATTATAAATATTTATATATCTACTCAACAACTTAAACCATTTAAAATATTTTTAAAAAAAATACACAATATAAAAAAACGAAATAAAAAATAGTAACATAAATAAAAATACTCTTTAGGGCCAGCTATGTGCTGAGATATATTCCCCATCTGTGGAGGAAGGTAGATGTGGTGTTTATACCGAAAGGGGGTAAGAGACCTCCTGAGGATCCTAAATCCTATAGACCTATTAGCTTATCTTCAGTGATACTGAAAACGATGGAGAAGATAATAGACGAACATGTAAAGGGTAAACTGTTAACTGAGCATCCCTTGCACCCTAATCAAGTTGCCTACCAAGTGGGCAAGTCAACAATAACAGCCCTTCACCATCTAGTTGAAAAACTGGAGAATGCACTATCTCATAAGGAGATAGCACTATGTGCCTTTGTGGACATAGAAGGGGCGTTTGACAATACCTCACACATCACCATTAGGGATGCGCTAGAACACTTAGGGGCTAAAAGAGCTCTAGTAGAATGGATACACAGTATGCTTGTGTCAAGACAAATCACAGCGAAATTGGGGAGCACAAGAAGAACGATAATAACTACGAAAGGCTGTCCTCAAGGAGGTGTGCTCTCCCCTCTGCTGTGGTTGATAGTAATAGACAGCCTAATTAAACTGCTAACTGAAGCTGGTTTTGAAGTCATAGGATACGCAGATGATCTGGTAATAATAATCAGAGGGAAGTACATCCGTACCCTATTAGAAAGGTTGAGAGTAGCCTTTGATATGTTATGGGACTGGTGTATTGCTCATGGGTTATAAGTTAATCCGGGCAAGACTACTGTGGTCCCATTTACAAAGAAGATAAATGTGGCGCTAGAATTGCCCAGGTTAGGACAGGAGGTTGTGGTAGCAGATAAGGTGAAATTCCTGGGATTAACTCTTGATAGAAAATTGACCTGGAAGGATCACCTGGAGGTTATAAGAGCGAAAGCAATCAGCTCTTTGTGGACATGCAGCAGATTGTGTGGTAAGAAATGGGGAATTAGGCCTCAAATGGTTTACTGGATATACACTGCAATAGTGAGACCAATGATAGCATATGGTGCTCTGGTGTGGTGGACTAAATGCCAAGAGGTCACGGCTGGAAAGCGGCTCAATGGGGTGCAAAGGCTAGCGTGCTTGGCAATAACAGGTGCCATCAGGACCTGTCCTACTGCAGCAATGGAGGTGTTACTGGGGCTTGCCCCCATAGGCCTCTATGTAAAAATGGAAGCTCTTAAGAGTGCTATAAACATTAATAACACATATGGTTATAAGACAGGAGACTTCACAGGACATTTAAGGGTCCTGCAGGAATTCCGGGGAACTGATCTATGCAGGTTGGCCGACAGAACTCCCCGGGAATCCAACTTTATAAAAAACTTCTCAGTGGTTTTTTCCCAGCAGGGAATGCTGGGCTACCAAGGTATTAGATTTTGAAAGGGGATCACATGTATGGTATACAGACGGCTCAAGGAAGGATGGGAGAGCCGGGATGGGCATATATGGGCTCAAGTGTAAAATGGCAGTACCTCTGGGTACGTATCCATCAGTGTTCCAAACAGAGGTGCAAGCGATAGGGTTTGCTGCAAACAGAAGCCTCGACAAAAAACCTAAGGGCCAAAGGTTTTACATACTATCGGATAGTCAAGCGGCTCTGAAGGCTGTCCTCTCACCTTATGTTAACTCCAAGCTGGTAACAGATTGTAAAAACTCCCTGAATCGGTTGGGAGAGGGAAACAAGGTCACCCTCATATGGGTCCCGGGACACGAAGGAGTGGAAGGAAATGAGGTTGCAGATGAGCTGGCGAGGAGGGGTTCTGAGACTCCGTTCCTTGGCGCTGAGCCATCCTGTTATGTACCTCAGTGTGAAATTAAGAGAATGATCGGGCGTTGGCTCGAGGAAGGCTGGACAGCACTCTGGGCTGGCAGACCGGGGATGAGGCAATCCAAGCTTTTCATCCACCTGAAGGACAGAAGGTACATGTATCTTTTAAGATTGTCAAGAAAAGAGTTAAACAATGTAACCTGCATGCTTACAGGGCACGGGCCCCTGAGATACCATCTCAAGAGAATGGGCCTAGTAGAGGACACTGAGTGCAGACTATGTCTGGAAGGGGAAGAGTCAGCAGAACACTTGTTGTGCAACCGCGAGGCTCTTGCATACTACAGACTAAGATTCTTTGGGGACTCTGTGGTACAACCAAAAACAATATGTGAAGCGGATGCTAAGAACATATTGGGTTTCATAAGGGAAATTAAGTTTCTCTGGGAGGACTGAAGGTGCTAGCTTAAACCATTTAAAATATTTTTAAAAAAAATACACAATATAAAAAAACGAAATAAAAAATAGTAACAAATTAAAAAAACAAAAAAAAAAAATTGTTTAAAAAGGTAATTAGGTCATTTTTTACCTGTCTCAAATAAGAATATAACCCATGAAATGATTTTAATTCTTTTTTCTTTTTTTCGAAACGAAAAAGACTTCAAAAAGGCTTTTTCAAAAAATTGAACAAAGAATATCATGTCATCAAAAAAAATTTAAAAATTAAAATTATTATCAAAAGTTTACTTTTAACTATGCCAGCAAATTGCTCATTGAATACACCAATTACATAGTTCATTAATATTTTTTCTATGTTTTTGACCTTACCAATAGGAATTGTTACTTCGTATCATTTTGGTCAAATCCAGTTTTTGTTATTTTTAGCTCTGAAGAAGACCTGAAAGGCAGGTCAAAACGTTGGCAGTATGTATATAAAGTTGTTTTAAAACTTGGATGTGTAATTAATCAACCTGATTGCATCCCTGATCATTTCTTACCAAAAAAATATTTTTTTTTTTTTAAAAAAGCTGTAGTAGTTTTTTTTTTTTCAAAGCAAAACACAGTTCTATTATTTCTAATGCAGTATAAATATCGCAATTTTTTTTTACTAAAAAACAAAATTTCCAAAAAAAAAAAAAAAAAAAATGAAATAACTAATAATATACATTCCAAAGCAATCTCATTACCAGGAAAAAATAAACAGAAATCCGCAAATCCACCCCTGAAACGAGTGCTTTTGAGCATGATATCGAGGACGTTTTCAACATGGTAAAGAAGTTAATCGTATTAGGGCCCAGTGAAGCCAAGAGGCCTGGGTTCAGATCTCGCTAACGAAGGGCTTCCGACATAGGTCCCTTCCAATTAGCCCGTATTCCACATCGCAAAAGAGGGCTTAAAAGAGGAAATAAACTTCGATTTATCGCAGATAAATAAGAATGAGGTTGGTATGTATTTAGCAGAGAAAAATAGAAAGAAATGTTCATTTTTTCTCTTTTTTCAATTGTCAATCTGTTAAACATCTAATTTCAAGAAAAATGTAAAAAAAAACTGACAGCAAACATATTTTACTCACATGAATTTCTTATTTTTTAAAAGTTTCAATTTTGTTTTTGTTTAGGGTTCACATCCTTATAATATACCCAGGGCATATGAAAGTATTAGGATTATAAAAAAATGATAAATAAATAAGCAGCATTAAAAAAAAAGTTACCAGTATATTTGAATTCACGAATTTAATAAGGTATTAATACACCTTAAGGCGTTCATTACGTCTTGCATTCGAGGGGTCTAATGTGGTTATAAAGAAATAATATATCTCACCAATAGCAAAACTGTGATAAATCGCATAATTTAATTTTTCCTAAGTTTATTTTTTAATTTTTTAAATACTGCTTGCTTTTATTAAATTAATTTATTTAACAGTGACGTTTCATAGGCTCTGGTTAAATTATACACGAGTATCGACATCAAAACCTAAATAAGAATGAAACTTTAAGTCGAGAAAATGAAAAAAAAAATCAATCGGGTGGAATTTTCCGCCGTTCAGTATATATCTGGTTGTATGGTTCATTAATTGCAATACTGAAAAATCACATATTTTTTCCATGTACATAACGTGTTTACCTTCCTTACTTAATCTACTTTATAAATAAATTTTTACTAAAAATGTATTAATTCAAAATCATTTGTCGAATTACGGATAAATCGATTATAGATGATTTTAATATGAACTAAACAATAATTAGTGTCAATATTAAATATTTCTCTTAGTTATGATCCATATAGAAGATGTAAGACAAGAAACAGATCTTAGTTCTTGACTACTCCAGCATTTATTAGGCCTATTTGGACGAACGGAGTTTTGTGGAGCTTTGTGCCTCCACTAAACCTTCCAATTATTTTTGGATCCAATCCTTATAATCCAAAATCCTACATGAAACGCTCCTTTTTCATTATAATACATATCCATTCAAATTTACTTGTCTCCCAACTTCGTTCATACTGGATTCTTAATGAAATCCTGAGCGTCAAAAAATAAGATGTCCAAGGGATCTTCTAATGTAGGTTTTATTGAAATGCAACTAATGGGAATTTACACATTTACTTAAAGTATACAGTTGTAAATATCAATAAATACATAAATTACATAAAAAATACATAAACATTCTATCTATAAATATAACTTTTTTGTCCATACAAAGACCCAGAAACTTACTAACACAAATTAAGGTTCCGCTATCAACCTCCGCCTAATTTCATATTTACTAAGCGACTTGAAACGAAGAAGGGAATCACTAATTTCTATGTAACTATGCAAATTATAACTCCATTCTAACCAATTACCTCTTATGGCCGGTAAGTTAAGATTGATGGAGCTGGTGTTTTATAATTTAATTTACGAAGGGCTGCGGTTGGTTTAACTCCTAGCACTTGCTCTGGAGGGCGAAATTGCTGGCATTTTAGTTATTAAACGAATCCATTATTTCCCTAATAGCCTGATAGATGGAGCCTTTCTTGTTATTTTAAAACAATCTTCAACGGTAAGCCCGGCTATCAATCATAACGCCCCTACTATATCTTAGCCGGTTCAGTAATCTCTCCTCCCCTCGGGAAAGTCTATTCTTTCATTACATCTCATCGATTGGCTGGGTGAACCCGCAAGCATGCAAATCTTGAAATTTCTAAATATGTAGGAATCAATGTTAAGGAATGTTATGCGATTTGTGTGGCGCTATATTGCACAATACTATACATAATATAATCAGACTCCTCCTTTGTACTAATGGCACTAAAAAACATTAATAACAAATGATCATCTAGTACAAAAAAACACAAATATATGCATGCATCAATGATGAAAAACTTGAATAAGAAAGTATCACTAGTTTGGATTCTGTCACACGTGGGGATCAAGGGCAACGAAACAGCAGATTTGGATGCCAAGGAACCAGCATTATCATCGATTAATGCTACAAATCTTTACACCTTATCTGACATTTACCACTTTTTAAAATATCGAATAAAACTGAACTGAGCTGATTGTACATTCAATCATATTATTTTTACCAGAATATATTTATAGTGGTAATAATTATATATTATAGATGCTGTCGTTTTGTGGCTAATATCGGAATGTCCGTAAGACCATTGTAAATGCGCTTCAAAAAGAGGCTTTTCACCTTTTTTTTTAATAACAAATACAGATGCTCAATAGGGTTTATTAGTAATATTCAAAGGAATTAATACAACCTTTGTAAGAGGGATATAAAGAAAAAAAAGCTCTGGACTGACTATATAGTACATATATAGTAATATACTATATATTAGTTACATATATCTGTATATAAGAAACTAAATTTAGGTTAGCTATAACTATTAGATTACCTTTACCGGTCTAGCGAAGTTGATAATGCCTTTATATATATATAGATTGAGGATGTTCAACAATGGCGATATAAGCGTCGGAGAATGCACAATGATCTGTTGGATGCTATCTTACAAAGAATGCTAATGTTAAAAAATCTATTAACAAATTGGTTTTTTTTAAAAACAGACCCTTTTTCAACTACAATAGATTTTTCACTGACATATGTTAATCAAATTAACATATCTGATTTGCGTGAGGTAGGCAGGTTTACCAACAAGAGACAATGCTCCACTGAAGAGAAAGGTGCTCTGGAACAATGAATTATTAAAAAGAGGTTTCGACAACTCTGTCGCGGCTGCATCAGGGCTATGCAACCGCCATTTTGTGCTCTGATTCTCCCGATTAGCCTCAGTATTTCCTGTCTCATGTTTGCTCGGAGGTGCAACGTGAGTGGTGAAGTTTAGCATATTTTGCGTACATATGAAACAAGCAGTTTTAGAGAAGATCTAAGCCCATAGCATTGTTGGAAAATTGTAGATAATTCAATGAGCATGCCTTATCAATGAATAAATTAAAAATTTTAATAATATATATCCTGTTTTGGAATATTAAATTTTCACCCTAGTAGTGATGACCTTAAACAGAAAAATGTGAGGAATTAGTGTAGCGCGTTTGCTCTAAAAAACAATGACATTAAATTAAGAACAAAGCAGACAGTTTTGATGTGCTAAGTACAATGTTAATTTAGGATTTCTGATAGCCTAGGAACCTGGATCGATAAAGCTATGAAAAATACAGCGATGGAATAAAAACGTGCTATAACAGCAAGTCTGTGAGATTTCTTTGTCAACAATTAAAAATGTTTTTAAAATAAAAATAAAATATAAATTTAAAAAATAAATAAATAAACCAAGCTGATATAGATGCTTGTTCAATGCACTTTCCATAGCTTTTTTTTATGCTTCCTAGACTTGAGTCCCTCTTACAGAATACAGAAAAAAAAAATATTTTAACGGTGATGAAGTATTACCAGAGATAAGCCATGTTTATAGATGGTGTAGCAGAGCAAAAGTAGTAATAATAATGAAAAGAATTTCCTGAATGCTATAAATTTGCTACCTAAAAATCAATATGTAATGATCAGTAACTTACGGTAACTGAGAAGGTACGTGCATTCATATATATATATATATATATATATATATGTACCAACCAACTACAATAGAAATTATTAAAAAAATTACTCTCGTTAAAAAAAAAAATCAACTATCGTACACAATAAATCTTCTCCATGTTAAACATTACGTTTTCGACCAAACAACAACGTTTGAGGAAAAACAACAAATTAAAACTTTTTTCCTTATCCGATGAATCAGAAGTACTAGTAAAACAGATACATCTACAAAACAACAAAACATGTACTTCAAACGTAACTCAGTGAACATAACACTTGTTTGTTATTTATAAATATCATATATTATATATACATATTAGTTATTTTATTTATTTATTTTTTTTTTATGCGGGTTTTTTCTTTATTTTTCCAACTGCTTATAGCTAACTTAAAACGTAAACCCAATCTATCATTGAGTAAAAGTGTATTAATTGTGGAAAGTGTAAGGCCAGAACATGTTTACTTAAATGTAAATAAAGCATTCTTTTAACTTTGTTCCAAACGGTAAAGCAAAGATATAAGTCTTATAAACCATAAATCCACTAAACAGGATAAGAAAGCAAGGAATAATGGAGGTCGTGGTCAAGGAGTAAGGAAAAAAAATAAACAAAATCATTGAATAAAAATTATTTAAACCAACAAAAATCGAAAAACATAAATAAAACAGTTAAATCCCTATATCTGAATATCATTAATAGTAATATTGATTTTAGCTAAACTTCTAAAAGTTAAAAAAATGATCCATTTTTTCAAGGATACACAATACGTTCTATTAATTATACCAAAAACAAGGTAATGATCCTAATTAAAGCAATTATTTTTGTAATTACAAGGAAGTATCTAATAACTAAAATTAATTAATATAAAGATAAGCTAAGAAACTTTTTTGCCGAATTTTGAAAACTTTGTATCCCATCATAACAAGCATTGCTTTTTCCATAAAAATTTTAAATAACAGTTTAAAAAACCAATAATATTGACTATTCATTAGGTAACTAAGAATATATTTACACTATATTTAAAAAAAAAAAAATGTATAAAAAAGTTAATAATAAGGAGTGTAATAATCAGTAAATACTGAGAAAAAAAATTTTTTAGAAGTAAAATAGTTCTTTTATTGTATGAAATGAAATATATATATTTAACCTACTAATCTAGAAAAACAAAATTTCCAGAAATCTTCTCGCATCAATCATCACATTCAATAACCTTTGAAGGACGGACATCTTATCTTTTGCCGTAAATAATGTTTATCAGATGTTTATAAGAACATTTGGGTTAATGGGTTTGAAACCTATCGGAAAAGAAAACAATAACAGATTTACATAATTCAGGGTTTGCATGATAAAAAGAAATATGTTTATATTTAGTCACAAAGTATAAAAACGTATATTTTAACGAGTTATTTTATTCTTGTCCCTATGAATTTTTGACATTGGCGTGTCATTACTAAAACGTGATGAAAAAGTATTCAGAAGGAATTTTTGAGTATTTATTAGCTGTTTCTGGTGGACGCATCAGTTCGTAACTACGCAATCATTATACGTCGGAATATTCTAGTGAAAACACCACCTCTGACTGTAGGTACATTGATTGTACACATTGAAGACTGATAATCGTTGTGAAGCAGAAATGTTTCCTTTTATTTATTATTTTATATGGAACCTCAAACTACTAAAATCTCTTTTTCATATTGTCATGTATAAAGTCACATTGGTGTGGGGGTAAATTCACATTGGTGTGGGGCATTCACATTGTCATGGGTTTAAATCATAAACGGATATTAAAAAAAAAAAGTAAAGTGATTCATGTGTTCCTGCACCTCCTATAATCCTGACAGGTAGCCTCCAGGAAATATCAAATGCTTGCAGCAAGATTTATCATTATTTAAATTTAAAATTTTTGTAGCTAGAAATTTGCCTGTAGTTTGAGAATCACCCATTAGTGGTTAAGGCACTGTACTTTTAACTCCCGAAACCAGGTTCAATTCTAGCTGTCAGTCACGCCTGAAATTCATTTATTCTCTTAACATTATTTCGAATAATCATTAGTTATTAAATTAATTTAATTTAATTTAATTTTTTTTTAAAAATAAATTCACTTATTGATATTTACAATCTTTAACGATAAATAAAATAACTATATATGCTATAAAATGAATAAAATTACTGTCAAAAGCATGTAATGAACTACCCTTTAGTAGTACTTCGATAAATCTTCTATATCAGGAAGTCCCTGGATCATCTTCTTTTCAGACGCTTTGGCGTGTTACCGGAAATTGAGCGAGAAGATAGTTGGATGGAGGGAGCTGGTGTATTCAAAGAGGTCCTAATAATTTTTTATAAATATAATTTATAACGAACCCCTTACTATTTACTTAAAACATAAAACTATCATTACATCACTATATATCACTTATTTACTTATCTATTTTATATTTTATATTGTACTGAACTTCATACGATTAAATATTATATTATTAATTTCGTAACGAATTTAAATAATTTCGTCTTATAGACTGGGTCTATTGCAAGATTCATTATTGGAGTTCGCTAATTGAAATATATATCACTAATCTTTTCCGACGTAACTAAGGGTTATCTGGAATAGAATGGGAAACAAGTTGAGATTCTAGTGGATTTGAATAGTTAAGGTGCTTACGAAGGATAGGTATCGGTTTGGGCTAAATCAGCAGCATGTGGTACATTAAAATTTTGGTGGATAAATTTTTTTGTGACATAATCAGGAGCATTGAGGATTTTCTTAACATATTGGATTGTAAGGATTGGATAGTTTAGTAGTGCCCCAAAGCTAAACTCTATATGTCTTAGGTCTAATTACTGTCATATAAATAGAGTCTCTTGTAATCAACCGGAAGGTTTAAGCGTTCGTAAAGTAAATATTAAAGAAGTCTAATACTGCGGTTTCTTGTCGTTTTAGTTATTTTTATATTAAGAAAAAATAATATACTATAAATCAGAATGCTTGTAATTAAATATTAGTAAATTCTCTACCAACTAAAGCCAAGACCGTGCAAGACCCTTAATGAGCCAATCCATGTTAATATTGGTGATGATGAACTAATTTTATCACGAGATTGATTTCCTTTGGGTCAGGCCAGATCGGGACGGATAGGTCGCCTCTCAATTACCTGTAAATAGAGTTTGGGGCCTAGATCGGTCCGTATATACGCTGAGTAAATATTATCAGGCAAATGTCAAGTATATTTCAAGCTCCTAATGGTTTTTTAGAATTTCAAAGTTATAAGGTCAATAGTTTCGTGAAAAAAAAAAAGATAATGATAGGTCAAAGGTAACTCACTAGCAGTTACTAGAAGTTACTCTTGCTGATCCACTGAAAATAATTTTGTCTAAACTTTATTGATATTTCTAACTCTACATAATATGCACTATAAGTAAATGTGTGGTAACATGGACATGTAAATAGCTTGTAAAGAACATTCCAGAAGCACTTCAATAAATGTTCTACCAGTGTAAGTCATTTGGCCATCTTCTTTTCAGACGCCTCAGAGGTTCATCGGAGAAGTCATGTAAGGTTATCTTGTTCAGGCCAAATCTGCTACGCATAGAACATTTAATTCCTTATGGATAACTTTATGTGTGATATAATAATGAGCATTGAGGAATATACGAAAGATTTTGGGTTGTAAGAATACAAAGGCATTTGCCATTAATTGGGAGCTTTGAACGTTTGTATAGTAAATGCTGGGTATTTCGAACCAAAGATCATAGGTTAGTATCAACATAGTATTAATACCCCGACCTCATCCTCCATGACATAATTGGCGAGAAGGGAAAAAATAAAATAAAATACAACGAAAAAGGAGTAATACGAATTACTTTTACTTTGCAATCAATTTCAATTTCCATTTCTACATTTCTCTATGGTGATATTAGAAAAGAATAGATGCTGAATACAATATTCTGATTGATACCACCAACAAAAGATTTATATGGTATGGTAAGACAGGAAACGAAGACTTGGAAGACATCAGAAACAGTGGACAGAGGTTGTCGGACAGGATACAAAGGCTAGAGATCTGACAAAGAATGAAGGCTGTCATAGAGATTTGGGTCATTGTTGTGCAATCCCCAAAAAGTATTTAAATTTAAAATATTAAATTGATAAAGAGGATATATACGCCTATTGCGCAATAACATGCTCTATTGTAGGTCTCTTACAAAAAAAAGAAAAACAGGAAAATTAAATACTGAAGGCATTTGCCGCTAAGCAAAATCTAGATGAAACCCTCTTCAATATATAAAATTTTTTCCTAATGATCTGTATCTTCTTCCCTTATCACCATCCTCTGTATTCTATAAAAGTAAATTCTTCCACTTCTAAAGGCGAAGAAAAAACAACCAAGAACTAAATATTATGTTTTCTTAATAATATTTAAACATATTTTTAAACAGTTGCAGCTTCGAGGGCATACAGATAAATAGTACATCCTTTTACAATAAGAGTTGCTTTTCACTAGTGCAATGATATAAAAAAAAAAAAAACCTTTTTTAAAAATTGCTCGGTTTTTTCATTTAGCGGATTGCAATTTTAGCCTTTTACCCTGATGAATGCAAGGTCCCATGCCAGTCAGTGATCAGTCCCAGGTGAATACCCGAAACATTGAACAACAACCCATTGTTATATCTGAGTTTACGCCTTTTAATTAATACCGCTGACATTTGATTAGAAAATAATGAAATGGTATTAAAAAAAAAGGGAAGAAAAATATAGGGAAACATACATAAAGTCAGACTGTTCTCTATTCAGACAAAAATGTTAAGCCTACTAAATTAAATTGCTATACTCTATTAGTAACTTTCATAAATTATAAATAAATATATGATTAGCTGAGAAATGATATTTAAAAATATAATTTTATATTTCATAATATAATATATTTATATATATATATATATATATATATATATATATATATATATATATATATATATATATATATATAGAGAGAGAGAGAGAGAGAGAGAGAGAGAGAGAGAGAGTATAACTACTCTACTAAAATATTTAGCGGTTAAAAATTATTGCAGACGGTTGAGGATATTTAGTTAATAAACAAAATTTAAAAAACACGACATGCACTAAAATCACTAATAACGAAATGGTTTATTTCATTTATTTAAGAAACTACAACTAAATAATAAACAAATAAAAAAATGCATGAAACGGAAAACATACTTGTAAGTTGAATAAATATGAATGTGTTTAGAAGTATTTATTCCTTATTATTTATTGATTATTTTTACTAATATTTATTGAATTCTTTTTGTTTCAATCTTATCATAATTGTTCTTTTATCCCAATTGCTTCGCTTTATTTTACAATTTTTGTTCATAATTCGGTATAAATCCATTCTTAAGAGCCATATATTGAGTCTTTTAGAAATTAAAATATTCACATATAGACATATTTTTAATAAAAATTAGATTTAATTATACATCATTAAGATACAGAAATAGTATTAATAAAAAGAAAAGAAATAAATAAAAAAAAAAGGACAAAATATTTATCATGAGAAATAAAGTAAATTACATTTAACTCGAAGATGTTCTAATTTCTCGCAAATTAACTGGAATCTTCGGAAGATTAATTATTTTTTAAAAATCGAAGTAATGAGTTCTATTACAGTAAAAAGTCGATAATTCGTCATGAGTGGGGTAGAGGGGTGACGAAATAACGGAAATGACGAATTAGAGAATTTTGCTGGTAAAGTAACAAAAAAGCATTTTTAACTATATAATTGTATTTTTTTTTGCAATTTATGGAATGTAAAAATGAACAGATGAACATTATACACATTGGACCTGAGTGAAAATGATAAAAAAAATCCAAAAAAGCTAAACACTTGCTCATCCCATCAGGTGTGAAATATCTAATTCATATTACTGCTCAAAACCGTTCAATGCACTTACAATTAGTTAACATTTCCTCGACTTCTTTGCAAGGAATAGTGGAAGAATTAGAAACGTCATCATCTTTTTCATCACTAGCTTCAATTTGAGCACTCAACACTTGTTCTATAATACCATTGTTATTTTAAACTTCATATCCCACGTCCGTACTATTCACGTTTAACCAGCTGCTTACCTCTTGCTTATCTTTTCTCATTTTATAACCTGGAGCAGAAGTTGCTGAGCCAGATGCTAATGTTTTTGTAGGAAGAGCTTTCCAGTAATAACTGATTCCGGGAATTCGTCAACTGCACTCATACTTCATTTTATCTGTTACTACAATCAAGGGGGGGATCGACTCCGGGCGTGTTTTTTTTTTTTTTTTTTTTTTTTTTTTTTTTTTTTTTTTTTTTTTTTTTTTTTTTTTTTTTGAAATGATTTACAAAATGTATAAATATAGGCGTATTTTTTAGTGGCACACCAAATGAGGCTGTTTAAAGATTAAATAAGTAGCAAGAGGAAAAATGAATTACATATGTATTTAATTTTGTTATTTATAGTTGCCAGTATAAAAAAAAAATAAAATAAATAAAAAAACTGACGAACAACAGAATATGACGAATTATCGAGTGACGAAATAACGAGTTCCCATTGTACATTGAAGTATATTTTTAAATCCTACTGAAACTCATGAATCCATTCCTACAAAAAGGAACTATATTAAACTACGAAAGCGACTAAATACATACACTTTTTAATTTTAAAAAAACAAAGCATATGGACGCCACACAAATAATGGCACTGCGAAAAATATGCATGTTAAAACAATACAAATTTCTCTATCGAAATACTTTGACTAATTACTAACCAATACTTATATTTTTCACTAAGACTACTTTTTTTTTTTTTTATACGCTATAACTGTGTTGGTGTTGCTCGGATCGAAAAATTTTTTTGACTGCAACCTAAACATACATTTAATGGAGAATATTTTCGTTTTATCACATATGTCACTAGTACCTACCGTTTATGAGCTATATTGTTTTGAATGAAAAAATTCACGTTTGAAACACATACTTTCCCTTAAGTATGTTTATTTACAATAACAATTAGGTAATTGTTAATTTAATTTAATTATAAATTGAAACCATTTCATCCTTTTAATTCTAAAATGTGAATTGGGAAAAGCAGTAGACTATAAATAAATAGACATTTCCATCATCTAATGTTTTTCCCAGTCAGGGAGATATTGAGTTTTTTTTTTTTTTTTTTTTTTTTTTTTTATTATTATAAAGGGATTCTCAGGATTTTCAGTATAAATATTTTCCTTTCATTCAAGGCCTTTCAGTTTTTCTTTACAGTTCCACTAAAGTCTCTCTATCCATTAAAAGAAAAAAGGAATGTATTAATAATTTTGTTGTGACTATATATCTCTCCCCGAGGGGCTGGTGACCTGCCAATTGGGAGTAATGCCATGTAATTTAATCGTTCACGTTGAGGCGATCACACGATTAGAAAGCATGGCGCCGATAAATTTTGGGCAGTTACTTAATCTCGTTTAAGGGGTCAAGACCAGCCTATTTCGGGACACATCGTGCTCCTCCCTCTGGATTCTCCAGCCAGAAAATAAAACTTACATAAAGCTTTATTGTTCAAATTATCTCTAAAATTCAAATATTTTTTAAACATATTCCATAATTTTGTGTAAATTAGAATAATGATAATTAAATGATTATTAACTTATGCATTAAAAGCTTTAATAGCTGAGAGCGAAAAGTTATATCTTGAGCCTGCCACACAAAAATATGCCTACCAGGTAAGTACATTTATTTACGAATTGAGGTGTGATTGGGATGAGGATATTTCTATCCGTAATTCTGTGCCTATGTTTCTTATAACAGAAGTTTAAAGAGTTGTAAGGCAGATGTTCCAACAAAGTAAGTCCACTCTGACTCTTGCTTTATTTCAATAAAATCTCATTTCTCTTCATTTCGAAAAGGACATTCTAGAGAAAAGTAAAGTAAGTGGATACCGTAAAAAAAAAAAAAAAAAAAAAAAAAAAAAAAAAAAAAAAAAAAAAAAAAAAAAAAAAAAAAAAAAAAAAAAAAAAAAAAAACTTCTAAACGGTAGATCCTAGCGACAAACATTATATGATTAAAAATATTTTGATTAAATTTCTGATCAGGAAACTGTTGGCAAAGTTTCGATCCGAGTAACAATAACAGAGTTAGAGTATATCAAATTGACACATTTTTGAGGATAAAAAAAACGATAAAAAAAAAAAAAAAAATTACACACAAGTTAATCATAATTCAATATATTTTACTTTACTAAGGTATTTTTATGGTTTCTTAAAAGTAATTAACGATCTGTTTTGAGAGCCCTCGCATTTCTGAAATATTAGATTTTATCGTATATTAATAATGGTCAGATTATAAAGGTGCAACTTTTAAGGTATAGTTTTTGTTTGTTACTCTTTAGTGCTAAATCATTATAAAAACAAAAGTATTTCTTTGTTATTTTATTATCATTTTGTACAAAGGAGGTGGTTCTAAAAATATATATATTATTGGGATTCATACGTATAACAATTTTTTTGAAAAATGGAATGCCTGTTAGTATTTATTATTATTTATTTGTAATAAAAATACTTTAACTTTTTAGTATAAACTTTTTTGAAAGATGTGTTTATTAATTTATTTTTATTGTAATTCCAAATCAGTCTTATCAGCTTTAATTAAATGAATTTTGAAAACTTTGGTCTCTATCAAGGAAAACGCTAGTGGTTATTTGTTGATTACACAGCCCAACGATTCTAGTCAAAATCATTTTTATATTCAAGTATCATTTTTATCTTTACTGCAAGATAAATTTTATCTTTATGAACTTGCTGAGGTAGCATAATTAATTTTAAATAAACAATTTTTAGAAATTAAAATACGAATTAAAGTAAAGCTTTAAGAGGATATAATAATTAGAGTTTGTATTGATTCAACTGTTTATTTTTTTTATTGTATGTATTAAGGATTTAATTGAAAACGGCAAAATTTGTTATAAATTAAATTTTTAATATATTAATATATAACATATGAGTGATAGAACCTGTGATTTTGTATCGGATGGAGACCACATGCCTACCAAACTTGGAAAAGCTATTAAGAATAGAAAGGAAGATTTTAAGGAAAATATATGGGCCCAGAAAAACACGTGAAGGTTACATGCAAAGATCTGACGAAAAGATCTACAGAGAAATTAAAGAGCTGGAAACCGAGATAAGAATCAGAAGGCTGATGTTCTAGGGGCACATGAAAAGGATAAAGGAGGAAAGATTGAAAAAAAAAGATCTTTAATAAACTTTTTTGCTACAAAAGCATGGGAGGATACACGAAGCAAATAAACGAAGAATTAAAGAACCTTAAGAAGCCGACTGTCTGGATAGAGATACATACAGGAAAACACTGAAAATCGTACCAATATGAGAAGAGAAAAAAAGAGGGATCCAAAGTGGTCCGAAGAATAAAAGAAATGCAGTCAAAAATGAAACTGCGATGGGAAGAAAGAAAATCAAAGATTCCCAAAGAAGCCTAAACAATGATATTCGCTTGTCCCTTAGTGGCCATACAAATATCTTAAATCGTATAAATGTTATAAATGGCAGGAGCACATTTTATTTAAATACAGCAAATACATAATGATATTAATAAGCAAGATAAACTCAATGAAAATGATCTGAGAACGATCATGATGATGTTTGAAAGTTTAAAAAAGGAGTACAAGGATACACAAACCGAAATATTAACAAAATACATAAATACAGCTCTTATTCGGCGATTTCTACCTCAAACTTTATAGAAAACAATAAAAAAAGATTAATATTTTACGTATCCGTTACGAATAAAATAAAATATACTACTTTGAAACAATATTTAGTTGTATAAGTTGTATATTTACAAGTAATTACCGAAAACTGGTCGTTCTGAAAAACATACTACAATAAATAACATTTTATTACATACATGAGAAGTACTTAATAATATACAACCATTAGTCTAAAATCAACTAGCATTTTACTTTTATTTTACTTCTAAAAATATTAACTCTCTCTGAACCGGTGCTCACAAAAAAGGAATATTCTTACCATATATGTCTAAAATTAATATTTTAAATATCCATAAAAATAAAATAAAAATTACTGCATTGAAATAATATTTCATTTTTAATTTATATCTAGTATCATTTGTATAATTACGAGTACTGGCCACTTTGTGATGAACGCTACATTAAATAAAACAGTAATACACTATTTTATTTCATAAATACATATATAGATGCTTAGAATACCCAATAAACAATTTATTATTATAATTTGTTTAAAAAATATTTTAATTTTTATCCAAAAATATTTTCTAGAAAGGTAAACAAAGCTACGATGGTTGTGGAATTTCTTATTATCTTATTACTGGATACCAACCGTAATTATATATTTTTTTTTATATATATGATCGATATGATTTCCTAACTATAATTAACGCCATTGCAGGAAGAAAGGGTAAACTAACTCACTTTAATTAAAATGTTCGGGAGAAGCATATTACTGGAGAGGCAGCCTCTAGTATTTTCTTTATAAAATTATTTCTATTTTATCTGTCTTTTATTTTTTATTATTTCATTTCTATTCTACATTCTGTTCTTCACAAGATATTAATTTCAACTATCAAAATTCATTTTCTTGACACCCATCATTAATGTTCAATTTTAGCTAATTAGCTTTATGTATTGACATGTTAGCGTTCTGAAACTATAACCGCAGGTGAAAAAATTTGATTAAAAAAATATATAAATAATTTTTGAAAAACGGAGTTGACACCTTCTACCACTAATTGCTTCAATTGATGATTTATGTTATCTGGCGTCTTCCTTAGTCCGACAGGTTGTCAGTCCCAATAAGACCGGATAAGAGGGAGCCTACTGCAATAAGATTACATACGGTATTTTTAAATGTTTGCAGGGTAAAACAGGCAGTTATTGATACCCTTTCTTAAAAATTAGATAAAATAATATTTAGACAAAAAAAAAAAAAAAAAAAAATCATCATATATATCCTTTTAAATCCTTCAACTCAACTGTGTAAAAGTACTTTCAATTTGGTCCGTATTTTAAAAGATACCCATAGGGGGTCAATAACTGCTTTTACCTTATTTTTTTGTCACTATCTTGTAAAATATATTCCTGGAATAATGTTTGGTGTAAACTCCCTTGTTATAGTATAGTTAGGAAAAATCACTGTTAATTTCAACTTTATTGAACTATTCTGTCTATAATTCTAGTATGAGTATTTTCGAATATTCCCTGAAGGGTGTCATTAATTTTCTGGTTTATCCTATCTCTAAGAATAACATCAAATGTTCGGTCTATTCTGTAAATCTTCTTTTGGAAAGTAAAACAGAACGGTTCACCTTCAGTACCCCATATTTCGAACTAACCCAAAGTCAATAACTTCGTCTAAATTTTGTACGATTGTCGCAATAAGTAATAATTCCAGGGATAGTATTACCCGAAAGGCGATAAATTCCCGGATGGGATGATACCCCAGACCTTACAAGATAGGACGCTCTCCCTTGGCCAGGTAATTTATGTGGCTGTCGTATGGCCCTTCCTCTTGGTCTGCCTTAATTACTTAGTGGTGGTACCTGGTACCTTCTACCTCCCCTGTCCTCTGCCGGAGCTCGAGTTCGGTCACTGGGGTCAAATATCTCCCGCCTCTAAGGAAACCTAGATACATTAACTAGTTTGGAGATTAACTGAAAATAATATCCACTATTTTTTAATTAATTAATAATCTATTTTCATACCAATTTGTTACGAGTTGTGCATTAAAACAACTGAAATCATTAATCAACTCACCTGTTTCACATATTACCATAAAAAGTAGAATCTTCATTTGAAATAAAAAATTAAAATATAAATGTATATATTGTATATTATATAAATTACATATAAATATTATGTATTATGTATATGTAAGGGGGCGATAATCCTCTCCTGATTAGTTCACCGAAAAATACATTACAGAATGGAAGACGACCAATTGGTCAGTAGAATACTTTGCAGAGATCCTGATAGTTATGTATTTAGAGTTCATAGTGAACACTAGATATTACAAAATTAAGAAAACACTTAACGAAAAGGTATATACTCCGTAATGGATAGATTGATAAAAAAAAATTATGTAGACTATAAATAAAGTAAACTGCTATGTAAATTTAAGAAGAGGTAGAAAGACATTCAAAAGAGGCAATCTGGCACTAAAGGAAAAAGAACCGTTAGACCAGTTTAATAAATTTTTTCATAGACTTTTTCCTTAGGAATGTTAGGCACTGAACAAAACAGCCAAAATCTATAGGATTAAACGGGAAAAATGGACGAATATCCTTTGGCCGTAAAAAATCGTAAGGTCTTAATAGATCTGTAAAAAATATCCTACGGTGGCTTTAATAAACATGAATACAATAAATATCTCCAAAACCACTTATCCTTGATCGAAGACTGGTGCGATGATTGGTGTATCAAAGTAAATGTATCTAAATGCACCAACGTAACCTTTACCCTCCGACAAAAATAGTGTCTTCCTATCTATTTCAGTATAATTCCACAATCTAAAGCTGACGTAGTTTGGTATCTTGGTTTCTATTTAGACAAAAGACTTACATGGAACCCTCATACTCGACTCAAAAGGCAAGAATTCAACAGACGCTTCAGGAAACTGTATAGACTATTAAATAGGACATCTCATCTTTCCGTTGTAAACAAATTTCTCATATACAAAACCATTAACAAACCTATTTGGACTTATACATTTGTGGCAGATTGTAATAATTACTCAATAAATGTTTAAAAAAAATAAAAAAAGAAACTAGATAGACTGACCTCCGCTTATTAAAATACATGGTGCGATGGCCATTAATACTTTTATTAATAGAAATTTACAACAGTATTAGAAACACATCTAGTAAATATGCGGTATATATGAGATATAATGACATGTAGAGGAACTACCCATTGGTAGTACTCTAATTAACTTTTACAAAAGAAGATCACGAGGCCATCTTCTTTTCTGACGCCTCGGAAGATTGCCAGGAATGGAATGGAAAGCTAGCTGTGCAACAAGTGGATTTGGACGAGTGTTAAGTTTATTTTGAAAGAAGAGGTATCTGGTTCGTGCTAAATTGGCGACGTATGGGATATTAAGGTCATTATGGATTAATTTATTTGTGACAAAGAAGCATTAAAGAATTTTCGAAGGATTTTGGATTGGAGTGATTGGATAGGGGAAGAATTCGATGGTTTAGTGGATCCCCACAATTCTATACCGTAAGTCCAAATAGGTCTGAGAATCGTCATATAGACAAGTTTCTTATAGTGAATCGGGAGATTTGAACGTTTTTCAAGTAAGTGTTGTTGCAGTCAAAATCTACGTGCAGCTTCTTGTCTTTTCAATCTTGTATGAGGGTTCCAGGTAAATCTCTTGTCCAGATGAAATCTAAGGTATCGTATTTGTTCTACATTAATTAGCGGTACACCATTAAAGGATACCGGAGGACAGGATGAGAGAGGTTTTCGACGGAGGGTAAAGGTTATTTGTTGGGATTTGATAGGATTTATCTTGACTCTCCAGTTTTGACACCATTCTTCAAGGGAAGTAATATGTAACTGGAGTGTCTGGGTGTTAGAATTTTAAATTTAATTCATTGTGCCCACGTTTCGGCTTACAATGTAATAGAGCGATTTTGTTTGTATTTCTCTTGCCCTGATGAAGGCTTGCACTGTGTGCCGAAACGACGAAAACAAAATTGAAATTTATATTTTAATTTAGTTTATATGGCAGTACACACTGATCACCTACAATTTTTTTCCACATATATTTCTATTTGTTGCGCGGATATTCCTTTTATCCACTTGTTTTTAATATACGGTTTGATGTTACTTTATCGTACCGTTCCTGGTACTGAGGACACATCAATAATTACAGAGATAGAAGCTAGAACGGATTACTAATTATTGAGCAACTTGGCAGAACTATCGGAGTAACAGATGTAATTTGCAGTCTGTATACGCTGCGTGAACGATTTTCTGCACCGGGTTGTGGATGATATAGCCGCTAATCCGAGAGAGTTAATTAAGTTCCCTCGGCCTTTGCTGTACTAAGTCCATATAGATGCAATAAGTGGAAGGGAGTTAGTTGTAAATGTTAGTCGAGATCTCTAATTACAGCTCTCGGCAAATATTATTCTACGTTTCCGACTAGTTAACTTATGTTCTATCCTAGTTGTCATTAATAGAATTGATTTCATAATATTTGATATTCTCTTAATAAAAAATATTTTGTAGAAAACTATTAACTTTATTCATTTGAAAGTCGTTAATGTTATTTCTACATTAGTTTATCAATACAATATAATTTCAAAATAATAAAAAAAAACAACCAAAAAAAACAAAACAGTATCAGTCTTCTTCTATTTAATGGCCAGAAAAATATAACAATCTGATTTTAAATTTGTTTTTGTGCTACTAATGCGTAATTCATTACAATTTATTGGTATGTCATTGTAGTTTGTAAATGCTTATTGTAATTATCAATAAATTAAAAATTAAGAAACACCGATTAGCAATAAAAAAAAGGGATTTTCAGTTTTTAAAATTAGTATATAATTTTATTTTTATATTTTCAGAATTTATTTTTTATGACAATTTTTTTACATTATTAACTACTCCAATAGAAGTAAAAAAACAATTTATAAATCCCAATTATAATAAAAACTTCATTTATTAAGTTTGGTAAAAATAAAATAAAATTTATAATTGCGAACTTTCTAAACGACTTACAATTGATTACATTTCTAAGTCGCTAACATATAATCCTATAAATAAAAAAAGAAAAAAATCATTTCTGTAATTTAAAAAAATTAAACAATTTTAAATTATTTTTCAAAGTGAAAGCACCATTTCTAGTTTGAATCTGTCCATGAGAATAATCTTAAATTTATTAATCCATCTATAAATATCTTTTTTTAAATTGTATTTATTCATTTACCTTTTCTCCAATGCTTCCGTACTCTGCTTCAGCGAATAAATATTTATTCTGTTATATTAGTCAACATGAGACCCCGCTTGGGCACACTCAACCTCTATAAAGTGGATAATTAAAAAAAAAAACCTGACGGTTAAAATTGATTACGTTCAAATTTCCTCCTTTCAATCTAGTTGGCCTAAGAACAGTAAAAACTTACCAAATTCTTATTTTAATTTTTTTAAAAACATAATTAATGGCTATTAGATAATTGATCACATTATTCAAAGAAATGATATAATAGTGTCTATAAGTATTGTTTTATTTTTTTTAATTTAAAAATCATTTGTTAGTTTACTATAAAAGTCATTATCCAACTTATTACTGCTATCACTATATTACAAATATTTAGAAGTGTTTAAACGTTTATGAATTGCAAAATTTTTCTTTTTAAGTTATTTAAATAAAGAACTAAAACGTTTTTTCCTAAACGTGTTAACCATCATTAAAACTGTGACGTGGGCGTGGTGTAGGATTCCAGCTGCCCACGCTATGGGATATGTTCTGATTAAAAATAATAAAGTCTAAGCCTAATATGTATATGTTTGTATACACATGGGTATATCTTGATTCAATTTAAAAAAAAAATATATTTAAAGTGTCCAAAATTTGACTAAGCATTAAAAACATATAATATCAGTAGTATCCATAAATAAAGACGATATGTTCGACAATAAAAATAACACAATAGTAAGTAAATAAAATACCGCCATTTGTGGGACTTCAACTTAGTTTTTATTTAACTCAGTATTTATAAACTTTATTATAAAAGATGATTTAGAACTAACAGATTTCTAGAAAAAAAAAAAAAAAAAAAATCTTAATGATTTCGTTGTTAATGACAAGAAAAATTCTTAAGGCGTATTTTGCTGCTTTTCTGAATAATTGATGAGACTGATTGTCAGGATAATGCTCAATCATAATATGATTTAAATAAAAAAAAAATTAAAAAATATGGTCTTGCGATGTACCATTGATAAATCAAAAGCATAGATAAGACACAAAATTCCAATTTCGCTATGTATACAAATAAAAATAATCATAAATTTAATAAAGAATCGGGAGTAAAAATAATACATCAAGTAGATCAAATATTTATGAATCATCAGAAATAATAAAATCGTTTAAAACCGATCCAGATTTTTGTTTAAATTACAAGATAAACATTTCCAATAGCACCATTTTAAATTTATTTCCAATAGGAACGGAAAAATCCAGTGAGTCTAGCGGAAATCACAAGGTAAACCCCCTAAAATTTTACCTACCTGTCCTCTTCCCCCTTCCATGATAGATATTTTTAAGATATTTGTTAAATCTCCTCAGGTGAGTAACAATATTTGATTTCTTGTCTTATATTTTTTAAAACTTTATAATCCAAGTAACATAAGGTGCTGATGTGTTGAAAATTTTGTGTTTCAAACTGAAGATGAATGTTTAGCTAAGATGAATTTAAAACTAGTTTTCTAATCAAATAATTCCAATAGAAATGACATTTAATTTATCAATCCTAATTTAATTCATATCTCTCGAAAGAAAGTGCTCAGTTCTTGGTAACAAAGTATCGTTCCTTATATACGTCCAAAATTTAAATCAGAGCTATTAAGTAGTTTGTTAATAAAAAAAAAAAAAAAAAAAAAAAAAAAAAAATTCAATTTAATAAAGTCAATCGATTCAAAGAAGATTACAAAAATACGTTAAAAACTCCTAATGGAGTTATTTTAGACAATCAAGTAAATTCCAACCTAAAGTTACAAATATTACAAAATTCAGTTACTATAAGCATATTGTTTTATTCTTAAAACAGAATAAAAACTAAGATGTCCAATCAAACAATAAGTTTTCTACATGCTTAATGCGCATAAACATTTTTTTATGTAAGTAGTGTAAAAATAATTTTGTTTAAAAATCGGAATCCGCCATAATTTATTCAATATTAAATTATTCTTTACATAACATTAATGTATATGTATACCTAAATATCATAAATCATACATCTTTTCACTTCAGCGGTCTGGTTATAAGTACACAAACGTTTTCTTTTTTGTGAAAAATGCACCTTGTAGTTTGTATACCTGTTCTATACCTTTCTCTTTCAAATATCGGTTACAGTTTTTTCTCTCTGTGGGAATTCCATTTTTATTCATCAATAGACGTTTAACCTCTCTTGATGGGAAGAATGAGGGTGGGGAAGGACCAATCTAAATGAAATGAAAATCTATCATCATTCCCAGAGAGAGAACTTCAAGAAGAAAGTTTTTCATTTAGGAAAAGGAAGTTGGGACACCTTGGGGCCATATTTCTTCGAGGGACGATCGCCGTGACCCGAGAAGACGGCTACCATTCATTTCGATGTTACGCTGACAGATAACAGAGGGAAATTTCATTTAGGTCCGCAGTTGCAACTGGTCTCCCAAGGTTCAGATGCGGTTAGAACCGGTAATTTTCCTACCTCATTGAAAGAAAAAAAAAATAATGATAGTATTATTTAAATATTGTTTGGTCTTATAAGTTTATTTTTTATTTCATTTTGTTGAAGAGATAACTAAAATCAGATAAACTATTTTAGAAATATAGTTTCAAAAATATTTAGATATAAAAATATGCTTGTAAGTGTGCAAAAATAGTATGATTTTATTTACGTATAAGTTAAGAGAACGTCTTACTTGGAATCCACATACAAGACTAAAACGACAAGAAACTGCTGACTACTTCAACATTTACTAGACAAACGTTCAAAGCTCCCAATTAATTACAAAAGAATAATTTACACGATTAGACCTACTTGGACGTACGAAGTTGAGCTTTGGGGCTCCACTAAACTATCCAATTCATCTCGTATCCAATCTTTACAATCCAAAATCCTTTTAAAAATTCTTAATGCTCCTTACTTTTTCACTAATAAACTTATCCATAAAGATCTTAATGTTCCATATGTTGCTGATTTGGCCCATATCAGGTACCTATCCTTTCATAGTTAGCGCCAATAATAATATCTCAAATTGCTTCCCACTCCATTCCCGATAATCCTCCGAGGCGTTTAAAAAGATGACCTACAGATCTTCTAGTGTAGAAGTTTTATTAAAGTAGTACTGATCAGTAGTTCTTTTCAATTTTTGACATGTTATTGTAATCGTTATTAACACATTTACTTGATGTATATAATTGTACAGTTGTAAATTTCAATAAATTGATTTAAAAAAATAATGATAAAAAAAAAAAATAGAGATGGAACAAATTTTTCAGCTTTTTTTTTGTTTTGTTTTTAATTTATTTTATATAATCATTTATTTACTTTATTTTATTTCCTGTGCTGTTTATTTATTTCACATAAAAAAACATTGTATGATATATTCGTACATATTATATAAGTGGGTTCATTGCCTTCTAGGTTGCCCTTGATTGAGGCAGCTTGTAATACTTATTAAAAAAAAAACTCAATAGATTTATTATAATTTTTATTTATTTTATTTGTTTTCTTTTTTAATTTTTTGAATAGAAGGTTTTCCATTCTGTTTTTTGGAGAGTTGTAACCATACATTAATTTAGTCACCTCAAAAAGTGACTTACCAAAAAGGCAAAATATTATGCATTACATTAAAAGATTGGGAGATAGATTAAAACTTTGTAAACTAGTTAGACCAAATAAATATTACACTTATCAATAAATATTTGAATGAATCAAACGGAATATTATAATCAACTAATTACAATCGTATAATGTTTTGATTTGTTTTTTTTAACTCACGCAATATACTGCCAATACTGTTCTGCGAAACTCCTTAATTTAATCCTATCTCTATATAGCCTTTTAGCACATCCAAGGAACATAACTTAGCCCAAAAACAATGTAAACATTTGATAATAAAAACTGCGTTTGATTTTTCTCTTTTATTGTCGTATTCGTATTTTTATTTAGAAACAAATAATTTCTATTGGTTATTCTATTTAGTAAACTACTGGGATTTAAACATCCACTAAACTGCTAACTATTAGGAATTATAGGCGTGACGTCCAACTAACGAAAAGTAATTGAAACCATGACTCTTAGAAACGCGTTGGGGCAGAAAAAGAGATCCAACCACTTGGGCAAGTTTCAAAACGTTGGGTCTAAAAAGTGGTTAGAGAGCAAAAACAGTACCGCTACTTTTTTTTTTTTTTTTTACTTAACAACTACTCAATTATTTTCTTGAGACTCTGTGGGATAGGATTCAGACTTAAATCCCTTCGGAAAAAAAATGTTAGTTCGAACGGGATTCGAAACCGCTAAGACTCGTGGTCGAATAGACCCACTGTGGCTTTCTATGAGTGCAGTTATGACAGGGATTAAGTTTGTTACTTTCCAGATGGACTACAACGAAAACTTCAAATATAGGAACATATTATTACCAAGCTTTGTAGTAAACGAAAAAATATACTGATAAACATACATATTGAAGCAATATAGGGGAAGAAAATTATGATTTCCTGCTCCTCATTTTCTATTATAAGAATGTTTATTGTAATCATCAGATTCACAATCTAATCTAAGAGCTTAATAATTTTAGAATTCATATTTATAATGTTTATTGGTATAACATAGTATTTTGGTCAGTCTAAGAATAAATAAATTTTAGAAAACTAAATCCTTTTAAATATGCAACTGTTGAAGTTATTTTGTTTTCGATATGATTACACTGATTAGTACTGACTAATCTAAAAAACAATGCAAATAAAAATAAGGTAAAATGTAATAAAAATAAGGTAAAAAACAATGGAGAATTCCATAAATATGTATCTCTATAATTGTATTCTAAATATTTTAAGCAAAGCAGTTATTAAAAATCAACTTAGGACCTATCGAATGTGAACTTAATTAACGCAATAGGCACATGTAACCTTTGTTAATTTAAAATTTTATAATTAATGGTATACGAATTTGGCAAAGTCAAACTTATGTTAACTAACATGCTGTAATGACTAAAAATACAATTTAAATATATAAATAGATATTTTAAAGACTTATTAAGAAACACAGCTTAACCAATCTTTATCGTTTCCGACTACTCCATCAGGCACTACTAGGCAAGCATTCAAAGCTCCCAATAAATTAAAAAATACTTATTTACACGACAATAGTTGGACCAATTTGGACATACGGAGTTGAGCTTTGGGGCTCCACCAAACCTTCTAATTCTTCTCGTATCCAATCCTTACAATCCAAAATCCATTTTGACTAATATAGAAATATTTTTTTATTCAAGTGAAGGTGAAATCTGATTAATCCGACGCCTATCAAAAAATCTTGAGGGCAAAGATAACGCTCTAGCTGCCGCCGCCGAAGCCGAGGGACGAGATCACGTAGAGGTAAAAGCCCTCAGCAGACAATGGCCACATCCACAGAAAATAAGACATTGCTCACAAGAAGAATCAATGACACTTTCTACATTGAGTCCCCTTTGTCTCTGCCCTACTTCCCTCTGACTGATGGCGCTCGTTTACGTTTTGTAGGTCTCTTCCGTACGGGACTTAAGAAAGCACTTTTTTTGACTTTACAAGTTACGTTTTCATTCAAGTGTTTTCTAAACCCTTGGGCTAAACGTTACTGAACTCTTCGCGAAAGAATGACTTTCCAGCCCCTTTTTAAAAATTTTTTATTGATGTGAAATTGATTTTTTTTTAGCCTATTGAAATCTAAAACTGTGTTAAAAAAAATCTACATCTATTGGGTTATGCAGATTTTTGATAATACTCCAATCCAGCTAATGGATATATAAACAATGGCTACTATTTTTCAAATATTTTTTAATGTCCCTTATTTTTTTGTTTTTTTGTGCTTAATATTTTGCTCTTTTCTCCTTTTTCTATAATTTTTATTTCATTTATTTATGATGTGGGTATATATTTTCTTTGGGGCGGCCTATCCTAAGAGCTAAAACTAAAACTAAAAACTTAAATTAAAAAAATATTTTTAAATTAAAAGAGGCGTTTCAGACTACTTCAACATTTACTAGACAGACGTTCAAAGCTCCCAATTAATTACAGAAGACTCATATACATGACTGTGATTAGACCTATTTGGAGGTACGGAGTTGAGCTTTGGGGCTCCACTAAACCATCCAGTTCATTTCGTATTCAATCCTTACAATCCAAAATCCTTCGAAAAATCCTCAATGCTCCTTAATTTGTCACCAATAAACTTATCCATAAAGATCTTATTGTTCCATACGTTGCTGATTTAACCCACACAAGATACCTATCCTTTCATAGTAAGCTCCATAATCACTCAAATCCGTTAGTTTCTCAACTTGCTTCCGACTCTATTCCTGATAATCCTCCGAGGCGTCTGAAACGAAGATGGCCTAGAGACCTTCAAGTGTAGAAGTTTTAATAAAGTGCTACTGATGAGTAGTTCTTTCCAAGTTTTAACATGTTATTATAATCGTTGTCAATACATTTTACTTGATGTATATATTCTGTACAGTTGTAAATTTCAATAAATGTATATAAAAAAAAAAAAAAAAAAAAAAAAAAAATACTGTATATTTTGTATTGTTTATGTATAGCATAATTTTTATTCTTTCTCTCCCTTTTTTTCTTATTATTTACTTTTTTTCCTCACTGCACATAATGTGTGAATGTAATTATACGCCATTTATATTACTTATTGTCCACATTTGTGGTAGATTGTAATAATTACTCAATAAAAGGTTTAAAGAAAAAAAAAAAAAAAATGACAAATGGCATATAGGTATATCTGCCAACGTTGAACTGGACTTTCTATAATTTTATTGACAAAGGTATATCCAAACAGTGGTAATTGTTACTAAAAAATTTAAATGTTTTAGGTTTATAATTTATTTTATGGTCGGTAATTGAAGCTCTTCATTTATTAATTTGGTCTTTTTCTTTTCGAATGCCGTTCATTTTACTATTTTTCTAATAATTCCATTTTGGAATGATTCCAACCGTTTTGTCATAATATTTGACGGATGAAGGAACTTCGGTTCTCCATAGTGTAATTCGACCTTAAAACGTATTTATAAATTATGAGCTTGAGCCGTAGTTGAAGACTGCTTCCTTTACAATAGTACGCGATAGGGTTTTTAGTTTCTTTTCAAAATGGGCCGGAATATGTCTGTCAAAGTAAATGCCAAGATATAATAGTTTATTAGAAACTTTGTTTGTATAGATGTATGTATGACTAAAATAAGGATCTCTAAAATAAACCAAGTTAAATTTATTTTTACGAGATCAAACTTGGGCGAAGTGCGGCCCAAACCGCGCGTAACATCAATGGCGTTTGGAATGAAGCAAAGCATCAATTGATGTACAGTGCTGATTCCAAGTGATGTTAGGTCTGTTCATGATCAAGACCAGGGCTTTAGTAGAAGAAAACTACTTATGAAATTGCGAGAGAATTCAGTGTTGACCAATCGATATTATAAACCGCACAAAATTATAATTTTTTTTTTCTTTGTTACATATAGCTGTATTATAATAGCTGCATTATTTTTGCACCAGCACAATAGTAAATGCGAAGATAATATTTATAATAACATTTTAATTGCATATTACCCATTGTTAACACTTGAAAGTTTTATTACAATAAAAGTTTTACATTAGATCCCGTGGTCATCTTATTTTCAGGTGCCCCTGAGCGTTATCGGGAATAAATAAACGAAAGAAGAAATACAGTTATAAAATAAGAGTAAAATTATTCAAATGAAAGTTTGAAAACAGTAACAATAGAGATGGAATTCAAGCCACCGAAATAGGGAATGTCGACAAAGGGAAAACAACTATTTTACGAAAAGGAAATTACGAGGAGGTAGAATGGCTAAAGGTGTTGCCAACCATTAAAAAAAATAAAAAAAATGACGAACTCTAAACAATGGCATAAAATCCAGAGGTTGGCACGCCTGATTTATTACGACCTACTTCTAAAAGCCTGGCAATTATAGCTACTGCAGTTGCAATGGAGCTCAAGTGCAGCCAGGGTACCAAGGTTGAACATGTTTTAGTGTCTGCAACCTGCAGTCTATAACTACACTGTGTGACTATAAATATAATCCATATATTCAATATATTTGTACTTACACAAACCTAAAAAAATTAAAAATGGTTTAAGATTCTTTATCCAATTACTTTCCTAGCACTAATGACTTAACCAATTTTTTTTTTTTTTTTTTTTTTTTTATTTCATTTAAAGATTACACATTATACGTACGGTAAATGGGAAAAACAATCATAACAATATCCTACAAAGCAATTTCTCATTGGAAGTACTTTGATAAAGGTTTGGATTAATAGGGTTATAATATAAGGAATCGAATTGAGCGAGTTTTAAGAGTAGTGGATTTAAGCGCTTATCATTTAAGAATATGTTTAAGTCTATCTATATATGTTTTTATCAATATAGCAATGAGAATTTAACGAAGGATTTTAGATTGGAAATGTTTAGAGCAGCACCAAAGCTCAACTCAGAATGTCAAAATAGATCTTCATGGAAACAAGTTTTGTAATTTATTGGTAGCTTAGTCAATTTTAAAATTCGAAAACAAAGAACAGTTTCTTCTCATTTTAGTTAAGTACAGGAGAATCTCGTTAATCCGAACTTATTGTTGCTAGAATGTGTTCGGATTGGAGAAAACTTCGGACTATAGAGGTGAGGGAAAACTAAACAATAATCAGAATGAACGTTGTTTTTAATGTATGTAATATACAAAATATTTATGTAATATATATTAAAATATTTAACAAGTTCAACCATAGGTTAAAATGCATACCAATATATAGTATATATATTATATAAATATATATATATATATATATATATAGTATATATATATTGATAATAAATCATCAAAAGTTAATGTATTTTTAATTAAATATAAATTTTTTTAAGTTACTGAGTTATAAAAAAAAAAGCAGGACTGAAGGTTGATATAATTTTTTGTTTTGATATATGTATGTTTATTTTGTTTTGTTGCTTATTTTCTAAATAATCATTTATATATTTGAATATTATTTTTTATTTATTTCAAAACAGTAAGTAAAATATATTTACAAAGAAATTATTCAATGACAACATAAATACATATAATAAAAAATAAAGTGCTGCTTACTGTCTAGTTCACATAACTGGAGTGTCCGGATTACCGATGTTCGGATTAGCGAAATTCTACTGTATGTGAATTTCAAGTAAGACGTTTGTCTATAGGCTGTATGGTAGGACAAAAAGTCGTAGGTTTACGACGACGGGTAATGGTTTATTTAATGAAATTTATTTTAATTCTCCAAGTTTTGTATTTTGGGTCCATTTATAAACGTTTGGGAAGCTATGAATGAAAAGATGTTTTTCTATTTATATAAAAAACATTTAAAATCTCAAACTAACCTAACAGGTATATTTTGATTATTAGAATAGAGTACATGCATCGGATATTGAGATACAATGATTCATGCATCCCGACATCTAAATTAAAAGAACTTTTGATTCAGAAAAGTTCCAGTAGTACTCTGAACATTTAGCTTATATGCAATAAATACCAGGTCTAACTAAAACACTCTATCGAACAACAAAATTATTTTCATTTTTCAGGAGCATCACATCATTAATAAATCAGATCTAGGACAACTTATAGATTAACTCGTTGAATGCGTGCTTTAAATTTCATATTTTGAAACTTAATTCCAAATGGAAAATAAAAAACTTAAAACCCGAAAGCATAAGATGACTTTTTTACTTTGATCACTAATTTCACGCCTTTCCATTCATTTAGTGTTTCTTATTTATTCTGAGATGTAGCGTTGAATTATTCATACATTTATTAATTTAAAATATTCATTTATGGTAAATTCTTTTTAAATTTTCTCTGGGCTGCTTCTTTCCCTCTTCCCTTGTTAAATCCTTGATAAAACTTAATTGTTTTTTAATATATATTTATTTAAATGTTAAATTAATAATTTATTTTCCGTTTTCAGGTCTATTGATGTATGTATGGAGTGAGGGCTGTGGCGAAGTCTAGTGGGAAACATTAGCTGTCCTGTTGAGTGGGTAAGTGGAGGATGTAGAGCTAGTTTAATATTCAATCGACGTATATTTTATAACGAGGTCCACTTCCAAGATGAGTGGCTTCATTAAATGGCTTATATCAGATCGAATGTCTTATCTTCTTCAGTTTAAATATACTAAACCAGATTTCTTATGGAAAGAGGTTAGATTTAAAACTTTTTTTTTTTTTTTAATTTATCGAACTTACCGACTTAAAAGACAAGAAGAAACTACTCACCGACTACTCACTAAATAGATAAATTACAAAAGACTTATTTACATGACAATAATTAGACCCATTCAGACGTATGGAGTTGATCCTAAGGGCTCCACTAAACCCCTAATTCTTCTCGCATCCAATCCTTACAATCCGAAATTCCAAACTTATCCATTAATATCTTAATGTTCCATATGTTGCTTATTTGGACAAAACTAGATACCTTTCATAGTCATACCCACTCCAATCCACTAGTCTCCCAACTTGCCTCACACTCAATTCCCGATAATCCTCCAAGGCGTCAGAAAAGAAGATAGCCAAGAGACCTTCTAATATAGAACTTTTATTGAAGTACAACTAGTGAGTAGTTCTTAACATATTTTTGAGAAGTCACGGTAATTATTTTCCTCAAATTTACTTTTTGTATATAATGAATACAATTGTAAATATAAATAAATAGTTTTTTGAAAAATAATTATCGATATTTACAGATGTATGGACAAATACATCGGGCAATGATAAGGTATGGTGGATGTAATGGCATCTCAATGATTTGTAGAAAACAACTGTTTGGTAACATTTATATAAAATATTGATATATATATAAATGTTTTAAAGCTTTTCTTTTTAGACGCCTCGGGGAACTATCAAGAATCAAGTGGGGAGCAAGTTGGATATACACATATATTACGGCTCTTCCCGCATATTTATCTTCATTATTTTCTATTTTTCTAATCTCCTTGATACATTAGCATATAAAGAGTGCCCTTTGTGATAAACGTAATAAATAATTCAATTTATAAAAGGACAAATATGGCGGTCGAAATGACAAAAATAGTGGACTATCCTGTGACCGTTAAAAATTTTTAGATCATAGATCACAAAACAGTATCCTTAAGTGTCCTGTGAAAATTATTAAACGGAAAGAAAGAGTGTCTTTTAAAAATATTTAATAATTTTTTACAAAGACAAAAACTAATTTGTCGGGAAGGAGTAGCCAAGGATGTCCTTTGGCCGTCAAAAATCGTCAGAACATGGCAGATCAAAACCTTCAGTAGCTTTTGGGCGTAAACGTTTCTTTTTAATTTTTTAATGATAAACGACATTGACTTCATTCAAACAAGTTGATAAACACATGGGTTTAAAAGGAATTACTTCATTATGAGGTGATAGGTATCTAGATTGGACCTGTTCAACAACATATAACGAAAATAAATAAATACAAATCTAAATCATTAAGGATATATTTCTTTAAATATCATAATAATTATATTTTGAAATAGTTGTGTGTTAAAATGGTTGGACTTGTAGAGTTAAAAATTATATAATTTGTTCCTTTGACAAGAAATAATTAATCTTTTTCTCGGATGAAAATATGTTTTCTTAAAGGTATTAGAATAAACTAAAAGCTATTGGGATTAAAGTATCCGTTCATATTATAGCAGTAAAAACATCCAATACTGAAAATACCCAAAAACCACGATGTTGATTTTATTTTTTATTTTTAGCAAAAATAAATCTTGCTAAATTAAAACCGATGTTTCGCAAACAGTACGACATAATATTATTCCAATAGCTTTATTTAAAAAAATCTTTTAAGTTGATTGCTTTAAAAAAAATAGCAATACACTTTACATCATTGATCAGAGCTCTTAAGTATTTTCAAATTCCTTTTTTTTCGAATGCCATTGAAGTGATCGATTACGACCCGAGGCCTACTTAATCATCCAAGTGAAAGATGTGCTACCATTGAGCCGTATTGAAAATTTTATTTCCATTTGTTTTATCTTAATATTTTTAAGTTAACTTAAAAAAATAAATAAATAAATAAAAACAATGCAAGATGTATTATTATTTATTAATAATGATAGTGCCAAGATGTGGAATAGTTATTAAAACAAAATCTCTAGGAGTTTTAATTTTTTTTTTTTTTTTTTTTTTTTTTTTATTAATTTAGCCAAGAAAATAAAATTTAGATCCAATAATATTTGACTATAATAGATCTAATAAAAAAAGCATTTTGCTCGTATATATATTTCAACAATATTTTCAATTTGCAACATTTCAAATAGAGTTAAACATAAATGAGATTTTCAAACATAAATTAACCTTACAAGAATAATAATCATATGAAAAATTAAAGACGAATCTGTTCTCACTATAACCTGTGCAGATTCTTGGTTTAGTGCTAAGTAATTATATATTTATTATGACCAACAGTTATACTAACAAATACCAACAAGCAGTGATGTGGTAAGCATCACCAGATTTTTCCCTCAATCAAGGTTACTGACTCAACTGGGGCTGAAAGTATCCCAAGAGGTACATAGACTAACTCCCAGTTAGGCTGAAGTAACGGAAATACAATTGTTGGCAACAGCCAGACTCGAACTTGGGTCCGGATGCTTGTGCTTCAGTAACTGACCCACTGAGCTATCCAGCTCCTATTTTATAACGATAGGTTTTGTTAAATCGAAAATATCTTTTTCAAAACTTACCTACGGTTATACCAAATATTTACGCTCGAGACCATATTTCTAGCCAATATTTGCACAGAACCAAAAGCTATCAGATAAAAGTGAAGTGCATGTCAAATGTGGGGATCAGAAAATTTGTGAAAAATATAAGGAAACAATAAATTTGTAGAAAAAAAAAAAAAAAAATTGTTTATTTGGCCTTAAGGTCCTTATGAACTGTAACTCGGGCAGGAAGGACGTCTTATCTTACAAATTACCAACCTATTCTACCCAGAGTAGGAGGTCAAGATTTATTCGTGGGATCGCCAAGAAATAAATTTTAACCCGTCCAGGTAGGATTCGAACCCACGACCTTCAGAACAGAGCGCGCTGAAACCCTGAGAAAAAGTACAAGTTTAAATATGTTTAGTGTGGAATTAACTAAATTTTGATATTGTACCGGAACTTATACATATCCAAATAAGCTCTTTTTTTCTCCATTTATGATAAATGACCTCATATGAACATTTAAACTATAGGGAAATACTTACATTTTTATTCAATAATATCCATTCAATAATTTATAAAATTTATTGAATATAATATTTAATTATTAGTTTATCTGTTGTATTATTTTTATATTTACGAATGATTACATATAACTGATCATTTTGTAATACATACTACAATAAGTGTAACAGTAATACAGTATTTATTGCATTCATGCTTATATACTTAATAACATCTAAGTTATAGTGCTTCCAAACAATAACCAGAACGTAAACATACAATTGCAAAAATACACACAACAAAAATAATAATAATTAAAAAAATGACAGAATGTTCGGTCTCATGATTGTAAAATAAAATAATCCTGTGAAATAAAATATGACATCTATCATTCGTTATCGTTATTATGGTAATTGATGTTTAAAGAAGGGATGAGCGATTATTTCAAAATAACCGATCAATTACTAGCTTTTGAAAAAAATGTCATTTTTTTTTTTCAAACATTTATTCTCAAACAAAGCGGTTATCTACGACTGAAAATTGATGACTGGAGGGAGGCTTCCCTCTGAAATAGAAATATACAGATGATTTTTCAAACATTCCCTACCAATACAGTTCCCCAACCAATGATTGCAAATATATTTGAAATTGGAAAAATCCAGGTACTTTTGAACTCTATTTTTATTTTCACATTAAATCATAACGGACATAAAGGACCAAAAACCCGATTATTGTAAAACAGTTAATTATATATGTATATATATATATATATATCTATATATATATATATATATATATATATATATATATATATATATATATATATATGTGTGTGTGTGTGTGTGGTCTGTGTGTGTGTGTGTGTGTGTGTGTGTGTGTGTGTGTGTGTGTGTGTGTGTGTGTGTGTGTGTGTGTGTGTGTGTGTGTGTGTGTGTGTGTTTATGTGTTTTAAAACTATAAAATCATACAGGTGGCTATGTTAGGAACAAATTGATTATACAGAAATTTACTTATTATTATATTTAGATAAGTTTACGAAAACATTTTTTCCATTTATCATAAACTCTTTTATAACAATATTTTTTTGTCTGATCCCTTGAGAAAACTTTTTTCGATATTTTGACAAACGGTAAAAAAAATCATCTTTTAACTCCAAGTCTAACCATTATCAGTTTGCAGTCAGACAATTGTATTTATTCAACAATTATTTAACATATTAAATTTAACTAACCTGGAAATGAAGCCATAGTTAATCATGCTAGTTGGATTTGTTAAAGTATTTATAGCTTAGAAGTTTGTTAAAATAATTTAAATAGCGCTGAATAAAAAAATAATAATAATAAAGGACCAAAAACCCGATTATTGTAAAACAGTTAACTATATAATTTCTAAGGGTCGACAAAATATAATTTTGATATTATATATATATATATATATATATATATATATATATATATATATATATATATATATAGAGAGAGAGAGAGAGAGAGAGAGAGAGAGAGAGATAAATTTCTTGACTACTACTATTAAAGGTTTAGTAAGGTTCTTGAGGTTCATTCAATAATTAAAAACAACTATTTTGGCGACATTTCGAGACCATACTGTTCTCATAATCATGCCCTACAGTGAAAAAAACAGATTACAATAAAATTATATAAGTTATACAAGTTATATTAAAACATAAAGTTAGCTATAATATAAGTATACAGCAACATGTGTTAGAATAATTAAATATATATAATTACAGAATATAGAGGAGTATGAAACTACTTACAATGTTACTGGTGGATATGGTTTCACTTATTTCGGTGTAATATACTAGTAAATGGATAAATGATTTACAGGAATGTATTAAATTGGAATAACAGATGTTGAGATTTATAACGTCTGATTTTTTGTTTAATATTTCTTTTAAAATCATTTTGTTCATGGTGAATAATTTTGGGGGAATAAAATTTAATAGAACGTTTTGTTGATTTGTGTTGATAAACACGTCGTTTAAGATATTCATCAACATAAATACAGTTGCACGTCTATTACTAAAAATCCGAATAAACCTGACCGAACAGCTCTCACCACACATTACAGGCAAACAAAACATTCTATTAAATTCGATTCCCCAAAATTATTCACTATGAACAAAATAATTTTAAAAGAAATAATAACCATAGAAACATTTACACAATAAACAAAAAATTAGACGTCCTAAATCTTAAGACATGTTGTTCCAATTAAATAAATTGAAACTAATACTATAAATATACATTAATATACATCATATAATCATTTATCCATATATATATATATTACACAGGAATACGGAAATCGTTGTCCGAAATAGTTGTTTTTATTTATTGACTGAACCTCAAAAACCTTATGAAACATACAAATTTATATGGTTAAGCCAAATATTCACGTTCCATTTAGACCATATTCGTAGAAAAATATTTGCAAAGAACCCAAGGATCCCAGATAAAAGAGGAGTACAAAGACTACAATATAAGGGCGGTGATATTTGGCCAAGATGTAGAGGGGGTCCTTTGTTTTGCGGGGCCGGGGCTAAACGGGGCCTCCGGACCTACCCTAGGGCATAAATCAACGAGTGTTCACGGCATATTAGATCCCTTCTTCCATCTACATACTTCTTTCCCAATCCTCTTATTCCGACCATCCCCCGTACTCTTAAACACGAAAGGATCCTGTCTCCCTTACATATTATATTTAACAAAAAGTGATATAGTTCTAACATTTAATTCGACATTAAAACTATGGAAAAATTCTCGAAACTCTATAAGGTAAAAGCCTTCATAACCCATTACTACATCAATGATAAACTAATTCACGGCTTGTGGTAAACAAGTTTTTATTTTTTTTTTATTCGAAGTCTGGTTTCGAATGTTCTATATTTGTACTAATAATGGATATTCAGCATTCCAAACAAGTCTACGAACAAACAATTTGCATAGACGTGGCAAATAATCAATAATAATTATAAAAGAAGTAACTCCAGTCTACAGGATATAGGAACATATGTAGGTATTGTTGTTAGGTATTTATTGGCGCAAATTGTTAGCTACTATGTGAATCATAAGATGGGAATGACTCCTATGTTAGTTTGTAGCAAGTTTAGTCAAATTTTAAACTATTTTTAAATTTTTTTCGCAAAATTGATAAGCAGAGTTACCCCTCCTTTTTTTCAGAAACCCCTAGTGTTACCAATGGGTAATTACTTAATAACGTTGGGCCATCTCGTTTAAATTTTACTAAGCTTACTTACTAGATAGATATTACTATTCAGTTGTAAATTTCAATAAATATAATTTTATGCTAGTATATTTTTTTTTTCCTCTTCTTCAAAATAATTGGTTAGTAGAAAGACCTTAGGGTTTTATCCCAAGACCTTTACTAATATGAAACTTATAGAATTACCAATTTTAGTAATGAAAAGGTTTAAGAAATTAAATTTCATATTTTTCATTTTCCATTTGGAAAATTGAGCAGTAAATAAGCTCTATACATTAATCGGGAACCAAATTTTTAAAATTATCTCAAAAAGGGTAGACATTTTCTTTTTTAAACTCATTTTGCTATATTGCTTCTATTCATAAATAACTGGCTAAAACATTTCTTTGCTAACAAAGTCTATTAGAGTATAAAACCTACATTTCTATTTTCTTTATATTTTTAAAAATGTAATATAGAACTTTAAATACAATTATAATACACTTTTAACTATTAAAAACATATGCTTCATTGAAATCTCCGGTATATCCGACCATTTGGCCGTTCCGCCCTACGACTTCGTCCATTAGGATCGGATTAGTTTTTTTTTTCAATAACGCCACTGTATCAATTCCTTCGGCGGTATCGACTGGGATCGACTAGAGATGAGCAATTCTCGATCCGATTCTTTTCAAGAGTCAGTCGAATGGAATCGACACATTCCAAACATATGTTATACCACTCAAATAAGGTAACTCATAATATTCAATAAATAAAAGTTTGAAAGAAAAAGTACAATTGTCCTCAATCCAAATTCATTGTATAACAATGAAGCATAATGTTTTCGATGTAACACATTATCAGATGATATTGAAAGGTTATTGAAAATAACATTTCCAAAAAACTAGGCTAGATCATGTGACATCTGTATCACCCAGTGACATTAAGAAGAACGCAACAAGTTCCTCTTAAGATGCTCCTCGGATATAGGTCGTTGACACGACTCCTCAGCGCAAGGACAATGGAACAAGAGATAAGCGGCCAGTGAGAGTTGGCTGAAGAGGATCCGATGACACGCGCCCAATCGATTTCGCCGATTGCAATTAGGCGATATCATTGTTCCTACATTACGGTCCCTATCTCCAGCCAGCTCCCAGCTAGCGTCTTCTCGAGATATCTTTTATCTCGGGGGCTCGCCTCTTATCGGGTCGGTTTTCTCTTTTGAACGATCTTTTCTAGGCTATCTCCCAGAGTAGGGGTCCTTACAACGAAGATACACAATGAAGCACCTCATAGTATTGAAGTTTGCCACCAATCTTTATAAAATGATTTTGCAAAGTGATAACATAGTCAATAAAAAGATTTAAATTTACTATCATATAACTGCTATTTATACAAAAATCATAAAAATATTTCAATTTAGTTCTATTGATAATTTATCACAAAGAAAAAGGTTTACCATTATCAGAGTGAAACAAAATTCAATTATAGGTATTAGACAACTAGTTCCTTATAATCGATCACCTGATTTAATAGTGATTAAATATTTCAGTCAAACAATCGTTAGTTCTTTCAAAAATCACGGAAATATTTAATCACGATTAAAGTAAGTAATTGATTCCAACATATTAGTTGGCAAATAGCTATGATTATTTTTTTCCCATTCCTATCCGTAACCATATAATGATAAATAAAATTGGTTCACTTAAAAACACCGTAAAAAATATTGTGACGTGCCTTTGCGAGCGTTCCTCAGGGCTAAAAGATAACAGATACGGTAGAAACAAGAATTTTTATTAAATTAAAAATTAAAACGAAAGGTGTGATAAAAATACGTACGATGTAGAACAAAATAATTTTAAAAAAGGAATTACATAATCAATTTTTTTTTTTTTTTTAAATCTAACATTCTCTTTCGTATGATACAACATAATTTTGTTTTAATTTTAACCATACATTAATTTTTAAAAACTATTTATTGATATTTACAACTGTATATATAATATAAAACAAGTAAATTTGATAATAATGATTGAAATGACATGCCAATAACATGTTAACTATAATTATTTTAGTAATTACTAATTATCTATTATATTTTATTTCTCTATTTGTATTTATTGATACATTAATACTCATTCAGTATTTTTTATAATCTTCCTGTTTTATTTAATTATTTTTTCAATATAATAAATTGATATTTTTGTATAAAAAAAGATACAAAATTAATAGATAGAGGGTACAAAATTTAAGAATTAAGGAGTGATAATCTGCGACAACGGATAAGATTAAAAAAACTAAATATCCTCACAAAAGATGTTTATAATTTTTAAAAAAATCGTCCATGAACGCGAATATAAGGCACAACAATGCTGTGCTAAGGCCAGTGATTTTGTATTGCGCGGAAACAGGAAATCTCCAGAAGATAGAAAGTCGAATATTAAGAAGTATTTATGTCCCAATAATGTCACAAGGAACCTACAAACTGCAATCAAATAATGAAATATACAGAGGGGCAGAGGACTAAGAAATAGCTATAGTTAGAAAAATACGACTTAGTTTCAATGAAAGCATGGTTAGGATGCGTCCAATGAATTATTGGAGGAGAAGAAAGAATGTGTCATAAAAAGTTGAATATGATATATTTGTGGTCCTTTGTGGGACGGTTCAAGATGGGAAAAAAAGAAAGAAAAAAAAAAATTAGTAGTAGCTCCAATTCAACATACAACGTATATGTTAAGTCAAGAATAAACAGACAACGCCGTATGCCTCCCTAAACCACGAGATTTAAATAATCTAATATTGTATGCCGTACGATTCAATAACTTGGATTAAAACTCGCAGACTAGGTAGTGGAGGAAGAATTGGAAAAATAATGATTTTTATGGAACAAACAAAAAATGGTACAGTTACATGTATTAGAAAGGAATTTACACATTTTATACTATTTGATAGCAGGTTTTTTTCTTGACCCGAATAAGTCTATTCTCATTTTAAAAAAAAATTGAAAGAGATACTACACGTCTCAGTTGTTATTTTAATGATTAAAAAAACAATAACATGATATTTCAAAGGCTTATAAAAAATTATATTAGTATATTGCATTTTATATATTGGAAATTCTATTTATAATCCGCATAAATTATCCCAAGATTCTTGTGAAGGAAATCGGATAGCCGTTTTCCCTTGCAGGAAAATATTAGTTTAGTGATTAAAAAAAAAAAATGTGATGGAAAAAACCATTAATAAAAAACAGAAAGGTATATTTTTTTTATTTTAGTATGTAATAATGAATAATTCTAAGGGATATAAAATATAATTCTATACGTTATGTCTTTTATATACTAGAAATATATCTCTGTGTGTGAGCAATAGTTTCAATATGATTGCAACACTAAAACCAATGTTAAAAAGTTGCTTGTTTTACCCGTTTCTTGCAAAACAATATTTTACTAGGAAGCAAATATAATTTTCATTTTTTTTTTTTTAAACCATCTAGTAAAAGGGAAACTACGATTTGAATATTTAAAAAATAGTTTTCGTAATAATGAATAATATCGTAGTTAAATTATCGATAGCATCGAAAGACTGCTCGGAGCCTTGAAACTGCCTGTAACGCTAAATTAAAACATTTTTGTCGGCTGTTAATCAGAGCATAAAGAGTTTTCAGAAAGGGAACATTGCGACGTCCTGGTCACGCCCGACTTGCCGTGAAGAAACTCTCCGGCAATATGTTCAATTGAAGAGAAATTTGAATCCATTAATTTTGTAACATTGAAATTTTCAACAAGTGATCGCGGACCTTTAGAACTTTCGGGTTCAAAATGGAGAAATGTTTGGGAGAGATTGTCAGTATTTTCTCCGGAAGGGTTGGAAACTGCCTGTAGAGCATGAGCAGTACCAAGACAGACTTCCCAATTCCTTGGAGCGAGAACGGAGAAAAGCAGTGTCTCGTTTGTACAAGTCACCTCCGACAGCCAGGTATAATGGATACTGCGTTTCCGAGCCCAGAGACTGGAACAACGTGGTGTACCTCTGGATCACGGAACATATGACGATGACATATCACCCTAGAAGAGAAATATGAGAGAAATTTCTCGTGATAAGCAGAGGTTATTCCTGTTGTATCGTTAAGACAACCACCTATATAGATTTAAAATCATACGGGTCATTCTCTCATTTTGTTGGAATTTCCACTTAAGTGATTCCATTAGAAAAAAGTAATGTAAAAAAAAAAAAAAAAAAAAAAGTTGTGCTTCATAACCGTTACCATAGTCTATTAATGGTACTAGCGAAAAATCCTTTCATAGATTGTAGTCTGCACATTTATGATCTTGATAAAAATCATAGAACTCAGGGAAACTAAGATAGTGTGAGGGAAATAGAAAACACTTGAAGTTCAATTAATAAAATATTTATATTAAGAAAGAATTGTTAATGATTGATATGATCAACCAGTCGATTAAAAGATAATAGTTTACACTGAATAAACATTTAAATATACAACTTGAAAGATTAGTAATAAAAAAAAAATTAAAATATATAAAAATTATATATCTACATTTTAACATTAAAATTGAACATTGAAATAATACAATGAACATGGTGTTAGATTAACATAATTAGTGACCAAATATAGAAAAGGTCTTTTTTCAATCTTATTTCAATTATAGTTTTTCCTATTTTAATCTATTTCCCTCTACTTCGGTGTGGAGGAATAGACATGAGGGAATTAGAATTTTAAGGTTGGTTTAAGATTAACAACACCAAAAGCATTTCAAAAACAAAAAAACAAATGGAGCTCTGAACTTCATGTGCAACATGTACTTCAATGCAAATAAAACAAGAATCAAACTTACCTTTTTTGAAAAATCACTATGTGAAGGAAATAGAATAAGAAATGGCGCGATTCTAACTTACCAAACGCGAACTGAACCAAATTTCGGATAGCTAACAGAGGAAATTTATTGTAAGTTAGGATACCCTCAGCTTGGTAGAAAGCTTCTGCAGTGTTGCCAGCCTGAAATATAATGGAATGAATCTTGGTTTTGCGTTGGTGGGTTTCTCGTATACACGTGAGGGAAATAGATTGAGTCTCTGGGACCGAGGCACTAGAAGTCATAGTTATTTTGTAAGCAATCAGTATCAGTATAAATTCTAAAATTCAATATGTTGCAAGCACCAGAGATACGTTAAAAAAACGTAAGTTAACAATTGCAGTAAATAGAGAACTTATTCGCCTTTAAGGTTACCAACTCATGGTACAGCACACAGCAGGGAAATAGACTTTGACGTTTTCAATTCAAAATTAACTATGAAAACAAATCAATACACATGGGAAAACTACTTTAAGTTCAAGATAATAGTACCTCACAGCAACTTGTTATAGTTGGTTACAAGAAATTACAATCGCTTCGGGATAACAATTCGTATACATATAGGGGAATAGCCCATATATCAATTTTATGATATTATTTAGAGGAAAAAAAAAAGAAAAATCACTATCGTTATTGGTTTTTATGCTTTTATTATTTGCTTAACGAAAAAAGGTTTTCTAGGAAGATTAAAATAATGCTTGATGGATTTTATTTAAATAAAATGTACAAAAAAAAAAAAAAAAAAAAAAAACCCACATCAAATTCAAGGAAATTTAATTCATTATATTTGCTTCAGTTGATGACGCCCAGGGCAGGAAACTAGAAAGGTTATAAATAAATCAAATTAAAGGTTACAAATCGTTCAGTTAATATATCAGAATGAATTTTGCTTTTTTCCGTGAAGGAAAATGTTATTTATTTATTTATATTACCAATAATTGTTTTGGTTTGTTTGATTACTGGCATAGCCGATTACTTTATTATATTTTAAAATAAAATGGACATCCGGCTCCGTTTCAATTATTGGCTCCTGTCCATTCAAAGAAAAGGAGAAAAAAAAACATCATGAAATTAATTTATAATTGAAAACAGCAAAAAAGTTGGTTTAAGGCATCTCAACGAAATATTATCTAATATTCCGAAAAGAACTTTAATTGAAATTCAACCAATGAGCTTTTTATTAACGAGCCATGAAATTAGGTTCTTACTTACCGCTTATTTCATAGATACAAAGTGATTCCCTCTTAGTGTAAAAAAAAAAAAAAAAATGAGTGAAACTTGACCAAAAAAAAAAATAATTTTTAGAAAAAAAACAAAACCGACTTAAGAAGATTAAACCTACATAAACAAACTTGAACTAAAAAATAAAAAATAATACTTTAATTGCTTCGAAACAAAAACCATTAAATGACAATCAACAAAATTATCGACATTTATATACCTATTCACAATTTATGATCAGTTATTTTTAGAGTCGGTGCCAGCCAAGAAGGGCAGTTTAATCTTGCCTTAGCAATAAACTTTCACAGACAGTGGTGTGGCGGTGATGAAACAGTGGAAGCATCTTTACAATTACCATTTCTTTTCAAATTCTGTTTGTTTTGGTTGGCACCGACTCCAAAAATAACTGATCATAAATTGTGAATAGGTATATAAGTGTCGATAATTTTGTTGATTGTCATTTAATGGTTTTTGTTTCGAAGCAATTAAAGTATTATTTTTTATTTTTTAGTTCAAGTTTGTTTATGTAGGTTTAATCTTCTTAAGTCGGTTTTGTTTTTTTTTCTAAAAATTATTTTTATTTTTTACTTTTTAGTGGTGAGTGTATTTTTGTTTATATAGTCGATTCTCGATCTTCAAGCTACCCTGAAAAATAGCTCGACATACTGAACAAAGAATTATCGAGGTTATCATTCTACTTATCTGCATGTAAATGGGAAAATTGAACACAAAATTGTAGTTTAAATCATTATGTACATTTTCATTAATGGGAATGTTGTTTGTACATACATATAAAATCATTGATACAGAAAATTAAATAACTGGTACCTATTTATCATATAACTTTTAACTGAATTGCGCTTTTTTTTTTGAGGATGTCTAATAGTAGACTTGCCGCCTTCCACCAGTGGCGATCTTTTCTTTATTCTTTAGTACGGTTGACAGAGAACTACGGAATTCTTGCTGCGGAATTCGGAATTCACTAGCAACAAACGCCCAACTTCTTTCTTCTTTCTGCACTTAGCAAATCAATTTTAACTTTTCGTTAATTGAAAGAATTTTCAATAGCACTGTAAAACCACTCGTGTGAATAACTAATGATAAGTGACTGGTGTAACTATGAACTGAAAAGACAAACAATGACAGAAAACAGGAAAACAAATTACAAATTATAGTTCGAGTTATAAAGGTGATGACTTCTAAAAGTTGGTTTCATAGAGGTGGTCTGTCCTAGAAGTCCTCTCTTTTGAACCCTATTTTCAGTTCTACTTATTTCGACACAATTTTTCACGTTCTTTGTCTGAAATCGTCTCATTGAAGTGTAATGTACTTCCGACCGCAGATTTTGTTCGACTTATTGAAGAATTTAGCTTATCGAAGTACAACACATCGAGAGTTGTGTAAATTATTTTTGTTAATAATTTAGATTTAGTTACCATGGAGATTTTAGATAATCATAATCATAAATATGTTTTAAATATAAGGTTATATAACAGTGATTTTTAATAACTGGTTTTTTGATTTTTCTTAAAAAGTGCTCCGTTGATTTCAAAATATTTTTTATGGGACCACCTCTGAAGTATGCCCTACCGGTCTAAAAAAGAATCATCAAAATTGATTCAGAATTGACGGAGGTTCTCAACTCATCTGTATTTTTTTTTATTTATTTTTTTGTATGTTACGCGATTACTCCGTCAATTCTGAATTAATTTTGATGATTCTTTTTTTGATCAGTAGGGCATACTTCAGAGGTGGTCCCATAAAAAATATTTTGAAATCAACGCAGCACTTTTTAAGAAAAATCTAAAAAACAGTTAAAAAGTGATTTTATTAACTGTTTTTTTGATTTTTCTTAAAAAGTGCACCGTTGATTTCAAAATATTTTTTATGGGACCACCTCTGAAGTATGCCCTACCGGTCTAAAAAAGAATCATCAAAATTGATTCAGAATTGACGGAGGTTCTCAACTCATCTGTATTTTTTTTAATTTATTTTTTTGTATGTTACGCGATTACTCCGTCAATTCTGAATCAATTTTGATGATTCTTTTTTTGATCAGTAGGGCATACTTTAGAGGTGGTCCCATAAAAAATATTTTGAAATCAACGCAGCACTTTTTAAGAAAAATTTAAAAAACAGTTAAAAAGTGATTTTATTAACTGTTTTTTTGATTTTTCTTAAAAAGTGCACCGTTGATTTCAAAATATTTTTTATGGGACCACCTCTGAAGTATGCCCTACCGGTCTAAAAAAGAATCATCAAAATTGATTCAGAATTGACGGAGTAATCGCGTAACATACACACAAAAAAAAAATAAAATACAGACGAGTTGAGAACCTCCTCTTTTTTGAAGTCGGTTGAAAAAAGAAAAAAACCGCTAACCACACCTTTATATGCCAATCCGTTGCAGATATAAGATAATTCAAAGATTATTTTGAGGAAACCACGTTTTTCGCCAGAAAAGCTGTAATATCTCCACTTTGCTTTAGCATGGATTTATCATTAAATGTTCTACAACATTTACAAGAGAAAATTTTTTTAAATTTTTATATATCTATTTATTGAAATTTACAACTGTACATAAAAACATACATCCAGTAAATATGATAATGACAAAAAATAATAAAATAACCATTCCTTGTGAAGCAACTACCCATTGGTAGCACTTCAGTAAAAGTTCTATTTGAGAAGGTCCCGAGGCCATCTTCTTTTCAGACGCCTCGGAGGGTTGTCAGGAATAGAATAGGAAGCAAGTTGAGAGACTAGTGGATTTGAATGGTTATGGAGTTTACTATGAAAGAATAGGTATCTGGTTTGGGCTAAATCAGCAACATATAGAACATTCAGGTCTTTATGGATCAGTTTATTTGTGACAAAGTAGGGACCATTAAGGATTTTTCGAAGGATTTTGGATTGCAAGGGTTGGATACGAGATGAGTTAGATAGTTTGGTGGAGCCCCAAAGCTCAATTCCATATGTTCAAATAGATCTGATAACTGACATGTAAATAAGTCTTTTGTAGAAAATCGGAAGTTTTGAACGTTTGTCTAGTAAATGTTGAAGAAGTCGAAAACGACGAGCAGTTTCCAGACGTTTTAGTTTCGTATGTAGATTTCAAGTTAAACGTTTGTCTAGTTGGAGCCCTAGATAGCGATTCTGTTCAACAGGGATCAGTAGGATATTATTAAAGGATACTGTTGGACAGGAAGTTGTTGGTTTACGATAAAGGGTAAAGGTTATTTGATGAGATTTATTTGGATTTATTTTAATTCTCCAATTTTGACACCATTCTTGAAGGTTTATAATATGAGCTTGGAGTGTTTGTTATGCTATGAAGGGATCATTATTTATTGATAACACACATGTTTCATCAGCAGACGTATTGAGGACAGTACTAGGATGTGTAGGGATGTCAGCAGTATAAACCGTGTAGAGGATAGGACCTAGGATACTTCCTTGAGAAACACCGGCAGATTTGATAAATAGGGAAGAATATGATAAGTTTTGATTGACTATAAAGGTTCTATTACTGAGATAGGAGCGGATAATAAGGAAGTACGTAGGAGATAGGAATACTCGAAGTTTGTGAAGCAATCCCTAGTGCCAGAATCGGTCAAAAGCATGTTCTACGTCGAGAAAGGCTCCAGTGAGTAAATGTAACCTTGAATTTTACCTAAAGAACAGCTTGACCTTCATCTTATTTAGGAAAATTACAATTTCGTAAAATACATTAATGATCACCGTTTTTCGAAAAAGCAATCCACAGAACTGCAAGTCTCAGAAAAACTTGCAAATTTTCCCAGATTTCAAATGGTATGATCAAATTAATGATTCCGTATTGGATTAATGGATAAATTTACTTTTAAATCCGGAAAAAACATGGTGTTTTCATTTGGCATACAAATACAAATCAAGACATTATAATAATCACGTAACGAAAATCAGTATTTTAAACAAAATAAGTTCTTCATTGGAACAAAAAAATTATTGTTTATTAGATAATAAATGAAAACTGTCAATAAAGTGCCGCCAGATCAAAGGAGGCCGTTATTTTATTAGATTTTGTGAGCAAACTTTAGAAACCAATGATAATGCACAAATATCTCAATTTGGCTGCTGGCTTTTGAATGCAGATATTGAAGAATACCACTTTTTGAGGTGAATTTTATGGACGTATTATTTTTGCTAACTGTTGGTATATGTAAGTCAGTATGTAAAGTTGTGTATTTAATATATAAAGACGCTTTTCTAATAAGTCTAAAAATTATTATTGAAGTTGTATTATGTAGGTCTTTATTGCTGAACCGAAAATCTGAGAAGCGTCCAAGTCCAAACTGTGAATAAGCATAATTAGCAAGTTTTCCTTCTAGATTTTGCTTGCCTCTGCTGATACCGTTTAAACTTATAGACATTGTCATAGCTGATGACACCTCACCGATTCCAGACTATCCCACTGACGACGACGTTCCAACATTATAGCATCTTTTTTATTTTAACTAATAGGTTTTTATTAAAATTTACAACAGAATAAAATAAAATAGACGATGATCAGGGATGCAGTCAAAATGAAACAACGCGTCCACGTAAAAATACTATAATTGTGTACCAACGTTTTGACTGCCTTGCAAATCAAATTAAGAGCATATAGTACATTAAGAACTTTGTGTATATATTTTTTTTTTGTGACAAAGTAAAAATCAATAAGGATTTTGGATTGTAAGGATTGGATACGAGACGAATTTGGTAGTTAATTGGGGCCCGATAAAAATTTTAATTGTAGTTTTATATGTCCGAAATTGTTGCAACACATTTATCGTTTCACATTTATCACCAGTTCATGTTACTAAACAGTTGAATGTGACTCATAAAATAAACTTATTTACCTTTTTACTTACCTTATAATTAACTTAATTATCCTGATTCCCACGTACTCTGGTCTACACCAATTGTGAGGAGGTTGAAACTGTCGGGTAGTAAAAAAAACAAAACAATAACCTGTACTATTACAACCCATGAAGGGTTCTTGATTCAGCACTTAGGTAAGTATGTACTCTGAATGGGTCAACGGTTGTGAAAGGAGGAGATTTGGCCAGAATTCACGCTTAACCGCCAGGTTTTACCCAATTAAGAGCACTCGCGTTTTTAGAGGCTGGGTAGGTCCCAGAATGACTTCCCGACCTAAAAGTCGATCCACGAACGAAAAAACTAAAAATAAATTTTCTGTCTTCAGTTGGACTCTGAGGCCCAGGAGCATGGTAGTCAAGACTTGCCAACAGAGCTACCGGGCTTCCCGAACAGTTGTGTTACTGAAATTAATGTGGTTGTAAAAATAAATGAATTTTACCAATCTTATATGAACATATCAAGGCGCATAAGTAATATTTACTTTTATATAGCTATAGACAAGTAATTAGGATTATTAGATTATGAAAAACTCGTGACTGGAATGAAATATTTATAACGGCTAATAAATTTAGATGTTTCCTCAGTCGTAAGAATCCAAAGAACAGAACTTTCTTTTACTGATCCCGAAGCCGAGAGCTGTATCGATGAGGTCTGAGTCGGGTTTTATGCAGAGTGGACCGGAGAGGCCGCCACTCCATCTGTGATTCTGAATATTGCTTCCTCTTCCGAGTGCTTTTACAACTTTCAACTCGAGAAGTTAGCGTCTCGGCTTCAGTTTCGGGAGACTTGTCTCCGATGTTAAACATGTATATCCCCTCCCTCTTTTGAGCAACTTGAACATATAAGAAATGTTTCCAGATGTGTCGCAATTCTTTCTCGAAGCTTTATAAAAAATCCTTACCTAAATATAAAAAGAAGATAAAAATAAACATTATTTAGAGACGACAAGTACCTTGAGAATACAATCAAAGTTCAATTCATAGGATAATCATCGCTACAAAACTAAGTATAAATAAATGGAAATTTCGTATTGCTCGGATCAAATATTTGACAAATTTCCAGATAAGAAATTCAATGGAGAATATTTTTTGTTATGTAACATTTGTCGCTAGGACCTACCGCTTAGGAGCTATATTGGTTTGAATAAAAAAATTAATACTTTTATAAATGTTAGGGTTTTGTTTTACATGACTTAGCTCTGTGATATGACTCGGAAAAAAAAAAAAAACCTAACATTTATAAAATGTTAATTTTTTTATTCAAACCATTATAGCTTCTAAGTGGTCCTAGCGATAAATATGGTTGGGCGATAGTCGATAGTTGCCAACGATATATCGATAGGTCATGCCTATCGATGGTCACTATCGATCACTATGCCGATAGATCTCTTTTACTACCTCAAGTTTTGAAATCCTCGGAATTATGCTGATCTGTCTCTGCCCAGTTTAGAGTTCTTTTGAAATTGAATTCGGAATTCCTAGAGCTCAAGGGTTCACTCATAGATTAAGCCAAAGGAAAGCAGAAATGCTAGTTTTTCTTTCGGGAAATATGTGGCTCAAGGAGCACACTTGACTCTTGAAATTAACTATTCCGTTATTTTTCTTTTCTAAAGATTTTATTTGTTCATTATTATTGTAACCATGTAAATTGTAAATCCTTTTTTAAAATTCAAATAAATTAATCTTTTTCTCTCATCTTAATGATATAATCTTATAATTTATAATCCTGAAAATTTCAAATAGTAAGTGGATAATTTAATTCAATTAAATTACTGAAATTTTTTATAGAATACCTTTAGAAAAAAAAGCAACTATCGAAAAACTATCGATAGCAATCGATAGTTCTCAATCGATAGTATTGGCCTATCGATAGTGCTAACTATCGACTATCGCTCAACCCTAGCAACAAATGTTATATAATAAAATATTCTCCGTTTGATATATAATATTGACGTTTGATCTGAGCAATACGAAAATGCCATTTATATACTTGCTTAGTTTCCTTATTAAAAGCAGTAGATGCAAAACTAGTAGATTATAGATAGACTCATATATGATCTATTGTTTTTAAAGCTACATAGTTACGTGTCCATCTCGTTTAAATGATACAAGAACTATTATTTATTATAATAAGGTTTATCTTCGTATTTTATGAATGATATTTCAATCTAAAAATATTTTTTTTGTAAAACTTCTGCGAAATTATTAATGGACTAAACTACTTAAGCTCTAAATTGATGATAGCACGATGGTGGTAATCAAGTACGATGTTTAAGCTGCGTGATCGAAGGTAGGTTTTTACGAAATCTGAGAAAATTACTTATTTAATAATTTGACTAACATGATACAAGTCATAAGCTATTATATTTTATTTATTTATTTTATTTTAAGGTGCCGTGTACTGCAACATGGCCAGAGGCACCAAATTCTGATTTCTTGTTTATCTAAATGGTATTAAAAATTCTGCAATTCTTGAGGAACTTCAGAACATCTGGTTGATAGTTTTTGAACATTGTACCAAGGTCTTTGTTGAAGATGGGTGTTCCAGCTGTAGGGTGTAGACTGCAATTACTAAATATGTGCTCTACTGATAGAGGAACTTGGCACCTTGAGCACATGGGCTGTGAAGTACCTTGAAGTAGGTGTTGGTGTGTGAGTCTTGTGTGTCCGATGCGCAGCCTAGTCATCACCACTTGTTCCCTCCTAGAGCCGTTTAGCAGTGGCCATGGTTGACCATTAGGGCAAATCATTTTAAGTTTGTTACTATCCGGAATCCTGTTCCAATAATAAATCCATGCAGCCTTGCACTTCTGTTGAATATATATTTGATAGTCGCTGAGGACAATTGGTAAGTTGGGTACCGGAAACATATTTCTCGCCTCTTTAGCAGCTGCATCAGCCAATTCATTTCCAGGTATTCCAACATGACTGGGTACCCAAAGAAAGTGTATTAGTTTATTAATTGTGAGTAGCTGTTTTATTATTGTGTGTGAAATGGGATTGATAGAATGGTGTGAGTTTTGTAAGTTTTTTAAAGCCGAAAAAGAGTCTGTACAAATTACTATTTTGTTGCTATCTAAAAATTTAACAATATCAAGCGCTAATTGGATAGCAAATAATTCACTCGAGAAAACCGAGTATAGTTCAGGAAGGCAATATCTAACTGTCGTTCCGGAAAATGTTACCGCGCAACCTGTGTCTTTGTTTTCCTTAGAGGCATCAGTATAAACAAAAAGGAAATTTTTATATTTTGATTTAGACTCATGAAAAAGGTTTTTTATGGAATCTTGCGAATAAGTAATTTTATTGTATGATAAAAGTGAGAAGTCGAAGGAGGCATTAATTGTTTTCCATGGGGGCATAGAATAGGGATGAGCTAAGTAGATCTTTGGAATCTGGAATAGGTCTGATAGAAGTGGATAAGTAGAAAATCGGGGAGGTATTTTATATTTACTTAATTCGAAAAAATCTTTGCTCGACTTAAGGCGCCCTAAGAATTTTAATAGTAAGTAGTGCCTACGGAGCTCTAGAGGCCATTCTTCAGCATCACACAGCACGCTTGATATGGGACTGGTTCTGAACGCTCCTGTTGTTCTACGTATCAGTTTGTGGTGAATGGAGTCTAGTTTCTTGAGGATATTTTTAGCTGCATCACCATATACTTCGCATCCGAAATCTAAAATGGGTCTAATTAGGCACCGATAAATTCTTAAGAGTGAGTTTCTATCGCAACCAAAATTCAGGCCTGAAAGAGTTTTAATAATATTTTCTTTTTTTGTGATTTTTGATATCATGTTATCGATATGGAATTTCCATGTGAGTCTTGAGTCAAAGACTATGCCCAAGTATCGAAAATGGTTAATTTTGTTTACTACTTGGTTATCCAGTGATATAGAAAAGGCTTGAGTACATCTTTTAATTTTGCAAAAGTGGGTCGCTGAAGATTTTCGTACAGAGAAACGAAAGCCAGAAAGGTTTGCCCATGTCTCTAATTTCTGCAAAGCGTGTGACATAACGTCTTGACCAAAAGCTATATCAGACGTTTTGAGATATATCAAGATATCGTCTGCAAAAAGTGAAATTTTGACATGCTCAGGCAAATCGTTGTTAATGTCGTTGATTGCTATGTTGAAGAGTGTTGGACTAAGTACCGAGCCTTGTGGTACTCCACATTCAGGAAAAAAGTATTAGACATGTTGGTGCCTAAACGAACGCGAAAATTCCTATCTGTCAGAAAATTTTCAATAAAACATAATAAATTACCTTTGAAATTCCAATTTATTAATGTATTGATAATTTTTGATTTCCAGCAAGAGTCAAAGGCACTCTCTATATCTAAACAAAGCGCTAATACATGTTGATTGTTATCAAACGCTGATTTTAGGTAAGAATGAAACTTAAAAACTTGATGAATTGTAGATCTTGATTTCCGGAAACCACACTGCTCATTATTTAAAAGTTTTCGTTTTTCTAATTCCCAAATAAGGCGGTTATTTATGATCTTTTCAATTAATTTACAAATAACAGAGGTCAGAGATATTGGTCTATAATTTTCTATTAATTTCGGATCTTTATCAGATTTAAGTAACGGTAATACTGTTGCAGAAAGCCAACATTTAGGAAAAACCCTATTAGTCCAGATGTTGTTCAAAAGAGTTAGGAGTAAGTATAGGACAGACAAAATGAAACATCTATGAAACATTAAAGCTTACAGGATTTTATGATAAATTAGAGAATGGTGTTTTTTAACATAAAGCAGAGGTATACTATAGAGGTATAAATATCTAAAATAACTTCAATGAAAATTATAAAATTAAATGCGAATCAGTCCAGAATACACCCGCCGAGCTGTGAAAATCACAAAATCAACCTAGCACGATAATAATCATTTCTTTAAGCGATAAATATTAACACCATTTCTATTGCCAAATCTATCATTTATATAGTATTTTATATTAGATAGTCTTATATAAAGAGTCCTAGAAAGATAATCTATAACAAGAATATATATGAACAAGATATATGAATAAATTAATATATAAACAAGATATAGTTTGCCTCGGTTATATAATTATTTAATGAGAAGTCAAGAAACCATAGCTAATAAGATTGGGCTAAAGAATTTGTGTTTTCGCTAAGAAATGATTTTTTCGTGCTAGATTAAGATTCTTTAATGGTTCTTTTCATATTTTAAATATTAAAAAAAATATATTTTTTTGGGTGAGAGGGAAAGAATATGGGTAGCTAAGTTTTTAATAAACATCTTGTGAAAACAGTGATTGTTAATGTGCCTTATAATTATGGTATAACTAATTTTTTTCTGAAAATAGTTGTAGCCTTCTGATTATTTGATATAAATGAAAACTATATTTTAATTTATTTAAAGTAACTTTTGATTAGGTCGAGAAATATGAATGGATAAATTTCCTTTAATAAATTAAAAGGAATAAAAAGTACTATACTATTGACCGCTGTGATGCAAAATTTAATAATAGCTATTTTACAACTAATTTCCTAGAATTAATCACTTTTATAGTTTTAATTAACTATTTGGTTTTAAATTAAAAAAAATTATTCACATTCCTGTCATTTTTATGGCCTTTCCTTTTTTAATTATGTTTTAAATGTATTAATTTAATCTGTAGTCCATAGAGTTGGACAAAATTTAATCATAGCCGTTTGATTTAATCATTATTAAATTAGGTGATTGAAATCCAGAAAATTAGTTGCCAAACGGCTATGATTAAATTTTGCCCAACTCTATGGACTACAGATTAAATTAATACATTTAAAAAATAATTAGAAAATGAGAGGCCATAAAAATGACAGGAATGAGTTTTAAATGTTTTTTTTTTTTTTAATTTAAAACCAAATAGTTAATTAAAGTAAAAAACGATCCCTAGCTATGAAAATAAACTGGGTTCAAAACAGCACCCTAGACCGAGACAATCAATTCCGCCTTAATTGGCGTCCAGGCTGGCAAAAAAATTAAACGAAAAGAAAAAGATCTCCGGAGCGGATAGCAACCTAAGCCCGGCTGGTTCCCAATTACTGTAATGTAGTTTACTTAATGTCCGAGTGTGCTCCCTCAGCACAAAGCGGGTTGGCATTAAAGGTGCAACTTAGAGCCGGATTGGAGGGATTTTGCATAGACAAATAGCTCTCTGAGTTCCAATAGGATTACTACTGTACCAGCCCAGAGGGGGTTCTATTAGATCAACTAATAGGGCGTAGAATATATTGCGGATGTTGTGTATCTATTTTTTTCCGGTAAACTGAATCTTGAACATGGATCAGCCTGAGAAGTTAAAAGTAACTAATGGCCAGTAAAAGAAAATAGTATTTTTCATTTTTTCCACATTGCGGTTAACTTTCCAATAGGTACATATATTTCTACGCATTCCTTGTCACTACATAAGGCGTATAAAAATATATATTTATACAAACGAACTTAATTTAGAATAATTTCAAAATATATTGATTATAAAGAATTTAGGAATGAACATTGTCATAAGAAATAAAATATAATACTTAAAGAAATGGAAAAGTTAATTATTTTAAAAAAAAAAATATTGAAAAGAAAACAAGGGAGTGTCTAAATAGGTTTAATTATTGCCATGTAAATGAGTCTTTTAGTAATCTAAATCTATTAAATGAGCTAGTCAAAAATAATGGGCAGTTTCTTGTAGTTTAAACCTCTTATACGGATATCACGTAAAACAATTATCTAGATGGAATATTAGGTAGTTTTACTGATATGCGCGATAGGGATCAGGAGAATATTATTAACCATATAAGTGATCCAGTACCTTATGTGGAACAACCACTTTTATCGTTCCTAGAGCTATAAAAATATTAGCAGCGAGATCTGTTTAAATCTTTACAGAACCGTAAGATATTTAGCAAATTTATAACACAAACCATGACGTAGTCTTTACTGTTTTTGGTTACTGTTGGCTTGGAGTGAAATTTTAACAAAAGTTTTTCGTTTGCTGTACGGGTAAATTCATAAATCTAAGAAAAAATAGTAACTTAATAGTTTTGATTCGGATAAAACATACTGTGATTCGTAACAAAGTGTATATTTTTCAGAGTTAAATTATTTAATAAGAAATTTTTGGATTAGTTCAAATTCTCCAATTTTGATGACATTCTTGAAGATTTGTGATATGAGATTGGAGAATTAAAATGCAATCAAAGGTTCATTATTTACTGATGGCACGAATGTATGAGGTGAGGTGAGGAAGGTGATATGATATATGATAAATTTGGAAAGTAGGTTGTATATACTGTACAGTGAATAGGATCAAGTATAGGGACAATTGAAGAAATATGTACCCAATGAAACCTGATTATTTTAAGCATCCATGTAAGGATTTTGTACATACAAATAAATTCTAGACGAAGATTCCCCTGTGGATTTAAGATCCACTAACCAGAGGCAGATCCTGTTAAATTCACTAACCGTTTGATTAATGTGAAGCAATTTAGCTGAGGATATATTAAATGCCCATATCTTAGCCCTGGAAACGGGGAGGGGATATTGTTCGGGCGAGTCCTCAACCAATTTACACCCCTCCTTCCCACCCTCCCATCATAGTAAACTTACTATGTAGGCCGCCGCTACTTCGCTAACTCGATTAAAATTAATTTCTTCCATTAGAGTTCATTAGCCCCTGTTCGGACTAAACGCGATACTTTAACAGAGGCTGTAGCTCACTTAAAGAGGTCGGAGGTAAATTTAGCCCTAAATGTAAACATGCCAGCAACACACGTTTAAATTACTTATTGATGTTATTTCAGGAGTAAGGAGCAGCCGCTTGAACAAATTTCGGCGCGAATTATGTTGCCACATTTCTCAGAACCGAAAAATGTTCCCTGCAGGATCCGAGAACTGTCAGGCTAAGTTAAAACAAAACAATTAGGACTAATGAATTAATTGCCATTTCTGTTGGAAATTGTTTTATTTGAACATTTTTAGAACATCAGCACCTTGTTACATAGATTACATATATTATTTAAAAGTACAATTAAGTATTTATATAGTAATTAAATTAAGTATATAAAAGTGTAAGACAAGAAATCAAATATATCGGTATTCACCTAATGAGGAAAAACGGACTTCTGAAAGATATCGAGATCCGAAGGAGGGGAGTAAAAAGGGCCAGATAGTTAAAAACATTGAGCTTTTCCTATGACTGGTTGGTTTTATCCCGTTGCACATATTTATCTTGTGATTAAACAAAAATCTGGATTGGTTTTGAACGATGTTATTATTTCTAACGACATTTTAAGGCTTTTTTTCTACTTGATGCATAAATGTGTGTGTATATATATATATATATATATATATATATATATATATATATATATATATATATATATATATTTATATGTTAGATAGCCTAAATATAAATATTTATGAATCATTAGAAATAAGATAACCGTTCAAAACAAGTACAGATTTTCGTTTAAATGGCCAGATATATATTTCTTCTAGATCCATTTTAAATTTGTTTTCGATAGGAACGGACAAAACCAAAAAGTCATAGAAAACCCCTAGGATTTAACCTATTTGGCCTTATGGAATTATTTCAATATTCACTCCTCTTATTTTTTTTTTTTTATATATATTTTTTTTTTACGGAGAAATTGTAGTAGAAACAGGTATGCATAAAACGTCGGTAGATTTAGTGTTATGTTACTGGCACATATACTGATCATTGGAAATAATCAAATCGTACAAAACCAAAAACAAAAAAAAAAAAATTGTTTCAAACAGGAATGGAAAAAAACAACTAGTCATAGGATTTGACAATAGGACCAAAACCAACGATTTGGTTTTGATATCTTTAGCACTTGATATCTTTCAGAGGTCCGTTTTGCCTCCTTAGGAGAGCAGCAATATATTTAATTTCTTGTTTTACATTTTTTTTTTTTAATTATATATATATATATATATATATATATATATATATATATATATATATATAATATATATATATAAAAAAAATTTATGTAACGAAATGCTGATGATTTCAAAATTTTGTATGTTTTAAAACTGATGATGAATATTTAAAATTCCGAAACTAGTTTTAAAATAAAACAACTTCCAATGTAAGTGGTTATTAACTCATCGATCCTGATCGTATTGTTCCTTCTATACCAATATGCGTACCTCAAGTGAAACGAAAATTATGGTAAAAGTTTTTAAATAATTTTTTTTTTGATAAGGCGATGGAATAAATGACGGGGAGCGAAGAAAATCCAAAGCTCAATTAATTATCTTTAGAGCTTCATTAAATAAAAGTTCAATTAATTTTCGAAGTAATTAATAATGTAATTATCGACTTGACTTTCTAAGAACAGAGAGTCAGTTACATAAAAAAAAAAAAATTCCTTTTAGAACGAAACATTAATGTTTTTTTATTAAATAATAAAATAATTTACAAAATGTTCTTTTGAGCAACCGGTGAATTTTATGGAGTTCATAAATTGTCTTTGTTCTTTTGAATCTATGGACAATATCAAAAATAAAATGGAATTTAAATACAAATGAGACCTCTGAACCAGATGTATAGACCCAGTCTGCGCTGAATAAGTATGTAGTTGTATAGATAAATGAAAATATTTTTATTTCATATTTCATGTTCATATTGCACAAATGGTATGAGTAAACACTTTACTTTTTTTTAAGTGCAAGAACCATAGCGGGTGTATTTCTGTGTCGACAATTAATATTTTTTGATGCTGTAAAACAATGAAGGTCTTCTTTGTAAGTCCAAGTCTGATATGGTAAAAACTTATAAATTAAATGTATGTTATGAGAGCGTAATAGCGATTGTTTGTCAGGTATATTAAAAGTTTAGGTAGTAACTAAAAGTGCCAGCAATTAAAAGTTTAGGTTTTGTACGTCCGAGGCAAGGCGGCAATCAATGTTAAATGCAATATATGAACAACTATTTTATTATTTTGTTAATTAAAAAATAAAACACGCGTTAACAAAAACAACATACTATTTAGATATTGCGCCCTTTGGTACTGACTGTCGCTAATATGAATATGGTAATATCAATCTGTTAGCTAGTATTTCAACTAGACAAAGTTGTCATCAATTAGTAGACATGACATAAACTATAGCAGGGCTAACTAGTAAATTGAAAAATCATATACAGTCTTTGATCGATCCGTTCTATTTTCGTTGGTGAAATCTAAAGATACTTTTTATATTAAAGATAACCAAAAAATAATAATAAAAATAAAATAACTATGGAGCAAAACAAGTAAAATGTTTTTTCTGGAAAATCATGGAAACTTCAACGTTGCCCTATTTTTTTATTATCTAATATATTTTATTGAAATAAGTGTACAATCTGCCTCAGTAAAGGGCGATAGGTACAGGGATATATGTATTCATTCATACCGTATTTACAAATGCACACACACACACACACACAACTAATAATAATAAAAAATAAAATAAAATAAATGAATATCTTCATAAAATAAAACTAATAATTATTTACAATAATCAAAAATAAAACAAAATTGAATTAAAATTAAAATACACAAAGTATTATTCATTCATACTTTATATACAATACAAACACACTCAGCCCGGGGCACCCCGAATCGAACCTATTCCCCACTTATTGGGAGTCAAGGCTAGACGCGTAGAGATCCCAGCGCTGCTCTCTCGGCTGCATCACTGGTAATATCCAGTGAAGGCTGAGTGGGAGCGCTATGGCCACAGATACTCTGGACTTGAGTGGAGAAGCTGGTCATTACCAGAACTCTAACATAACTTTATACATTACAAAAGGTCTCGGGGCCATTGCCGTTTTAACCTTCTCGGAGGGTTATAAGGATGGTTATGACTGGATAGGGATTGAGCCAGAGGATTAGAATGATTGGATAGGTTTTGATGAAATCTCGAGAATTTTGAAGGAATGAGATCAAGGACAAGAGGTATTTTTAGGTCATTATGTAGGGCTTTATTGGTAACAGAATATGGTGCATTGACTATTGTTCGGAGGACTTTGGATTGGAAGGATTGAATATGTTTAATATTCGATTGTCTTGCTATTCCCCACAGTTCAAGTCCGTAGGTCCAAATTGGTTTTAATAATGTTTTATATAAGAGGAATTAGTTATCAACTGAGAGATGAGAATTCCTGCTTAGTAGTCTGTAAAGTTGGCTGAATCTCCTGTTTAGTTCTTGTCTTTTTAGTCTGGTGTGAGGGTTCCAAGTCAGTCTTTTGTCAAGATGAAAGCCAAGATAGCGTACTGTGTCGGATATAGGTATAGGGATATTATTGAAGTGGAAGGACAGGATTTGCGGCGAAGGGTAAAATTATATGATTGCATTTGGCTACATTAACTTTTGTTCTCCACTTGTTGCACCAATCTTCAATCTGTAAAAGATGTGTTTGGAGGTTGAGGGAAGCAATCAACGTTGCCCTATTAAGGCCCTATATCAATGATAAGTTTATAGTTATCTATGATTTACTCGCAACTATAGAATATTTTTAAGAAAAGTGCTTTTTAACAGACTTAAAACAATTAATTGAGTTTCTAAATTAAGAAAACTGTGGAAAAAACCTCACAGGCAAACAGAAAACTGTAAGATGGACGAAAAAACAATCTGACATTGAGGCACTTTTATTTTTGACAAACATTTTTATTTATTTTAGCGTTTTATCTGAACTATTGTTAATTTTTTCTACCTTATAATTTAAAGTATAACATTGTGCGTCATAGAGACATGGTTGGATTAGGCGGAATAGTTCGTCTTGTTCTCTCACCAAAATGCAAAACTGCACGTACCATCTCTACTGTCTTTTTTGATCTGGCATACTCTCAATTTGTCTCTAATTCCCACAATTCTAAATTTCTACCATATATAGTTATAAGTATCTGACTTATTATCTACAGAAGTAGCTCTCTGATCCTTAATAATCTCTTCGTGATTTACATTTAGGTTATTATTAGAGGTTAAGGTGTTCCAGAATTCTTCCTCTTTTCTTTTTAATTTTTGCAAATTACGATAGAAAGCGCTTAGAGTCTGCAGATCTACAATAGGATGCTTCTAAGGGTTAATAATCATCGTCAAAACAAATATTTACCTTGTAAGAAAAACAATTTTAAGGTCCTGGTACACATTTATTTATATTTTAGGCTATATAATGAAAATAGAAGTTTTGTCATTGAGTATAGTGATACTAAAAAAAGTTCGGCGTATTTCGTAAATGCTCCCTCAAAGCGTAGCAATAAAAAAAAAAATAATAAAAAAAGATGGAGAGGAGTGGAGTAAAAAGTGTAATTTTTTCCCGAGGAACTAAATGGGCCGCTGATGGATAGGGGATCCTCTTCTAGGACAGCCATTAAATTTAGCACTCCCCACAAAGGGGGGCGAGCGAGGGGGAGTCCTTTGATTAGGGCTTGGCATTAATGTCTATTTACATTATCTGGTTTGGACAAAAAGTTTACAGCGAATAGGATAGGATTAGAAGTTTTTTCTTCATTTTTGGAACTGTTGGAGTGGAATATAGATTGGATAGCCGGACCTTTTTGTTAGCTTTAAACAGAAAGCCGGGAACAACATACAAAAGCAGAAAAAAAATATCAGTCAAATTAAAAAAAAAAAAAAGGATATGAAATGCTTTTATTCTTGCTTGATCCTGTATCATGAAAACTGATGTATACATATGAGTATGTTTGCCAGCACTAACAATTTAAGGAGAGAGACTTGAACAGACATAGCTTTACTGGCGGAAAAACATCTAACACGTCGAAATAAACTTAGCATCTCAGGATATAGTTTATACAGAACAGACCATTATGACAACACTACACACGGAGGTACTGCCATTGCAATCAAATCGACCCTAAAACATTTTCCCATTCAACTTGACTCTACTCCCCGGATATAAATCACAGGAATACACTTACTGACCAAACACAAGGACGTGATGATAGCTGCCCTTTATTGTAGCAATCTTATGGCGTGGCGGAAATGAGACTGTGTTCAGATCTTGGAAACTCCCACTCCTCTTACTTTTTTGACTAATTAAGTAAACGTTTTGACAAATGGCAGAATTTCCTAAAAGAAAGAACAACTTTCGGAACATAAAAAGTGGACTGCTTATTTTAGATCATTTCATAATGAAGAATTTAATTCTGAATTACTAAAATTGGAAGAATACTATTTTGCGATTCTATGCCATAACGTCAACGTTGAAAGAGTTTTCTCTTTGATTAATGCCCAGTGGACAAAGGAACGCAAAAATTGCAAACAGAAACAATTGAACAGATGATGTTCATATTATTCAATTTAAAGTTAACATGTGCAGAATGTCATGATATGATTTCTAAGGAAAACGACGTTTTGGATAAAGTAGGTGAAAAAGCAAAATACAACTAAGAATTAATGGATTTTTATTATTTTTAGAAACATTTGAGATTTCTTTATGATTGGCTTTTTAATTTTAATCTTTTCGTTTTCTCCTTAGAATAGTGCATATATTTTTATATTTGTATAATCAAAACTATTAGTTTACTGCCAAAGTGGAGCTGTAATTTATTTATTTTTGTTTTTGTTTTATATAAGTGAAGTCTATAGAAGACTGAAAATGTTTCAGGTAGTTATTAATTTTAATGTTATACTTAAAGATCAAAAGATTAAGGATAGGACTATAAATAAGTGGTTAATGTCATAACTAAAAACTTAAACCTGTTTTATAAATTATGTAACATAGCTTTGATTAATTAAAAATTATATGTAACTTATCTTGACAGACTTTTTTATTATTGAAATTAATTACAACTTTAAAAACGTACATCCGGCTTTATATAAGGTATGTTGGGCTTTTAAAGATGTCCGGCTGAATACAGCGCCAAATCCGGCTATTGTACCCTATCCCCAAAGTATATAATTACAGAACAGATGTTTACAAAAATCTTTGAAGCTGTTAGTACTTCGTTTTTAGCTGGAGGGGTATCCTGGACCCGAGTTCGAGTCCTACTAAATGCAGAGAATTTATATTCAGTCACTTCAGCCGTCGATCGACTTCGAGGTCGGGATAACTCCACGGGGGACATCTATAATAAATAAGAGGGTATTCTTCAATTAAAAAAAAAAACAGGTGGTTGAGGGTGAATTCTGGCCCAATCTCCTCCTTTCACGTCCGATGGCCCAGTAACAGTAAATCCTTATGCAAGTAATGAAAACAAGACCCTTTACGGGTTGTACAAGTTTCTTTAACACATGAAATAATGAACACCCAAATGAAATAAATTTCTATAGCACAATGCTGAATGTACTACAAAAAATGCAATGAAAATATCTAAATGTTATATTTAGTGTAATAAACAATCGTACTAAGTGGAATCAGAATGAGGTATTAAAAATAAAAGTATTAAAATGTTTCAAGGGATTTTCCTTTTTTGGTGTGAGAAGGAATAGAATTCCAGAAGATGGTTGAGCGGATTTATAGTAAGTACATCTTTGGTGCAAAGGTCTATGTTGGGATCGCAGGTCCGTCTTCTACGTGGTCCTTTATCTTCGATCATAATCCACTTCCAATAGGTTTCCTCGTTCCTTCAGCATCAATTATTTCACTTCTCTATAATCCAACAGTCTTCTTATTACCTTAGTTTATCTTAGTTAAAGGGAAGAAAGAAGAAGAAGAAATAGTCTTAGGGCACCCTGTTGCAAGTCAACTCCTAAGGTGCCACTCACCCTTAAACTTTGAATATATATCAATGATTAATATAATTTGTTAATTTGGCGTAAAAAATATACACTGCAGGTTTATGATTTTCTTTTTTAATAAACCTGTTTTTCAGTAATAGGTAATAATTTTAATAGTAAATAAATAAATTTTCAATGTTTGTGTCCTTGTGTATTTTACAATTCATATAAAAAAGTACAAATTTAAGAAATCAAGGTCATAATGGATTAGTTCATCTGTGGCATAATAGACAATACTAAGAATTTGAAAAAGGACCTTAGATTTGAAAAATTGCTTACAGAAAATATTCGATGGTTTACAATAAAAATTATGGTTGAATAGAAAAATATAAATACAATTAAACAATTAAATAATATTTTTTTATACCTACACAATAATTATATTATTAAATAAAATGAAAGGATATCTAGACAGTTTCTCTGAAAGTAACAAGGTAAAGCAGGTGTAACACCCGTGGTATTCAGCACACAACATATAAAACTTTTACAGTAATTTGATTTGCCAGCAACTCTTTCCTTCTGTGGCAAGTTCCTGGTTGGTGTTAGTGACAATTGGAATAGCCAGTGAAACCTGCTTCCTTTACACGGCCAAGTTTCCTTTGAGCTAAATTTTCCCTCCCTACAGAAAATATATCAATATTCTGTTTGTAAACTTATCAGCCTACTTTGCCTAAATTTACCATAATTCCTGAGGTATGTTGATACAAAATATTTCGCGCAAGACGCATGTTAGTATAATATAATCAGTTAATACGTAATAATAGTTCATTACATAATTTTAAAAAAAGTATTTTGACAAATATATACAAAAAGGGTTATTGATGTGGTTTAACTGTAAAATTTATGATGAAGTATATAATTGGGGCGAATATTCAAGGAAATACAATGAAGTAGTTTTAATTTATTGCCGAAATTTTGGCTTACGATTTATCAGGGCTAGAAGAAAAAACAAAATAAAAATAAAAAACATACCGCATGAAAAATAAAAAAAATATATGAGGTAAAAAACAAGAAAAATTTAAGTAAAAAGGGTTTCAACAAAAGATGAATTGATATAGATAAAGCAATAAACAAATATTTTGACCATCACAGTTCTATTCAAACAATTGAATACATTTTTTTTTTTATTATTATTTGTTTATTTCTTATATAATTTTACGATTCACAAAATTACATGCTGTACCAAGAAAATAAACCAGACTCAACTTAAAATACAATACCAATAATCAACTTAAATATATGTGATGTTATCATAATTTATAATTAAAGAAAAATAACTTTCAACGAAGGATCCTTGTTTATTGTATTTGTAATGATCAATGTAAAAAGCCTGATGATTCGGTATAGTAATAGAACTATAGCCATAATGTCATATACTTACGAGAAAACATTGACTTTTCCGGATATTTGACTTCATGGCAGCGTTCCAGATTTCAGTACCAGAGGTCACAAGCAATAAAAGTGGTTCATAAAGTTCGGTCATCAACAAAGATTAATTTAATGCTCTGATTCTGCCTCTACTGGTTTACAAAGAAGAGAGAAGCTCCAAAATCTAGAATTTTGTAACAAGATGATTGAAGAAGATGGTTTAGGAGTCATCAGCTTGAATTTTTTTTTTTTTTTTTTTTTACTAGTGTACAAATAAGGAATTAAGTGTTATTACTAATTTAGCTTCTTATTAGATAGTAATATTTAAAAAAAAAATCTAAATAAAAGACGAATAAATAAAACGATTTTCGCGCTGTTAGAAAAAAAATATCGATATTGAAAAATATTAGAAAAATGAGACTATTGGAAATATATGTTTTCTAATACACAGACACACACACAGACACACAGACACAGACACACACAGACACACAGACACACACACACACACACACACACACACACACACACACACACACACACACACACACACACACACACACACACACACATATATATATATAATAAATATAAATACATAATAAATAAATTAAAAAAACCTGTACCACTAACAACTCATGAAGGGTCTTAGATTCAGTACTATGGTATTGCAGTACCCAGTTCCACATCTGATAACAATTATCCATTCACTCCAGATGAACTTAATTCCTACTTTGCTGACCCCCACCCTAATGAACTCCCTGTAAGCACCTTATCCTATTCTATTCCTCAAACCCCTTTTAATTCTAATAACTTTTATTTTCTTAATATTTCCCCTAATGACCTAATTGATTCAGTTTTTAATCTCGTACCAATGACCATGGTTTGGATCAAATACCTTTAAAAATAATCAAACTCTGCCTTCCTGTTATCTTACCTGCCCTGCGCTCCACATATATAAGTTCTCCTTACAAAACTCTATTTTCCCTACAGCTTGGAAAAAAGTCCTTGTCCGTCCATTAAATAAAGTTCCTTCTCCTTCCTCAGTTTCCCACTTTCGACCTATATCAATCCTATCAAATTTATCTAAACCATTAGAAAGATTAGCACATACCCAACTCACCTCCTTTCTTGACTATAAAACTCTCCTTAATCCTTTCCAATCAGGATTCCGATCCGGATACTCCACGCAGTCTGCTTTGGTAAAAATTACTCAAGACCTTTACTACTCCTTAGACCAACAGAATATTACGATCCTGATCCTTTTTGATTTTTCAAAAGCTTTTGATTCTGTTGACCATACAATCCTCCTCTCCAAACTCCATAACCTCTCAATATCTAATACTGCGTTAAGCTGGCTTCATTCTTTTTTATCCAACCGTTCCCAAACTGTGATTATACCTGGAAAACCTCACTCATCTTCACTACCACTCTCGCGAGGAGTACCCCAGGGATCTTCTCTTTCACCTACCCTATTTTCTATTTATATTAATGACTTGCCGAATCGCATCTACTACTCCCAATATCATCTTTATGCTGACGACTTGCAAATATATTTATCCTTCCATCCTTCAAATATGCTAGAAGCGACTTGTAAGCTACAGAAAGACATAGATAGCATTAACCTTTGGGCAGTGGAGAATAAATTAAGTCTAAATCCAGAATACTGTTCCTAGAACAGCGGTTGTAAAAACAGATTTTGCCAGGTTTCAGGCTGAACTACTGGTTCCCCAATTGAGGGTACCCACGTTTTTCTGGCAGTCGGATGTGGCACCTACGCGCACACTAAATATATATAATGTGTTGCTAAGTGATGGTGTTTTGAATGGTTTGTATGTCTTTAGAACTGATTAATGTTTAACACTCGACACAAGTTTTCGAAAAAAAATTCCAATTGAAGTAACAAACAATTCAATTAATCAGAATTGTATTGTGTTTCCATACCACCTTGCGTACTTAAAGAAATAGTGGTATATTAATTAAATTTCCTTCAAGATTTTGTCACTCTAAATTGTGATTACAGCTAGTTTATTTAATTTCTTCATAAGACATTAAATTGGAAGACTAAACGAAACGATAATCATGGACATAATATCGATCTTATTATAGAGTTTAACCTTCCTTACCGCAGGCCACCGGTAACAAACACAGTTAGTATATCTTGACCTACAACTGTATCAGATTACCCGCAGAAACCCCGAGGGTGTTCCTGGGTTGGAAGGGGGGAGGAGAGAGTGGGGCTAATGCTGAGGAGGCAGATCACCATTTAGTGGAGCTAACCAAGACCTTCATTAACCCCATTGTAGCCAAACTGGGATTAGTATTGTGCTCTACCTTTGAGTGCCCACTCTGGATTAATACCAAATAATTATTTCATTATTTATTATTGATATTTATAGCTGATTGAAGGCAGAATTCTCCGTGTAAACGAAAGAATTATCTAGTTTTAGGGTGTTTTTAAATGTTTGAGTAATAATATTCATATTCTTAAAACGTAATAACATAAAAGCAAAATAAGAAAAATAAAATTATACATTTATATTAAAAATATGTAGTTCGAAAAATCTTAATAATTTTTTATTACTGGATTTTGAGACTAGTAAAGCATTGGAGGAGCACCGTAGGCATTGCTTAGAGCCTGGCTTGCCATATGGAGGGGAACAAACTCGGGGAGGGGGGAGGGTCCCTTTCATACTTGATTATCTGTGGCACTTGTTAATAGTCTGTTAAGTGCATTTAGTGAATTTTGCTTTATTTGCTCCACCTATAAAAAAGATGGCCTCGGGACCTTCTTATGTAGAACATTTGTTTAAGTGCAACTAATGTTTAGTTGCTTTAAAAATTATTTACGTATTATTATAATCATTATTTTCACATTTGCTAGATTTTTTATATTAATTAAAATTAATATGATAACAAAATACACATAAAAAAATTTTTTTTTCCTTTTATATTTACTCCGCATCTAACAGTTAGTTATGGCAAGAATACTCCAGTAATGATAAGTAAGTAAGTACTCAAATATTAAGTACCAAGTTATGCTGAAAAAACATGAAAATGAACATTTAAATGAAATAATAAAATAGTTTTAAAATTATGACTGAGATAGTGTTAAAGCAATTTAGCAAATAAGAAAAATTACTGTATAAAATGCTGCATTTTATTTTTAAAACCGTTTACGGAGTATCATTTTTTTTTAAATTGATATTATACAATGAAATGTATATTTATAATAAAGTCGCTATAGTTTATTGTGCCTAGTGGTAGGATTATTAACAGAGATAATAATAATGGGACGTCATAAATACGGTAAAATGTAAGAATAGTTAACTTATACTGATTTAATGATGTGCTTCAATCATGTTTTACAATCAGACATAACATTTATGGAAGGGACGTTCCATATAAATTATTTTTTATGGTTCATGATGAAGATGACAGGTTGTTAAACGGCATAATACAGGGTTTAAAAAAAATTAAGACACAAGGAGGTAGAATTTTATTATTCGATTAACTTTAAATTTTATAGCCTTGTAGTATTAAAAAAGAACAAGCGATTCCTGTTTTCCAATAAAAAAAACCCTAGGACTATTTTACTACCTGTTCGGCTACTGTGAAACTGAAGGAAATCGGAAGAAATATCCGACCGCCTCAGATATTGCAGCATAGGGGAAACGTTGAGTCATAAAACACGTTATTACCTCTTGACATTAAGAAACGACAAAGACGTAAACCGACTTTCTCCAGGAATAAGGCTCCAGAAACCTTAACCCCATGCCTCTAGTGTTATAACTACAGGTGTAACTGTAATATACTGCGTTATTGTAAGTCAAGGGTAGATACTCAGTAAATGCCAACATAACATCACGATTACACAGGTATGTAGATATAAGTTCGGGTGGAAGACATCTTAAATAACATGATCAAGCGAAATTAAAATACTTAAATAATAAATATATTAATATTTATATATGTTTATTAAGATTCTTGTGGTATAGCCAAAAAATAAAAACAACTATTTTGGCGACGTTTCAAAATATATTGTTCTCATAATCATGCCCAACAGCGAAAAAACCGGTTACAAAAAAAATATATAAGTTATACAAGTTTAGCAACATTTAAGTTAAATAGAGTTTCACGCCTTTAACTAAAAACCCGAATAAACAAGACCAAAAAGCTGTTACCACACATTCCAGGCAAACAAAACATTATTTTAAATTTGATTCCCCAAAATTATTCAACATGAACATAATAATTTTAAACGAAATATTAATGAAATGACAACCATAGAAAAATTGAAAAATCACGCAATAAACAAAAAATCAGATGTCATGTATATTTGCATTAGTATACATGATATAAATCATTCATCCGTTTATATACTACACAGAAATACAGAAATCCTTTTTGTACCTGTATCTGGGAATACCACCAGTTTTGGAAATACCAACCTTCTCAACACTTACCTTTTTTCGAAAATTCCCGAGGTCAGTTGTGCATTAGAATTGTTATAATTTAGTAGCAAATACCAATAGCACACCCACCAGTAACATTGTACAAGTAGTTTCCTACTCCTCCAAATTTGTAATTATTGTTAGTTAATTATTTATATATTTATATTTTAGCTAACTTTATGTTTTGAAATAACTTGTTTAACTTATATTATTTTATTGTAACCTATTTTTTCACTGTGGGCATGATAATGAAAACAACTATAGTCTCGACACGTCACCAAAATAGTTGTTTTTATTTATTGACTGAACCTCAAGAACCTTATTAAACATCTAATAGTAACAGTCAATAAACATATCCATATAAATATATATTTATTTTATATACTGCATTTACACATAATGTTATTATAACTTCTTATTCGCGTCACTGCATGGAGATATGCAAGTTATGCACTACAATTATGTAATAATGACATTTAACAAAAAAAAAAAAAGACAATAAGAAAAAAAATAATACTATTATATAAATCTTACAGAATTCGGTATAAAACTAAAACTATAAATGTAAAAAAAAAACAAAAAACAATTAAATATAATAGATAGTGTAGTGCAGTCGTAACTAATACAAAAAGGTTTTTGTTTTGTTTTTTTGATCGATTTACGTCTACCCCTTTGGGTCATCAATAGTGAATGATCAATGTATATCCCAAAACCGGTAGATTTTAGACATTTCCATAAAGGAATCGAGAAGGAAGGGAACTCTCATAACTCTCTGCCAACGCAGATATTTTTTTTTTTTCTTCCAAATGGCTAAAAACCATTGACAATCTGAATCTACGTTTTACAGTTCATATAACTGCTATATATCCTACCAGGTATGGTTTAAAATGTCGTTTATTTCTTAAAATATATACACAGTAATGACAAAAAGTATAATATATTTTTATTCAAAGTACTGACCCTCGCTTTCTACACATTTTGTCCATCTCTCGGGCAATATATGGATACCATTCCAAAAGAATGCTTCATCTTTATTTGAAATCCATTCGCTCCGCCAATGAGTGTCCCATCGATGAGAAGAGGTGATAATCAGAAGGCGCCAGGTCAGGTGAATACGGCGGGTGGGGTAGGAGTTTCCTTAGTCAATCTGGCTGAATGTGCAGGAGCGTTATCTTGCTGAAGAATGACTTTGGCGTGCCTGTGAGCCCATTCTGGGCGTTTTTCGATCAATGCGTGACTCAAATTGACCATTTGTTGTCGGTAGCGCTCGGTATTGACTGTTTCGCCGGGTTTGAGAAGCTCGTAGTAGACTACTCCCTTCTGATCCCACCACACACACAGCATTGTCTTCTTCCCAAAACGATCCGGTCTTGCACTCGATGTGGATGGTTGTCCTGGCGTTACCCATGATTTTTTTTCGTTTGGGATTCTGAAAATAAATCCATTTTTCATCGCCAGTTACAACTCGATGCAAAAAACCCTTTCTTTCGTGGCGTAAAAGCAGCATTTCGCACACAGTTTTTCGTTTTTTTTTTCCATCTGTCGTTCGTCCAATTCATGTGGAACCCATTTTCCAACCTTTTGAATCTTTCCCATAGCTCTCAGGCGATCGGAAATGGCTTGCCTAGTGACATTCAACTGTTCTGCCATCATTTGTTGGGTTTGGGTATTGTCTTCGTCTAATAAAGATTGCAATTCGAAGTCCTCAAACTTTTTTGGTCGATTTTCTCGTTTTTGATCAGTAACATCAAAATCACCACGTTTGAAACTTTGAAACCAACGTTCACATGTCCTGACGGTTGGAGCAACATCGCCATAAGTCTCAACAAGAATTCGATGACATTCAGATGCCTTTTTCTTTTGATTAAATAAGAAAATCATGACATGCCGCAAATGCTCTTTATTTGGCTTAAAATTAGACATTTTTAACACCAAAGAAAGGTATGATACGTCCACGTAAACGACTTAAAAACAACTGACTTTTGTAAACAAATGACTAACAAACAAAATAGCGTTTAGAGATAAGCAAATCCTTCAATAGGCTAAGAGCGCAAAACGACATTTTAAACTTGCATACCTGGTACATCAACACAGCTACATATTTTTACATAAATAAATAGAAAGAAAAAATAGATATGAGCGTTGGCTTTGTCTCTAAATAAATTTAAGCTCAAACAACACCATTTGAAGTACTTCATAATACAATATAGAATATCGTGACAATGTAAAATATTTTTTTTTTTTTATAAATATTTATTATTTTTTTCGGCGCAAAAGTCCTCAAAGCATGACCAGGAAAACCTCAAAAAATCTCCTCTAAATATCTCCATGAGCGGCCTTGCGGCGCAATCCTTCCACTTCTGCCTGACAGTATTGCTCCAAGCCATCTAGCCCATCTCAATCGTGGTCAAGCTCGAGAAGCTTTTCTCTCAGTAATTTTCGAGGTAATCTCTCTGCAGGCATCCTCTCGACAAGTTTCAGCTATCTTAACCTGGCATTATTTTTTTGGGCGAATATATTTGGTTCTCCAAACAATACTTTAAGTTTTTAATTTTAATTTAATTCTTCTATTCGCCATTTAGACACTTTAGGCTAAAAATATTTTTAAATATTTTCCTCTCTCAAAACTTGAGTAGTTTTTCACTTCTTTTTGTAAACACCTATGTTTAACTTGCTCACGTAACGACGGGTCTAATAATGGTATTATTTTTTATATAATACTGTAATATTTTAAAGCTCATTAAAAAAATAAATAAATAAAAAAGAGAAAACACAATTTTTTGTTATTTAAAAGAGGGATAATTTTGTCATATTGGTCGAAAAGAGCGTAAAGCTAATTACATGAAAATCATGCTTTGACACCTTAGTTAAAGACTTCTTATTTCCAACTGTTCGAATGCAAAACAGTTTTTGCCTTCAAGGTTGCGAATTGTACCTTAGGAAACGATGAATATTTGATGGTATCTAAACATGAATAACCTGACTCACGCATATTTAATCACAAAAGAGGCCTAACCACATTGTGAAAGATGTCAATCACCAGTTACTATTACACACATAGTAGAAGATTGCACAATATTGCAACAAGAGTTAGAAAAAAATAAAATACCCCGATCCACAGAACTTGCTCTAGGGGACTCAATAAATTCAATTAACAAAATTATAAATCTTTTTTAAGAACTTTCACTTTACCATAAAATATAATACGAAAATGATGATACAGGACGAAGAAAAATAAATTTCCAATATTTAGATGAAAAGGGCGTAATAACCAGGAAATTGATCGCCTAAATAAAAACCTTAATATACAATCTACATCTAAACAAATATAAATTAATAAATATTCGATCAAATTTAATTGCATAGAGCGGTAATTTAAAGAAAACAAGGAAACCTTCAATATTTTTGGGACGACCCAATTGTTAATAATTCGATGATTGTTGACAACAAATTATTAATGACTATTAATAATTATTAAATTTTATATCTTATAGGCAAATGCTTTATTATATCCGAGTTAATGAGGGATAATGATACAGAAGCACGTTATCAATAGTAATTTAGCGATTTAGGGGCGGGTCGGGATGACGGACACCATTACGAGATTTTTATCAAGATTAATAGGCCCACGCTAGGAGACCATCAGTTATATGTTTTCGTTCTTGCCACCCTCTTCTGAAAACATTGCCCAACATATTGTGCCTCGGGTTTTAGATATCATCGTCGAATATTAAATTTTTATGAACGTTATTTAGGTCCTAAACCTTTTCTAATCGAGTTTCGATTGCGCAATCGAAGACAGAAAATGTTCATGATTTGATATAGTTTTTAATTCACCATTAATTGAACCACAGACTCTTAAAAAAAAAAAAAAAAAAAAAGAGGTCACATAAAAGTAATCAAGAAGGCAATATAAAAATCTGAATAGTGCTCTATAAACTATTTGTTATCTCTGTGATTCGTTTTTAGACAATTCTTTTCTCTTTATTCATTTTTAAAACATTTTAACTTGAAATATAATTTTTTATTTTATTTTTGCGTATTTACTTCTGCAATACTGTTTTATTAAAATTATTTTTACAAATCAGGATGCCAGTTTGCGATTTAAAATTAAATTTAAAAAAAGAAAAGGAAAAAAAAAAAAAAAAAAAAAAAAAAAAACTTTAAGATTAAACCATGTACAAACTTGAGCTAAAAATTAAAAAAATAATATTTTAATTTAATTCTTAAAGGACAAACAACGAAATTATCGATACTTATAAACCTATTCACAATTTATGATCAGTTTTGACGAAACAAACAATTATTATTAAAAAACTGATAATTTTATATTTTTTGAAGTCATTCAAATTTATATACAGGGATCAAATATAACTTCAGGAACTTATAGGGGACCGAAAAACTAAGACAAAAAGTTCTTTAGAGATTTGTTCGTTTTTGCTTAGTTTTAGAGAAAATCGCAAAAAAAGAAACAAAACAAAAATGTTATAGGTAGCGATTATCACGTATTAAGAATGACCCAGTCTCTCGTAGTCGATTAAAAGTTAGCGAAAGGACTCGTCGATTAGGCACTCTTCTATTTGGAAATCGGCGCGCATACTCCCGCACCGTTTCTAAAGCATTACGGTTACAGAAACCATACACCATGCCTAGCCTGACGAACTTTGAAAGGTGATAATCGCTACCTGTAATATTTTTGTTTTGTTTCTTTTTTGGCGATTTTCTCTAAAACTAAGCAAAAACGAGCAAATCTTAGTTTTTCGGTCCCCTATAAGTTCCTGAAGTTTTGCCATTTAAATTCGGGACACCCTGTTTATAAGGAAAAAAAGTGTACAAGATGGAAGGAAGTGTTGACTTCAAAAGTTCTAAAAAGTTATCAGTCATAAATGTTTAGGGATATTATGTGCTCTTGCGTTGGTGGAATTTAATATACGGTGCAATATTATTACCGTTTTAAATAAATTACTACTTATACCTACTTTTATTTAAACAGCAGACTTCATTTTATTTTAATACTTACCTACATACCTTTTACAAATATTTAAAAAAAAAAAAAGGCTATTTTTTTCTTTTTTTTTATTTTTTTTTTTTTACTATATATCAAGAACTTCGAATAACGATAACCATATTTGTCAATAAATCGATTTCAAGATTTTTTAGATTTTTAAATATTTATTTGGACTAATGTTATTTAAATAAATAAAAAATTCTATAAATATTCTATTCTATTCAATTTAGTTTGATTATATATATATAATGATACACAAACTGGTTCAGCTGTCGATAAATTGAGATGCATCGTGCAATCTTAGTAGACATCAGATAGATTTACAGCTCTTCGCGTTCCGTTTAAACTAATATGCGGTTTATGTATTGTTTCGATATTAGTTATAAATAGTAGTTGGATCAAACGTGATAATCAGGTATTTTCCAAATAATAATAATTCTCAATATAAAAGTTGTAGTTTATTTAACCGCTGCAATGGTTTCCAAAAAAAGGCTGAGGAAGTTATCCTACCGATTATTAGCTTATTCAAAAAAGACAAACATAAAGATTCATTTCGAGGTTCAACCATGAAATAAAAGTTAATATTCTCAGGTGGGATTCGAACCGCTTCGCAAAAATGTTAAGATGCTTGCGTATCATCACCTTAACACACTTAGTCACCACAGCGTCTCACGATTAAAATTAAAACTCATTAATTTTGTGGTAGGATGTGAAACGATACTGGTAAAGAAACGTCTTCCATAAAAATTTTTTCTTCCAAGATATTACAATAATATTTCTATGGTGGTAAGCTGAAAAAATAATATTTCCATTCAACACACAGTTACGAATTATTTCGTAGAATACCCGGATTGAAGAATTTTTCCTGTCAGGCTAGATTAGGAAACCTGTAGAATAACCCGTACTGCCAACTCTAGCTGGAGTAAAAAAGGCCTTAAATCCCGAAAAACAACAACAATGCATTATAAACAATATTATAAAACAATGTAATAAATACAATATACTTTTTTTATTGCGTATGCACAAGAGTGGATAAAAGAGGTAACAATTTTTAAACTCTTCTACGTAGTTGACGTTAAAATAAATAATTTTTATTAAATATTGATATATGTGTATGGTTGCTAATAAAAGGACACAAACACACCAATACGTAATTAAAAATCACATATGGTAATTTATGTATTTAAAAGAAATTTTTTTTGAAAGCTAATTATTAACTGTCAAAATCAGATGATTAATAAAATACAATGACGGTATTAAAACGTCCTATTTAAATTATAATACTGATTAAACTTAGATGGCGAGATATACGTCATTTTAGATTTAAATAACATATACACACATTATATATTATGTATAATAATAATATACATGTATATATATATATATATATATATATATATATATATATATGTATATATATATATATATATAATATTTTTTACGTTACTTATTTCTCTACAAGGCTAGCTGTATGTATAAGAGCTGACGTGTTTCTGAAGGCCCTAAAGTGTACCTTTGAGGATGAAGAAAGAACCACTCCTGAGTTTGCATTCATTTTCCTTTATTTTTTATGTTATTTCGGCAGTTCCGAGATTTCTTTTCTAGAAATTTCCTCTCATGAATAAATATCAGGAAGTGTGAACATATCAACTGAAATAAACACATTTCTATTCAATAATGTACAATAATTGTTATCGTGCTACTTAGTAAAAAATAATAATAATAATAATAATGAAAAGATAAATACCGTGGTTTTAGATAATAAACTAAATGAGGAGATTCAGAGAAAAAAATCCGAAGACCTTAGAATGAGGAACATAACTTATTCGAAAACTGAAAGAAAGCGAAAATAAAAAAAAAGGAACTTAATGAGGAAAGACCTGAAAACGGAGTTTTCTTTGAAAGTTCTTCTACACCAAGTCTAAATGAAAAGAAGGAAACTGGAGTAATAAATAAAGCCTGTGAATTAAAAACAATTTTTAATTATGAACTAGGAGTCTCGTCAGCAGTCTCTAAAAAAAAACTTTCGTTTTCAACTATTAACATTATTTTTAAAAATACTAATTTAAAGGGTAATTAGTTTCTTAAATAATGTTTTAGCATGAATTTTTTTGTTAATAGACTTCTTGAATGCACAGAGTTTTATTTATTTATCGTGAAAAAATAATCCAAAGTTTAGAACACAATTGTAATTTTTATAGAATGGAAAAACAAATTATTGTAATTAGTAAACATATAAGTAGCTGGATAGTAACATATCTATATATATGAAAGACATGACAGTGCAATTAAATAATTAAAAGAAAATAGTTTAATAAAAATGTATCGATAAGTGAAAGATTTTTAGGAACCCTTATCATTTGAGCTAGAAATATTAGAGTTTCAGATGAGCTGCACACGATATAAAACGACCAGTTTAATTACGAATGGTCATTAAAACTGCTTACCACTCCATTCCCGATAACCCTACGAGACGTCTGAAAAGAAGCAGGTCTAGATCTTCTAATCTAAAACGTTTATTGAATTTTTACTAATAAGTAATTCTTTATAAGTTATTGATATGACATTGTGATCATTATCCACATCTTTAGTTGATACATATTTATTGTATACAGTTGTAAAAATATTTTTTTTTAATTTTTTTTTTTGATAAATAATACAAGCTGCCTCTCAAAGGGCAATGAGTGATATGGATGACAAAGAAATCCACACATACGAAAAAAAACAAAAAAAACTCTAAAAACAACAACAAAAAACATTCTAGAAATAACGAAACCCCTTAGACCAAGTTTTCTCGTTCCCCACTTAAAGAAGGGCAAGCCAGGCCCCAACAGTAATCCCAACGTAATCCCAACGTTGTTCTCTCAGCCACTTCACTAGTGTGGGAATCTAGTGGAAGCTGAGAGGAAGCGCCACAATCACTCAGTACTTAAGTAGAGAAACTGACCATTGTCAGAACTACTACAATAGGTCACGGTGCTATTTCCGCTTTAATCTGCGAGGATGTGTTTTAAGGATGCGTGGAGCTGGATAATGAATGTGCCAGAGAGTTGGGGTGGTTGGAAAGGTTTTGATGGAATTGAGAAAACGTAAGGGGTATGAGGTCAAGAACAAAAGGTATATTGAGGTCATTATGTAGGGTTTTATTAGAGACATAATATGGAGCATTTACAATAGTACGAAGGGCTTTAGATTGGAAGAATTGAATGCGTTTGATATTCGATGATTTTGCTGTTCCTCACAGTTCAAGTCCATAAGTCGAAATCGGTTTAATGGTGGTTATATGAGGAATTTGTTTTCAATGGAAAGGTAACATGTCCTTTGTAAAAGTCTATACAATATGGCTAAATGGTCTGTTAAGTTCTTGTCTTTTCTGTCTTGTGTGAGGGTTCCAGGTATGTCTTTGTTCTAGGTAGAAGCCAAGATACCGTACTGTGTCAGCTATAGGTAATGGAATATGTAAATATCAATGAATAAATAAAAAAAATGTTTGATCGCATTGAATTGCAAGATCCACAGCGGAATATACGCCTAGACATCAATGAAAAATGAATCTTCAAAGATCCATTAGACGAGGGGTGCTGAGCAATATATAAGAATGGAAGGGAGGGGAGGAGGGTCGGGGATATCTAGAGACGGCACGGCTGACTGCGGACCTTACGGTCACCCTGATGGATAGGGCTGCAGATAGCCGCATCTATCTCGCTCCTTTTTATCGTCAACCATCTTTTTTTCGGGGCTACCTTCCACTAAGTCATCCGGATTGGCCAGTCAGGGATTATGCCTGATGTCTTCATAATATCCTCAACTCTGCAATATCTCATTTTTTCAAATATTGAATTTACAAAAAGATTGTAAATGATTTGAAAAAGTATTTTACAAATCCATCTTGGAAGAAAGTTAATCCTAAATATGTTTCAATAAATTTTAAAGAATAAAATATAAATTGTTTTGTTGATTTCTTAAATTTATTCACACCTGCCAATTAAAATTTGACAACCAGTGAATTTGCTGTAATAATTTAAATGGCTTGAAAGGAATGAGGGGAAACAGAACCCAGCGGCACCTCCAGTCATTATTTTTATTTTATTTTAGTCTAGAAGGCCTCTCATCCAACTTCTGTTTAGTCTTCTCTGTAAGTTGTCGTTTATAAGTGTATTAGTATGTCCATGCAATTTTTTGTGGAATCGTTTGTAGTAGGTTTGTATTTGTCCTTCAACTGTTGGCATGCGTAGGTCAGGATGTAAAGTTATGTTGCTTACGTACCATGGTGCTTTTGTGATTGTCCTGAATGTTTTTTCCTGGAAGACTTGGAGTTCGTTAGTAGGTGTCTTTTTAGCGGTCCCGTATATCTGAGAAGCGTACGTCCAAATAGGTTTCAGTAAGTAAGAATGATTGTTAATTTTTTGTTTAAGTTGTAGTGTTGAACGTTACATTACATTACTTTTTAGTGTAATGTAAACGTTTTATACTAAATAATAATCAGCAACGCAATTTTTTTTTGTGATATATAATTAGTTTATTTTACTTTTGTGTTAATACGCAAAACCACTAAAAAAAAAAAAAAAAAAAACTCTGTTACTCCTGACAGAAAAAACAATATGGATATGTCTATCTATAATCTAATGCTTTTATATCTATTGCTTCAAATAAGGAAACTGTTCGATCCGAGCAACACCTACAGAGCTAAAATGTGTCATAAGAGCTCTAGCACTTAAAAAATGAAACATGCCTTTTTTAATTCAAACCAATTTAGATCCCAAACTCCTAAGTTTTTAATCTTTATTTTTTAAACTCACACCTGCCATTTATACTGTGACAATAAGCAGATTTATTATAGTCAGTTTTATTGTTGTTGTTTGTGAGCGTTTCTCTGATAGTGTTTGTATATATGAAATAATGTAATATCTTTTATTGTTATTTTTTTTTAATGTTGTTCTTGTTGAGTATTTGTTTGTTTTAGTAGATTAAAATGAGTCTGTGTTGGTATCCATTTATTAAAAGGAGGTCTTAATTATTAAAAAAAATTGAATGTTAGTTTTTTTTTCTGTTTTTTTTTTTAAATTATTTTTTACAAAGATGTGAATAAAATCTAATACGTAATATATTAAACCATTTAATAATAAACTTGATATCCTTCCTAATTTTAATTTAGGGCGAACAGTACCTCTAGAAAATTAATATCAACCGAAAGAATGCTCTAAACATCTCAGAACAAATAGAGAGTTCTGGACTAATGAATAGAATATAAAATAAGCTTTTTACTCATTATTAAGAACTATACAATAAAAAATAAAAAAAAAAAAACATTAAAATATTTGTAATAATCGTAATGTATTTTATTTTTCCAAAAACATCAGAAAAATTTATATTTTCACATTAAAAATCACCCAAAGAATTCCTATATAACCAAGCCATTTCTGTCAACAAACCACCAATTTTTTTTTTTTTTTTTAAATCTTCAAATATTAAAAATCAAAATTGCCACAAAAATGAACGATTCATTTATTTAAATATCAGCATAGTAACGAGTTTGCATAGTAGTTCTGTATGTTTATAAAATTACACTCTAAGTAATCATAAGTTTATTATAGAATATTGTAGTTTTTGCAGATTATGTACTCAGAATTCTTTTTACCTTAAATGCCAAAATGTTTCAGTTGTTTTGGAAAAAAAAATTTCTTATACAATAATAAATAAATTATGTAATATTGGCGTGACATTAGCATTCGAAATGTGAACATCAGTACTCTCAATGTGACCGTCACGTAACAATAGCCTACTTTCATGGTGTAATGTATCTAATAACTGAGAAGCCATCAATAGCATGGCTTAAAAAGGTTTCCTAACCTCGAAATGGCATTATGGTAAACGAATTAGTATGGATTAATGCTATAAAAACAAAGTTACTGTTTCCTGAAATAGCTAAGTTTCATAAAAATTCTATTATTGTTAATAATGCCAGGTTTGTATCAAAAGCTTTGAAAATTTGTGCCCAAAAACATGAAAAATTGCAATGGTTAATAAAATTCCTGATAATTTAATACAATTAAAATCCTTCATTGTAACTTAAGAATCTACATAGGTTTATTTATGAATGTTAGACCAAAAAAATTAAACATTTAAGCCTGATTCCATTTACAAATTTGTTCTAAACTGAGATGTAATGGAAATAAATTTACTACTGGAAAATAATTTGAAATAGAACAATTGGAAATATGTTTTTAGTAATTTATACAAACATTTGAATTGGTTTTAAACGATTTGATTACGTCTAAGTGTATTTTAGCCACTCTTTAATTTTTTTTTTTTTTTTTAGCTTCAAGGCCATTGAATTTTAAATGGTGTACTTCGCTTTAGGGTGGTGATAATGTTCCATAATATTATGATAATGGATTTTCTGTTTACCTAATTATTTTCCGACTTTGATGGATCTATAGCCGTAATATGAAATCAAAATGTATTTCATTGGAGTGGTTTGTCCTCCAAGGGTTTTAGGTGGGTGTTATAATAGTTTTTTTTTTTTTTTTTTTTTTTTTTTTTTTTTTTTTTTTTTTTTTTTTTTTTTTTTTTTTTTTTTTTTTTTTTTTTTTTTTTTTTTTTTTTACCCGAATTACCTGAATTGAAATACAATTGATTTCATCTGATTTTTTTCGCTTAGCCGATGACATCTTTAATAATTGTGTCTTCCACTTAAACAATAGAAATTTTTACTGTCTTTATAAGTAAATACAAGCCTGCCCAAGCCCAGTCTATATTCTTACAACTGAAAGCGTTTCTGAATGAGACGGCAAGAAGTTAAACATTATTTTTAATTCAATAAGTGTGGAAGCAGTCTGTTTTAAACATTAATCAGATTCTCCAGCTTAAACTTCTCTTTTTTTTCCCTCGACCCCTCTTTTCATCTTTAATTATAATTAATTTTAAATTCCTTCACTCGCCTGAAGGGCTTCACTGTTGACTACATCTTCCTCTTTTAATTACCGCCAGAGTTAATCCGACCTTATCCTCCTGGCAGAATACCAACCTTAAATCCTTTTGCGAGATAAACATTTTGTTCATGCAAGCGGATTAAAATATTTAGCCAAAGGTATATACGTGTGGGAGACACGGCACCAGCATCTAAGGGCGCCCATATGTAATCGAGACGCGCACATCCAAGCATTTCTGGTCCTTGATGGAGGTAAGCCCTCTTCTGAAAGGTAAATCGGCAGCAGCAAAAAAATCTTCCCTTTCTTTTTATCTCGAGGCACTCAGTATAATCAGGTTATTTATTCTGGTCGACAAAGGGAATTCTAATTCTCACTATATAGGCGAGTTATAGGATTTTTTTTTTAAACAATAAAGAGCGTTTCTTTGAGAAATGACCTTTTATATAATGTATTTTACTTCGAAAGTAGGTCAAACCTAAGGCAGATACTGCCAGGTTGTTACGAAATTCCTTGTGCAAAAGTATAATTTTATTAAGTACACATATTTTAAATACCTTGAAGTACGGATGATGATAAAAAAGAAAAAAAAAAATGATCGGCCGAAAATGATTTTGGGCGACTAGTCGGCTGATTACTTGGCCAACCGATCATTGCTTAGATTAGAATCCGGGTGATATCGGCAATGTTCGATTTGTTTTATGCCTTTACAGGTAGCTACAGGATTTTTTTTCTATTAATTCTTTTGCTTTTGCGAACGGGCTGCTATATAATGGAGTGTAGTGTTTTTTTTTTTAGAAAAAATGAATCAAAAGTCAGAAATTTGTTTTACTTAGTTTAGATACTGTGAAATTAGAATTTAATCATGACAAAAAGATAACATGTTTATGAACTTATGTACATAACACAAGAATATCATACATGTCATTGTGAATAAAAACGTATATAAATAGCTAAAAAAGTAGTTTCCTTATCGTGTTCCACCCCTTGCATTATATTTCAATTAGGAATTAATATTTTTTGACACAAAACCAAAACTGTTATTAAAGCAAAAATAAATTAAAGGTAATAAATTTATATTTCTGGTATAAAAAAATATTAATTCGTTAATATTATGATCTTTTTATAAGTTTGATGATTAATTACAAAAAAGAAATGAGTTCCTGATTCTACATTAAATAAAAAACTTTAAAGGTAAATCTGAAATAAAAACTACAATGAACTATTACCATTTTTTTATTTCAATCGTTAAAAAAAAAAAAAAAAAATGACATCAGCCGCCGACTAGTAGCTGACTAGCTATCCTTAAAAAGGATCATTACAATTATGACTTATTAATGAATTGCCACTTCTATTACAATTTTTGTTATTCAAAGTCTAGTTTCTAATGTCAGTTCTAAATACATCAAAACTTTTATAATAATTATTATTTTTTCCTATGGTCAGCTTCCTAGAACAATATAGCAATATTATTACTACACCCTTCTATATCGACTCCATTCCCATTTATTCCCAAATGGAAGTCACTGTGAAGCAGACAAAGGAGCGAGATCTGGGAACTGCCGACCATTAAGCAATACAATCCCAAGCCGACACAACAGGTCCATTAATTACCCCTAAACTTGTGCCACCTAAATCCGACTTTTATTTCCAAAACGAGAATATATGTTCCGCAGGTAGATTTTAAAATTTCATGTAAAAATGGTCAAATACACTTAACAAAAAATAAATCTTAGTGACTGTGAAGAGCATTTGTAATTGTGAACTACTTGATTATACTTTCTAGAGTAGAATTAAAGGGGGCACAGTGTAACATTTGTCAATTTTATGTGCCGCCATCTTAAACAACTGTCATTGGACGGAAATTGCTAGATAAACAGAAGAATAATCGAATTTATGTTTTTGAAAAAAAAAAAAAAAAAAAAAAAAAAAAATTGAACTATTCGGCTTGTTATAAAACTAATGATTTCTGGTAAGCAAGTGTCACCCTTTAATCTTCAATGAGTTACTGCTTGACTAGTGAACAAAGTTAATTGCGATTTATAACCAATATAATTTTAACGAATTTTAGTGTTATAGAGCGTAAGGCACACTGTAATATAACCGGTACACTGCGCCTCAATTGAGTATTTCGCACATGTATTTCAAAATTGGCACAACCTCAAAAAATTGTAATAGAAAATTTAAAGTTCTAAAAGTCTTGTGTTCGCGCCAATCGGCGCTTTTGTGAGGGGGGAAAGGAGAAAAGATCTAGTATATCGTATATAGACGCACCCTATGAATTTCCGGTGCAACTAGCCCTTATCTGCCTTAATCCCTACTAGAATATTCCTCTTTCTTCTAGCATCTGTACTGTCTAGCATCTCCAGTACGCACCTATTAAAATTGCCCAAGACCTCATGGTCTTCCGTCGCTTTTTTGACCAAGGCGAAATAGCCTTCCAGGACCCTATTCCTCTTTTAAAGGTGATCTTATTTCCTGTGCCAGTCAGTAAAGATTTAGTTCTTCCCTTAATGAGTGGTGATATAAGAGGAGGAGAGCCTGAACAGATTTTGCAGCTTAGGAGAAGCATTCGCCAGACGATTTCGGAGGCCTCCGTACAGACCGTCGGCGTCAATAACAAAGTGAGAAGTTTCTTATGTATTATTTGTTTATGCTACCTTCTCAATAATATCTCCCCAAAGGTGCGAAACCTCGTTTTGATATTTTCCCATACAGTCCATTTTCTCGAGGCCGAGCCGAGTTTTTCGCATCGGACATTATCATTCTTTTCCCATACATCTTGTATAAAATATCGAAAGTTCACTTGAATTATTATTTAATCATAGGTGTATCAGGTGTGATTTGAAGTTAATTCGATACATTTTTGATATTTCATATCAAGTATTGAACTTTAACTTGATGATGAATTAAAAATACAGATTTTTAAGTTATATTTTTTTCTAGGTTTGTAACTTCGAAACTTGTATATAGAATGCCAATAACATTAAAGAAGAAAATGTAATGTTCTTATAAAATTAAGTTGTTTATGGTTAATTCGGATTGCCAAAAAATTAATAAGGAACATAATTGAGATTAAACGTTTTCTATTTTTTATTTCGTTTTATGTATGTTCACTTAACTGTTATGGTGTATCCTATGTTGTTACACAGTACTGGAAGGTTACTACATAATTACAAACTATATCACAACTTTTTTTTTTTCTAAAAATAAAAATGGCTTTTTTGTTACAGTGTTCTTCACTTGACCCTACTTCAATATTTACTAGATTACAGCAGTAATTAATCCATATATTAAAAAAACTAAACTCTCTAGAGGACCGGTCAAAAAGTCCGTGCGGTTATAGACATCTTAGTTCTGATTGCAAAACCACATCTTGGTGTAAAGGACATTTAACATATTCTCAAGGTGTCACATATAAGTGTCGTTTTTCACCTAAGAACGCTGCGTAAGCCCTGCTTACAAGTATGTATGCCGCACAAACTTACTAACCAGTACAAATTTTTGGCGTTTGTCTGAGATGTGATTCTAATAATCATGACACAGCACCATAATTCGTTATCAGGTAAACAATATCAAGGGTGCCATCAAAACACGTTGAACCTTTCTTTATTAGGAACAAATCGTTGTTACTCGTGGCAAAAGTTTTAAACAAAAGTGTTCAAAAATCATTCAAAATTAAAAGGTATGAATAAAAAATTGGATTTTTCGATCCTATAATTTACCTCGTACCCAGTCCTTGCAATCTGAACTCCAGAATGGTCCTTCCTGTGCCTCTAATGATTTTATGAAAATGCTTAAATCAGATATTTATCCTTTCCATTAGTTTTTTCGTTTGTTTCAAATATTCTATTAAGTGTCAGAATAGAAGATGACCTTGGTACCTTTCTTGATCAAACTTCTATTTAAATGCTTTCAATTTTGATTTACAAGTGATTGATAAGATATTATATAAAATATCCGTCTAATTTTTTTAACATATTGCTGTATATCTGTATGCTAATAGCAAGTATAATATTAGCATCATTCAAGATTATTAAACTTTCTTTTTTTTTTAAATACAAAAAGGTGTAAAAAATAAATAAATAATAATCTATAGACAATCTTAATCTATCTTTTTATAATTGTAAGGTGAATAACAAAAGAAAACATAACAAGATTTTGGCGTAAAGTCAAATATTTAAAAAAAAAAACTATAATTGAAAGTGTGATGAAACGCTTAAGCAAGGTAATTAGAAGCTAATAATAAAAATACATTCTTAAAAAGCATGTTAAAAATGACAGGTTTAATTATTCTGGAAAATAATTTTGTTTTTTTATAAAATTAAAAATGCTAAACGGGATTTGATTGCAAATTAACTGTTGAAATTATTTTTATTTTAATTTAATTTTTTTTTTTTGTATTTTCTTTTTTTTTTTTTTTTTTAAATAGCTATAGATAGGGATGCATGGAGAATCATTGTTCAGGACCACTCCGGGCTATAGAGCTACAGAAGACGAAGAATTTAAAAAAAAAAAAAAAAAAAAAAAAAAAAAAAAAAAAAAAAAAAAAAAAAAAAAAAAAAAAAAAAAAAAAAAAAAAAAAAAAAAAAAAAACATTACTGATGTATAGACATTTTTCATTACATAGAATATTTTTCGATTTTATGAATTTACTATATGTAATCATACGCTGAACATATCGTACATAACTGACTGAGTCCTCGTGGATCCAATTAACGGTGGCAGTAATGCCATGGATAATAGTTATCTGGCATATGTCTATTGCTGCCAATAACTCAACAGACACTAGAAACGGAATCACCACAGCTCACCCACTGCGCCATGCAGTCGTAACTTCACTTTGTGAGCAAGTAATTGAAAATAGTTTATTGCTATGAAATTAAAAACACAATAAAATGCAAAATAAAAATAAAAATAAATAAATAAATAAAAATACTTGTAGTACGGACTACCCTGTAACTGAAAGTATTTAACTTAACTCAACATCAAAATAACTTAAAACTGATCACTCTGATTTGATTAGTTCTCCTGGTATCTGTCAAATCCAAAAATCATTTTATTTTGATTAGTATATATCCTTATTAAATACTTTTTACGAATATTTGAAAAACAAATTTATTTTGTTAGAAGGCTTAATAAATAAAAGTGTCCTAAAGTTTAATGAATTATTTCTTCAGAAATATTTTATATACATGAAAAAATATAATTAATTCTGAATCGGTTGAGAAAGTGTTATGAAAATGTTTAGAGTGGATTCTAAACAAAACTTAAGAAAACAGAACATATTTTTTTTTTATTTAGAATTTATCATACATCTACCTGCTATTTTATATTATTTTATTTTTAAATCGTCAATTTTCAAAAGAGAATCTGCGAATGTGCTGCATAAAAAAAAAAAGATAATTAATTGACCAGTTTCCTTAGTATGTTCTCCTGACACTATATCAGCTTATTTATTATTTTAGAAAATATTTATTCGCACTACAACAACTACATTAGTAGACAAACTTTACAAAAAATATTCATTTTAACGATGCATGTGCTCTGATGTTACAATTTCGTTTATTGTAAAAAGCTAAAAAGAGTATATGCTCTTTTGAATGCAAAGTACAAAACCAAATTATTATAAATAAAGTAAATTAGGAAAGGGGAGGAACTCAAATTCTCAAAGTTTCAAACACCAGTGGTTGTTTTTCTGATTCTGTAATAAAATAAAACTAAAATTAATCAATCAACCTTTTATGCTTTAATTTTAATTCATGTTTTTTCTTTATTTCAGGTGAGTTAATTTCTAAGAAGATCACAAAAGAAAACACAAATAAGGTTATTTATATTATTTTTTAAATTTTATTTTATCAATCGGCTCTCATTAGTATTTTACCTCTCTAGCGGCTTTATTTATTATATTGCTTGATAATTCAATAGTAAACATAAGTATAGGTTGGTAACATTTTTTTGTTGTATTTAATTTGTAGTACATAAGAACTAATAAAAAAAAAAATGAATGGCTTAAAAAAGTTTGCACCTATTGTATCAAGACCTAGTACTACACAATTATTATAAGAAAAAAGATATTGAGTGTAATAAGTAATGTGGATGGCTTTCTGATTTCATTCGCATGATATGTACAATAAAACAAAAATGAGAGAGAAGAGAAAAAAAAATGATTCTCAAACTATACAGTATATAAATTGAAAACAAAAATAAATTAAAAAAAACAAAACAATAATAGTGGTAGAAATAATATACACATTATATCCTTGAACCAAACCTGTCCACTTAAGGAAGGACAAGGCAGGTCAAAAGAGATACCAGCGCTGCCTTCTCATTTGCTTACACAATAAGAAACGTTATTCACTAAAGCTCTTTTATACGACCATTTCCAGGGTGATCCACAAAATGTTTAAACCCCCAATGAAACCTTTGAAAACTGCTAAATACTGCTGTTAATCTAATCCGAGTCCTTTATCCTATTTTTACTATTACATTGAAGTAGGAGATAACAACTTCATAAAACATTAGATAAATTCCTTAATATTTATAGAAGTTTTAGGCTACCATGAGTCTGGTGGATGAAGGAGTTATGTAACAAAACACAATTTTGAGTAATTTATGTTTAAAGTTTTTTTTTTTTTTTCCTCTGGAAGGAAGATGCTTCATAGCTCCTTCAACTTCTTCATATATATTTTTCTAGTAGTTTTGAAATATAATTAATGTAAAAAATGTAACTATATTGGATTTTTTTTTAATATGGCATAACCCCTTCATCCACCCCTCTTTTCTAAATTATTACGAATAAAATTCAATATTGTTACATTTTTTACATTTTACAAGGGTAGACAATGAAAAAATGATAAAATATGTTTGGTCAGTATTATTCTCCAGTTTACTTATGCCAGATACTCTGTTTCGAGCCGAATGTAGGAAAGAAAAGTCGAATATTATATTTAACATTTAATTATCAAATAAATAAAAATGAACTATTTACATAGCCACTATTAATCAATATGGCAATGACAAACAAATGAGTATACTGCAGTTCTATTTTTTAAACTACCTTGTTTTTGATAAGAATCGTTTATATACTGAGTAATGTAGTCAAGAGAGACAAATCCAAATTTATTCTTACCTCTCCTGCCTGAGGGCCGGGACAGCAGAGGCTAATGTATGCCGGCAGGTCGATAGTCCTTCCTGTCACAGCAATCCTACTTGATTTTGTTTAAATGGAGGATAAGGAATTTTCTATTAGTCATGGCTCTACGTCCCGAGAACGGCGATCCCTTAGCCACCCCAAAGGCGTTTATATTATAAAAATAAATGCACATATAAATAAGTACTTAAATACAAGTATACAAACAGTAAAATGAATAAAAACCAAGTGAACTGAAAGTCATCATTACTAGGATTATGATTATCATTCACTGTGGGGTTTGAATAAGGATTCTGATTTTAATTGCTATAATATTCTTCATAAAATTCAAGATAATCTGCAGTATAGAACTTCAATGGGAGTCTTAATAAATTAACCTATTAGAGGGACTGGAAGTGAATGAAAGAAAAAATCTAAGAAAAATCTTGGGCTCAGTGAAAGAAAACGAGGAATACAGGAGACGGCACAACCACGAACTTTACACCCACGTAATAAAAAAAAAACTGACGCCATGAGAAAACGAAGTATTACCTTATACTGCTGTATAACAAGAAAGAAACCAATGCGACTGAAAAATAGGATCTTCACGTACTTTCTAAAACTAAGTGAGCTTGGTTCACTTATTGGTGGACAAAGGTTTGAAAGAGGTGGGAATTTCTGGCAACGATATTTGGGAACATGCCTCCCAATAAGCAGAAACTAACAGCACAGCGATGTTTCCAAGAAAAGTCTAAGCTCCCAACAGGTAAGAAGTGGACCTAAGAATGAAAGCAACAGCATCGAGAAAGTATTTCCAAGTACTATGTGGATGTTACAGCTCGAGGCAGCAAGAAGCAGTTGAAACAATGTGGTCTTAAGTTGGTGGAATCGAAAAAAAAAAAAAAAAATTTAGAAAAATCTTATACGACCCATGAGTTCAATACTTTTGTAAGGATCTACTGTTACTTGCGCAAGGAGGACATTTTGGTCGAGATATGTTTTAAATAGATAGACAAGCTGGGATAACACTAGAAGAAAAAAAAAGTCTGATGAAGGGATAACATATCCCGAAACATGTCACATTGCAGTGAAGATAAATTGATATACGAGGGGTTCAGCTAAAATAAGGTATATAAAATAAAATATTCCAAATAATTTTAATAATGCAATATTTTAATTTTATTCATAATCATCTAAACAAATGAATATTCCTCCTCTTTATAATCTACAGAGACCTATTCATCGCAAGTTGCTGGGCACTGTACTAAGCACCACCATGATGAAGTCTTTCATTTTTATCACGGCCTTAGATGAAAGCAAATAAAAGCAACAGAGAAGATTAGAGAAGGCGCTAAAAAGGCGTGAGGTGGAGAGATAAAGAACATTTAGCCAAGGGACAATAGGCAATTAAAAAGCGCCACTTCCTCGGTGAGATATCCCAGCCTCCTAGCCCCGGCCTCTTGTCCTACTTTACTATAGCTATTTTATTTATCTATCTTTTTAACGAATGTTTTATATCTTAATAATACTTCATCACTGAAGGAGATACTAACCTGTGTTATCTTAGTATTTATCGTTCCTTGCTAAGGACAAATGTGTAGTTTATATGTTAAGTAGGCTATATATACCCTCAGAATATTCGAAATTTATAATTTTTTTTTTTTTATTGATTAGATATTACAAGCTGAGTAATATAGATTACAATAAAACCATTCATACAACATGTACAATGAAAGTAAATAAATAAAAAATAAGATACATAATATAGTAAATATTAAGGAGTCGCAGTAGCTCAGTGGTTAGACACTAGACTGCCAATATCCTGGACACGAGTACGAGTCCTACTGAAGGCAAAAATATATTTTCAAATATTTCAAAATCGAGACCCAAATTGGACTTACCCAGGCTTTATAGTGTGGGTGTCTTTAATTGGGAGGAAAACCTGGCGGTTAAACGTGTTATTGGCTAAACCTCTTGTCATAACTGTTGATCTATTAACAATAAAGATCAGCAAAGTTTGCATACATTTATTAAAATACATATGCATTTCGGCATTTATTATAACATATTAACGCCTTTGAAATGACTAAAAAATTACCATTCAGGAAAATACCCATCATAGTTGATGGTTTGGGAAGAGCAAAAGAGATGAAAAGTATATCACAAAGAAAGAAAAATAGGTAAAGTGAGATATATGTTGCATATTTATCCTATTTTTTATATCATTATTGTTATTAGTTATATAGTTATTGTTATTTATGTGAATATTTTTATATGTTATCAATAAGGTTATATATTATCTTTTAATTATTTTAAAAGTAATTCTGTAAAATTTGATTTGATTTATTTTCGATCCACTGTAATATTATTAGGAGCGAAATAGTATCATTTTGTAGATATTGTCGCGCTTAATAATACCGAAAGAAAAGTTAGCACAAATTTTAGGAAGAGCGGGTTTTCCGCTTAATATAACGGAGACGTCATCTACTAACTTGATGCCTAATTCTATGGGCAGTTCCGATACAGTGACCTCAAATGAAGAAAATCCATGGGAGCTAGTTTCCGGACGAAAACGGCACCTTACGATCGAAAGAGACCCTCGCAAAGCAAAAAAGGTCAGTGATATCACGCCTATCAAAAATAGTTACCAACCTTTAATTAACATAAAAGAAGACTCACAGCCAACCAATAATGCTAGACCCGTTAATGCTAAGCCCCCACCTATCCATATAAATGATGTCAAGGATTACACATCCCTTGTTTCAATCCTTCATAACGAAGTAGGTCCCAACAGCTTTGGTCTCAAATCTAAAATAATAAAATAAAATAAAGACTGGAGGTGCCGCTGGGTTCTGCTCCCTCTCATGCCTTTCAAGCCATTTAAATTCGTACAGCAAATTCACTGATTGTCAAATTTTATTTGACAGGTGTGAATAAATATATAAAGTCAAAAAAAAAAAATTTTTAAATTTTGTTTTAATTGTAATTTATATTCCGCATGGATCGATCATTTTAATATGTAAATTTTTATATTTTTAAAATAATGACTATTACGTTTTTTTTTTGTTTTTTTTTAAATATTAAATATTATAAGATGTCATATTAGGATTGATTAAGTATGCTGTGTTTTTAGCAACCCAATTAAAATGGGCAGCACCACTTAATAAAGTGTTTCTCTCTCTATTATATAATAATTTTTAACGTATAATACTATAATATCTTACTATTAGTAAAATATCTATTCATGTAATATCAACAAACTTATTACATGAAACTGAGATTACATTTTGGTTAAAAAAATTATTTATAATAATATAACAGTAAATAATTATATAACATTAAATATTTAGATAAATTTGTCCAATAACAACAAAATCATACATCACGACTCATTAATTTTAATTTAACCATTAATTATGTACAGCACAGGACCCAGCCAGGCCAGCATCTCCAGATAAAAACAAAAACTACTAAAAACTGAAAAAAAAGGAGTTAATTTACACAATCGACAGTTACCATACTAGGATACTATTTAAAGAAAAATCTAGACATTTTTTTTAGATGAAATGAAAAAATAATCATTATCCTGGGACATATTGGTAATAATACAAAATTCATAATAAGGTTATATAATAGTCTGACTATTTTAATTTCAAACAAAGATGATAATATGGATAACAGACGATATATGTATGTACAAATGAAAATAGAACTTTTGGTATAAATATAAACATAAGAAAAAGAAGAGAAAAAAGAAATAATAATAATTAGAATATGTTATTATAATAATTATATGCTAATATAACTATTAGCATCTAGCTATTTTAACTAATTCTGTGTAGTTTATTCCTGTATATAGATGATTAAATATAGATGACAATTTTATAAATACATCGTTCTTAAAGAATGCTTTCAGAATGCTTTGCTTTCAGGTATATTATATTTACACTTGATTACATGAAATCCAATGTTACGTATATAATAAATATATAATTAAAGGAACACTGGCATATTCTTTTTAAAAAAATTTCCATTTCATATTTATGTCCATTTCATATTTATGTAAATTTTTATTCATTCAGTTCAATAACTTCGGAGTTCCTCAACTTTTTCATATAAAATACTCAGTTGAATTATTTTATTTTATTAGTTAACATCATGTTTTCTTCAAGAGTCTTATCATGTTTGGTTATTTTTAAATGTGTTTAAAATTTCATTTTGACTAAGGACTATTCACGTTGAGGATTTTACGAAGGAATTTGAATTGAAACGAGAAGAATTAGAAAGTTTAGTGGAGCCCCAAAGCTCCAAATGTCCAAATGGGTCCCCTTATTGTCATGTAAATAATTTTTTTTTTAATTTATTGGGAGCTTTAAACGCTTGTCTTGTAATTGTTGCAGTAGTCGAAAACGACGAGTAGTTTCTAGTATTTTATGTCTGGTATGTCTTAATTAAAACAAATTAAACTTCTGACTTATTCTATAAACTGCGTATAATTAAACTTTAAGGATAACTATAAATAAACTTTAATAGTATCACTAAACTTATATTTTAAAATTTTTGTAATGATATTTACAACTGTGTATAATATACTTCAAGGAGATGAGAAAACATTTCAATCACACGTTAATAACTTATATAGAAACTACCCATGAGTATTACTTAATAAAATCTGCATTAGAAGGTCCTTATGTTTTCTTAGTAAACGTTACATAACTTTTTATGAAAACTTAAAGTAACATTTTTTTAAAAATAATTGTAATAAAATTTACTTCTACACATAGCCCACGCAGGTTGCGGTGTTAAAATATCTCCTTTTGAAATAATATTACATTTATCCAAGCTCTTACAATTATCCAAAGAGCTTTTTTTTTAGCGACCAAGAAATTTCAGCTTTATAAAAGTTCACGACCAAATATTTGTAAAGCAGCTCGACTATTACAAGGTAATCTCTATTTGAAATTTTTCTTAAGCATGCTATTTGTGACGATTTATCCGGACTTGAGGTTTAATTCATGAGTTCCTTCCTTTTCAATTTTGAGTAATCCAGACAGCTGTGCGTGGGATGAAAGGCCTACCTCCCACCTGAGTCTGGTGACCGCTTAATTGATTGTTCGTACCTCATCAACCTTGTAAAGCAGATCCAATAGTGTCTCTTTCAATTAGCTTTTGCCATTATTTGTTACTTAATTATTTAAAATTAAATGTAAGATATGAATTTGTACACGACTTAAAAAAAAAAACATTTTTGTAAGCAAATCTAACTTTAGAGACAGCTTTGGACTGCGTTAGGGGAATCATGGAATTTGGCTATTTATATATGTTTCTACGTACATGTAATTGGTAATGAAAATTAATAAATTTTATGAGTGCAATTCGTTAATGTCTTCACAAAATATTTCGATTTACAACTATTTAGTCTGTTATCGCTCTTTAAATTTTCAAATAGAATTTTAATATTTTATATACTAACCTATTATGTTTTACGCTCAAAAATCACAAATAACAAAATAAATAAATATAATATCTAGGATTTCAACTCGCATTATCTATAAATAACCTAGAGAGGAAGCTCAATATTTTCCTCAATTTTTTTACGCCTTTTCCTGCGAGAGATCGGCAATACGTAACGACGGTCACGTTCCCAACACTTGCTTCGACGCATGCCAACGAGGTCGGTGTATAATGCGCAAAAGAAGTTGCATTTCTCTCCCCATCATCGCGGAGAGCGGTTAACATTAAACCTCCTAGACATTTCGCCAACCTATCACCTCAGATTTATCGCGCACCTCCTTCTGATAATAAATAGCTTTCTGAATTCGGATTAATCTATTAACGAGTTAATTCCCAATCTTGTTTATTCTAAAGAGAAAAATTCTCAGTGGTTCACGAGTTTGAATTTAAAATACTATAACTTTCGATCAGAATTTAGTAACTATTTTTTATATGTCGTAAAATATTATCTTTCAATTCCTTATATACAGATAATATTTAACCAATTACCTTCTCTGGCAATTGGTAAAATAAGAAACGACTAATACGGCAAGAAACTGCCAGTCGTTACAGACTACTTCAACATTTACTAGACAAACGTTTAAAACTTCCAAATTATTATGAAAGACTGTGATTAGAACTATTTGGACGTAAGGAGTTGAGCTTCGTGGCTCTAAAATACCATCCAATTATCTCGTATCCAGTCCCTACAATCCAAAATCCTTTGAAAAATTCTAAATTCTCCTTACTTTGTCACCAATAAACCAAGCCATATAGATCTTAATGTTCCATATATGTAGTTGATTTAGCCCATACCAGATAACTATCCTTCCATAGTAAGCTCCATAACCACTCAAATCCACTAGTTTCTCGACTTGCTTCCCACCCCATTCCTGATAATCCTCCGAGGTGACTAAAAAGAAGAAGAGGGACCAAGAGACCTTGTGTAGAATTTTTATTGAAGTGCTACTGATGAGTAGTTCTTTTCAAGCTTCGGCATGCTATTGTTGTCGTTATGAACACAGTTATTTGATTTATATGTTTTGAACAGTATAACTTTTCAAAAAATGGATTTAAAAAAAATAAAATAATAATAATAAAATAAAAATTTACTACAGCAATCATGTATTAAGATCAATACTAGTTGATACAAAATTTCATACGATTCTCATTGCTACAATTAGCCATATGTTGTTTTTGTTGAGGACATGAGTTCGCTACTGGAAAATGAAATAAATACGATTATAAATTCAAACTACTAAAGATGAAGCTAGAAATAAATGCTGACAGACAATATCAATATTTTATTTTTAAAAACTTCTTATTCTTAGAATGAACTCTTGTGTTAGCCCAGAAGAAGGATTTACTTTTATCACGTGTCCGTACTGGTTTTTGAACCTCAAAACTTTATTAAAATATTATAAAAAATTTCAGTGCATCTTCTCATTTTAGTGTTAGGATTTAGGAACATTTTGTATTAGTAATAAATGAAGCCTAGAATCTTTGGAATATTTATTTTCTGAAGCGAGGAATTGTAATTTTTTTTTTTATTGTACATTTTTGGAATAGTATAGTATGGAATAGTAGCTACCAGAGTTGAGAAAAAATTTAATCATAGTTAAAGTTAAACATAGCTATTTTACAACTAATTTCCTGGAATCAATCACCAAATTTAAACTTGATTAAATCCTTCAGTCATTTATTAGTGAACTAATGATTATTTGGCTGAAGAATTTAACCGTTTTTAAATTAGCTGATTGATTCCAGAAAATTATTTGTCAAATATCTATGATTATATTTTGATTAAATTTTAGCATTGATATTTGCTGTTTACTAATCTATTTCTTTTATAATCATTAATATTTAATATATGTTTGATTTTTTTTAGCTCTCAAATGGATTAATTTTTTGTAATATATTTTTTAATTTTTAAAATAGGTACTGGTAAACTAGGTAATACCGAGAGTCGAACATCGAAAAACTTTAGTACCAACACATTATTACTTGCAATATTTAAGGCGATTCTAAAAACGAATGAATACACATTAAAAAACTCTTCATAAAAAAAAAAATAAAAAAATAACTATATATCCACTTAACTTATAATAGTTCTTTTTATATTGTGATTTCAATTTTTAAACAAAGAAATTTGGTCTTGTAAATAAGCTTACACGATTTTTCAAGTATATTTTTCAACATCATATTTATAGTAAATGCCAATATCTTTTAAAAATAAATATAAGCAAGGAAACACAAGCGCAATAGAAAGATACAAGAAAATTATCCTTCCATTCTTCCTACTGGGTGTGTGTTAACATGTTTGATTTTTGGTAACATTTCAAAATTTAATATTTATAACCTATCTAGCTAAGTTTTGGCGTATTTGAAATGTATTTATGTTTTTAGAAATGATGTTTGATATTCGAAACTTCAGATAAAAAGTTGAAATAGAATTCATCAATAATATTGGTTAATTTATTTTACATATTTATTTTTAGTCAGAGTTTTGGTTGAAAGTGAACTAGAAATAAAACATGAACTGGAAATAGAAAATCTTGAAATAAAATCTCATATCCTGGAACCACGCGACATGGCGTGTTACGTTGAAAGTTCAGTGAGGTCGTAAGAAGTCAGTATTTCTAAGATCAGTTAATGTTGAAATAAGGTTTCCTGGGGTAAAATAAAGTAAGATTTTAGTAAGGAAACTATCTTTTTTTTTTTGTAAAAACTACAACTAAAATATAAAACAATTTATTATTTAAAGTCTTTAAATGGAAGCCACAAGGAGCGGTCGATGGATCGCTAAGGTAACGCGGAACAACAGTTGGTGAAGTCAATATCGGCCAGCGACCTGAAGAACCGGTCCGCCGAACCCCCGCGGCCAACAGATGGTAGACCAGGTTGGGATCATATTTTTGTTTTCGTTTAATTAGTATCAAAAATTGACATAGGTAACTAGATATCGGAGCAGTAGAACTCCTACGATATTGGAAACAACTCGGCCTTGATGACACAGCGTATCGAAGTACCGTTCGGCCTGGACAGTATCGTATTGTACCTCGGGTTCAACGACCCTCGAGCGAAAACAGAACGCTACCGCTGACCTTCTGATACATTATGGCTCTACGAGACTCACCGAGTCGAAGCCGCACAGTGAACCATAAAGGAAGTGAGCATTTTAAAACGGGTTTCATAATTTTAATAAATGTTATTGTTATTTTTCAACAAAATATTATGCATATTGACAATGTTTAAACATATTTTAATTCTTAGATAGACTTTAAAATTGCATGATGCGTAAATGCGAATTATTTACCTTTGATAAGGATAAATGTCAACAAAAATATTACACTATATTTTGTCTACTAAAAAAATTCACTTTTTAGTAAATAAAAAGAACACTTTTTGAATTATATTTTATTAAAAAATTTTAGATAGCTCAATACAGTTTTAACTCTCTGACCAAAGTTCGAATCCGGCTAAAAATAGAAAATTTATACCTTGTTGTTCCAGCAGTGGCTCAACTCTGTGTTCTCGAAACCCTTCTTGTGCAAACCCAGCCTCTACAAATAGGGTACCATTAAAGGGGGAAAAACCTGGTAGTTGAGTGGAATTCTGGCAAAATCTCATTTCTTTGCAAAACCGTTGTCAAAAAAACAGTAAAAATTTATCATGAAAGGAACCCAAGACCAACATGTGTTTTAATTTAGTTTTTATTAGGACATTTTTATAAACATTGTTTTTACATTTTCCTTTTTAATAAATTTAATAAAAATGTTTATAATGAAGCCCATAAAGATATTAAAATAGAATTTTAAATATTTAAATATTTTAAATATTTTTTAATATTTTATATATTCTAAATATTTTAATTTTTTTAAATAGGGTAAACAAGACAGTTAGCGACACACCAGATAGTTATTGACACCTTAACTGAAAAATAAATTAAAAAAATATTTAACCAGAAAAAAATGAATAAAGTTTCATTTAAATCCTACAACTCAAGTGTGTAAAAATATTTTCAATTATGTCTGTATTTTAAAGGATATCCTTAGGGGGTCAATAACTGATTTTGCATTATTGTCTTTATCCTGTAAAATACATTCTAGGAATAACGTTTGGAGTGAACTTCCTTGTTTATCTTAAAGTATATTAATTAAGGAAAAATAGCTGTGAATTAAAACTTTATTGAATTATTCTTTCAATAATTTATAGTACGATTATTACCGAATATTTCCTTAAGGGTCTCAATAACTGTCTGTTTTATTCTATGCAAGTTTTAATAGATGTGAAAAAAAATATTGAAAGAGAAAAAAGTGTTCATCATTACATAAGTTAATTGAAGATATTATTACGATGATAAAATTGCAAAATATATCAAAAAAATATATGCATTATAAGTTTTCGTTATTTATGCTTATTAAAATTATATAAAGATTATAAAAAACATTAAAGAAAACCATAATATTTTACGTTTTTGTAGTTTGTTGAGAGTTAATGTCCTAATGTAGTCTAACTAGGAGGAAGGACAAACTATTCTACACTATTTTAACTAGATATGGAAGGTAAACAATCATTCTCTGGGCACAGCACAAAAAAATTTTCAATCTGTCCAGGCTGGATTCGAACCACTTGAAATGCCTCAAATTGTAAATTTTAAATCAACATATAACATGAAAATGACCGCTTGATTATTATTAGAAGATTTATAGAGGGTGGTAGTAAACAATGAAGAAGTGCTATTTCATGGCTTGCAGTTATAAGAGGTGATATGGTCAGGTTATACAATGCGCAACTGCCAGGTTATACTTCTCACAAAATAAAGACTAGCTATTCCCGATTCATAAAGGATGAGAAAACTATAGGTAAGATCTTCGGATCTTCGAAAAAAAAAAAAATTGCCAAATTACAACTGCTAAAATATCAGAACATTGATTAGAAAAATAAAATGAATGTTTAAGAAAACAAGTACACGAGCGCCCATTATTTTACAAGTATTTTTCCTTTGTTCTATTTGGATAGTTGAATAAAAAAAAATACAGAGAATGATACATAAAATAACAAATGAGAACTTCCATTTAGCCGCAGACTAATGGATAAAATAATTTATCAAGAGAATTAATGAAGCAGAAAGATTATTTCAACTGGGCGAGGCGGGGGAGAGAATTGTGCCTCCCTTGATGAGCAGTCGACACTTGATAAAGTTCTGTCCCACAACTCTAACTCAACTAATGCAGCCCAGGATTTGTGTCACGAATGGTTAACTTGTCATCAAGAATCTATAGTTGAATAAACTGTTCAGTCTCACCATTAGAATATTTACTGACATAAATATTTACATAATATGTGTTACTTTATGTTTATGTTTATGAAATAAAAAAAATAATAAAAAGGCTTACTAAAACTTAATTATAACTTAATTAAAATTTTCTAACTTAATTTTTTCTTGAGCCCGATCGCATAGCGGAAATGTATGGGTCACATTATTCTAAAACTTTTAGGCGAAACTTTTCTCACAAATTACAATTACAATATGCAAGAGTATGCATATATATTTTTACGGATATTATAAATATCCCGATATTCATACAATAAATAGGGGACTCGATGGCCTAGTTGGGGCGAGGGTTTCAACGCGCTCGGCACTGAAAGTCGTGGGTTCGAATCCCACCCAGACTAATCCCACCAGACTGGGCGGGTAAAGATTTATTTAGTGGCGGACCAACGAAATGAATCTTGACCTTCCTACCATGGCTATAATAGGTTTGTAACCTGTAGGATAACCTGTTCTTCCGGCCCTATTTAGAGTATGAAAGGATGGAAGCCAAAATAAACAAGCAAACAATACAATAAATACCAACTTAACACGAGTAAATGCGTATTTTATATCTTTCTTCAACTTGGTTATTCAGTTTATGTTTTGCAATGGTTATTGTTTGGCGACTACAGTAATATATGTTAACTATAACATATATTAATAAAGGTTATTCAACACAGTTCTGTTAAATGTACAAGTATATTTTAATTATTATACATATAGTATAGTATAATTATATTTTAAAAAATAGTTACATTAAATTGGCACAGAAAAATTTTAATATTTTCTGTGTCAATTCAATGTTAGTTTTAAAAGCGATTCAGGTATTATTCTTCGGCTTTTGAACATTCAAACACAACACAAATTAGCGCTCTTATTGAATATTTGAATTTTGGGGGGGAATTCGGATATTATCAAATCCAACGATTTTCCCTGCCCATTTTAAATTTCACCTTGATATAAAAAGAACTAGATCCAATCATCTCATCCCGCAAAATATTATTTTAAAAAATACATAGAATACAGTACAATTACACTTATAAATTTGATAATTAAAGACAAATGTACTATTTAGGAAGCTACGAATCGGAATATAAAAGGATATCTTAACTATCTACAGTTCCATTAAGTAATTATCCGCTCATTGCCACATTTCCTTTAATTATTTTCTGTCTTTGAAGCGCAAAAGACGGCCTTCACAATAATTTTGCCCTTAATTTTTGTCTCCCAATGAGATTTTCTTTAAAATTGAGCTAAGAAATTAAGACAAGACTAGACTATAAAACTGGGCTTGATAAATGAAATACATATTTTTAATTTATTTTAATTCTTGATGCATTATTCTAACAACTACAATAGATATAATAGAAACATAAAGAAAATGATGGGAAAAAAAAATTAAGAAATTGGAAATTGTACTAAAATTTTGTATTTCGTTCAGAGTAATATTACATGATATTATAGGCAATTCTTATTACTCATAATTTTGTAATAAGCAATGTCTACACATTAAAATACTCTCACCATGTAAACTGCTATCTACAAAGCATAATTATTAATATAAGAGATTTATTGTTGATAATTTATTTATTACCGATAGTAATATCGATACTAAAAACTCGATTCTTTATACTAGTACCAGAATTTACATATCTTATTTTGAAATAGCATTTGATTACTCCAATTCAAAATCCTTCGAAAAATCCTTAATGCTCCTTACTTTGTCACAAATGCACTGATTAACAATGACCTTAATTACTTATATACAAAAATTACTAAAATTATAGCTATGCACTACAGTAAATAAGTTATAAATTTTATGATAATCAGAGGTATATGTTATTACCTTATGTTATTACCGGGAAAAAATAAACTATAATACAGAATATAGAAAGGATATGTGGATTAGTTCGTATCCATGCTCGTGTAGATATTTGTGAGATCAGTAAAAAAAAAGTTAAAATGTTAAATTAACAATTTTTTTTTTTTTTATGTCGACTTTCCGACCACAATATTGGTGACCATCAGAGAAGATAACAAAGAAGAATTTATTTAAAAATAAAAAAGCAAGACAAAGCCCAAGAAAACTAAAGATGCAGAGTAGTATAACTACATATATTGCAGCTGCAGTATATCTAATAGTGTTAAATTTTTTATTTTTATTTTTCTATATAACGTGGTCTGATGATTGCCATCTATGTTGTAATCGAAATGTAGTTATAAAAAAATTTATCTCTTATTCTTCAAATTTGATTGATCTCTCACATATCTACATACATCTTTATATCACATAAAATATAATGCTCTTTAGAGACATTTTTTAGTTGAAATGTGGAACTTTTTATTTTTTATGGTATTAATTATTCAATAATATTGAAGTTAACAATATTATCCGTGACCACTATAAACGATATCACGGCAGACTACAAGGACACAAGAACTTACTAATAGAAACAATTGCCACAACGTGTATGCCTGAAAACAAAAAAAAAAAGGGATCGAAAAGGATGTGGAAGCGAGATCTGCTCTCATAATCTTTAAGAATAGAACAAATCCCAGGCTAGTTTTCTTGCTCGTATCTGAAGCATTTGTATAATTATTAGAAATGGACCGACTATGACTTTGGCCCATCATTGTTTTTGTAGGAGTTCGGGCAACATCGGCAATATTCTGGAGGCTTGGTTTATAGGCATTTGTAAAAAAATTAACTAAACTTTAGCCGACTACTTCACGTAACTTAACTGCATGAGGTATCGTGTTTATCGACTTTCTGACGAATCTGTAAGATATATATACATGAACTTGTAAATAAACAGGTACATAAATTGGTAAAAGAGCAGTTTATTTTCATGTTTCTACCTTTCTATTACATTTCAATAAGGAATTAATATTCTTATTTCTTTGAATAATTAATATTTTTTGATAATTGAAAAAAGTCCCTTTTACTATTACAAATCCTGTTTGAAAAACAAACAAACTATAGTGAATAAAGACCAAGTTATCATTTCAATCAAAATAATTTTAAACGTAGAGATATAAATGAATAAAAATGGCAGACTAGCCAGGGCTTTTTGCCGACTAATCACCGAACAATAGTTCGAATGCCAAAATTTCCCGACAAGTACAAAAAATTAATGTTTCTTTATTTCAATCCCTAACCACTTTGCACTATCTTCTAATCTCTTAGAAATAAACAAATGGGGGGATGTTCCGGAAATATGTAGCAAAAATGATTTATGATAAAAAAGTAATGACATTAGACATAAAAATGCACGAAATCTTGTCTTATGATTTGAATGTTCCCTCACTCAAGTTGTTAATTTTACTGATAATTATATCTCATAATCTCAAATAACCAAATATTTTCAAACTAACAATTAGTTTGAATAGACTTGTACGAATAAGAAAATAATTTTTCTTGTAAGAAAAATTGGTAGTAGTGGTTTTCTTATTGAAAAAAAAATATGGATGAGATAACACAAGAATATTTGTAATAAATTTTAGGGTATTTCGAGTAAATTACTGCATTTTGATGAAAAGCTCCAAACTCTTTCAAAAAATGGTCTTCACAGGTTTTTATCTTACATATTTAATGAGAGAAATAAGATCCATTATTATCTTAATTTGACCAACATTGCCCGTGTTTAGGCATGGTTTCATATTTGTTAGTATTAGAAGTATATAAACCTTTCTAGCCACTGGGTACAGAAGCAGCCGATTACCAACTAGTCGGCCCATCTCTAATAATTATATATGTATCATATAATTCATTGGTTGTTTGTTTATAGTTTAACAAGTTTGGTTTTAAAAAAACACAATATTATAATGAATTTCCGTTATTCCAAACCGATCAAGATTTCGTACATACAGTAATTTGTCTTGAAAGAAAACTAAATAAATTACAAACCACTAATAGGAGATTACTTCCAGAGAGCGGTTCCAGAAGCAATCTTAGGAAAAGGCTTCGACAAGACTCTCCCGGCTGGAGAAATATAACCATTCCAGCTCTTCCTGGCCCAGATCTACACCGCCGTTCTGGTTATGTCGCGGGCTGGGTTACTCCATTCCATCCCCCGGTGACATCCTGATACCTCAATGCTCTGACAACTATATCAGCCACTTTCCCTAAGCGGCTTTCTATCCCGTATCGATTCCGTCGTATCATTTTCTTATAGTAGAGTACACCGAGATAAGTGGTGTCACCTACATACACACAATCGTCATAAGTTGACTTTTTTGAATTATATTACCTTCAACGCCTAGTTGATAAAGGAATACTGGAATGCTAAAGAAAATCTAGACCTAAAATACTAAATAATATGTCGGTTTTCAACGAGCACATTTCACTATAACGTATAACGTATACACAAATAAATATATATTTACTACTAGTAATATATAAGTAATACGTATAAAATATTTAAACATTTTGTAAATGTATTACAGTCCAGAAAATAATTGCTAAATGGAGGGGTGTATAGTACATGAAATTTGCGGTTATTTTAATTCTAATGCCTTTCACGATCGTTATCAGAAAAAATGTCAGAATCAAATCTGTAGACCATTAAATTTAAATTTAATTTCATATACACGTTTATTGCACTTAAAGGAAATTTTTGACACAAAAGTGAGTTGACCATTTTTTTTTTTCTAAAATGATCGATTTTTAATAATCACAAAAACCGTTGAAAATTCAACAAATATGTATATAAAAAATTTTATAAAAATTTAATTTGCTTTACTTTTGATTCGGAGCATATTTTCCTTGAGACCACCGCTTTCGAGATAAAATCGAAAAAACTTAAAATGTGACCTTCTCCACTCCCACCACCGTTAGGTCACCCCTCAGAGGCGGTGACTTATAGTATGTTTATCAGCTAACTATACTAGGATAATTCGAATTATAAAGCGGGAAAGTGGCGTAGTTCAAATTATAGAGCGTTCTCTCCCTCTTGTTGCCAATAGGATTTCAAGATATCGAACTATCTAAATACACAGTATTTTTTCGATTTACCGAAGTTTTCTCTTTCCACTATGTACATTTATAATTATTTTATTACTTTATTTCAATAGTCTTTATGTATTGTCTTCTTTACCTTTAGATATTGTCTTTACTCTTATATATTTATTCTTTTCATACCTTTGTTTTTTATACTCTCTACAATTTTGTCATACCCTTTTGTTTGTTTTTTACTTCAAGCACTGATGAAGGCTTGCAATGCAAGTTGAAACGTTGGCATTACAAATTAAAAACTTACTTTTTAATTGCTGTGTATCTTTTTGACTGCATATCCCAATAATCTACTTCTCTAAAACTAACAAATGTAAAAAATCTTTTTTTTTTTTTTTATTCCGTTCGTTTTCTTGTTTTTTTATACTAGGTATGATTTTAAATTGGCACTTAAAAGACGAGACAGTTTTAGATTGTAGTTATACTTATCGGTAATCTATTGTTTTTTTTTCCAGTCAGGAAAAAATTGTGATTTACATTATTTTTTTTAATAATACTTTATCTGTCATATTGGTTACAATTTTTATATATAAGTTCCTTTGACGAAATTTCATAAACATTGTATGTAGTTTATTAATCAAATCTGAATGATTCTAAATTCAGGCCAACATATGAGATTGTATAAGTAGACCGATTATTTTTCTAAATAATATTTTATGGCAATTTAACACAGTTAAACTACTTATCTCAGTCAAATGTAAAATTACAAAAGATCCAAAAACTTGACAAGACTTCTGGACTTTCTGAACCGAGGGGCTGGTAGACATTAGCCAGCTGACTGAAGCAGCTAGCCCCGCTCAATCGAGGGAAATAATTAGCCTGACATCCCCGACGGAAATAATCGCGGCATTTAGCGGTTAAAGGGTGGGAATCCCCCTAATGATCCCAAAATTGTGGGGGTGGAAATGGGGGGGGGGCAACCCCTGCGGCCGTTTGACGGCTAAATAATAGCAGCGGTTGGGATGACACGTTTTAGAAAATACACAGGGAAAACAAATATTTTCATTTCGTCTTCCTCATACACACGAAGCAACTTTTAATACAAAAACTATCTGATAATACCGACACAATATTCCTTAAAATACAATAAAATATAATTATATTCATATTTAATTCGTTGCATTATCCATACCAACGTAATCGTAATCATTAATTATTGAAGTGTAAACTTCTTTTGCACATTGGATACTTTTTGGGATATGATAAAAAAAGCAAATCGTGTCAAGTACAGTACCGGACCCTACCTTATACCTGTAGATTTAGACTTAATATCTAGATTTAGATCTGTTTACTATCTTCCTTCTGGGTAAAAGACTTGAAACTAGGAACATATCTTAAAGAGTGGATGACAATGCAATAATAACAGGAGTGGGTACCACGCGGCACAGATGTACAGCGGATATTATATAAATTTATCTTTAGTTTGATCCCTCATCAAACTTCTTTTCAGCATTCGGTTTGGAATTTTTGTATAATAACTAAAGATAACGATTGGTAATATATCATTTAACAAATTAATAAAATATAATATCCTTATCATGAAAAATATACATTTTTTATTATATCAAAATCAGATATAACAGTTTAAACGGGCGATTGGAATTAAATGTTTTATTTTATTACAAATTTATTGGACAGCAGTTTTTAGAGCTAAATATATTTAAAAAATATTGAGTCGAAGACAACAAATACAACATCTGCGGAGAGCGAATAAGAACAATTCAAATAAAGGAAGATAAAACAAGATATTCCGATAACTTAAGCATAGTTTCTAAGACCATTAATAATTATGTTCAACCCACTAATGTCAGTCAGGTTAGCGATTGTTTGGTGTTTTTTGTTTTCTCTTTCTTGTTCCTGACAAGAGCCATGATCTACAATCTGGGTCTAATCTCAGCCTTTTCTTTTTCTTCGGCAAACTCCTTTGAACCACGTCACAGGGCAAATTGATTAATCTATTTTCTTTCCCTGATTATAATAGACATATGTTACTTTATAGAGTTTTATTTTTAAATATATTTTTTTAAATATAAATAAAAATATAAATCGAAAGTAACTAATTTTTTTAAATTTTTTTAAAAAGTTTTATTGGAATAATAGTAAAATCTCTCTCAGTTAAGGACAACATGTACAGAGATAATAATGTATTTATGTACACCGTATACACACCTACACACACAAATATAATAATAAAATATAAAAATAAAACAAATAATCATCGTAAAAATAAACCTAAAAATTATTTACAATCATCAAAAATAAAATAAAATAAAAATACAAAAAAATATGATACATTCATACTATATGTAATATCTACATTAGAAGGTCCCATCTTCATTTCAGTTCGCCCCTCAGGGTTATTCGTGAATCCAGTACAAAGCACGTTGAGAGACTAGTGGATTTAAATGGGTATGGAGCTTGTCTAGGAATGGGTATCTGGTTGGGGCCAATTAAGCTACAAATGGGACCTTTAGATCATTATGGATAAGTTAAGTTGTAAAATAATAAGGAGCATTTGGGATTTACAAAAACGATTTTTGATTGTAAGATTCGTTACGAGAAGAATTGAAAGGCTCAGTGGGGCTCAATTTCTAATGACCGAATCGCTATAATTGTGTCATATAAATCAGTTCTTGTAATAAGGGGAAACTTCTATTTCTGGTAAATGTTGGAATAGTAGATGGTAAAACCTCGATGAAAACAAATTCAAAGCATATTTTAACTTGATGTCAAAATCTTGTCAGGTATGGATTAATATAAAAAAAAATGTTTTCCAAACATAGAAGCCTAGGTTGTTTGAGCCCTTCAGCTGGGGTTGGTCTGGGCGTTGAACAACAAAACAAGATTTGAGGAAATGGGGTATATAACAAAATGAATAGAAAAATTACAGGAAAAGGTTTAAATATGGGCTCTCTCTTTTGTTTTTGATTTAAAGTTACTTTTTAAAAATCCTAGATTTTGTCTTTCATTAACAACTATAACAAGTTTCTGAAAAGCGAAAAGGCAAAACAATAATTAACATAAATTATCTCATTTTAAAAACGACGATTTACAACAAGCTTTGAAAACAACACCAGAAAAATTGGGAGGAAATATGGGCACGCTTCAAAAAGTCACCAAAAATAGTTTAAAATAATTCGAAATGATTTACTTATTACAGGAAAAAAGGTATTTACACAAATCGCAATCATAACCGGTTCTTTCAGCCCCGGCACGATCTAAGAACATTTATCCACACCTCTCCCCAATTTTCTTCAGAGAACTTTTCATCACAACAGGTGCAAATTGTGATCTCCAATAGGAGATATGTCGAAGTTCCCGGGAAAATGGCGGTCCATATTTACACCAAGAAAGGGTGTTCATATTTAAACCAATTCCACGTAAGATAGAAGTCCACAACACCACGTAGTGGTAACCTAAAAGCGTGTGTGACTAAAGGTGCGCTTCAAAAAATAGCTTAAGATCTCCGCCTTCCAGATATCATTGTGAAAATATTTTTAAATAAACTTCAAAAAATGAAAAAAAAAAAAAAAAAAAAAAAAAACGATTTCACACGTCTTTCAAAATTTCTGTATTCGAACAATACAGAATGGATACCAATTTGCACAATAACTCAAGATGCATCCACACTAGTAAAAAGAATGTTTCCAACTGCTCACTGCTATCTTATGTTAGCAAATGGCTCTAAAGACAGTCCTCGCCGCCAGTCTTCAATATTTCCCTTAGCCAGTGGCGGGGGGGGGGGGGGGGGGACCATCTTTACACCAATGGCCATTTATACTCATTTTCCTCTATAAATAATAAATCATGTATTTTTTTTTTTTCGTATATCTGTCTCGGAACATTATATTTTCTGATAAAGGCTGCCATGGATAAAATCTCGGACTGAACGAAAGTCCGACTAAACGAATATGTTTACGGATAGGTTTGTTGATGGCATAATAAGGAGCATTGAGGATTTTATGAGGGATTTCGGATTGTAATCAATTGTAATAACCGTGTGTCCAAGGCCGTCGAATCATTGCCATGTAAATGAGTCTTTTATAATTAATTGGAAGCTTTGTATGCTTGTCTAGTAAATGCCGAAGTGAAATATTAAAGATAATAATACTAAGAAAAAAATATTGAGCAACATGAAATATATTGATGAAAGATGATTACTAACAGTAATAATAATAATAAGTACCTAACTATAAATTTTTTTAATAATATATACTAAAAGCTAGGCAAATAAATTTTACAACAAAGGTTATTGTTGAACTTTTAGATAAAGCAGCACAAACGGTCAAAAGCCAATTCGTTCAATGGCTGACCTCGACTGTAGTGGATACAAAGGAGGTCTGATCTATAGTGCACTGCAGGAAGATACTTATCAATGCCACTGTGCAAATTGTGTGTGGGCGGGTAACCTTCAAAGCCAACACTCAAATTGCAAATAAACCGCAAATTAAATGTTTAATTTTAAGGGGCCTTTGTTGTACGATACCATAATATATTACAAAATAAATTAATAACAAAAGATATTATAACTAAATTAAATTATTAAAAAAATAGAAATGACTGGAATTTAATTAAATCCTATTTCTATGTTTTAAATAAATATTATACAAAATTTAAAATTACAATTCCTCGATTTTTTTATTGGAATATAAGTAAATTGGTGTTATTGAATTAGAAATTGCTTATTTTCTAAAATTACATATTAATTAGAAAATTGTTTTAATGGCGATTATCAAACTACTTAAGCTTAAGAATTTACAAGAATTCATCACATCCTAAAATTCATGAAAAATTCCTGATGGTCACTTTGTTAGTTGAGGTGCAAAAAACGTGTTTTGCCGAAATCAATACTGATTTTTAGTATCAAAAGCAGTAAATATAAGGGAAAACTAAATTACTGAAGACTTTAAAAACTCATAGTAATTTTACGCGTTCTGCCACGGCAATGACATTTTATGATTCGAAGTCAATTATCTCGAGTATCGCTAATCTCTTAATAAAATAACCAATATCTTATCGAAAACGAATTCTCACTTTACCTGAAGAGATAATATGAATATTATTGATTTATAATTACCTAAGATAAAAGAGTCCATGGTAAATATATCTTAAAAAGTACGCACCTATTAACCGCCCTTTAACGTTGTAAAGACAATTGTTACTGATGGCGGTCATCTTAAAGAAGTTGGTTACCGTACTAGTAGGACTGCTAACAAACTCTGTTAGGATGAGATTCCCCTTACTTAATTTTCACGATATACCGGTTTTAACTTTTGTAAACGGTAATTATAACATAATTAAGATCAAGGTACTAAGTAGTCTTAATCAGAATTCAGGCATGAAATATACAATACCACAACCGTTTAATTAAATTTCATACCTCTACTTAAAAAAAAAAATTATATATATTTTTTAACAGTTGGTAATAAGATTTTGAAGGACAATATAATATAGTTAATGTTTAATTTCAGATAAACCTGAGTAATAAAGAATTGGCACTTCAATTTAAAAATTAAAATTAAAATTCTACAAATAAAAACGCATTATAACACATTTTTCATAGAAAAGAATACCTTACTAAGAAAATATGTGGTTTTATTATTCATTTTGGAGCAGATATCATGAAGAAACAAAAACTGACAGTAGTTTGAGAGTTACCCTTAAGCTCCCTATTAATTCCCCTTAGATTTTTATCAAATAAACTACACGATAATGAACATTATGCCCCATATTTTATTGATTTGGCAACAAACCAACCTATCCTTTTCTAAAATCCACTCAAACTTGCTTACCTCTCGACATTCGAAAACCCTCCGAGGAGTCCACAAAAATGGTATCGAGACTGACCTAATATATAACTTTTTTTGATGTGCTACCAATTAACGTTGCTTTACATATCATTATATTTATTATTCAATTGATTTAGTAAAAAATAAAACAGAATATATTTTAATAATAGGAAATGATTTGTTTGCTTGTTGGGTCTCAACGTCCTTATGTACACTAACAAGGACAGGAAGGGCGGGTCATCCTAGAGGTTACCAACCAATTCTAGGTCCGGGGTGAATAGGTCAAGATTCATTACGTGGGCCTGTCAACAAACCTAGGAATTCGAACCTATGACCTTTCGTACCGGGCACGCTGAGACCATGGCCTCAACGTGCTCAGCCATAAAGAAAATATACTACTAGTTTTAATTTAAATGTATTATACCTAAGTTACTGTACAAGAAAACAAATTAGAAGACAATTTCAAGATTTTTTATTTATTTATTTTTTTTTTTTTGCATGTTGATGTTTCAACATGTAAAATATGAAAAATGATAAACGTAATGGTGATCGTCGACGAATATTAGGTATTTCCCTAGTTGTAAGTTCTTTTTTCAAAGATATAAGTTAAAATTAATAACCATCTTCCTAGCATTTCTCGTAGATTAACTGAAGTACTTAAATTTTTTTTTCTTAAGATTTCCTCCACAATGCCGATTTTTTAAAATTTAAATTTTTGATAATTTATCAGACATAAAAGACAAGAAACTGCTCGTAATTTCCGGTTACTCCAACATTTACTATGTAAACGTTCAAAGTCCCAATACATTACAGAAGACTTATTTAAAAGACAATAGTCATGCCCGTTTGGACATATGGGCTTGGGTTTTCAGGGACCAAGAAATATTCCAATTATTGTCGTCCAATCCAATCCTTACAATCTAAAATTCTTTGCAAAATTCTCAATGCCCCTTATCATGTCACTAAAAAACTTATCCATCAAGATTTTCCATGTTCCATATGTTGCTGATTTGGTCCAAACCAGATACCTATTTTTTCATGGCAAACTATCCACTAGTCTCACGACTTACCTCACACTCTATTCCCGATAATCCTCTGAACCAGCTAGAAAGATGATGGCCATGATTTTTTTTTGAAGTGCTGCTAGTGGGTAGTTGTTTGTACGTTATTGAACTGTCATTGTAATAATTTTCCTCAAATTCACTTGCTGTATATAATGTTTAAAGCTGTAAATATCAACAAATAGTTTAAAAAAAAAAAAAAAGTTGATAAGAGATATACAACAGAGTAAATATAACCAGCAGGGAGATACCTACTTCCAAAAACATTAGCTTGCCCGGGACAAAGCGGAGATCCGGTGAGGATGGGGACCGAATTAATATTCAAGCACACCGCAGATCAATGCGGAGATTAATGACAGCGTGCACCTTGAATAGCGGATCTGCCCGGTCAAAACGGACAATGTCCTTTCATAGCCAGGCGCACAAGAACTCAATTCTGAGGTAATTAGTATCGACAATGGAATCGGGTATCGATATGGAAAGAAAAAGCTGAAATACTATTAGAACTAAATAGCAATAAATTTCAGACATACTTCCATGGCCTATTAACAGTATTGGTATGTCTGCGCATGCTCGGAATTACGTTACTTATGGAACCACATGCTAAAGTCATTCTCCTTACCTTTACAGGAGACACATAACACTGATATATTAACATTATTAATATCATCCAAATTTAAAAAAAAAGCGAAGTTTTTGCTTTAATTTATACGAGACTGTGGGGGACAGCAAAACGTATAAAAAACGCATTCAATTCTCCCAATCCGAAATCTTCCGAGCCATAGTAAATGCTCCTTACTATGCCTCCAACAAAACCCTACATAATAACCTCATACTCCTTAAATTTTTGAAATTCCATCGTAACCTTTCCTTCAATTCTAACCCTCTGGCTCAATCAGTTCCAGACATCCTCGCAGATTACAACGGCAGTGGTCCCAAAAACTTGTGAAAATTTATTTATGTTGGAGTTCTGGGAATAGCTTCTTCACTCATTCCCTGAACTCTGTACTATAGAGCTTTCCCTCAGCCTCCTCTGGGTATTTTCACACCAGTGGCGCAGCAGAGAGCAAAACTGGGACCTCTCTGTACCTGACTTAGGTGGTGGGACAGGTCTAGTTGGGGGATCCCTAGGATGAATGTATATTGCAAATAAAGTATGATTGTATTTTTATGTTATAATGTAATTTTGTTTTATTTTTACAATTACCATAATTTAATTTTTTTAAATTTTAATATTATAATTTTTCTTTATATAATTATTTTTTTCCTTCTTCTTTTTCATTTATTTTTTTTATTGTACATATTGTGTGAATGTAATAATACGCCATCTATATTACTTATTGCCCACATTTTTCGCAGTTTATAATAATTACTCAATAAAAGTTTAAGCACAAAATCAATTTATACGAGGTAAAATTAGAAACTCAAGCGGGCCTCAGTTTCACTGGTTGAGTATTTACGAGTACAAAACATTTCTATATCAGTGCAAAAGATTCCATTTTTGGCAAGTCGAAAAAACTCGCGGTAGCAATGCTACTTTTAGGTTTTCCCAAAATCTGACCCCGGAAACATATTGCAAAATTTTACGTGAAAGATAAGGTCTAACTAATTTCAGTTAAAAAGTAAATGATTTCATGTGGTTGCTTAAGTATTAGTTGGTAGTTAAGTCCGCTGTGGGTAAAAATAATATACTGTAATATGCACTGAGTTACAATAGAGATGCCTGAACTTCGATCTCAAGATTAATGTTGATTATAGCAGGATTTAGACAAAACTTTCTCAGAACAATGAGAGTCTAGGAACTTTGAATATCCTTCCAATCATCTAGGATAGGGGCTGCCCACTTCTATTTACCTGATAGATCACTTTACCGTTAGAGATAACGGCAGGAGCCACTTATATGTGGGACATATTATGTAAAAAATGCATGTAATGTAGAAAACCCTTTTTTTTTACTAGCTCCGAAAGTTTTTTTAATTCTTCTATTTCTACTTCTAAGTATTGATATAGTGAGTATTTTACTATTTCTACTTCATTTACTTACTATTCTTCATATACATATTATAATTATTGAATCAGTACTCATATTAGTTGAAATTATGTCTATTAATAGTAAATTAATACAAAATAATAATTTTAATCTTGATTGTAAAGTTAAAAACTGCCATAATAAACTGAAAACTGTCTCACTAATAAATATATATATATATTTTTTGTTTCAGGTGAGTACATTGCCAATCTACAGTTGAAGTGTAAGAGGTACAAAATATTTAAATTATTCATTACTAAAATATAATTTAAGGAAATATTGTTAGACTTTAAAACCTCTAAAATAAATAAATAAGTATTTACAATTAAAAAAAAATTAACACGTATTATGCAATATTCAGAAAGCTTGATATATTTTTATAAAATATACGCCTCTTAATAGAGGGACTATGAAAGAGAAAATAATTCTAAAAAAATAATCTTACAATATTATCTTTTTTCGTAACATGCTGAACTATGTTTATAATTATAACAAACAGTCTACTTTTGAAGTGTAAGAGGTACAAAATATTTAAATTATTCATTACTAAAATATAATTTAAGGAAATATTGTTAGATTTTAGTACCTCTGAATATTTACTATAATAAAAAAGAAATTATCACGTATTATGCAATCTACAGAAAGCGTAATATATTTTTATATAATACACACCTCTTAATAGAAGGACTATGGAAGAGAAAATAATTTTTTTAATATAATCGTACAATATTACCTTTTTTCGTATCAATTTTTTTATTTTTTTTATCGTGATTTAAATTATTACTAAGCATAAGTAATAATTACACAATTTTTCCGAATTCCAGGAATTTTTCACCTGTTCTCATTTACTTAACCTAATTTTTTTTAATAAACTGATTTAAAATCTTGATTGTTTCACATTCAGAAACAATAACAACGTTCAATAATAAAATCACATTGAAAATTTAACTTTTAAATTGTAACCCATCCGGGCTAACATCAGGTTTATAACTGTTATAAGCCAAGTAGCGACCTATTCAATATTACCTTACTAGTTATGTTCAGTCAGTTATAAATAACAGGAAGTCTTTATGTTGTTCGTTATGGCTGGTATTCACAGTATTATATATTATTGTTATTTATATAAAATAAACAATATCCAAATTACTTATATTTAAAGATTAAATAATAAAATAAAATTACCACACAACTTATGAAGGATCTTAGGTTTAGTATTGACGGTTTTTCAATGAGATTTGACTGGATACATACTCAACGGTGAAGTCTTCCGACTCTAGGCTCAATCCTCAACTGACATACGAGAAGAAATAATTATCTTCTCAAGCAGGAGTGGAACTTCGGTCCTGTTTAAAAGTCCATTGACTTTTTGTTTAGTGCTTTAATCTTATGTTTAAGGATATACACATAAAAATATGGATAAGGCGTCTCCTTTCTCAGAGGCTAATTTCTGCCCACAAGCAGATTCGGATATATGGCTGATAGATAGAAGAAAACTATCCAAAACATACATTGATTGCTTACTTAAGGTTTTAGTCAGATAATTACTAAATGATGATTGCACTCAATTAGTGAAATCACTACTATTACTATGACCTATGTATCCGTTTAAGTATAGAATTTTTTACAGACTATACTTATAAGCTTACAAAAATAGTCAATCTAAATCAGTATCAAGTACAAAACATCATATGTTTCATTATTAAGGAACTGTCATAAAAAAATACCAGAAATTTTGACATAGATATGTCTTTTGGCTGGAAGTCTATAGTTTTTTGAGTAACTTTTTCTCACACTTACATAAATATGTAACATATTGAAACGCTGTAGTTCTTTAGGTGTTGCTTGGATAAAAAATTTGAAGACAGTTTCCTGATCATAAATTTAATGGAGAATATTTTTTGTATAGTAATAGTAGTTAGAATGAATATAATATACGTTTTTTCTAGATTATTTAAGAGCTGGGACATTTTGGAGCCATTCTAGCTGTTTTGGTTTTGCTCGGAACTGGAAAATTGGTTGAATTTCCTTATCAGATGTAGTAGATATAAAAGAAATAGAATACAGACATATGTCTATGATCTATGTTTTTTTTTCCAATCAGAGAGAAATTTATTTATTTATAATTTATAATTGTTTTCTCCGTTACTAAATTTAATTAAAGCTCTAAATAATATGGTTTGGCTAATTACCACCTAATCCCATCGAGCACAAACGTGGGATGATTAATTAACTATTTATTGAGGCAATGTTCACTGATTTAAATTAATGAAATAAACATATTTTCCCAAAAATATAATGAGAAACAGGGGAAAAGTTGATAAATAAAATTTAAACAATCGACAAGTAGGTCAGATATAACTCGTGGTGATCCCTAGGTTTTACCTGTGGACATGTTAATTAACAATTCAAACCCGCTGACATTTCATGGAAAAAATCTCCGGTAAAAAGGTCAGCCCAGGATCAGTAGACGTCACGCTAATCCAAGGATTAATCACAACTAATCCAACTGCGAGAAAATCTTTGAAAATCCTGGTCCCTATGAAGGACCTTTACTATGAGGACTGAACTAGTAAACTTAAATAATTCCAACATTTGTACTTACAGTAATTGAAGAATCAAAGCATCATTAGGGTAGAAATTTGTGCTCACTGTAAAGAAAAAAATAATATTAGAATGAAATAAAATTAAAAAAACATACATAAATAGGGATACCACTATACGGGGTGTCCCGAATTCAAATGGCAAAACTTCAGGAACTTATAGGGGACAAAACGTCCCTCAGAGATTTGCTCGTTTTTGCTTGGTTTTAGAGAAAATCGCAAAAAAAGAAACAAAACAAAAATGTTACAGGTAACGATTATCACCTTCCAAAGTTCGTCAGGCTAGGCAGTGAGATATGTAAACACTTAATGTTATCCTTTACATTCTTTTATTTGTTTACATTTTGGCTTCCTTCTAGGATTACAATTCCAAAATCAGTCTTCAGTCATTTACTCAGATATTTTTATATATTTATTATATTTAAAAAATATATATTAATCTCTTTAACAAACTAACTATAGTAATTATTAGTAATAGTACTTCTACTTCTACTATACTGTTTATAATTATCTAACTTAAAAAAAAAAACTTAAATATTATTTGAGAAGCAAAAAAGAATTTTCATTTTTCTAAATATTAAAAAAAATTGTTTCCTCACACATTTACTTATCACTTGAATATACAGGTCAAAACTTTTCAACTCTTAAACGGATCTAAAGCACAGAAATAAAATAATAAATTTGATATTGTAATATGAATATCAACTAGACCACTCGACAATTCGAATATTCTCTCTCTTAGCTTCGGAAAATATAATCTCATTGGTATGCCTTCTCGGCAAATTTCCATCCGATTCACGATAAAGAAGATTTCATATCTCATTCTAAGATGGCGATATCTTCTTATATTCAATTTAGTATTTTCAATTTCCACAAAAGGTATAAAAAGGGTAACCGCTTTTCTGATTAAATTAAATGCATTCCCAGTTCTTTATGTAATATAAAATCTTGAATCAATTACTTTTTTTTTATTAGGAAAAGTTCTGCTAAGTGGAATTCATTTGACTTCACTTCCTGCTGATTCAGCAAACATTTTTCCCCCTAACAAGGTGTGTTTAACCAGCTTAGGAGAGGACGGTCTGTTTAGTTCCGGCCAAGGAAAATAATTTCCTGTCAACAAATGCTTTCCAAACAGTAACAGAAGACCAAGGACACACGTACTACCGTAAACTAATCAATTGGACATAGCCCGGGAAGAAATCCTTTAGCCGAAAACTATTTCGTAACCGCATTATTATATTCTGACGGACGTATGGAAAAAGGGAAATGGAAAATGGTGGGGTGAAGGTCAGCACACAAACAGTAATCCGATTTAACAGCAGAGAAATCCTAGATTCAGAAATGCTGTACATCTAACATTTGTTATCTAGACAACTATAAAGAATTTCAGTAAGTGGAAACACTATAAAATGTTAATTATTTGAGATAAATATATATATAATTAAATGGTAAAAATAGACACTATTTTTTACATAATATGGAGAGTATGTTGGGCTACAAGTACTGCACTACTACAGCGCGGCTTATTTCTATTCAATGCTATGATTCGCTAGTCTATTGTTCCTGGTCTCACAGAACGATAGTCATCAACAGTAAAATTACCATTAGAAACTTATATGTATGTAAACTCATTCAATATCCTCACCTTATACTTCAAGTTTTTTTTAAGAGCTAGGGTAGCATTGTTCCCTTTACAAAAAAAAAAAAAATTTAAAAAATATATAAATAAAAATAAAAAACTTTCAAGTTGTAAAGGCATATACTAAAATAAAATATGTAAAGGAATTCAGAAATTAAGGATTAAATTCCGCATTTAAAATAGAAAATCAGTTAGATATCGCTATCGGTCAGCTTTCAGTGGTTTTGCTACCAGTGATGCAGCCAAAAGAGCAGTGCTGAGATTTCAAGGGTCAAGCTTGCCTTCTCATAAGTGAATGACAAGCTTGGTTCGGGATGCTTTTATATTTTCTATATATGGTGTAAATGTTTTTAATTTTTTTTCTCACTCAATGTTTTATTAAATTAGTATTTTATGTTTTCTTATTTATTACGTTTTATTTATTTATTTACATTTTACATGTATGATTCATTGTTATCCATTTTGCTTACTGTCTTTAAGTAAGGCATATTGTAATATTTTTTCAATAAAATAAACTCCCCGTCAAAAGTATCGCAACACTTTGGAATATTTGAATTTTATAAAAACGTATTTTTTTTTCACAATAAAGAAATATTCTAAAGTCTATAATAAACATTCCTAAACTAGATATAACAATTTTTATTGGAATAAATTTCAATATTTCTTCCAATAAACAAAAAAGTTAGAAAACTTACTTTTTAAAATTTTAATTTTTTACAATTTTAACTTTTAACTTTTTAATTTGTATTTAATGAGACATATTGCCCTCTCTGCCTTGAATGACTGCGATTCCACTAGTCTTGGCATACTTGTAAATAACGAAAAAAATGATAAACATGGACTGAAGGAAATATGAAAAAAAAATAATCTAAAATTCCATCGTTTGTTATTAACAGTGAAAAACATTGATGTGTCTAATCCTTAATGTCTCACGTTTAATAAATAATATTAATATGAATATAAACCAAGTATGGATTAAGGTAAAAACCAGGAAAATCTCGAGAATTATGGGTATTGCAATACTTTTGACAAGGAGTTTAGTTCAAAATTGAAGAAAATAAAAAATACATTATCATCCTCTTTTTGCTAAAGACAAAATAAACTATTTCAAAAACAGTGTATTATACGAACTTAACGGCTGAATGTACAATCCTTAGCACTGATAGAGGATCAGCCTTACCCCTTAATTTCGGTCATCTCAGGTAAGGTGGTTCTAGTAAGTCCACTAAAAGTGGTATTTCATCTTAATAATAATAGTAGTGGTTGCTGTGCAACAAACTCAGTAATCCGAGAGAGCTTTAATATCTAGTCAGGCACTTTAAATAGTTCCAACGGAATTGGGGTTAATCTGGTGACCAATTGGTTGAATGGGGCGTGACGAAACATTAAGCTTTCTTCTAAAAATAAAATCTGTAGATAAAGGATCTTATGGATATGTGGTCAGCTGTTAAAGTTAAGCAATTCTCTAATGTGCTTGGTAATAAATAAAGAGTTTTAAATAATGAATAATAATTTAGTTTCATTTACGCTATAATATAAAGTCAATACTCGATAAGTCGAAGTTGAATTGTGAACAAATTAAGTTCGAGTTATTAATTGTTGGAGATATTAAATTTTCGAAATAGCGAGTGCACAAAAAATATTTTTCGAGCTATACAATTTTTTTCTATAATATATATACATTGTAGAAAAAAAATTGAACATTTATTGAAGTGGTACTCATAGAAAATTCTGTACAAGTAACTGACATTGTGTTCAGTTTACCGCATATTTACTTTTTGAATATATTGTATACAGTTGTAAATATCAATAAAAGCATATTAAAAAAAAAGAAAAAAAAAGACTTTCATAGATACTTAACGACACATCAGAGTTTAGGGAACTATTGGAGATAAAAGGGGTGGCTTTATTACGTTTAGTCAAAGATTTTATCCAAGGCAGCCTTTATCAGAAAATATAATTTTCCGTGACAGATTTCCCTCAGCGAGAAGTAATCTCATTGGAAAAATGTAAAAGGAGCCAGACGCCGTTATGTTCAAAATCACTTCTATTCTTTCATACTTGAAACTTGGGAATTTGTATTTAAAGCAACTAAATTGAACTTGAAAAATTGTGTTAATTTTGATTCTATAGATTTTTTTAATAGGAAAATATAAATGAGACTTCACGCTTGCTATTATTTTTCTACAGAACAGTTCTGATTGTGGAGTCTGGAATTTGTTCTCCACTTTATTTTTAGGATTTTAATTTTCTATGAATAGTTTCTGGGGATAAAACTTCAACGCAATATGTATAATACAGTACACTCTTGACCGGATTATCGAATGTGGAGGAATACTGTATATAGAGAAACAGAAACACAAAATGATAAATTATAGAAATTTTATTATTTTATAATGCAATAAATCCCAATAAAAAAATCAATTTCTCTTCGACTATGAGAAAAATAGATCACGGATATGTCTTTCTATAATCTAATGTTTTTATATCTACTGCTTTTAATATGGAAACTGTCAACAAATTATCGATCCGATCAAAACCAACCGAGCTTGAGCGTACCAGCAAGCCCCAACACTTAAAAATGTGGGAAAAAAATGATTGCTCCTCTTTCAAACCAAAATAGCTCCTAATGGGAGGTCCTAGCGACAAATGTAATGTATAAAAAAATATCTTCCATTAAATTTTTAATCAGGAAACTGTCGTACAATTTTCGACTCAAGCAATGCCAACAGAGAAAAAGAGTTTTACAATTATACATTTTTAAGGGTGAAAACCATGTTACAAAAAGTTACGTGAACCCTAGTCAAAAACGACTAATTATAATTTTTATTTATTTATTACGCTAATTATTACTTAGGTTCGATAACATTCTTGTTATGAAAAACCATCGCAAAAAAAAATTACATGTTTTTAGATAATATAATCAGGATTTCGACTTCTAAAATATACTTCTTCTTTTTTTTCAAACTAATACATATTTCCATCTGCAAATTATAGATGGTGCATTTGATGAAAGATATAAATACATGGTGTAAGAGCCATGATAGGGAATAGAATAGAGTGGGACCTCCTTCGAACTAAATTTTATTGTTCTCAATGAAATCCAAAAGATCCCCTCACCAGCTCCTTTTCAGCCTGGGTGTTATCTTGAATATGCATGATATACTGAGGTGTAGATCATGTGGACTTAATCAGTTGTAGATTGAGTGGGAAATATAAATATAACTCACTCCTATGAGCATTATGATTCCAGGATAAATTATATGCAAGATATATTGAAATAATTATTAGGAATGCAAATAATTAGAAGGAATGCAAATTATTAGGAAAGCATACATATCATCAAGAAGTATGCTTTCTTCAGTTGTAGCAGTCGTAACAATAAGGAACTTCGGAATAAGATATATTTCAAGGATTGTTACAACACTGTTTCTCTATTCAATTCTCAGAATGTGGGACAATGAATAATTCATCTGCTGATTTTTTATTTATTTAAATTACCTACGTATTACTAGCAATAACATTATATTGCGAAACTTCGATGATGCACATTGTTTTCTAAATGCTAATGTTTAGTCATTTGTTCTAAATAGTAATATCACATTTTATAACTTGATTAATGTTGAAAGGTGGAGGTTGAAGGAATAAACTTCGGAATGACGACAATATCGTAGTAGTAATTTGTAGTAACACTCGGGAGTAATAATTCAAATTTACGATTATGAGGAAAATGATACTGAAATAAAGAGAATGGATACTTTTTTTCTTGAAAGGTCAACGGTAATTGTATAATTATATTTATACATAATGGATTATTAGATAATCTAAAAAATAGATTTTTTATTAAATATACAGGGTAATTCCCTCTTAGTGTGAAAGAAATTGAATGAAAGAAGACAAAAAATGAGGAAAACTGCAAATGGCCGCAAGCTTTCTATTGGAATCCGGTGCAGGTATATAATAATTCAATGATTTTATTTTGAAAACCACGTTTTTTTTTTTTTAATCCATAAAAGCTGTAATATAACCTTTATATATTATTAAACATTTTGGCAACTTTTCGGTTTCGGGATTAACTTTTCTATAAACCACAGCACATGTAACCTTGAATTTTACAAACTTGGAACCTAAAGATCAGCTTGATCTTCAACTAATTTAGGAAACTTACAATTTCTTATAATACTTAGACATCCACCATTTAGAAAAAAACAATCCAAAAAACTTCAAATATCTTGAAACCTGGAAATACAGCGATTATAATAATGTTTTATTTATTCAAGTACCTGATTTGTATGCCAAATGAAAACACCATGTTTTTCCTCTTTTAAAGGTCGTTTCTCAATGAAATAGACACGGAATCATTAATTTGACCATACCATTCAAAAACTGGTTAAATTAACTTTTTTAAATTAAGTTTTTGAGATATTTAGGATAAAAGAGATGTCCGTCTTATTATCATAAAATCTGTACCTAATCACTCAAGCCCAACAGTTTTAAACCTTAGTTCGTATTTCATTCCCAAAACGACAAAATATTTTGAAATACAGACATATACAGAGTTCAAATCCGGCTGTGGCAAATAATTATTTATTGTTTTACAATCTAACGACGGTTCGGGTGGCCCTCCAACCCACACCATTCATGAGTTGTAGTAGGACAGATTTATATTAGAGTAGGGCCGACTTTGGTCAGACAGTAGACACAAAGGCCGATTAGTCGGCCAAGCCGTTCGTTTGCTTCAATTGAAAATCAGGTTACATCGGCAATGTTTGTAGTGCTTTGTTTATAGCTTTATAGCCGGTTGGACATGCAGTTAGTTTCTTTTTCAGTTAGCAACAGTTCTCCGAAGCTGGATACGTGCATACATGAAACAATAAGAAATAGAGTTAGAATTGATGAATTAACTGCCACTTCTATTGGAATTATTTCATTAGAAAATAAGTTTCGAAAGCTAGACATTCATCTTCAGTTTTAAAACATACAAAATTTTCAACACATCAGCACTATTTTGCATGGATTATGTATGCTAAAATTTTCAAAAATGTAAAACAAGAAATCAAATATTGGTACTCACCTCATGAGATCTAACAGATATCTGAAATATATCCCATCGTGGTAGAGAGAAGTGTCAGGTAGGTTAAATTTTTGGGATTTTTTAACATTCTTCTGCCTTCCCTATTCCACGTTGGATATATTTCAGATATCTGTTAGATCTCCTCAGGTGAGTACCAATATTTGATTTCTTGTCTATCATTTTTAAAAACTTTAGTATATATTATCCATGGAACATAGTTCTGATTTGTTGAAAATATTTTATGATTTAGAACTGAAAAAGAATGAGCATTTGAAACTAGTTTCTTAATAAAATAATTCCAATAGAAGTGGCAATTAATTCATCAAACCTAATTTTTCTGATCCTTCAATACCATCATGCGTACTTCAAGTGAATTTTGTCACTTGTCAATTTTGCTATCAGAAAGAGCAGAACTTCGAAGAGTTTTTTATTTTACATGACATTTGAATTAAGAATCTATTTTTTTTTTCACCAAACAAAACCAAAACTGATTCTAAAAAATAGTAGCGTAGTTCCACTAAGTTCTTTATGCATTATTGTATAGATACGGTTAGCAAATTTGTGTTATTATCCTTTAAGATAAATAATTGATTAAGGAAAAAAGGGTTTTTATTCCTGGATCAAATAACAAACTGTAAGGGTGGATCTAAAATAAAAATCATCATAAGTGAAGGCCATGATTTAATTCAATTACCATAATCGTTAGTACTGACATACGAATAAAATAAATAATAATTGACTAATCGGAGCATTTCACTCGCAAATCGCCGATTAGTTTATATTTAAACCAATACCTCAATAATCCGGATACCTTACTATCCGGAAAAAGTGGTAGTGTGGACGATCCCCTCTACTTAGCTCTCCACCACCATATTTTTCCTTTTCTCCTTCTACCTTCAAAACGCGGGTCGAACGTTATGCTGCTCCGGCGTATGAGAGAATAGCATTTGCAGAATACAATTCAATCCGAAATAAAGGATTTTTTCCAACATAAATAAGTTTCCTTTATTCAACCGTTCTTATGTACTTATCATCATATCTTGTTATTATGTTTTTTGAAGATAACAATTCTAATTTAGTATAAATAAAATATATACCTTTCTCTTAACTGTTCATTTTATTTCACGTACACTCAAATCACTGAGTGCCTAGTAATACGTAAGATTTGCCAGTTCGGACGTCCCTCTGTCAACAACCCCTCAGGATTATCATGGTTCTACTGCATATGTATATAACAACATATGCATGGATTATTTTACATAAAACAAAGGATGAAGAATTAATTTTTAATTATTCTTTATTTTATTTGTTAAAAACTAGCTTCATAAACAAAGTTATAATTATTGTAAACTTTCTATTTATATTCCGCATTAAGAAGATAAAGGGTTGTTTGATACATAAAAAGAGAGCCACACGTGTTGTTTCGAGTTGTGTAAACCGGAACGGTAAAACAAGTTAACAGAATAGACTGTGCTCACCAACTGGAAAAGTCAAGCTGAAGTTTATAATACCGCAGAGTTGAATGTTTATAACACTGCGAGGTTATTAGACTTGCCTCTCAGGACTCGTAAAGATCCATTATATTTTGAGGTAATTCTACCATAATAGGTACCTCCGACCGCCGGTTGCTTCTTACCTAGTTAATAAACACCCACTCCACGGCCATCCACTCAGCGCCGTTTAATGTATAAGACCTATACTTCCTTATTGCTTCTACAATAATGGGATGAAATAGCAGTTTTCATTGCTAATTATTTTATTCAATATTATTGTTTCAGATATTAATTGCTAAGGTGTATATAGGTTATGTGAGGTTATATATCTTTATGGTAGAGGATGTTTCTAGAATTTTTTAAGTAAACTTTAAAATCAAAGAATTTTTTTAAATTTTTTTGGCCTAACTTGGATTTAACTTAATGTACTCCATTTGAGACAGGAAAGATGGGTTATATAACAGGTTAAATAAATCCAACCTATTCTAGCGATGGTGAAGAGTTCAAGAATCATTCCGTTCACCACGAAATAAATTCTAAACCGCCCAGGTGGGATTCGAACCCACCGACGCAGTCATCCTTCAATTTGTATTTCTAAACTCGTCCATAAACCTTAATGGCCTTCAGAAAAATAAGGACCTCACGGTCAGAAGAACTTCTTTCAGTGTTAAAAACATTTCGAGTCTTTCCCAAACAACAGAAAATTACTGAAAGTCTAAACGTATACGTTTCACTGACCTCGGTTCTCTATCTATACACAAAATATGAACAAAGAAAACTTATTTGCGGAACCAACTTAAAGGTAATTCATATACCAACATAATTTACAGTTTAGGCACAAAACGTGATAGTAAAAAAATATGAATAAAAAAAAACACTTTAGTCATACAATACAAAAAACAACTAAGCCTGTACCGTTATAATCCATAAATGGTTTTGGATTCATTACTTGGTAAGGAAGTATTCTTTCGTGACCAAAGGTTCTACAAGAAAGGGGCGTGGTGGGCAATCATTCTCAAACACCAGGTTTTCTCTTTAATTTAAGGATATAATCTTTACAGAAGCTGGGTGTGGCCATTGAGAGTCTTTACAGTTACGCTCAATCTTAAAAGAGTGGATCTACTACACAAATAAATGTCCAAGATACCCAGAAAATTTCATTAAAATAGTCTAACACTGTAACCAAGCAAATTACTTGTAAAAAAAAAATAAATAAAAAAAAATACGGAGGTATCATGAAAAAGGGGATATATTAACTGAACAAAAATTGTACGAGATAGAAGATCAAAGCCAGAATAGCGGCTGGCAGTAAACGCTTTTTTGTCCTTAATAAAGCCCTAAAATTCAGATAATTAATTCGATCTGCAAAGACCACTCTTTACAAAACGGTAATAATACCAGTAAAACGAGCAAAAAATTGCTTTAAATACATGTTTTTTTATAATCCTTTCTTCCGTTAAATTAGCAGCGAATTTGTGTTTACTACTGCTTAAGGCTTAAAGATCTTAAGTTTCAGAGAGTTTTGTCGATTGCTAAACGATAGGGAGCCTTCAGTGTAAAAACATAAAAAAAAAAATTATTTTTAGTGAATTTTCATTAAAAATCATCATTTTATTTTAATTTCGTTATTACTATATTGTTTTCTATAATTCTGAACTTGGTGGAGTATAAACCGAGGTAATTTTGAAATCTAACTAATTGTAAGCCACATTTTGACTTTACGACTTTCCGGTTATTATACACCCTACAAAGTTTGTTCCCCTTCAATTCAAAGTTTAAATACTCCTTAGAAGTTTATAAAACAGACTATGCTGTGCGCCGACTTGCGTCCTTCACTCCCAGAGCACCTGACCCATATTTTACAAATGCCCGTATTCAGGAGAGTGGATGCCCGATCATGTTCCAGACGAACTATGCAGCTTAGGGTGGCTTACTCTGAATGATAATTACGACTATTACTGGAAGTTAATTCCCTTAAGTGATACTGATGATCGGCCAAACTGTCTCTTTGTAAATTTTGAAGCAATGAAAGTCAAATGATGAGTTATTGACCTTACGATTAATTATTCACGTTATAGATATTGTTCCTCTTTCTACATTTTTAATTCAAAGTTAAATATTTTCTAGGCATATCTAAATAAAAACAGAGTTTAATTTTGGAAGAAGGACTTACTACCTTAGAACAACAGGTCATTAATCTGTAAACATAGTTAACACTAAACCTACCGATATTTTATTTATACATATTTAGACCAACATTTCGAGATGAAAAACAATAATAATAAGAGAAAAGTGGATATTGAAAAAAAAAACTTCTGATATATTTTTAATTAAACGTAGTAATGTTAAAAAGCAAAGTAATGACTATTGTTTCCAAGAACTCCCATTTCATGAACCTCGATGTATGTATATATATGTACGTATATATATATGTATATATATATATATATATATATATATATATATATATATATATTTTTTTTTTTTTTTTCATCATGGCATCCGATTGGTTTGATTGATGAGGCTAATAGCCTTATTTGTTAATCTAAAGATTATGTGAAAATTCAAGTTTATAGATATATTTTTCTACGAGTTATTGAATTTTAAGCATTTTTTTTTTCGATTTTACTCCCCTGTGTGGTAGTGACTTATGGAAGAGATTGTTGGGTTCTGAATCAGAAGTGTGAGAGGATACTGAGGCTTTTGGGAGAGAAATGTCCTTAGAAAGATCTTCTGTCCTGTAAATAACCACAGAAATTGTATAATAACTTTCAATATTGGCCTTTAACTGCTGTTTGGTGTGCCAAATATAATTTCTATGACCAAAGAGGGAACATTACGGAGGCCTGGCTACATGCAAAACATGGCGGAAGATTCATAAACGAAAATGTATGTACGGTAGCCCAAAAGATTAGGAGGCCAAGGCTGAGATGGCTGGACGGGGATGGCCTTAGGCGACTAGGAGTGAGATGTTGGAAAACGAAGGGCGATAGGGGTAGCTGTTGATTGTTTGTGAGGCTAACGCCCCACTAGGGATAAATATAACAATAATAAAAATATGTTTTGTGTTTTTCTTCTTAAAACTTTAGATTTTTGTCTGACTGCGGAGGCCTATTTACATAAAATATTAGATTAATTTTGAAGAGGAACACCACGCCTAAGTAGAAATATTTTAATAAGGCCAACGTTTCGACCTGTCAGTCATTCATCGTTTGTCTCCTCACCTGTGTGGTTCGGTGGCCCTGTAGAAGACCTGCAACGCAGGTCGAAACGTTGGCACGTATTAAAGTATTTCTACTTAGACGTGGTGTTCCTCTTTGACTGCATCCCTGATCATCTTCTTCTCCATAAATTTCTCTTCAAACAAAAATGTTCAAAAAAATCCGTAAAACATGCTGCTGCTTACAGTTGTTAGATACAATTTATTCCAATATAACTATTAACATTCTAATGCATAAAATAGATAAATTATAAGATTAACAAATTTTCCTATTACATCAACATCTCTAACTTGTGAACCAGACAAAAATAAAAATAAATAGCAGAATGACTATTTTCTTTCTGGTCAAGAATTTAAAATTTAAGTCCATCGAACAACGCAGCTAAGCCGTAGAAACATCGAAATCTCTAGTTGTTTTTTTTTAAAGGATTACCATCTAGAAAGCATTTCCGATAACAAAAATCGTATTTTCACTCACGAAAACGAGAGCGAGCAGGCTTTACATCTAACGGCTAAAACCCCGCTTCAGCTATATAAAAGTCAATGCGAGGTAGCGAAGTTGGCAGGTAGAAAAGGTGGAAAAAACAGGGATAAAAAGTGTGAAAAAAAGAGGACAAAAAGTGGGGAAAAAAGGGTTAATACTGAGTTAATACCGAGCACAGAGATAAAAACGGCGGTAGGTGTTGCCGTGGTTTATGGGGCGAGTCATTGTGGCTGGAACGAAGCCCACAATCATCCGCCTGGTCTTTAATTAGATGGCGATTCTGAGTGGCCTCTTTGTCAGACCTATCTTACACCGCTTGATTCGAATTCGTGAAATTATGGAGTTATAAAATCTTTGAAACCATTTAAGAATTTTAAGTTAGCTGAATCCAGGGATATTTTTTTATTTATAGTAACATACAAATAAATAGGGCTGTGAAATACAGTGACTCACGAAATTGATCAAATGTTTGTATTAATATCAACAATTTGTACTTATCCGATATGTTGTTTATCAATACCTATTTTATTACTTTGTTAACATTGGACTCTTTTATTGTAATTCTCTTTCCCATCTGCATTGTAAACATTAATCACTCAGTCTTTTTTATAAGTCTTCCAAGACCACTTAATCAATTTCGTGAGTTTCAATTGTACTTTTAAAATCATCTATTAATAATATTTAAAAATTCCTCCATCTATAAAATAGTAAGTACAAACAATTTTACTTTTTATTTTCTCTAATAACGTTTTATTTTAAATGTAATACAAAATATTAAATTACAGTTGTTGTTTTTTTCCTACAGTGAAACACAATCAGAAAATATCCGAAATGCAATTATTAATCAGCTTTAAAATAGATTTTCTCACCGTTCTTTAAGTATCAAATACGGATGCTCAGTAGGAACTATAAGTAGCATTCGAAAAATAAATGCAGCCCATTTGAAAAGGATAGAAAAGAATTAAGCAGGTCTCTATTCGGTCAGGCGAAGTTGATAATGCCGTTCAAATACAATGGAAGCTATAGGCGGTTTGATAATATATTCGCTAAGTTTAGGATTACATTGCTAAAGTATTTATTTGTAGTTAGATCTATACTCCTTCCTGTAGTTGTTTTTTTTTTTTTTTTTTGTAATTAAGTAAAACCTATACTAGACTGCTCGCCGTTTCTGAATACTGAAGTAAAACCTATACTAGACTGCTCGCCGTTTCTGAATACTGAAACATTTAAAAATGACAGTAATAAGACCCATTTGGACATACGGAGTTGAGGTTTGGGACTCCACTAAACCTTTTAATTCTTCTCCTTTCCAATCCCTACAATCCAAAATCATGTGTAAAATATGTTGATTTGGCCCAATCCCGATACCCATACTTTCATAGTAAATTCCACACCCACTCAAATCCACGTGCTTCTCTACTTGCTAAAAAGAAAGAGACCCCCTAATGTAGAACTTTTGCTGAAGTGCTACTAGTTAGTTGTTCTTTGCATTGTATTGACATGTCATAATAATCATTTTAGTCAAAAATTGTTGCATATAATGTGTAAAATTGCAAATAACAGTAAATAGTAGTAAAAAAAAATAGTAAAATGACACTAATTAACTATTATGATATTTAATAATTTTATTTTAATGATTCTCTTTTTATTTCTTTCAGGTGAGTTAATTTCTGAGAAGATTGCAGAGAAAAACACAAACAAGGTCATTTACTCAATTTATATACCAATCGGCTTTTATTAGTATTTTACCTCCTTCCATAGGTAATATTTATAAATCTCTTTGAAAATTAATAACATATCTCCAATAATGTACTTTATATTTACTATATAACAGAGAGGAAGTTAATTTAAAAATTAAGAATTCAAAAATACTGAAGAATCAGAAATATTTAGCAGTCCTAAAAAAAAAATATTATTGTCAGAATCATCAAAGATGCAAAAATATCTACATTTTATATAAGGCTTTTATAATAATAAAAAATTAATAATAAAGAAAATTTCAAACTTCTGATTATCTATTTTACAACTTAAAGTATACGTTTGCATCTTAAATATAGCCTTTTAAGTACTGAAATCTCTAAAAGATAGTGGCTTTAAGTTCAGATAAATCAGCGTTTGATGAAACTCAATGTAGATAAACGTTTAAACACTGGAATACGGAAGGAGCCTGCCGTAAAGAATACCTAAGTGAAGGTTGTCAGAAATGATGTATGGCTGATCACTTCACACCTCATTACGCAAAGTGTCAATGATCTCTACATTTCTACATTTTCCGAACCACTTAGTAATTACAAGAAAGAAAATCTGAGTATTATCAACAAATTATATTTTGGGCTTAGAATCGTAATTATTTTATAGTAATTTGTAAACTTTGTTTTTTTCTTTTTAAAAAAATGGGGAACAATTCTAAACAACCTAAGCACCAAAAACACGCCTTTACATCACGTATAGAGCGCACGTGCTATTGGGTAGATAAATGTCGGCAATCTAGAATAGAGGATGAGGTAACAGGTGTGCGCGAAGTCTGAAACTTCTGAGTGACGACCTAAATTTCCACCCAATCTCATAGTTTTCCGAGATAATTGCTGCTCAAAAAGACCGAAAGATATGCTATCATTTACATAATTTAATAAACTTTCTTTTTTCTTGATGGATATCCAGATAATTTTTCGGATGAATATCTGTTCGGTATTCTAATATAACAAGTGCCAAAACCGTTTTGTTTTTTTTTAATATGATTTTTAGATGGGCTATAATTTTTCGTGTATTCCTTTTTTCTTATTAAAAGTAAATTCCAATACAAAATTATAGATTTTTTATTACTAATTATCGGATGATTATAAATTAAAGACTATTAAACGACAAACTTTTTACAATATTGCCCGATAAAAAAAAAGTAGTATAATAAGAAAATGAAATTATTATAGGGCTCAGCGAAACTAAAGGTTCAATGCCGATAACCATTACAATGTTGCTTAAATACATACCTTCACGTTTTTTTTTGTTTTTTTTTAACTTTAATATATTTCATAGACTTTAAATATGGCTAATTTATCTTAAAATTTAGAAACAATACTTTCCTGACCACGAGGGATAAACATATTCAGATAAAATTCTGTTCAAAGCCAGTTTTTCTAGATATTCTTCGGATGTTGCATAGAACTTTTAAGTACATTGGCAACTTGAAGGCCCAATAGAACATATCAATAACCAATGTTACACAGTTTGAGTCTTGTGCTCCTTTATCCATGAACTATTTCTATGGATTATCTATTTCTATCTTCAGGCTTATAACTATTGCATCTTCATCAATCATTAACCTGGCCTGAGATATATTATGGCTTTTATTTGTTTTCCCGACAATAGGCCAAATGAATATTTTAGAGGTCATTAATTTTAGAAATTTTATCCGAACATAATCGTTAATAATATCCCGTTGTTTAATTTAAAACGGTTTAATTAAAATTAATTAATTTTGAATCATTTTAAATAACATACCCATCAGTATAATATATTCAAACAAACGAATTCGAAAACTCCTTCGTCGAAAATTCCTAAGGTTTAATTTTGAAATCATTTACACATTTAGTACAAGATCGCCGCTATTAACAACTCTTTAGCCGAACCCATGAATAAATACAGAAGACGAAATTAGAAAAACAATAGGCAAAGAGAGATAGGGAGTCTCATTAGTACTTTGATGAGGGTGAAGGGTTAGAGACCCGTGGCGGGTGTACACGGGCAGTCCTCTGTACACAAGGGCTACAATCGACAGCCTGTTTCAACTCGAACGGGCACCCCAAATAGAGTTTCCACTGGCAAACGACAATCCTTTTGAGACAGTAAGTCCTTCCAAGGAAGCCTTCTATCTTGGTCAGAGAACAGGGAATTTCAATGCCTTTTGCAAACCATTTCTTAGATTCTTATTCTTATTTACAATTCTGCTCATGTACAACAGAATGATTAAATTTAAAATGAAAGTTTATTATTAAAAAAATGATTATATAAATGATAACTTTATAATGATGAAAACTTTAGTTTATAATCAATTTAGCAAATTATTTTTTTTTTTTTTACGATTTTTACACTTAACATCCCCAAGTTAGCGCAGTATCTATAGGATAGCTATAGCTGATTATCTAATCTACCAGTCATTTCCAAAGTCATGTCGTATTTCCAATAATTAAAATTTCTTTAGCCTGTACCGTTTTTGTTATATTTTTTTTTTTAAATATACATTTGTTGAAATTCACAACCGTACAAATATATACATCAAGTAAATGTGTTAATAACGATTACAAAAACATGTCAAAACTTGAAAAGAACTACTGATCAGTACCACTTTATTAAAAATTCTACACTAGAAGGTCTCTAGGCCATCTTAGTTTCAGACGCCTCGGATGATTATCAGGAATGGAGTGGGAAGCAAGTTGAGAAACTAACGGATTTGAGTGGTTATGGAGCTTAATATGAAAGGATAGGTATCTAGTGTGGGCTAAATCAGCAACATATAGAACATTAAGATCTTTATAGATAAGTTCATTGGTGACAAAGTAAGGAGCTTTTAGGATTTTTAGAAGGATTTTGGATTTTAAGGATTGTAAACGAGATGGTTTAGTGGAGCCCCAAAGCTCAACTCCGTATGAGCCTTTTGTAATTAAATGGGAGCTTTGGACGTTTGTTTAGTAAATGTTGAAGTAGTCAGTAACGATGGACAGTTTCTTGTCGTTTTAGTCTTGTATGTGGATTCCAAGTTAGACGTTTGGTCAATTGGAGTCCTAGGTAGCGGTCTGTCAACAGGGATTAGAGGAATATGATTAAAGGATACTGTAGGACTGTACACTTGTTATAAGGTAATGTTTAGTTCGACCCTCCCCAATGAAAGCAATATTTTTTACTGTCTTCGAAATAGGAATTACCTTTTAATCCATTCACTGCTAAACGTTCAAAGAAATATAATAAAATATTGAGTGCTGAAATTCTAATTCGGTAAATTTTATTATATAAATTTAAACTTGGCTTAAAAGAAACCGAAGCTGGTCGAAAAATATGCTCCGTGTTTGATAAGAAGGTACTTTCTCAGTGTAAAGCTCAATTTTGGTTTTCCGAATTTCGTCAAGGCGATGAAACGTTTGAAAATGATGCTCTGGAATACCTCAAGTTACCAACGTCACGTCAAACATGTGCGAAAATAGGAGAGGCACTTGAATATTTCACAAGCAACAGCCTGTAGGTACCTACATCAAATGGGAAAAATGAAAAATAAGATCGGCTACACACTACAAAGTTGACTAGAGATAAATTAATAGAAATTAATGTTAATATTTAAGAAATGTTTCTTCTTTTCCGAATATCTCTTCAATTACCAATAAACCAGTATAATACATATTAGATCAATCACTCTTTAATTCTAACTATTTTCGGTTATTGTAAACTACACCCACGCTTATAATAATAAGTGTTATCTTGGACAAGAGAGATATATTATAAATTTAATTTTCATCATTGCTAAAAAAAATTAATTTGATTCTTTTTAAAATTGTTTGTTTAACATTTATTGTTAAAAATATAATATGTAGCTTTGCAAATTTCCTGATCAGACATGAATTCGTTCAGAAGTTTTTTTTTTTTTTTTTTTTTTAAATATTTATTTATATATTTTTTTTAAACCTTGATTTTGACAAATATGACAATCTATTACAGTAAAGGGATATAAGTTCACATTCATACCTTATTTATGAAAGGGTCAAATAAATAATCGAACAGAATAAAATTTGATGAATAAATAGATTCAATATAATGAAAATAGTAAAATAATAACAAAATAAAATAAAGAGGATAATAAATTTTAATAAAAAGAGAAAAAAAAAACATTGATATATATTTAAATCAGGCTAAGGACTATCAACTACAAAATAAAATATTTTTTAAACAACAATTTTATAGTATGTTATTAGTTATTTGTGTATTACATACATTGTTGGACCAGAAATAGTCCAACTTTTTTTTCTTTTTTTTTTAAATTATTGATTCCAGAATTTCGTTTTACTCTCATAAAATATATAAGCACCATAACTTGCGCAATAAAGAGATTAATCCAAGTACATTTCATTGAAAAAGGAATGATTGAAATACAGCTTGAAAATCTGAATAGAGGAAAAAATTGATACATCAGAATCAATATAGACGTTTTGAGCCAGTTTATAGCCTATAATCCCTGCTCGGCCGATTCGTTCGAATTGGAATATACCATAGCCAAGGAAAGTATTGGAAGGGTAAAATTAATTTATATTTTATATTAAACCCAACGTCCAATCAGAGTATCCAATGAAGCCCAAGCCAACGGCCCTCCTAAATCCCGTCCATTATATAAGGATCAGGTAAAATTAGATCGGAGGAAAATATTAAAAAATATATTTTTAACATGATTTCAATATAATGTGCTAATTGAATTTTTAATATATATATATATATAAATTTTATCATTTTTTTTTCTTGATAAGATTAAATTAATTAAAATTCAAAGAAAAGAAGATTCAATATATTTTATTTAAGTATTATTCTTTAATGAAAAGAACTGGGTGTCTTACGTAGAAACTCATATACAAGACCCAAAAAATAAGTCTCTTTCGACTACTTCAACATTTACTAGATAAACGTTCTGTTACAAACAGTTAAAGAAAACTTATTTACAAGACAGTAATTAGATATACAAATTAGAATTTGGAAAAGGCAGGATATCCACTTTAGTAAAAAAGTAGATATAGGCCAACTAGTCGGGAAATCCGATTAATTGGCTGCTTTTGTAGACGGCAATTGTCCGGTAAAAAGCGCCGACTAGTCGGCCGTTTTTTTTTTAATTTATATTTTAAGCTTAAAAATAGATTCTGTGATATAAATGGCCTTTATTTTATTTTATTTTTTTAATCCCCTTTTTTTCTCGTTTTGTTACGCTTAATATTTGAATATTTTTTTTTCTTTTGTACTGTAACTGAGTTACATTTAAAGGAATTTATGAGTTCTAAATTCAGATTTAAAAAATTTTTGATTTAATTTATTTATTATTAGATGGTGGGGGTTCATCTTTTCTTTAAGCCGGCCTAACCTAAGAACTACAACTGAAACTAAAAACTTAAATTTATTCACACATGGTTACATATTTTTGCCAACGTTGGGGAATTGGGCTTTCTATAATTTTATTTACAAAAGTTATTCCCAGACAGTGGTAATTTTGATTTAAAATTTAAATGTTTTAGGTTTATAATTTCTTTTGATTGTCAGTAATTGATGCCCTTAATTTATTAATTTTGTGTTTTACTTTTCGAATGCCCTTTTACTATTTTTCTAATAACTCCATTTTGGAATGATTCCAACCGTTTTCTCATTGTGTTTGACAGATATAGGAATATCGGTGCTCCATAGAGTAATGCCAGCCTTAAAACGCATTTATAAATTATTTTAATGAGCCGTAGTGAAAGACTCCTTGAGAGTAATAGGAAATAGAGTTAGTTTGTTTTCAAAATTGGCTAAAAATGTCATATGTATGTCTAAGTAAATGCCAAGATATGGTAAGCTATTAGAATTTTTGTTTTTATGTACATTTAATTTACAACTAACGAAGTTTTTCTTTCCTTTTTGAGGCCTTTACTGATTGTAATTTTTATTTTAGATTCATCTTTACAGTTTTTATACCCAGCATTAGACATTGTTTTTGTCAAAGAGTTCAATTTTAGAACTTTAAGAAAGGTTATGATACCAACAAAAAATAATTTCGCTAACTTTTATGATACTGAATAAAGAACTATGTATTTTCACTCAGATGAAATTTTGTTCCATGATTAAATAATATTAATTCTTATTTGAAATGTAATATGTATTTATATACAATTGCATGTAAGCTATTTTTAGTTTTATATACACAATCGATTCATCAAAAAATGTATTAAACACGATATATTGTTGGGCCTGAATGAATCCTTCAAATTTGATATTAAACTGTTTCAGCTAAGTAAAGCAAATTACTAATTTTAGCTTTATGTCTAAAAGAAAACACTCTGATATAAAACAGACCGTCAGTAAAAAAAAAACAACAAGAAAAACAAAAACCTATTGATAAATAAACAGACGGTTATAAACCTATAAGCGAAGCGCTTCAAACATTGTTGATGCCCTGCGTAATTGGCCGACTAGTCGGTCGTCAAAGTCATAGTTAGCCCATCTCACATGTGACGCATTTGGTAGGTTTTGTAAAAATAGAAAATTGAGTTAAATACAAATAATAGACAATGAAATATAATGAGTGAAAAATCAAAATTAAACATTTAATATTATCAATTAACATTAAATACCCAAACGACAAGAATCTGCTCTTTATTTTAGACTTCTTTTATATTTACTAGACAAACGTCCTAAGCTTCCAATCATTTAGGGGAGACATATTTAGTGGACAGTAATTAGACCTATTTCGGCGCACGCAGTTGAGTTTTAAGGCTCAATTACACCATCCAATACATCTCGTGCCTAATAACTACAATCCAAACCCATTCGAGACGTACTTAATGCTCTTTATAATGTTTAAAATAAACTAATAAAATAAGACTTTGATACCCTTTATGTTAATGATTTGGCCTAAACCAGGTACCAATACTTTAAAAATAAATTCCATTATTTTGCGAACTCGATACCCTCTCACATTGCTTCCCATTCTATCTCCGATAGCCCTCCGTGGCGCCTGAAAAGAAGATGGTCTTTGACCTTCAAGGTCTAGAGACCTTCCATTTTTAAAGATTTATTAAAATGCAACTAATGGTTAGTTAAAAATCTTAGGCCTTAAAAGTCAATGATATTTCATTTTATTATTTTACAGTAAATTATCATACAAAAAAAAAACATAAGATTAAATTGGGTAGAATATGTCAAGAAGACATTAGACCAAGACTTTATAAAATAAAATTTACCTTCATTACATTCAGTTTATATTTTTTGTTATTATTTTTACCTTATTAAAGTTTGTGATATTACCAAAAGTATATACTTTAGCATTCTTTTTTATTTTAAAATGAATGTTTTTTTTTATATTACACGTTATTTTGCAAATAAAAAAATAAAACTTGGCTGAATATCGGAACGGAAAACGGATTATCAACTGACTAAAATGTAGAACTAAATAAAAAAAAAACCTTCACCTAGCTTAATTCAAAATAATTACGTAAATATCATGAAACTTTTACGTCCTTAACTTAAAGATTTGAGATAAACAACTCAAGCTTTCCAACAGTCTTGTTTGCTCATTAAACAGAAGCAGAGAAGTGCCAATCAAACTTTTCGAAAAACAGTTCGAGAAATTAAACATTTAATCACTTCACTTTTATTATCTGACTAAATATTTTCTCAGTAATTCATTCCCTACTACAATTGTGCCATAAACAGGGAGGGCCCAAAGTAGTTAAACAAACTTTATAGACAGTTTGAAGCTAAAACAAGAAAGTTTCTTGAACATAGTTTCGTAACGCTTCTTGGAACTAAAGCTAATAAACACGAAACGAAAAACAACACGCAGAATTCATAATTAACTTTTCAGTCGATCCATTTCAGATTATCAATAAAAAATCCTCCTGATAATTCTGAGCCCTTTTTTAATGTTAGAAATTAACTCGATACCTTCAAATGAGTTTGCTGTCATGTTACTGATTTGGTTCAAACTAAATACATTCCATACTATATTAAATACTCATTGTGTCTAAAAAGAAAATGGGTTCTCAATCTTGTAACATAGAACTTTTATTAAACTGCCAACAATTCGGATCACTAAATTATTAGAATAATCATCTCTATGATTTACTTAATGTGCTTTCATCTCAACACTTGGAAATATCGATAAATAGAACTAAAAATATATTTTTTTAGATAAAACAAAAAAGTGCTATTTCTTTTAATTACGACTTTCTACGGCTCTGCTTACCGCTTTTTATAATGCGGAGATATACAGATTAGGATTTCTTAAGCCTGATTTTACCTAATTTAAATAATTATGAATGTTTTACATTTTTTTTTTTTTTTTTTTTTTTTTTTTTAACCCTCTTATTTAAGACCCTCGGTTGCAGCAGATCGCAATATTTCTCTAAATAAAAGTTTTCGATAATAATTAATGAAAAAAAAAAATTAAAAAACATGTACCTGAACAACCCATGAAGGGTCATGGGTTCAGTACTTAGGTAAGGATGTACTGTTACTGGGCCAACGGTTGCGAAAGGAGGTGATTTGGCCGGAATCACGCTCAACCACTAGTTTTTTTTCCCTAATTGAGGGTACCCATTTCATGAAAACTGGGTGTGCCCCAGGAGGGTCTTTCGTTCTCGAAGTTAATGCACGGCTGAAATAACAGAATATAAATTTACTGCCTTCAGCCGGTCTCGAACCTGGTCCTGAAAGCGTAGCAGTCAATTGCAAAACTTATATAAAAAAATAATCTTCACAGTTCTAGGAAGATTTTAAATAGTACAGTGTACTATAATAATAATTTAAATTTACAGTGTTAAGTGGCAGAAGTTTGTCACTCTATCATTAACTTTTACAGTTAGATAGAAATTAAAGTCCAACCATAATCATTAACATTATTTTTACCGCACTAAACATTATTGCCTTATCAAAATATCGATTTCTTTTTTTTTGATATTGTGTGTAAAAAATGGGCGATCTAACCTTAGTTTTGATGAAGGTTTTAAGAAGACTAAAATTTCAATTATTTCAAATTCATCTTGATGTTTCAGGTTTATTAAATAAATCGTGCCACTGGTTTTGTAAAAGAGCAGTCATTTTACCTAGAAATACTATGGCAGAGAATATTAATGAAATTATTATTGAAAAAGTAAATTGTGGCATAGAGAATATCTCTATTGATAGGGTTGTAAGCACTGATAATGCAGTCCATTCCGCCAGAGTTTCTTCCTAAAAAGTCTCTGTCTATCTAAATTACCAACTCATGGAATTAATGATTGAATATCCAATAACGTTTTTAAGTAAATTTTAACAAACTAATCATTACAATGGTACCGGGTTAAAAATTACAGCTTTCAGTGAAAATATATAGAAATATTGTGAGATAATAATTCTCAACTGCATGATAAGATTTCTATTGTTAAAAAATAAAACTTCTATTATTAGTTAAAACTAGTATACGTTTAATTGATATAAACATAACTAATAAAGAAAAGCTTTTATATTTGTGTTTCAAGGCATATGGAGTATAAATATTTAACATGTAGATCGGAAGATGAGGAAAAACAGAATTTTACAGGAAAAGCGTTTTAAGCTATTATACCAGATTTTAAGGCTTTTATTAATTATAAGTTATTTTTATTTATTTATCCAACATCCGTCTGTTGCAGTTCAGCCAATTTAGAATTCTAATTAATACTTATAGAAATAATAATTTTGTATTGTAGCAAGTCTTTTTACCAGTGAGCGATCTCAGACACCAGGTCAGTGTGTCAAATGTTATTTTAACACTATTATGAATTCATCGGCTTTCTTTCCTTAACATTTGCCAAATATAAAATAAATGTTTAGTGAGAGATCTATAAACTGATTTAAAGAGAAATTAGTTCCAGCTCCACTTACTGATATTTATAAATCAATCTATAAATCCAATAGAGGATGAGCATTAAAGACTACAAAAAGGGAACATACGGTGACTCCTTTAGCCGGCCAAGACGACTCAAATAGCTTTTATTCGCACACAAAGGGCGACTATTAGGTGGTATTGTGTGGAGCATCCGCCTGTGGACCCTGCACAAACATCGGCTACTCAAACACCCACCAGGCCCTGATAGATTATATCCAACAGCGCCCTAGTCTTCCCTGATTGGCTTCCCGTGTAAGCTCCCCACTCTGAGGGGCTGAGCTCGTTGTTCTACGATAGGGTAGTCTAGTCAGGGAGTCATCGCTCTATTTTCACCTACACTACTTAAGGATCGATAAAATAATGGCGATTGTTAATGCCATTCACTATTAAGAATATATAAAAAAAGCACATAATACATTAAAAATTAAAAAAGAAAAGAAAAAGTAAAAAACTTAATAAATAAATAAAGATTTAAGAAACGTCAATTTAGATCCTTTAACCTCAAAGTTAAATTGGCAGGTTACCGTAAAACGAAGATACATTCTTTTATTTTAAAACTATTGACCGAAATATTTAGAAAATTATTTATTCTGTCGTATTCCTCAGTATTATTTTAAATGAGAAATAAGTTGGTATTTTCAACAGCTGCGAATCAGTAACCTGTCTAAAATCTCACCGTTGCTACAGTGAATAATGTTCTGGAAAAGAATTGAACGGAAAGAGAGCATGTTTTTAAGAAAACGAAAATATTTACATGAGGACCTCCCTAATCCGACTCTCCGAGCATTCCTAGCCTCCCGTGGTGTGCGGTGGGATTCAAAATATTTTTAGAGAATCCTAATAGACCACTTTAATGGTTAATTTGATGTGCTAACGTCAGTTGGTTTTGATTTGTTTTTATACTGTTAATGTTTGTGTGCTAAAATTCAAATTTTGGCCTTGAAGCATCGCCACTCGCTAGTAGCTTCAAAACAATCGACCTTTTCTAGGTTTCACCAAAATATCCGCTACACAATTGATTCTAAATAAAACCTTTTTATATTCAAAATCAAACCAAACTAAATTTTCTGCATTTTGAGCAGAAACTAAGCTCTGTAGATTGAATGAAGACTACGATACAAGCTTTCAAATTGTTGGACCTCTCTCAAAATATTGTATACGTCTTTAAAAAAGATATTTAGAGCATACTCCATTATGAACGATTTTAAATGTCAGTTGATTTGCTACAAATCAAACAAAATATAGTGCCATTACAGCCAATGCTTCTTTATATAAATGACTGGCTAAAACATAAGTATGCTAACATATTATTATGTTAGTGCATATAACGTACCTACTTTTAAATATTTAAAATAAACATAAACCACTTTCAACTTTGAAAATGTTGAAATCTCCGGTTAATCCGAACTTTCGGCCATTCCGCCGTTGCCCTTGGTCCCTTAGAGGTCTGATTAGTGAGATTCTATTGTGATTTTCTAAAGAACAATAATAAGAGAATATCCTTCGGCCTAGACTAATTTTATCCCAAATTGATATGAAATGATATCAATGAGAATAAATAAAATAGTTCGACTAGTCATACTAATTTTAAAATTAAATTATTTTTATTTTGGACCATGGTGTGAATTTATCCTGTTATACAGTAGCGTGAATAAGGCAACAAATCATCTTTAAATGAAAGTTTTATTTTAGACCATTAATAGTTTTATGATAATGGTCACATTTATTATATTCTTTTCACGATATCTTTCATTAAACACACTGATATTCTTGCCATATAGAAGGTTCAACATCGCGGTAATAATTAATAATTTAATTATATTAAATGTAGTAGGTATATATTTAATTTCACAAAATTGAATATTTTTGTTGTGTCACATTTTCAAAAAATTGAATATTTTTTTTCTCGCCTGATAAATAATAAAAATTGACGTGTACCAGGCTAGTCAGTAGAGCTGACCTAATAGGCAGGGTTGCTTGGTCATTCGTGTGTATTCGCCTATTACTAACTAGTGAAAAACGCAAGTGGTTACTTTACGCAGTTAAGGTTAAGCCGTGTAATAAACTAAATAATAAAAATGATAAAGATATCATTTATAAAACTTCAGTATATCACAACTTTAGACACTTTTTTTTTTGTTTCATTTTCCATTATCACATAAACGAAAGGATAATAACAGTTTTAAAATCTATAAAATTAAGCCTTTTTCTATATTCAGTACTAAACTTTTTTTAACTATTCATAGAAAATACCAAGAATTTTTTTCACTTTAAGATAATAAACTTTTTGTTTTGTTTTTTTCCAGAACTCTTAGTTCTTTCTTATGCTAATTCGTAACAAATGTACGCAAATTATCTTATTTGTATTTCATAGCATTTTAAGTAGTCATATTTTTATTTTCTAATTTTCATATTTATATTATAATTGTCGATATCGAATATTAGATTTTAAATAATAATTAGAATAGAATAGAATAGAAAATAAACTTTATTCTGGGATTATATCTCCTAAATATAATGAAAAAAATAAAATGCAATGAGTTTGGTTACAAAATAATATACAAAACCGACAATCTGTGTAAATATTTACAATTTAACAAATAATACAAATATAAAAATTCAATGATTATAGAAAAAAAGTATATAAATTCATCATTTGTACTAATAGTATAAATATTTAAATGATGATTTGCTCGTCAGCGAGAGGTAAAGAGGTAGCTAAACAGATAGGATTTAAATGTAGACAAATATGGATCATTACTGATGTCATGGGTTAGTGGATTCCAGAATAAAATTCAACGGGAAAGAGTATACATATCTGAGGGGGGGATCTTGTAGTGCGAGAGGAAACCGCATCTAATTTGGAATAATCAGCAAATGGGTATCACCGTTTTTTATGTGACAATACCTTACACACTAAAACAAACCTAAATTTATAATTTAATTTTAAAAATATTTTCCTCTGTTTTGGTGCTACCGTGGCTGAAATTTAGTTGTATAGGTTTGATTTATGTTTTAGGAAATAAGTAACTTATAACTCCTTATACAGTGTATATGTTTAAAATCTCTGCAATATGGTTCCTCTAAAATATCCCATTTTGGAATAATTGCAGTAGGTTTTGTATTTTTCCCTATGTTTCAAAACAATGGTGACAATATTGCAGAGATGAGTAAAAAAAACATAAATATATAATTATATAATGCGTAAATTATAATTCTGCTAATATTATTATTAATATTATTCTAAGGTTTACAGATCGCTGCCGGCTTAGGTCGAAAAATGCTTACTTAAAATTCAGACTGGTGTCTACCAGCCAGGACGCTTGGTGTCTACCAACGGGGAACGCCCCTCCCTTCACGGTAAGCTCTTCCTGAAGTCGAACGGTGGTTAAGCTCTTCCAAAACTGGGTAATCATCTATAGAGCCAGTTTTATATCTTTTTCACAGCTGCACGCAAAAATTGGAAGGATTAAATAATAAAATTAATACCCAGAAAAACAACAGCAATATTTCCCATTCAAAATAAATAAATTAAGTACCCTCTATTTAATTCCTATAGATGTAGTAAGAGGTGTGAAGAGGCTAGTGAGCAGTTTTGGCTAAGTTGGTGTAACCCTCAATAGGATATCAAGGCTCTTGCGCCACTGTAATCTAAAACTAAATACAAACCTAAAACCTTCCACACCTAACAGCCGGAAGACTAACATATTTAGAAGGGGGATCTCGTGCAAACACAAATCGCAATCTGAAAAAGCGAAAGAATTTGCAGAGATGCCTAATAAATTATTTGATAGCTTAAATCACACGACTGACCCACTATTTAATAAATAACCGCTAACTGAAATCAACAATTCAGGCTATATTAAAACACTTTACAAACTCTACACACTCTGACGTCATGTGAGTTCCATCCATCGATAACAATGTGCAATGAATCCCGGTTCCATGAACCTCAATACCAATTTGAGTTCCGAATATTTCAAATACCTCTGGTGTATCTGAAATCCTAGCTTTTCCTGTGAAATGAAATTAGATTATATTTAACCACATAAGGGTCAATAAAATTTCATTCATATTCAACGGAAAATGAAATTTATAACGAAATTTAGAATATTTTCAAAAATACAGGAAGGAGAGAAATCTTTCCTAATCGATTTGTTTCATTCTGTTCTAGGTGTTATCGTCCCCACATACTCTAACCAGGGCGTATGAAAAGTATAAGGATTATTTTAAAAAATAATAAAATTTTTTTTTTTAAATTAATAAGGCTTATATCCGCCCCTTGTTTATTACATTTTGCATTTGAAAGGGCATTCGTGCATTGCATTCGTATTTTCTAATATATATATATACATATATATATATATATATATATATATATATATATATATATATATATATATATATATATATATATATTAGAAAATACGAATTAGGCTTCATCTTCACTTTGAGGTTAGAAAAGGTAAAATAAACCAATTCATTTAGTACTTACATCCACCATTAGCCCCAATAACGAAAGTTATCAAGTGGAATTATTCAGGCGTGTGGTTAAATACCGAACCCGGGAGATGGAACTGAGACGAGGATAATATATCTTTTTTGCGGTTGATTTATGAGCTGGCTGAGTTTAATAGAGTAAGTAGGTGAGATATGGGTTTTGTTATATGAGGTCGACATTCAGCGCACGTCCTGTAGCACAAGAACCGGCCCCTCTCCCGTCGTGTCGGCGAATTTCAATATTTAGCTCCCGCGTTCTAACTTACCTCTATCTCGTCATTAGATTGCTTTTTCTCTTCCGCAATCAGCTTATGAATGTGTGTAAATTATGTCTGTTTGCGGTATTCAGGTTTCCTAGTATCCTTGTTCTCAGGTCTAAAGGTAGGAGTGGCATGTTGAGGTTTAAATGAGGCACACAAGGTAGTATAGAAACTTTATCATTTAATTAACCTTTATCACAAGTCCTTATAAACTAAATAAGTATGCAGAAGTAGATAATAATTCATTAATTGTTAAATGCTAAGTTTGTATTCTTAAAATCATAATAGTAATTATGACTAAAATAATTAGGACTAGAATAATCTAGTCCCATAGTAGCATAAGAAATATATATATATATAGTAAACCCTAAGTCATATATATATATATATATATATATATATATATATATATATATATATATATGACTTATTTACTATATATATATATATATATATATATATATATATATATACAGTATTTAATTGTGAAAAAGTTTCATCCGACTGATCATTAATTTTCAGAGCTAAATGTTTCATTATTTTTTAGGTGTTGAAGACTCCTTATACTTTAACCAGAACACATGAAAAATATTAGGATCTTTCAAAATATCGATTAAATAAAAAACCTCAATTTCTACTCTCAAACTAATAAAAAAAAGAAGGATATAATTAAATATATTTATAGTTCATTTTAGGAATATGAAAGACACATACGCCAAAAAAACTTCTGACATATTTCGGTAATTCGATGACGACAAAACTAAATTGCGAAACATAACGTCATATTATGTGGGCAGAAAAGCCATGGGGTAGACGGAGATATGTGTGTACAGAAGCAAGACAGCTACCGGAACCTAAGGCGCGTGTGTATACGTCGATAACGCGTGTGGTGTGCCCTTCGGGTAATTTCACACTTCACGTAGGATAATATCAGGCCGCGGTTGTTCGTTTAGCTGGGACAACGCTCTCATATCTTGAGTAAAGGTAAACCAACGTTGAACACTAAAATTGTAATATTATTTTATTTACAATTGATTTATATATATATATATATATATATATATATATACAAATTCACTATATACAGGGTGTTCAATATTCGATGGTCACTCTCTTTTTTTTTCCACAGTTTTTGAAATTTAGAAACGAAACTCTTAGGGTCTTAACTGTGTCAAATAAAGTTTTTTTTTCAGGTTATAGTCTGCTCTCCAACCTTCTCCAGTTCTTCTACAGCGATCCTAACTTTGGAATTCCCAATGGAATGTGGTATTTTTTACGACGGATTTCGACGGAAAATCAAATTTTAATTCGATTTTATACAGGTGAATTTTTTAATTGCGAAAAATCATTTTAAGAAAATATGCAATCTAAAACTGGTATTGAACGAATAATTTAATGAAAAATTACTGTTTATTGAAAAAAAAAAAATTTAATTACATGAGGATTTGGTTCCTAATATAGCTAAAACTGGTATTGCAAAAATAAAATTTTGGGGAAAAAACTTTCAAGTCGACCTCTTCTCACCACTCGTCGTATCAGCCGCGGGGAAAAAAATTCACCAGTACAATATCGATTCAAAATTTGATTTTCTATCGAAATTCTTCGATGAATTTTTTATCCGGGGCACCGTTTCGCCTAAAATTGCGAAAAATCATTTTAAGAAAATAAGCAGTCTGAAACTGGTATTGCAAAAATAAAATAAACATTGAACAAAAATATGAAATTAAGTCCTTCCCGCGACTGGCACGACGAGCGGTGAGAAGAGGTCGACTTGGAAGTTTTTTTCCCAAAATTTTATTTTTGCAATACCAGTTTTAGCTATATTAGAAGTTTTTTTCCCAAAATTTTATTTTTGCAATACCAGTTTTAGCTATATTAGGAGCCAAAACCTCCTGCAATTGAAAAATGTATTTTCTTTTTTTTCAATAACCAGTAATTTTTCATTCATTTATCCATTTAATACCAGTTTTAGATTGCTTACATTCTTAAAATTTTTTTTCGCGATTTGCGGCGAAACGGTGCACCGGATAAAAAAAATTCACCGGAATAAAATCGATTCAAAATTTGATTTTCGATCGAAAAATACCACATCCTATTGGAAATTCCAAAGTTAGGGTCGCTGGAGAAGAACTGGAGAAGGTTGGAGAGCAGACTATAACCTGAAAAGAAACTGTATTTGACACAGTTAAGACCCTGAGAGTTTCGTTTCAAAAGCTGTGGGAGAAAAAATATTGAACACCCTGTATAAATATATATATATATATATATATATATATATATATATATATATAATATATACATATATAATGTTTAATAAGGTTCTTGAGGTTGGCGATTTTGGCGACGTTTTGAGACTATATTGTTCTCTTAATCATGCCCTACAGTGAAAAAACAGGTTACAATAAAATTATATGAGTTATACAGGTTACTTTTAAACATAAAGTTAGCTACAATTTATAAAAAAAATCTACATTGAAAAAAAAGAAGATGACTAAGAGACCTTCCGATCCAAATCTTTTATTGAAATTCTACTAGTGAATAGTTTTTCAAATGTTATTTACTTGGCATTATAAACATTTTGTTAAAATTCTAAATAACAAAAAATAATTATTAAAAAAAGTTTAAATTAAAAAAATATTTATAACTGTTATAAGAAATCAACTTGAATTTAAAAGGGTAAATTATACATACAAATATGAAATGTTATTATATACTTACCTTTTTTTCTATGAATTTTTGCAATTAATCATTAATATATAACGTTCTAGAACAAATAAAAATTTTTATTTATAAATCCATTAAAATTATTATTTTGCAACGGAGGTATACAATAGCTAAATAAATAATATTTCTCACAGCTTGCATTACAACCGTTTTTGTCCTAGACAATATGAAGAAGTTGGAAACGTAATCTAGTTAAGAGAGCACCAGTCAGAGAGGGGGGGGGGGAGGGGCAGGATGCATTGTTCATGACCAACCAACGACCGAGACACGTCCGAGCTTTTACGCTTAGTGTAGCTACTTCGGAGCCAGCTTTGTGTTGTATGAATAATTTAAAATTGTCATAGACCTCCAAAAACTTTGGCGGAATCATGAAAAATAAAGTACAATAATAATTCATTCAAAACCACATAATACCTTTTCAATGAAATAAAACAAAGTTTATTATTTTTATTTAAAACAAAGATAAATGAAATAAAATAGAATAAATAAATAAAAGGCTCAGCGAACCCGTTGGTTCGATGCCGACAAGATCGGCTCTGACGCAATCTACATCTTGGTCTATACCTCGGTCATTTACCCGATAGCTAAAAACATATTTGGATATCGGCTATTACTAAACCCAATGAAAACATTTTAACCTTTGCGCTGCTATTACCTGAACTATAATTAACGGATATAACTCCCGCGATTCCGCAGTCTGCAGCCTTCTAAATTCCCCTGTTTATTCATCCTTTTCAGGGCCAAATATTTTATGCTGCACTCTACTTTCGAAATTTTTCAGACGTTCCTCCCTTAAAACGTAAGCGGCCAGAGTTTACATCCGTAGAGAACTGTTGGTAGTATAATCGTCTTAATATTCTAATTTTAAAATTTTAGAGAGTAAGCGCGAACTGAGTAGTTTTGTGACCGTGAAATGACAAGCATTACCGGCTTTTAATCTTGCACTTATTTCCTCTTAAATTTCATTTTCCTTGATACGTTAGACCTTAGATATTTGAATTGCTCAATGTGTTTTCAATTCAATCACAATTTGTAATGAGTAATTTGATTAATAAAAAAAAATTATTTTTTACTAAAATAACAATCACCCACAGTCTAAGCTATTGTGCTTAAAAATACACATACAAATATTGTCGACATGAGAGTTTGCGAACTTCTTCTTCTTCTTTGAAAGGATTTTTCTTCGCTATTCGAAGTTTCCTTCAACCAAACTCCTCTCTGCCCATCGCTTCTTCTTCCGTTAATCCTCGGCCAGCCATACTTTCAGCCACAAGATCTCTCCATCAGATACAAGGCCTACATCTCCTTCTCCTACCCTCTGCTTCCCATTCATAAGCTATTTTTGGGATCTTTTATGCTCTATTATTTTAATATCGCCGAACCATCTCAGTCTCTTTCCCTCCATTCCCTCCAGAATATTCCTCTAAACCTCCATTCTTTCTCCTATGATCTCATTCCAGATTCATTGAATCCTTGAGATTCTTGCTGATCTCCTCCACAAATCCATCTCCACAGTCAGAAATCTTTTCCCTTGCAATTTTCCTCGAGGCCATGTTTCTGAGCTGTTTAGCATTTTTTGCGAACTTCGATGTATAAATCGATTGATATAAAACTAATATAATAGTGCAGGTCAAAACGTCTACATATCAACAAAGATATTCATTTACTAATCTTCATTTACTAGTATTCATTCACTAATCGTTTCATTAAATCCTGACTGAATCCTTGACCAACTTTTCTACTGTTCATAGCTAAAGTTAACTAACGATTTCCTTTTTCAGTTCAGTATTTTTGATTTTTCATTATCAATTAAAAGCTTGATTCATGAAAATAACTAAGGGTTATCTATCAGAATATATTTTTTGGGAGCTGTAGTTCCCTCACCAAGGCACCATTTGGTTTCAAGGATTAAGTTGAAAAAAAAAAAAAAAAAAAAAAACGCTAAAATTTTTTAGGTCAGTTAACCGGTCATCATGTTAATTATATTTATATTTCTTTTTTTACAAAAACACATCATTATAAAATCAGTGACTAACTAAAGGCGACCAATTACTGTTACTCAATTTATGGAATAAAAAAAAAAAGAAATATTATGCGAGAATAGTTTTTGTGTTTAATACGCTTTTATTAACTTCACCTGTATGTAACGGAATCTTGCATTGCAATTTTTACCAATTTCCAGCTATCTGATTATGTATAGCTTTGTCAAGGACCAATGACAGTACAATAACTGCACAACTTTGATAATCTTACTTAGTCCAGTCGAAACATCCCCCAAAAAAGGGTCTTCCTTGCAAAAGGTGGAATAGTAGTTTTATGTTTACGAATGGTCCAGATGGGTCCTAAGAATAAAATATCAAAACATTTTTTCAGACTTTTGTAAAAAAACATATAAAAAAATGATTTAAAAAGAAAAATGTTTTATTTACAAAATTAAAGTTTCTTAAATTGTGCGTCTAAAGGGACATCTTAAGCTGAGTTTGATTCAGGCGTTTAGCCATAATTTATTGTCAAAAATCGACGAATTTAGAAAACTTTCTCAAAAAGTTAGTTTTGGTTATGTTATATACTAATAGTTGTAGATCATTAGATTTTGTCTAAGACAGGTTTAGTTCGGTTTGCTGTTAAAGCATGATTTTTAGTTTCTTAAACAATAATTAAGTAAAAAATCCTTAGCTATGCCGTCCTTCGGAAGGGACGTAAAATGGGGGTCCTGAGCCTGTGCGATGTCAGGTACTCATTAAAGATCCCTATCCTAATTATACCTGGATAGGAAAAATTTAGGACTCCCACCGTAGCATCGTACGATTAGCAATAGCAGCATAAAGTGACGTTAAACGAAATAAATAAATAAAATAAACTATATATATTTTTTTTATTTCATAACGTTATTGGGAGACTGAAACAAATTAGTCCTCATTCAAAAAAAGTAGATGCATGCGAGTTCGCGAACTTTGCCTTTATACAATTATTTTAAATCAAATGGGCTAGTCTTTGTTTATTTTTACAAATAAACTTTTTGTGTTTTTTACCAAATCATCAATGAACTTTCTAACAAACTACAAAATAAAATTTAAAATGACTATCAACGATTAGAGTAAGAAAAACTGACATAATTCAAGAGTTTTTAAGGATAAAGAGGTAATAGAGTAAAAACAGACCAGGAACTACAAGGATTTAAGTCCATTTTCGCGTTATAATTATTTTATATCATCTTTGAAAAATGGGCCGTAGCCAATCTGAAGGGGGGAGGCCGGTGAAAGAAATTGATGTTTCTCTTGATTAAAGCCTCGAGCTGGGTAATTAATCACAAGGCTCATTGCGGGGTCGGAATAGGCCGAAGTGCTAACGGCTCACTCCAAACGAATAGAGGAACTCAGGATTAGGAGTATCGAATCGTGGAATTATCTTTAAAAGCAGAACCTATCTACTACTGTAGATGTACAGTACTTTTCACAGTGTTTTGTAGCAAATGGGGTGTTACGACAGATTTTTAGATTTTAATGATAATATTGTTTATTATAATACTAGCGAAGGACCACACATGGACTAACGGATCAATTTTAAATTAAATTAATATACAAACAAACTATCAAAAAATTAATAAATCTCGGTATTCCTTTGATAGAAATATGTCTGTTTCTGCCCAAATTGCAATTTAAAAAGCACCATTATTTGTTCTTATAAAGCAGCCTTTCTCTGCATATCAATTTTATCAAAAATCTAACAAATACCAAAACGAAACTACCAAATATTCCGAAATTGAAAAATTAAAAAAGTAAATGGAATATAAATCGTGAAGAAAAAGAAAAAATAATTTAATATATTGTAGCGGTATCCCCTCTTCCTAGCGGGGATACCGCTACAATATAGTTACTCTCGCTCATTAATACGCTCATTAATAGTTCTGGAGGAGGATTCAATATTTTTGAATAATATATATTTCTTTTTTTTGTGTTTAACTAAAGATTTTCTTTCTTTCTTTTTTTTTGTAGTGTTGGAAAAAAATATTTTTGATACATCGACGCTTTCCATTCTAGGAGTCTGCCAAGTAGACTGCCAGTTTTGTCCAAATGCGACCAATGGAATTCTTTGACTAAATGCTACAACCAAATTGGTTTCAATGTGATTTTTCGGCGAAATGAAGGCACGGAAAGTTTTTTGTTTTTTTTTCTGGGGCTTAAAGGCCTTGACTTTAACTAGGAAAGAATGGAGGGGTTATCCACTTATTGCAGCCATTCTGGAAAGTTCAAGATACATTCCTTTAAATTTCAACCCATTGCCCATAAATACTTCAAAACATTGCCCTAACTAGTTTGGCAATCGAATCTTGAATATTAACCCCATCATCCAATAATTTGTTTTATTTCTTTTTCAACATTAAACTTCTGCACATAAGTTACTTATATCGCATAAAGGTTACAGCGCAAAGATAAAAAAATAAATTAAGTAATGGAATGTTATAAAAAAATAAACAAATAAAAATAGCTTGGTGATGTTATGATAGAGGCGTGTAAACAATTTAATTGAATAAGGAAGTATGCTCATCAAGTTATCTTACTAGATACCTAACTTGCCTACTACGAGTAATAAACAAATTGTCAACAAGGAACTATTTCATAATTAGAAAATTATTGTAATGTCTGGAATTTTACTCTTGGGAAGGGTTATATAATCCGGTATGTTATAGTTAATTCTCATGTACAAAATCTTCGCACTAAGATTTAAATTCCTGAAATATACAAACGTATAAGCTGTATAGTTTTCAAAAGCTCATGAACTTAGAAGAACTGTATAAATTAAATTTTTAATGTGGATTTATTCAGATTTTGACTAGAATAAAAAGTCAGTAAAAATTATAACCGTGTGTAATAAGATGAATATTTTTAATATGTCATTTATAGTAACTAATTTTAGAAAAAAACTTAGTAGGAATATTTATTAAATTTAATGAAAATTTATTCGTTAGGACAGTATTGTTTTTAATAAACTCAATCAGAAAATTAAAAATAAAAAAAAAAATCGGAAGAAAAGTGTAAACAAATTTTTAAAATTGAAACCTTATGTTTTATAATTTAAATAAGGATTTGTTGATAATATCATAGAGATTTCAATAAACTTTTAATGTTTTCCCTTCTCATAACTCATAACATAAAAAAAAAAAAAAAAAAGTCCTCAATTTATCAAATTATTATTGATAAAAAGATTAATTTTTTTGAGAATATTCATTTAATTATTAAATGCTAATACGTCCACCACTATATTATTTATTAAGATTTAATCAGTATTTCAAAGTGTGTTTTTAGTGTTTACACTAAATATAAATAAAAGACAACACAGCATACCGGCAATAAAATATAATAACGTCCTCAAAATATAAAATCCAACAAGCACAAAATCACCAATTACCCTCCAGTTTCAGAAGGGATACCTCAAGAACATCATAAATCTTGCTTATTTCTTTTTATCTATTTCTTTAAAGATAGGTAGAGACCCAATCCTTTTTATTATAGACACAATCCGATATTGGATAAAAGAACAATAAAATATCTAAAAATTGACAATCATGAAGGAGCAGCTCTAAGCAGTAAAAACCACACCTGATTTCTACAACTTTATTGGTCAGACTGAGATCCCTCATCAAAACATATTCTGTCTTTCAATCCAGTTTTAGGATTCAATTCTAATAATGCTGTCATACAAATGCATATAATATTGTATAACAATGAATTGTATATGGTATTCGTATTCAAGCCACGACTTCTTTAGATATTAAAATAAAATAGAGCTTTTTTTATTCAATAAAATTGTTTAATATATATCGCTTCTGAATCTAGTCAATGGTATATTTTTCTTTTGATTGATAAGGTCTGTTTAATCCGATAAAAGGCTTTGCGGTTAACAGAGATGACGTTGTAAATCCAAGTGGATTATGATGTACAGAAATGTGAATATGGTTATTATGTTTATGTAATTTTGTACAAATGGTATGCCCAAATCGTTGTATGGTGCGTATTTTTCGCTATAGAGCGCTTAGTAACGTTCCAAGTATTTTTGACTGTAATGTTTGTATTTTTAGAATAATGCGAAAATACAAAACTTGATTAACTTTAATAAGTTTCAGTAATGTGTTATATTTTATAAAATATTTTAAATTCCATCATATCCATCAGCAGTATTTTCGCTTCTAGTGGTATAACATCAAAGACGTTGTTGTGAGAGCAGCGCTGTGAACGCATGTATTCTTTTTGTACTCCAGCAGTAGTGAGACATTTGCGTTTCTAAGAATAAGTCCAAAAATTTATTTTATGTTTTGAGCCTATATTCCAAGTTTTATAAATTACTTTCATCTGTCATCTATTTCAATTTATTATTTTTATTTTACATTTGTATATATATGTGTGTGTGTGTGTGTGTGTGTGTGTGTGTGTGTGTGTGTGTGTGTGTGTGTGTGTGTGTGTGTGTGTGTGTGTGTGTGTGTGTGTGTGTGTGTGTGTGTGTGTGTGTGTGTGTGTGTGTGTGTGTGTGTGTGTGTGTGTGGGCGATTTGAGATTATTTATTTATTTATTCCTGGTATATACTATATGAATTAATTTAAATAATGAACACCTCTATAGCTTATTTCTTTTAGGTGTGGCAGATTGTAATGATTGGTAACAAAAAATGTTCTAAATATAAACGGTTTGAGATATATATGAACTGTCTACGCCAGAAAGAAATCTTCCACATTTTAATATAAATGTATGTTGATTTTCCATTCAATTTCTAATTCATTGTTAACTATCCATATAACTTTTAACGATTATTTTGAAGAGGAAAACAAAAAAAAAAAAAAAAAAAACACGCTACTACTGTGCCATACTGATAAAAATATATCTTTAATTTAAAAGTTTTAAAATATCGGCATTCAATTTGATTGTACGTACAGAAAAATCGAAGTTTAGCCGCTGAATCAGTCAAGGGTTTAGGGATTCAATCAGAGGAGTTTAATCCTAGCTTAGTCGTTATTTTCAAATTATGAATCTCATCACTGTCAGCGTGCGATTAAATTTATTTCTGAATCTGATTGAATGTTATTGCAGATATAGCTATATAATCTTCAATATTTATATTAAAAAAAAAAAAAGAAAGAAAAATGAATTAACCCCCGTCGTTAATACTCAAATCGTTTGTCTAATAGGAAGTTCTCTAAATAATTCGGTTGGTTAAGAAACAGGCAGATGTTTTCACATAAAGAAAATCGAATCATCTAAAGAACTTCCAATAAGACGAACGATTTTTGTATTTACGATGGGCCAATTCGTTGGGTTTTTTATTTATTTTATTATAAGTATTAAAACTAAAAATAAAATAGATTTTTCAATTGCGTTCTGATTGTTAAATTCTATAGCTACTTCTAAATTTAAATGAACTTAATTCAGTTTTTTAAATAGAAACGACTAAAATAACAGAAAAAAAAATACATAAAGTTATCTCCTAAGGGCAAAAAGTTTCCGATTTAAAGAAGTAGGAAAATTTAAAGAAACATTTTGTCCAACAAAAAAAAAATTTATTTAAAGTTGCTTCACTAGAACCAGTAATCTACCTAAAATAAAATAATAGTTAAAAATATACTTTAATTGTGATAAAAAATAAAAATAAATTTTTACATCGATTTTTAACTTAACTAAAAAGAACTCACGGTCATTTCGATTGTAAAAAATATAACACGCTGAATTAGGTAACTGGGAAAATAGATTTGCAATGTTTTATTGTAAATATACCATTTAATTATTATTCCGACTTATCCATAATAAATGAAATGTTCCATATATTGCTGAATTGAGCAAAATAAATATCCTTTCATCACAAGCTACATATCCACTTGAATCTACTAGTCTTCAAATTTGTTTCCCACTCAATTCCCGAAAACCCTCCGCAGCGTCTGAAAATAAGATGATCTAGAAGCTTTAAAATGTAGGCTTTATTTATTTATCAAGTTCTACTGAGTGATGATAGTTCCTCACAAGTTATGGAAGTGTCATAGTAATTATTTTCAGCAACTTTGCTATAAGTGTATATTGTATTCAGTTGTATATAATATAAATAATTTTTAAACATTATTCCGATTTGAACATGAATTTGTCCATACTAATAAGAACAATAGGAGGTTGATTATAAAAATATATAAACTATACTAATGCAAGAATTTTAAATAAAGCAGATATGTAGCGTAAAAGGGAAACTTAGGAGTTACCTAAAGGGTAAATCTCTTACAAAGTGGCCGAAAAAGACTAAAAGTATAAACCTGAGGTCTGCTAAGGTGGAGAGAAATCGTGCGGAAAACTTTCTTGGTAAGCGGAAAAGCTCCACAATCAAATAAAGGATTTCCTTAATATGATCTGCTCCTGTAACCTTCCCTCCATTGTGGTTTATTACTTAAATTTTCCGATCAATTTAATACTGGAGAATGCGAAGAACCTATATATCTCTTCATGTGGAATCAGATAGAATGTTTTTATTAAATTATAGTAGTTAAAAGCTTTTAAGGGTTTATTTTTTTATTTATTTATTTTTTTAAACTCAAAAGAATTGAGGAAAGAAAATTGTTAGGCTGTGTGTGAAAATCGCTATATATAACACAAAAATGTAATAATTCTTCTGTTGAAATCGCAGCTTGGCTAAAAAGAAATTATCAAGGATTGATAAAAATCTATCCTTTTATAGCCGTGATGTAGGCCTGAAAAATCAGCACTAATATATTTTTTTATTTTGTAATATATGACCACAAAATTCCACCTTATTCACTATATATCATGGTTAACAGTTTTTTATATCATCATAATCATCTTATGGGGCTTATGGTCGTTGTAAAACCCTGGCCTCTTCTACAATTCTCTTCCGTTCAGAAGTATCCTCCACTGCTCTTTTTGCGATACCTTATAAATCTTATCAGGCTTATTAAGATGACCACGCAGGACTGTTTAAAATATTATAAAAAGAAAGTAATACTAATAATAAAAGAAACAAATATTGAGCAGAAAATATACGGGAGACTCCCTAGAGCAAACTCAGCCATTATAAAATAAGAACACTTAGCAGAGGGAAAAAACTTTTAATTTCAGTTTCTTCAGCCGTATATCGACTTCGAGGTCTGGAGACCCTCCTGAGACAAACCCAGCCTCTATAAAGTGGGTTCCCTTAATTGGGGAAAAACCTGGCGGTTGATTGCTGACATCACCTCTTTGTACAACCGTTGGTGGAAAAACAATATTTCCTCACCAAGTACTAAATCATTATTCGATCATAATACACTTTATCAAAAATTAATTAATCAATAAAAAATCTTCCTAGTATATTAATATTTAAATATTAAAAATACAAAGAACATATTTTGTAATGCAACCAATTGATATAAAATTATATTTATGAAAGGTTGAAAATTTTGATGATAAATGACAACCGATTCCAATAACTCCTGGTCAATTATTACTCATCACATATCATCTACGATTCAGTCCATTATTATCGCCTGCGATGCAACGTGAGTACACTTCAAAAGGACAATAGCTTTTGATCCATCATTAAACTTGGTAATCGACGACAAAACAGATTTCAAAAGGACTGTTCAAACAACGCACTAAAAGTTGTTGACCTAACCCTACAAATATTTGCCATCCACCTGAATTGAGTTTGTTTTACCAAAATTTGACACAATGATCTAGCATCATTTACCTAACCTACTGTAATATAAGAACGACTTTAAAACCGAATCGTTTAAATCGATGTTCGAATAGAATTCTAAGAAAATATGTATCAAAATTTAATTTGGATTACGGAATCGTAAGCGTTCCCAAAAGGAAATTATTCAAAAAATATAAATAAACTTATACACCTAGACAGAATTAAAAACAAGAAATTAGTCCACAAATAAAATGGTAGAATTAATATTTGATTGTATAATATTAAAGTTTTACAGTGATTTCAAAGTTTCCAATTATTTGCATATTTTAATAATAAGTATTGAAATTTTATTAACACTTGATTTTTAATTTTATTTATTTAAAAAAAGTTTTCATTGGCTGAGATTGTTTCTATTCATTTCGGGTAAAACCTCACAAATGATAGGAATGAAGTTATATAATAATGATTATTATGCTAATAAATTATTAATTTATTTTGAGTGAGTGCCACTTGTCTTCTCTTTATTCTAACTTCTTTTATTCTTTCTGAATGAAATACCCTCCTCTTTTCCGTCCATTTTCTGGTAGAATTTTCTTATTTACTAAAAAACCTTTTATTTATCATTTAATATACAATTTTTTCTCAGTTTATTTTCCCCCATCTATTTCATTTCTATTGTAATCTATAATTGCAATTTTAAGTTTCTGGAGATCTTCTTTTACTTGTTTAATACAACCTAAAATCGTTTTAGAAAGAAAAAGAAGGTATGGGTGGATGAAACCCCTCTAAACTAAATTACCATATAAAACTCAATAAAGGCAACAAATTCGTACTTATAATTATCTTTTTAGTATCAGAAAAAAGTAATTAAAAGATTAATCAAAGGTCTCAAAATACTCAGTTTACAATTTTCAACTATAAATAATTTTCGTTTGAAGTACGCATGAGTTTAGAGGAACAAGGTAATTAAGAATTATTCAATTATTAGCAACTAAATTGATAATTATTGGTTTTTATTAATCAGTAACTTGAATTTGAATCTTTTTATAATCAAATTAGAACACGAACTGAATATTTTGTGACCGAGAAAAAAAAAAAAAAAAATTATGTGTGTGTGTGTGTGTGTGTGTGTGTGTGTGTGTGTGTGTGTGTGTGTGTGTGTGTGTGTATAATTAATGTTTAAAAAGTTGCGTTCGACAATAATCATTAACTACTCATCCTGTTAAAAAATTCCCGAAATTAAAAGATAATTTGCCCAACATGACAATTTAAGTTGCATGCCTTATTAGAAAGTGAAACAAGAAAAAAAAAAAAAAAAAACGAAAATTCAATTCTAGAAAAAACCATAGATATAGATATGTCTATCTATAACCTACAGCTGATAATGAAACTGTCGGAAAAGTTTCTATCCAAGACATATCCATTTCAAAGTAGGTCTAAAAATTTTTATAAAGTCCCTTTATCACAAAATATTTGAAAATTTTTGTGGTAGAATATTACCGGTCCAACATTTGCCTACTACGATTCCATTTTAGAGCACTAAAACTCAAAAAAGAAAGAATCTAGAAATCTAAGACAAATAGATCATTAAAACACAAATCACACTTCTAACTATCAACCAAAATTACACATAAATTCTATAAATATCAAAGAAATTGAAAAATCAGATTTTAATTTTAAAAAATTGTTCCAACAGTAAAAAAACTATCATTAAACTTAAATTACTATTATTTAACCTAAATGTGAGTTAACAAATGTGTATAGGTAAGTAATCAAAATATAAAAACAATAATAATCATTAAGTATTGATTACTCAATCATAAAACCATTAAAATACTTATTGAGCCAGGAACACTAATAGGAAATTGAATTAAGGCCGCGAAAATCGAATAAAACGACAAATCCGGCGAACTGGGGCCCCTCCCATCTGCAGTAAGTAGATAGCGGGTTCTATAGTGTTAGTATTCATGTATACTGCATGAGTATAACGCAAAAATGATGCCCGCCCAGAACGTGCTTCCCAAACTCGCCATTGTATTTAAATTAGTGGCCGCCTACCACTCACTCACTATCTTCCAAAGCTGTATCAAAATCTAAACATCCTCCCAGCATTGCACAACTTGTGTCATAAAGGGAATAATTTGTTTAAACACTATTATCACTAAACACTATGTTACGTTAGTGTTAAGCTCAAGTCCGTTTTAATAGTAGAGCTAATAAATCCTGTAAGGAATACAATAGACAATCTCATGAGCTAAATATAGAAAATATCTTATAACAATAGTGAAACAACGATTATTTTCCTGCCTTAATTTTTATACGTGTATAATAAAGAAATAAAAGGTCAAATATTTTTTTTCATTTAATGTTGCCTTAATCACGTCTACAAAGAACATAGGTAGAGGTGTTTTAAATTTTAAACAGCATTCACTATATTGGTTGCCTCGTATCAAAGTTGGCCAAGTTCTTGTCTTATGATATCTACGGAAGTCGCAAAATGTAAGTTTTTTTTTATTGTAACCCGAGGGATTCTGTCATCCGGGAGCTGATATGTGTGAAAGTCCGCTCTACATCTTCTTAAGCTAGTCACTAGTTTTTTGTATATGTCTGCAGTAGCCGGGGGTAAACGCTCACACGTTTTATTCACGTTAACACAAAGGTTTTAGGACCTCCTTCGTTATGAAGGACTGAAACAAGGGTTGTGTAGTCTTTTATTATAAGTTATATGAATAGGTGGTAGCAACATGCTATTGTCTAGCAGGTAATGGTTGGTTGTGGATCTTCAGTAATTTTTATTAAAGGTAGACAACTATTTTTAATAGGTGTGATATCAATAACATTTTTTGTCTTCTGATGGTCTCTTACGGCTCTAAGATGAAGTTTTCGTCCGGAAACTAGCTCACAGATTTTCTTCGTTTAGAATCACTACATCGAAACTGCCCATAGCATTAGGCATTACCTTAGACGATGACACCTCCGTCATTTTAAGTGAAAAAAACCGCTTTTACTAAAATCCCTTTTTACTTCTTTTGTAATCTTTATTAAGTGCAAAAATACCTACAAAAAGGCACCATTTTTCTCCTTATAATATCACTATAGATCGGAAATAAATCTAATTAAAGTTGAGAGAATCACTAATTAAATCTATAACTTTATTAGTCCCTAATTTGTTTAAAATAATATTTCTAACATACTGAAATATTAAAATCAAAATTATTGAGGGAAAAATCGAATCTTTGCCGCTACGTATGAAGTATTGGATGAACGGGGCGCCGTCATTCTTTCCGATGCTAAGCCGGTAAGACATAACTGTAGTGCGGGAATTTATTGGACAGCTACGGGCGTTCAGTTTTTTCCTCTTGGTCAGGTTTAATATCTAAAACGCCTGGTCAACACTAGAATCGTATATTCGGTAACTTTTCACTATCATTTTGTAGCCAGCAACTTATTTCATTTTTTTATTTTTTTTTATTTCAAATGTTTAATTTATTTGAAGAAATTTAAAAAAAAAAAATATTGATAAATTTTTTCTCCTTATTTTTTTCTGAGGTCGTAAAATAATTACGTTTTATTTAACAAAAAACAATAAATTATACAATTGTTATTCTTTGAAATCCAATAATAAATATTGATAAAAGATGGATTGGTTTGAAGATAAAGATTATTTTTGAATTTCCACAGAGAACTCATTCACTAACACATCTTACTCTTTCACTAATGTCAGGTCATTAATGGATCTTTTCCTAGAACTTTAGATCTTCCTTTAACTTACTTTAAATGTTTACAAGTTCAAATTTCTTCATGGCAGAGCGTGACCCAAATATTGGTCAATATTAAATGGTTCCTTTGTTGTTTAATAAATATACACATTGAATATCTAGCTAATACTGAACCCATTATGTTGACACGATACTCATTAAAGTATAATGATCTCACTGGCTTTATATGACCTACTTAAACACTTGATGAATATAATAAAAAGAGCTCTAAAATTAAACATACAATTTAAAAATATGCTACAATAACCATTAAAGTACCAAAATTGCTTATTGTATTTTTTGTTGGCCAAAAGATGACATGCTTATCATTTTTTAATTAAAATAAGATTTTATTATTAAGTGTTGCTAAATTCTCAAACAAAAATTAATCTAGACGACCATAAAATAATCCATTGACAAAATTTTTTTTTTTTCAACAATAAAAAACATTTAAAATCAGAAAACAAGTTTTAATCAAATATATGAAAGAATAACTAAGATGGAAACAGTAACCTGTGAAGCACTCTCCAGAAAACCAGTCAGTTAATACTGTTAAGCAAGACAGGTCTCTCATACAACTTCTATTAAGCCTTCACGGTGTTGTCATATATATTTTATTATGAATTATTCAGAGTTAAAAATACTGTTAATGGAAGAAACTGTTATGTACGTAAAAGGAACTTATCATGAATAAAAAAATTGAAACAACAAAACTACTGGGAACATAACGTTACATTGTGCATAAAAAAGTATATTAAATCCAAAGAGTAGGGACAATATATCTGGAATGGGTATATTTTTTGGCCTATTTTCTATGCGATCGTTCATATATAAGCATAGTTTGTTGAGAAAGCGTTTAAAAGTATGACAAATGTAATGTGTCAGAAAAGTCAAGCTCTAAGGTCTTTATTAGTTTTAATATTTAGCATTAATATTTCTGAATTTTCAAGATAGGTCTATTTTTAGATGGACCATAAAGTCCAGATAGATTTTAATAAACTATAGTATACATTAAGTTTAAAGACGCTTAAATTACTACCATACATCACAGAAACATAGTACATAACAAAACATCGTCATGAAAAATTTGCCAAAATATGACGTAAAAAAATTTGTTTATAAGATCATATCAAATAAAATCTTTTAGAAGATATAAGTAAGGGAGGATATCGATCAATTCTAAACCCTCTTATACCTAACGTTCCAATTATACCGTATGAGATGAAATCTCGTATGAGAGACTCTCAAGAGATCGAAGAAAACTTCAAGATAGAGCTCGTAATATCAAGGTCGTAAAAACAGTAAATAGTTTTACAAAGCTCAATGGTTTTTCTGAAATGCACCAGTTTTCCCTTTATTCCAAAGAGTTGTCCTGCAATTATATTTTTTCTGATAAACATCCGCTAACTGGTTTAGTTTTAAAAATTGCATTTATGATTAATAATAATACATTATAAAAAAAATTCCTATATTAGAAGAAAAAAATTCAGTTGTTACTATTTATTATTCCATAGTTATTTTTTTTATTACTATAACAGTAATAGGCATGACAAAACACAATTACGAGTTTACTAAATATATCATAAACGAATATGCACATAATAAAATATATATATATATATATATATATACATAAATGTAAATCTACCAATATGATTTTATAAAAATTAGTTACACGTTCATAAATTAAAAGGAACTATCTTATTAAAAAAGAGAATATATGCCTATCTAAAGACTAATTATTTCGACACACGATTTTGCACCAGTTACCCAACCATAAAATTACTTCTGATTTTTCTTCTCTAACATTTTCCCAGGACGTCTCTTCTTCAAAACTAATCATCTCATTCAATAATATTTTTCCAGGAAACTCTCTCCTCTCTGACGCTCTTTTATCTAACGTTCTTATCCTTTTTCTCTCTGCTGGTGCTACAGTTGCCAAAAACCATCTTAAACATTTTCTGTTATTTCATTCACAAAAGAACAAATGTTATTCATTTCTAATATATTACATATAAGTATCATACATCATTATATTTATTTCATATTCACCTATCGAATTTATGGACAGTCCAAATTTTAACTGATGGGTGTGAATAAAAAAAAAATAAAAATAAAAAATAGATGTTAGTTCATAAGCTTATAATAGCAGACATCACCTAAATCAGAAAAGTTACAAAAAAGTTTGTAGACAAATGTTTGTTTTTTTTTTTTTTTTGTATGCATTGTTTGCAATTTTGATCTACTCCTAATTAAATGAAATGTTTAAAGTTGAAAACAATTTACTGTTATAATATTTTATTTTTGCCTGTTTTATAAAACGTTTTATAAGACGAAAGGGAAAAAAAAGCTAATAAACAGTCTTACACAAATTCGTTTCGTCCATGGCAGAATTCAAAGTAAAAATACATAAAATACCCTAAATAATATCTTGATATCACATCTGTGGTCTGTGAATAAGTGGTTAAATCAAACATCCTAGCTTTTTATAGATCATGTTTCATAATACTAACTTACAATTTAAATGACGTTAATATTCAATATTTGTTACTTACAGATTTTATATTCAGTTTTGTATTTAGCATAATGTAAATAATATGTTTTTCAATGAGCTCTCAAATCCTAATATGTTTCAGATGCCCTAGTTGAAGAATATAGTGACGTAAACACCTAAAAAAAAATGAAACTTTGAGCCACGAAAATTAAAAAAACATTTTGGTTGGAGTTTTTTGCCTGTCGGTATATAACGACAGATATAAAAATTTCAAAGGAATTTTCTAGGTTAATTTTTAAAATTTACGAAAAGAACTACATACCTCCTATACAGGCCTAATCCGAATCTAGGGGCTTAAAATAGGTAGAACACTAGAATCAATAAATCCCTTGAATTTGACTGAACGAATAAAAAAAAAAAAAAAAAAAAAAATGAATGATTCATTTGCATTGAACGGTTTTATAATTCTAGTATGTAAATGTCATTGGTCCATCTAATCTTCTAATAATGGAGCAAAATTAAAAAAAAATAAATAAATAACATGAACAGAATATATGAATCATTAGCAGTGCAGTAATAATTAAAAGCAAATACTCTTTAGAATTATATGTATAGTTTTTAAGTTATTTAATTTGATTTTAAATATATTCTTGGCATTGAATATATTTTCTACATGCCACATCTAATACAAAAAACTTGAATATATTTTCTACATGCCACATCTAATACAAAAAACTGTAATAAATCATATTAACTTTATTAATTGTTTATTATTGCTAGCTTTTATTTATTAACATTTTTTTATTTATCCTAATACGTTTTATATGTCATGGTTATAAGTAGAATTCTATACCCGTCAGTATATAAATAGAAACGTTTTACGATTTTAGCTTTAAAGCAGACCTCACACAAGGCAGAAAATATAAAATTCAGAATTAGCAAAACAATGAACCGTTGAAGAATATCGGAATCATGTACCCGAAAAACTACCATCAGACTGGACTAACATAAATTATAAAATATACAAACAAGTGTGTACAAATATACAGATAAAAAACCTGTAAACAATAAAACGGGATAAATAACCCTAATACAGTAAATCCAATACAAATTGGTTTCGGAAGCAATATTCCACGGGCGGGCTGTGGGGGTTGGTAGTATTCATTAGCTAGGTGACTGAGTGTCTCATGGGGCACATAAGAACCCATTCTCGTTTCCTATTGGCGGTGTCGGTCTACTTTAATCCTAGTTCATTTTAACGCGCTTTATATTTACCAAATTACGTTCTCTATGATATGTTCTAGGGTTCTTCGCTCATTTAATTTTCAAAATCCATATTACAAAACATAGCCTCAAGAAACATGCCAGAAAATATTAGAAGGAGACTGAAAAGGAGTTGGTTAAGGGATATAATTGGTTAAAGTTAATAAAATAAGTTAATAAGAACCTCAAGGTGCAGAACCTCCCTCCTGACATGCTAGTTATCTTTCATATTACTATAATATTACTATATTCTTTATAGTAATTACTATATTACTATATTCTTTCTACTATAATATTTCATATTACTATAATCTTGTATAATTAAGATTCCATTTGATATAAATTTCACTTTCTATGAATATAACATTTGGGTACTTCTATTATACATACGAATCTAATCATTGTATCAAAATATTTTTTTAACCTGTTTTATTTTATTTTCTCTCTTTTGTAGAATGCTGTCTTATTTTATATTAGGTATATTTAACTAGCATATATGTATATAATGTCATTATTTTATTATTGATTTTCGTTATTTTTTTTAATCTCATTGACTCTGACCACATTTAATAATCTGACCACTTTCCTATTCCATTTCCTATTTATTTATATCTGCACTTATCTGTTATTCCTAAGGGACTTTGTCCCAGAATAAAATTATTTTTCTATTCTATTCTAATATCAACTTGTTGCAACTGAATAAGTGAGGAGTGTGAATTTAAAAATGACAAAGAGATAATAAATGTGAAAGTTAAATGTTCTGTTTAAAAATTTGTTTGCCAGTAATTGAACTAATAAATCCACAGAAAACCTAACCGTAGCATTGTGAATAAACATAATTACTTCAATATTCATTCTAGGCAAAACATATCAAATCCAAGGAATAAGAACAATATATGATGACTCTATTGAATATTTAGATGAATATGAATAAACATAAGAAAAACCTACGAAAAGGTTGTGTTTTAGTTACAATGCATAAAATACGGCAGTTAATTGTGTAATTGTTAGGTAAGATTAGGATTGGTGATAAGCTAATGCATTGAGATCAGTTAATTAATTAATCATCATCATCATCAAATAGCTTAACAGTCCATTACTGGAATGGGCATACCCTAGGAGTCTCCGTCCAGTTCTGTCTCGTTCTGCAACTCGGTTATCAGCTGCATCTGCGAACGGAATCATAACTTCATTGGGTCTGCTTCCACTCTAAACTGTGCTCAGGACTCAAGTAATTCATTTATAGACCTCTTTCTTTACTTTTTTTTTTTTTTTTGAACTCCAAACAACCCAATGCGAAATATGTTTGTATCGCTCTGTATTTCATGAAGCTTACTTTTCCTCTTTCTTCCCCCCGAGTATGTTATGGTAAAATATTATCGAAAGAATTATAGTAGAATTCACAAGATAATATGATGGAATAACCACTTTTTCCAAGTTACCAGAAAATCCATCATGATCCTCAAACAGCTCCAAAGATATCGTGATTCCTTTCCCCGATGTGCCCGCCAACTTATGGTATCTTCTCTCATTTTCTCTCACTTTGATTACGGGTGCTTGGTGTATGGGGGGCTTTCTGTTGAGCGAGAGTTGACACTAAGGGGATTAATGAATTGCTTCATAAGATTCATCTTTGGTTTCAACAGACGGACTCACGTATCTTGCCGGTACAATGAGCTAGGGTGGCTTTTACCCGATTATCCACGGCAATGCTTCCTCGGCACTTTCCTATTCCAATCATTAAAACCCAATAAACCTTCCTATATTCTTGAACTAATTACTTTGCATTCCTCCATTCACCTCCTGAATACAAGATCCCAACCTTCCAATCTATATATCCCCACACATAGAACTGCCTCCTTTAAAAAATCCTTCGTCCTTCGCGCTACCTTTTTTTGGAAACCCTTACCTATCCATATTCACAAAGCCTCTTCCTTCACTTTTTGCAAACATCTTTTATTTATCTTCAATCTTCCACAAAAATGTAAATAATGTGTAAATGTACATAAGTATGTTAAAATTTTTATTTGAGATTGTTTTTTATTTTATTTAATTTAAAAAATTTTTTTCTTCTCTCTTTTTTTTCTCATAATTTAATTTGTAATCCAAATGTGCTGATTTGTAATTAATCTCAGCCAGACAATAGTACCTTATATTGTGCACTTTAATTATTCTTAAGGTACAGTCTGTCCCAGAATAAAGTTTATTTTTCAATTTGATAAAAGTGCTACTAATGAGTAGTTACTTTCAAGTTTTGCCATGTTACTTTAGGCGTTTTTAACACATACTTAATATATATTTGTACAGTTGTAAATTGTAAATAAAAAAAAAAAAAAATCATTTTATTTCATAATAATTTATCAATATCATATTGGAGAGGTGGATTTGTTGATCGTGGGAAAAATGATTAGTATAAATAATAATCACAAGTCACTAATCAATAATATAAATAAATAACATCATAAGCCACTGTCCCAAGGTATAAGGATACCACAAGAGATAGCAAGATATCTCCTTCTTAGTTCTCTTGTGACAATGACTTACACTTTTGGTTTTTATTTCTAATTTTCTTTATTATATGATATGATTGCGGTCCAAATATCGACAAATATTAATTATATCATAAGCATAATAAGTGTGATGGAATAGCCATTTTAAAGAAATCTGTGAATGTAGCTAGCAATAAAACATTAAAAAATAAAACCTGAAATACTACAAACATGGTGGCTACCTATTTCAGCTATCAAAATTCCCGACATATTCCCGACTTTTCAAACGAAATTTTCAAAAATTTCTACCCAATCAATATTTAAATGGTGTTTCAATAATAATCTAAACAAATCAATTTATGCATACTTTACTACTTAACGCACCACAGTTAAACAATATATAAAAAAAAAAAAGCAATTGTTTTTATATTTCTAGATAAATTATATATTTCTAATTTATAAATTTTATATTTCTAGATAACTCTAGATAAATTTCAAGAAACACATCAATGATGAGTATTGTCATTCAGTTTGAAAATAATTACGAGGTTGTCAGATAAAATAACTCCCAAAATATATGTCCGATCAGAATATTCTTTTTATTTTTCCATCAGAAAGCTGGTTAAATTTACTATGAGACCTCATATATGAAATTTTGATCAATTCCCATGATATACTCACGCCATCACGCTGGGAATCCCATACTCTTGTAAAATCCACTTTTTTTTTTCAGTATATTTATCGCTATAACTCAGAAACTATTCACGATAATTGTACTGAAAAAAAGTGTTTTTCACAACGGTATGGGATTCTCAGCGTGCTAAGTGGGTATTTCATGGGATTTAAAACACATTTAATATAAGAGGTCTCATTGCAAATTTGACCAGCTTTCAGATGAAATAAAGAAATTTGCATCAATAATTATAGAGTTATAGAGTACCGACAAAAGTGTTTTCGCGATGTTTTACTTACCGCAACATAGCCAATCTTTAGACGTTGGTGGTGGCCAAACCGCAGAACCGATTTTTAATGTAATATAATTAAAGTGATAATATAAGTTTAATGTGACGTTTTACGGTTTTCAACAAAATATTGTATTATTATCAACAAAGTATCCCCTCCCCCACTATCGACAGCGCTATATATTTTCTTCATTATTGTTTGATTTGTAAAAATTTAAATAAAAGTTATAACTGTAAAAAAAGATGAACATGATGATGAGTAAAAATGATGAATGAATGAACCTTAACGAAGCCCTGAAGTCACAAATTATCGCATATTTCATGCACTATACATGTTTATTGACTGGATTAAACTGTACGAGGTTCTCAGTGTGCTGGCATGGGTGTGTTACGGAACTTGTTCAAAATTTCATATACAGATCGGATAGTTAACTTAACCAGCGTTTGAACGAAAAAAATAAATTTTTAACTGGACAAATAGTTTCGGAGTAAAAAAACTACAGAAAAACGTGCTTTCGCGGAGTAGTGCGTTGTCCCCTACAGCTTTAAAACTATTGATTTGAGAAAAAAAAATCATAGGATCAATGTTTTTCCAAATTTACTACAAATAACGGATTCCGAGTTATTTGATCAAACGGCTGTGAACTTACGATTCTCAACCCTTTCCCCCTCTTCACCATGCGACAACCTGAGGTATACGACGATATATATATATATATATATATATATATATATATATATATATATATATATATATATATATATATATATGGTGTTTGTTTAAGCATTTTAGTATGTAGATATATAAAACCATGTTCGATGATGACGTAATTCCCGATTATGCTATATTTTTCTTTTTCATCAATCAATTATTTAACAATAACAAAAATAAATAAATTATGATTGCTAAATAAACCATAAAAAGACAGAACAGTACTTTCCCTCAAAACCCACTTTTGACTGTTTTTTGTTATCTTCCGTTGTTATTTTGGTCTCAAATGATGTATTTCAGGAGATATTTCACAAAAAAACTGACCATATTGAAAAAACATCACTTTTTGGGGTAAAAACTGGTCTCTTTTCAAAGATAATATCCCTATATCTTGGAAACCAATTGCTATATAGAACTCACCCTGATCTCAAATTGTAGAAAATTTAGTTACTTTAAAAGTTTGTGAAGGGACTGTACCAATCAGACGCTTCGTTAACTGACATATTGAGCAAAAACTGAAAAAAAAACCCCGAAAATTTTAGCATTAACGACGACTTTTTCCCGAGTTTCGCAAATTTTCTGTAAATTCCCGACTTATTCCCGAAATTCCCGACTAGTAGACACCCTGTACAAACCATGAAAGATCTTAGGATCAGTTAGTTTAATAAGAATGTACTGTTACTAGATCAACGATTTTGAAAGAACGAGATTTGGCAAAAATCACATTCACCCACTAGATATTTCCCCAATTAAGAGTTCTCACTTTATAGAGGCCGGGTGTGCCCCAGTAGAGTCTACCAACCTCTAATTCTATCCAAATAAAATAATATAAATTTTCTGCTTTCGGATGAACTCGAACCCCCTGGCCTGGTAGCTTGGCAGTCTAGTGCGTTATCCACTGAACTACCGCTCAATAAATCATGTTGTCTAAATTAAATATAAAGAATATGATTTAAATCAAGAAAAGATGTCGAGATTATCTCTTCATAAAAATACACGTATATATTTATTTTTTAGGATTATATAGAAAAATATACAAATTAAATGTGCTGGATTATGATTATAAGTTATCAGCTAATGATATAAGTTATCTGGTTCTTGCCAAATTAGCAACATTCGGGACATTAAAATTTTGTATTAGAGAAAATTTTGGGATATATTCGACGTTTAGGTAGGTACCCATAGTTCAATACCGCCATAATTCAAAGTCTATATTAGTAGGATGTATCGGATATCCAGATGAACATGTGGATGAGTCAATTATACTCAATAAGGAGAATAGAGAGATAGTTATGTAGGTTTCGGAGTGGTCAAATCTTGTATTTTTAACAGCGTATAACGGTTTAAGATGAGTCTTATGGCGAAAAGCGATCCAAGACTGCATATTTATCAGCAGTATTGAGTGGTACTTCATAAGGCGGAATGCGATATTTTTTCGACCCAGAGTCGAAGGATGTTATTTATTTATTAAGTTAAACGTAATGAAGGGATGGATATAAAATTTAAAAAATACAAATTTTGTAAATTAAATATGTCTTTGTATTTTTTTTTTTTTTTTTTAATATTACTGTTTTTATTAAATTAATTTTTGAATATTCCTAAAACGTTTCATGTGCCCTGTTTAAAGTAAATAGGGACTGAAGAATCTGGAATTTAAATAAAATAAAATAAGGTTGAAATTCCCGATATTACCACACACACACACACACACACACACATATATATATATATATATATATATATATATATATATATATATATATATATATGTACATATATGTGGTATATTCTAAGATTTAGATGCTATAAATAGATTTTAAGGTACGTTTATTCGGAACAGAATCCTACAGTTTGTTTTTAATATTTAAAGTGTACGAGACCATTACATTTTATTTTACCATCCATTAAAATAAGGGTACTACTAACGGTTTTAATAAGGTTGATATTGCCACCACCTGGGCAGCAATAAAAACTATTTTTATTGTCACTAAATAATTGAATAAACCAGTTTAATTGAAATGACTCCGTTTTCTGAAATAAGGCGAGGCAAATTCAATTTAATATATTACTTTAATGTATACATTGTTATAGTCACATTTATGCGTTGACTGAATTATGTTTAATAACTTTGTGTAGTTAAATCTTGTAATTAAGTTCTGATGTGTTCATTTACTTGAAAATTATATGTAATAGCATAGCTCTAATGAATATTTAAATTTTTCATGGAATGAAAAACAGAGGCTCATAAAAAAAAAAAAAAAAATCTACTATTTCTTAAGCTACTCAAATTCAAAAGTAAAAAAAAATAACAGGAATTTCCACTTTCCACCTAAACACATATCCGATTGAACATAAAATAAAATAATTATTTTACATAAATATGATTTTATTTTATTTTTACAATTTATAATTATTTTTATAATACTAAACTTGGCCAAAATTTCTTATCCATTACCAATTGTATATCTATTTAGGGAAAAACTAATTTCTTTACAACTATTATTACCATGATAATATAATAAAATCATAATAAATAAAAACAAATAATGAATGAATAATTTGGGGCTTTGATGGACGAGACTGCTAGGACGAGGATTCCAGCTTGCCCTGGGCAGATGGTCGTGGGTTCGAATCCCACCTAGGAGTGTGAAATTTTTTTTTTTGTAGCAGCCCCACCGCATGAAACTAGACCTTCCCACCTTGGCTATAATAGGTAATTTACCTGTACATGACCCGTTCTACCTGCCCAGGTTGGAGTAAGATGTCCAAGCCAACAAACAACAATGAATATCCTCTGGAGTTATTTTATATCGCCTTGTTCAACTTTGAACTTATAGCATTTTTTAATTTCGTAAAATACTTAACATTAAATATTTCGAAGTACAGGGCTCTGTAGAAGGAGACATGAAGGTGCTTTGTGTTTCTCGTAAAATAATTTAGGATTGCTTACAATAGAGAATTCATAATTCTGAGCAATGCTTATCCTAATAACCTAATGTTCTGAAAACTAGCTTGTTGGAGTGTTTTGTACCCCCATACGATCATTCCTGTTAGTAAAATTATTTAATTGAATTTAAGCTCTAAGTAGTTATTTATTTTACAAAAAGATTTATTTTATAAATTTATTTAGCTATAAGAGACTTTATAAGATTTGTATTGTAAATACAAGGTTATTTACTTACTTTTTGTTTTAGATGATACAAAATTTATTTATTTTTTTTTTTGGAAACCATTTATTGATATTTAAAACTATATACATATATACAACTAGAAAATTTGAGGAAATTATAAAAATACTTGTCAATAACAAGTAAAGAACCACTCACTAGTAGCACTTCAATAGTTTAAGCAGTTAGCAGGTCTCTTGGCCATCTTCTTTTCAGACGCCTCGGATGATTATCGGGAATGGAAAGTAAGGCATGTTAGGATACTAGTGGATTTAAATGGGTATAGAGTTTTCTATGAAAGAATATGTAAATGGTTTGGGCCGCATCACCAACATATGGAGCTTATGATCTTTATGGATAAGTTTGTTTGTGACATAATACAAACATTTTATTTATTTTTAGGATTTTACAAAGGATTTTGGATTGTAAGAAGGAGAAGAACTAGAAGGTTTTGTGGAGCCCCAAAGCTCAACTCCGTATGTCCGAATGAGTCTTATTACTGTCATGTAAATAAATCTTTTCTAATTTATTGGGAGCTTTTAACGCTTTTCTATGTTGTAGTTGTGAATGTTAGAGTAGTCCGAAATGACGATCAGTTTCTTCCCTTTTAAGCCTGGCATGTTTACTGTATTCAAATTTGAAACTTTGAAGCTCCAAAACTGGTATTAGTTTTTATTTTTTTTTTTTTTTTAACAATTTATTGAAATTGTCAAATGTAAAAATATACATCAAGTAAATGTGTTAAAAACACTTACAATAACATGCCAAAACTTGAAAAGAACTACTCATCAGTACCACTTCAATAAAAAATCTACACAAGATCTCTAGGCCATCTACTTTTCAGACGCCTCGGAGGATTATCAGGAATAGTGTGGGAAGCAAGTTGAGAAATTAGGGGATTTGAGTGGTTATGGAGCTTACTATGAAAGGATAGATATCAGGTTTGGGCTAAATCTGCAACATATGGAACATTAAGATCTTTATGGATAAGTTTATTGGTGACAAAGTAAGGTGCATTCAGCATTTTTCGAAGGATTTTGGATTGTAAGGATGGGATACGAGATGAATTGGATGGTTTAGTGGAGCCCCAAAGCTCAACTCCGTACGTCTAGACAGGTCTAACCACAGTCATGTACATTAGTCTTTTGTAATTAATTGGGAGCTTTGAACGTTTGTCTAATAAATGTTGAAGTAATCTGTAACGACGAGCAGTTTCTTGACTTTTTAGTCTTGTATGTGGATTCCAAGTAAGACGTTTGTCTAAGTGGAGTCCAAGGTAGCGGATCTGTTCAACAGGAATTAGAGGAATATCATTAAAGGATACTGTAGGACAGGAAGTCGTGGGCTTACCACGAAAGTTAAAGGTTATTTGGTGAGATTTTTTTGGATTTATTTTGATCCTCCATTTTTGACACCATTCTTGAAGGGTTAGGATATGGGATTGGAGTGTTTGGGAGGCAATGAAGGGATCATTGTTTACTGATAACACACATGTGTCATCAGCGTAAGTGGTGAGGACTAGTGGTAGGATGAGTTGGAATGTCAGCTGTAAACACCGTGTAGAGGGTGGGGTCTAGGATACTACCTTGAGGAACGGCGAGTATTAAAATTTAGTTCTAATTAATGAGCATAAGTTATTCGAACAATCTTAGTTTACATTAGCCCTTTAAACAAGATGTTGATGAATATCTGAACATCTAAATGTTGTAATGATGCAGTTAAAATATTTTATTCAGCTAACCAATCTGTGGTCTAAGGCATATAAGAGCCAATACTTTTTTAACCTGAAATACAAAAAACTCTATAAAAAAACAAACAAAAAAAAAGAACAGACCGCAGCTATCTGTGAACGAGTGGGGTACAGCAATTATCCCAGTAGCAGGGCTAGCAGGGACGATAAACACAGCTCTGTGCTACCCACGGGGTCCATCCGTCACACCCGGCCGACCGAAAAAAGGTGACTAGCCTTAAATTCTGCCGCCCGATGGCGATTTAAACCTCTTCACGAGGGATATATAGTCCCTCCGATCCGATTTATTCCTCTCGGCCCCCTCCAATTTATACCGTCTTCAATATTCTCCCTAATTTATTTTTCTAAATGAGATACTCAGGGCGGATCTCCTAATCAGGGCAGATCCTTTCCGTTCCTTCGCACAATATTGAGCAGTTCTTCAGCCCTCAAATGGACCGTTAGTCCCAATTTTTTCTTCTTTTTCTTATCTCTCTTTTTTTTCTTTCCGATAGCATTCCCTCTTTATTCTTGTAACGTAATATACAGCCACTTAGTCGGAACTTCGGGATCGTGATTCCTCTAGTGAAAATTCGTTTACAAAATAATTAAATTTTAGTTAATCCCAGATAATAACTACTAACAATTCGTTTTTATGTACATATGGTAAAGAAAGAAAAACAACTTTTATATCAATTTTATATCCACAGCTGGCATGAATAAAAAAAAGAAAACAAATAAAATAAAATTTAAAAAAACCGATTTATTTGAACAAATATCTCATCCAGCTTATTTTAACGTAAATATATATTTTTTTCTTTAAATTTTTTATTCAAACCTGTTATTAAAGTAACACCCTAAGTGAATTCGCTGAAAGTTTGATAATACAGAAGATATAGACGTGAGAGAGAGTGGCACTCAACAGATTTCCTCCTGGCATGATTTAAAAAAAAAAAAAAAAAAAAAAAAAAAAAAAAAAAAAAAAAAAAAAAAAAAAAAAGCCAGTCTGCTTTGGAAAAGGGGAAGTACTTTTATGTTTTATGTTTGTATATCGTCCAGATGGGTTCTGAGAATAAATATTAAACATTTGCCTATATTTGCTAAGGAAACATTTTTGCTAAAAGCTTATTCAAAAATACTTCTAATCAAAAAAATTGTTATTGACAAAATTTATGTTTCATACATTGTACGTCTAATGACATCCCTGAAAGTTAATTTAAGTTTGAGATTTAAACCACAATCGATTGTCAAACGCGTGTCCACATGGATTTAAGTAAGAGTATGTATTTTTAGTCGTTGTCGGAGTTTTAATGTCTACCGTTTATGAAGTATTGGATACAAGAGTTCAAGTCTCTTGCTTATACTGAAAAACTTATGTTCCACATATGGGCCCCAGGTCATTCTTTTATCGAATTTAGATCCTAAATAATGAATTTCGTTTGTCTGAGTTATAGGTTGAGTGTCGATGAAGGTAGTTGGAGAAGAATCATATCTACAGTAACAAAAATTTATATATTAATACATTAAAAAAAGTTCTAAATTAAATGCTTTCGTTAATATAGCAGTCCGTAAATAAAATTAACTTTGATGCCAAATTTCAATATTTAAAAAAATATAAGACAGGTACACATAAATAATAAATAGTTATATTAAATAAATATACAATTCTAAAAATTATTAACTAATAATTAGTAATATTTATTTTTGAACTGATCCATGTTTAACAGACCCGCTACCTAGGACTACCTAGGAGAAGGACTAAAATTACAAGAAACTGCTCCTCGTCATAAACTGCTCCAATATTTACTTGACAAACGTTCAAAGCATCCAATTAACTAGAAAATACTTATTTCCATGACAGTAATGAGACCCATTTGAACACACGGAGTTGAGTTTTGCTTCTCAGCTAAACAATTATCTCGTATCTAACCTTTACTATCCAAAAACAATTGAGGAAGAATCCTCAATGCTCCTTACTTTGTCACATATAAACTTATAAATTGATATCTTGATGTCCCTTCATTTTATGATTTAGCTTAAACCAGATACCTATCCTTACATAGTGAACTCCACAATCACTCGAATCTAAGGTTTTTTTTATTATTGTTTTTTGTTTAGTCAGATTCCAGGAAATTAACAATTCTAAATAAATGTTACACACATTTTCAGCCCCCATATTCAGATTAGTTCTGTGTAACAATTATGTCGTGCTCCTCGTAAATTTTTAAAACTTAGTCTAGAAAATTACTTGAAAATGAAATAATTTCTTTGTTGTGACAAATGAAGGAGCATAGAGGATTTTTTGAAGTCTTTAAGAATGTAAGGAATGGATACGAGGAGAGGAGTTTGTAATTTATTGGAATCAAATTGATTTTTTTAAGATCTAGTATATGTTAAAGTGTCTGTAAAGTAGATGAATCTTTTAAATCCAATTACAAAATCAAAAGTAAATTGGGTAAATATATTTCGGCTAAGTGCTATCACGCGATCTCGGGCCTTGTATGAGTTTATTTACATCTTTAGTGAGGATCAAAGGTTTACTAAATGTGATCCATTTATCATATAAATTGTAAATTTGGAATGAAATCCCATTAAAACTCGGGGCCTCTATTTGATCATACATAGAGAGCACAAGGGAACGAGGTTTGGGAGAGTATACTTGTCTATTTACATAAATTTAACAACAGAGCAAGTTATACTTCAATCACTTAATTATTATTTTATTAGTTTTGTTGGAAGAAACTGCAAAACTATATGAAATAATAAACTTTGTTATGCAGATTTAAATTTTTGACATATTTTTCGGTCTCAGTGTAAATACGCTAATACCAATTAGGTCATCATAACCAGTATTTTTACTTTCTGTTTTGTTCTTTAACTGAGCAGAACTCTTTAAATATTCTATGAATAATTCTTGTATAATGAGCGATTAAAATAAATTTGAATCTCTTCAACTGGAAGGAAAAACTCAATAATGAAATTTTTACAATATATATAAAAAAAACAACATAAATAATTATTAATTTCATATAAATATCTATGGAACACATTACCTGATATGTTTTATAACAATACTAAGGCAATGATGATTGAGGCAATTTCCATAGAAGGGTTAACAAAAGCAGGGTAAAGTTGAACCGATCTTTTTATTCACCCTCACAAATATAAACTTTCTTAGAGGAGTTACTCGAAACCGGTGATTGTTGTCGTCCTTACAGCATCTCAACTTTCCTAATCCTTAGAATTTTTAAGAAAAGGAAACATGATATTCTCACCGCCTACACAAGATGTTGAGACAGCTACTTTAACAATTGAAAAGTCCCAAGTTCCCTTTCTGTACATAATGCCCTTTAATAACATACTTTAGGAAAGCATAATGGCTTTACTATAATTTTATTATAATAAGTTTAAGGCATAGAAAAGATATTATTTAGTAATGATTTTTTTTTTTTTTTTATTTATAAATAAAAAAAAATAAATCAAAACGCGTTGTGAAGAATAATTATAAAATCAAATAGAATCAAATTAGTTAATGAGAAACTCAATTTCATATTTTTTTTATACAATAGTGTCAACAAATAAAAAATCTATATTGTTACTGTAACTGGTGTGAGAAATGCTTAAGAAAGATTTAATTTTTTTTTTCTTTTTTACTATCCTAGATGGCCGCAAATAGATTACCGTCAACCTGACAGGTTGAGTGCTGCATGATTAATTTTACGGGGTGGTCTTTTAATTAATATTAATCGATTAAGTAGTGAATTGAAGCAATGGCCAACTATAAGCAAAGGCCATCATAGTACCTAAAGGTAACGTTTATTGAATCTAGGATGGAATCTAACTTAATGAGATTTGTTTTTTGGTGTTATGAGGGGTAACCATGCCTCAAACTACTTTAGACTAGAACTACCCATCCCTCCTTAGGTAGATAATATTTACTTAGTACCATGATAGGAATAATAATTCTTCCTATATTTAAAATCTCTTAAAATTTACTGAGCAACTCTTAAGCCGAATACCTTTTTACTCCTTCCTAGCAGCGCCACTTCCATATTCCTCTCTTGTCTGTTGCACCACCCTCTGAAATTCCATCTATTTCAGATCCAGACATGCTCCTCCAGACTCATTCAATGCTGTCCAATTCCAAAATCTGCCGACAATCCGATTAGACTTCTACTAAAAGGAGATTTCTTTAGCAATAATTTCGTTCAACTTGGCAGTAATTCACTTGAACATATTGGCATTTGTTTTTATTCCAATATTTTATTATAGTATTTTTTTTCCTTCTAATCAGAAATAGTTCACCGTACAAAAAAATACTCGAAACTTAAATATTTAAGACTAGCATTACCCGTCGCGACTCCGCTTTCGTAAGTAAAGAACTTAGATAATGTTAACTAACAATTTTTTTTAATTTGAATAATTACAAGCTGCCTCAGTCGAGGGCAATGAGTAATATGGATGACAGAGACTCATTCATACAATATGTGCAATGATATAAAATAAAGTAAAAGAAATTTAGTAAAAAAATCAAAATAACCAGCCTTTAAAAATTCAAAGAAATAAAATAAATAAATAAATATATACAAGAAGTAAAATGAAATAGAAATGAAATATACTAGAAATGAAATAAAGTATACAAGAGATAAAAATAGAATATAATTCATAATACAAATTAAAGAAAAATTAAGAAAGAATCATAACTACATTCATACTCTGTATACAAAAATTCCAGGGAACACCCCGTCCAAGCCCGCCTCCCAATTAGAAAGGTAACCGGGCTCAGAGAGTTCCCAGGACTGTTCTATCAGCTGAACTAACAATTAAAGTTAATAAAAATACTCTATAGTAGAAAGCACGATTATGAGAATGATTCGACTTTTAGGATTTCCAGTTCTGAATATATATTATTTACATACATACTACAACGTTTTTATAAGTCTAGCCTTGAGATTTGTTGATTGTAATTGCAAAATATTAATTAACTAAAGATTTTTTTGAAATAGTAGATTTGTAGGAATCATTGTGATTCTAGGAATAAATGCAAGTTTTTCAGGCACAGTTCCAGTGAGAACTATAGCCTAAATTACGATACATACATTTATGTATAAGTTGGTGAATCCATACTATATCAGTCAATTTTCAAACCACTGGGATCCACATGTTGCACCATGTATTTATTTATTTTTTAAAAAATAAATGGTTAATAATAAGTAAATTTTATCACCAATTTCAAGCTCTAGATAACTGCTTAACATAGTAACCTCCGTTGCAGAAAGGCCCTCGCCACCTATCGGTCGACTATCAAACCTAAATGATAATTTAATTGAAAATGTTTACATTTTATTATCGCTAAAACTTTCCTGAACCATGAAGACAATTTAGGTATAATTGTGTACTGATTGGTTTAGAAGTTTTCGTGATTAGCAATCACGAACAAAAAAATGGCTTGCCCTTTAATATAATAGTATAATTAATGGATTTTATAAATTTATTCACATACTAAGAATATATGTAAAGCTTTATTAAAAAAAAAAAGGAATTCAAGTTCAGACTGGGCGTCATTTATATGTCAGTTGAGCTCTAAAGAGGTACAACGCTTTAATTAATGGAAACCCCCTCCCTACGGCTGTAACCCATACTTCTCGTCCGTTTAAGACCCCCACCACAGCAATGTTCCCCTTTTTTTTCTTCCCTTTTTTGTATATATTTAATTCCTCGTTTAATTAAACTGAGCATTAAGAGATCGAGTCCTGCTCCTGAAAGGTTTTAAAAGTATAGAATTTTGTTTCTCTATGGTTGATATATTCAGTGATTTTGATGCTTCTCATTAACACAGGCCACAAGATTATGTAATTTAGGTAATTAAGTTATTATTATACTTATTTTATTATTATATTTAAATTTTAATAATTGTTTTTTTCTGAATTTTATTCATTTAATGTTTAATTTTTTCTTAGTAATTTATTTGAAATTTACTCTATTTTGATTTATAAACGTTTTAACTGTTATGCTCTCTTATTAATATATTTTTTTTTTTTTTAAAGAAAATTTAACAATATAAACTGAACTTAGTGAATGGTATCCAAATTAGAGAATTCAAATAAATCTCAACAAATCAATTAATCTTTACCTTTCGTCGTAACAGTATCCTTTAATAATATTCCACTAATTTATATTAAACAGATCCGTTACCTAGGACTCCATCTGGGCAAACGACTCACTTGGAATCCACATACTAAACTTAAAAGCAAAAAAAAAAATTATCGTCGTTTTCGACTTTAACATTTAAGCGTTCAAAGCTCCCGATAAATTACATAATACTTATTTATATGACAGTAATTAGACCCATTTGGGAAAATGGAATTGAGTTGTAGAGCTCCAGTGAACATTCCAATTCTTCTTGTATCCAATTCTGTTAATCCAAAATCCTTCGTAAAATCCTCAATGCTCCTTATTATGTCCCAAACAAACTTAACCATAAAGATCTTAACGTTCCATATGTTGCTACTTGGGCCAAAAAAAAATAACTATCGTTTCATAGTGAACCCCATACCCAATCGAATCCACTAGCCTCCTAACTTGCCTCTCAATCAATTGCCGATAATGCTCCGAGGTATTCGAAAAGAAGATGGCCGAGAGCAATTCTAATGCAGAACTTTTATTTAAGTGCTACTAGTGCTACTAATCATTTTCCTCATATTTAGGTGCTAGACTGTCAAACTCCTAGGCTCGAGTTCGAGTCCGACTGAAGGAAGAAAATTTATATTCTGTTAGTTTAGCTGTGGATTCGGGGTCGGGAGGCCCACCTGGGATCCAGTTTCAAAAAAGTGGTTACCCTTAATGGGGGAAAAAACCTGGCGGTTGAGCCTGGATTCTGGGCAAATCTCCTTTTACAGGCAAATGGCACAGTAACAGTACACCCTTACCCAAGTAATGAACCCAAGAACGACCCTTCATGGGTTGTAATATTTTTTTTTAATTTATTAATTTTTTTAATCCAGCCTTATAGCAGATCAATTTATATAATGCGTACAACATATGCTCTTTGAACAGTTATTAATAGATTTTTTTTATTCATCTTTATTTATTTAACCACACCTCACAAAATATAAATCGACAACCAGCAGAATGTTTGGCATTAATAGATTAATAGATAGTCCAACATACTTAATGGCTTAAATAATATATATATAGATATATATATAAAATTTTCTTTTTTTTAATGGCCTTACCTTATTTTACTTTATAACTAATGAAATAATTTGGATGAAAACTGAGGATTATGTAAAAGTTTTATCGAAATGATAATACGGAAATATAATTTGAGAAAAAAGCATATTTTGAGATGAAAGTAAAGCAAGTTAAAGCACTACAGACAAGAAGATTTTTATTTGTTAACATTTAGTAAAAAAGCCATAAACATTTCAAACCATATAGTATCTTCATTCAAAAGTATATAATTCATTTTCGATGGATCCCCTTGACTGCGCAAACGATATTTTTAAAGACAATAAAAAATGTCTCCCCTATCTTGGCAGTAAATATGAATAAGAATAGATATTAATGCCCAAGTTGATTACCAAAGGTGATAATATTTTTCCATTTTACTGCGGCAGATCTAGAGCGAGCGGTACTTTGGTTGCCCGGTATATCACAACCTTTATGGTTCTCCATTACTGCTGTATTTACAGCTCATTTATCTTTTATCTGCTCTAGGTTGGCTCCTCTTTTACTGTTTACCGTATTCTTACTCCTTAACGTCTATAAGCGATAAACGCATCACATATTATGTTCAGACTATCTGGGTTTTATTAATAATAACAAAAAAACAATTTTGAACGAGAGAATTTATAAAAACATGTACGAAAATAGCATATTTTATAAACAAAATATAGCTGATTTTAACAAAGTGTTTAGCATATTGTACAATGTGCAAAATAGTATCATTACATTAAACAAGAATATATAAATATATTGGACGGACATTTGCAGCCCCCAGCGTGCATACATTTCAAATACTATACATTTATTCATATCAGACCTAATATCATTTCTCCCATCCACGCCTAGGGCTTACCCACTAGTTTATCATTAATTATTTATTCATTCTTTCAGTGTCGATTATAATAATTTGGCAAGCTCAGTGGCCCTAATGCTTCCTCTTTCGCTTTCTTTAAACACCATTTATTCATCCACCTCGTTTATGAATTATCAATCTTATGAAATTATTTAATGATATATGAGTACGAGAATATTTTATATCTAAATTCGAAGATAATTTTTTTTTTTTTTTAAATTTAATCTCTATTTTGAATATAAGTATCCATTTTATAATTTAATGAGGTTACTGTCTGAAAAATACTCAGTCAGACAATAATGCATTTTTATTGAACTTTCATTTTATTTATATTGACAGTGTTCCAAAATAAGGAGCATTATATAAAAAATAATTAAAAGTTTTAATATTATTTTCTAAGCATGCGGGTCGTTCTTAAACAAAAAGCAACCTTCAGTATAGAATAAACAATGATGTCTGTAATAAACTCATTTTTCATTTCAATTTCAGGTTACAGTTGAGGCGCGCCCTACCTAAAAAACTAAAAAAAAAAGCATTATAAAAACTGTCAAACATTATAACATTATAAGATTGTCTTCCTCTAAATGGGTCAAAGGTTCATATTTAAAGTAAATTTTTCCTACTGCGAAGCAACTTTACCAGCAGAACAAGATAAATGTTTATTCACGTATATTTTAAGAGTGTTTAGAAATCCAAAACAGCCAAACTTTTTAACAACCTTCATTTTAAAAATAATATATATACAAAATAAAATAAACTTAGATCTTCATTGATAATATGTTGTCATATTCAGGACCAATACGTCATTGCTGTGGCCCAATGTCCTTTGTCGTGGAGTTTCACATTGCCATAACGTAATTTTTTTTTTATTTTAAAAATTGTCCCCTCTTTTAGGAATCACCCATGCAACAACAATTCTTTGATTTCATAGGCAACAAAATTATTAATTGAAAGTTATTTATATATTTTTTTCTAAACAATTTTTTTTTTATTAATAGTAAACATTTCTAAAGATACGAAATTCAATTACACTACTTCAATATTTTTGGCCGACCCTGACCAATATCAGAAAAAAACGAATCAGTGAAACGTCTTCATATGCATTACTAAATTTCCATAAACTTCAAAATCTACATTCAACTTAATTTTAATCTGATTTAAATTCTGAATAATCATAACAATTTAATTATCAATGTGGTCATCAAAAGCACATACCCACTAGTGGTACATATACGGTGTGAGTCCCTCTTAGTGTAAACAAAAAAAAAGTGTGTGAAATTAGATTAAAAATTAAGAAAAATGTCAAAAAATTTGAAAAACGGTGAGCGTTGAAGTATTATGATACATTGTAACTTCCCTAAATAAGGTGAAGATCAAGCTGTTTTTTTGGGTCCCAAGTTTTTAAAATTCAAGAATATATGTACTCTGCTCTTGTAGGAAATTTAATGCTAAATTTAAAAATGTAGTCATAATTTGACTATAATTGCTTAACAAAGTAGAGGTATTACAGCTTTTATGGCAAAACACGTGGTTTCCTCAAAAACTTTTTTGAATCGTCGTATATCTGCAACGGAATGGAATAGAAAGGTAAGGTCTACGGCATTCTTCTTCATTTTTTATGTCAATACATTTTTATGTTAGGTAGATCCTACTACAGATACATATATGTTAGAATACATAGACCATACTTATATGATAATCCAAATAATTACTTCTAAGTGTAAAGTAAGTATGCCTATGTCTAGAACTTTTTATTCAAAAGTAAACATCAAAAATTTACTTTCCATAAAAATAAACTTTTTTAAGACAACACGCCCTTCCTTTAAGACAGCGGGTCACAAGATACTCTCTCTTCCTGGAGGCTCAAACTTTTTAAAATACATTAAAAGAACGCTACCCGGAAAACTTTCCCTCCCAATTTTTCCACCCAGCAGATGCACTTAGGCGTATAAGCTCTGACATGAAGCACTAATATTCTGAACCGTAAATGACAAAGTTCTCCTAACGGAAACCGAGTTTTCCATTAGTGTTGAGGTTTTATTCCTGGTACGGCTTCTGTGTTGTTAGAACCTGCCATTATCAATCAATGACCCTCTATATATTGTATTGTGGATATTGTATTAATAGACTTCTACTAGAGGGGATATTTGATATTACATCAGTAATTCCGGAATATATATATATATGTATACACATATACATTTATGACAAAAGCCTTAGTCGTATATAAATTAATTAGATTTAAAGATAGTAATATTTACCTAATATCAATATGTAATGTAATATGTCATATCCATGTAAGCTACCACATGTAAACACCTCGCCGGCCACAATACATAATAATAAACAATATCTAATATCCATACATAAACATATATGTGTTTAGACATTGGCCTGATATTTCAATAATCTATTCATGCCGACGGCAACAAAACATGTTTCAATATTCTATCTTGCTAGCAATTAGCCTGGAATCATGAATTGATTTACAAAATAATAGAGATGCTCTTATAAATTTTACTGCCTGTAGTATTTGTTTAAAATATGTAATAATATCGCGTTGGTTTAGAATAATAAAAAAACAAAAAAACTATTTGAATAAAAAAAACATATTCATATATAGAACAAAGAAAACATTTATTTATTCATAACATTAGGGGGTCCCTAGAGTATCTCAGTAAAAATAACATTTGATTTTATTAAAACTTTGAAAAACTATCCCAAACTTTACTATGATAAGAATAGGTAATAATTAAATGCAAAAAAAAAACAAAAAAAAAAACAGGAATTCATCGTAATGTATGTAAAGTAATCATGATTAAAATTAAGCTATTACCGTACAAAATCTTTAATACATAATTTTTAGATGTTCGTCATTCTCCCTGTAAACATAAAAAAAAGGAATTTCTAATTAATAAAGAGCATAGAAGGCGGAATAATAAAATATATAATATATTACATTAAATTAAATATCATATATTTATATTTATAATGTATATAAATTAAATTTTTAATCCATAATCTCAAAAAACTTTTTTTTTTTTCTTTTTTTTTTTCAGTAGAAAATGAGTATAAATTGTAAATAGTATACTGTTATGAGAAGGTAACATTTAGCATTTAAATATCTATGCTATTTTATTATTATTATTTTTTTTTTTTTAAGTTTAAATATGTACATATAAAGGTTCAATTGTATAGTTTGTTTGAGTTATTTATTACTAAAACATTTCACATATTTTACATTATTAATTTATTTCCTTGTCTCGTTTTTATACATATTATTTATTTATGTTGAGCTATTTTTTTTATAAGTTATAAATAAAAAATAGTTACTAGACACTATTAATCAATGCTCATCTTTGATGAAATAAAAGAATGAATAAATCTGAGTATGGTATTTCAAAGTATTTAACACACACACACACACACACATACATATATATTCTAGTATTAGATTTGAGAATGGTACGATTTAAAAATAAAATAAGAAAAAAATATCCATCGATGATTTTATCTTTCCTTTTTTTGTTTCAGATAGAAACCTGAGAGGGAAATATCGATAAAGAACAATGAAGTTATACCTTCTTTTTGTCTTCTTCCACTTCGTCACTTCTGAGGGTAAGTGGTCCATTCTTTATCAAATCCACTAACATTTCCTATTTTGTTCTTAGATCTTCAGACTCTCTCTTGCCACTATTCTTCTCTTATCGCGATGTCCACTCACAGTTACAGAAATATAATCTGTAGTAAAGAGCACAACTATATTTTTAAACTTAATCTTCTTCACCGGTAACAGAAATATTAAGATTTATTTATGAAATTACTTTAGTTTTAATCATCGTAAAATTTTTAAACCATTGTTAAGATTAAATAATAAGTCCGAGATCAGTTGTATTAGAGTGCTATTTCTATTATTATTATTTTTATTTTTATTCTGAAAATTATTTTTGGTTACTGATTACTTTAACGATAACTAATATTATCAAAAGCATCGCCTTAATATAAAACATGGTATTAATTTATGACTCATCATCGTTTAAATTGTTGAGTTTTTGAAATTTCGGTCCACATAATACCAACAATAGACCATATTATGACTCAAATCATTTTTACATCAATGACTACCTTGAAACAATATTAGAAATGTTTCCTACGATCGCTTGCTATATTTTATTACTTTTTGAAAATTTATTTATTTAAATATATTAAAAACTTCATACAGTATATAATTTGCTGGATAATTCTGGAAGAAGTATTACAAGGAATTAGGAAGATTTTACAACAAATGGGATTTTTATATCATTATAGATAAGTTTATATGCATATTATATCTGGAGCAATGAGAATTTTACGAAGGATTTTGGAGTGTATAGGATTGGAAGGTTTAGTGCAGCCGGAAAGCTTAACTTCGAATGCTTAACGGGTCTAATTACTGTCTAGTACATAATTAATTGTAATTATTTATATATAATGTGATTGTAAGTCATTTGTAATTAATTAGGAGATTAGAACGTTTATCTAGTAAATATTGGAGTAGTATATACCAGGTATGCAAGTTTAAAATGTCGTTTATTTCTTAAAATATATACACAGTAATTTAAAAAAAAGTATAATATATTTTATTCAAAGTACTGACCCTCGCTTTCTACACATTTTGTCCATCTCTTGGGCAATATATGGATACCATTCCAAAAGAATGCTTCATCTTTATTTGAAATCCATTCATCGAGCCATTTTCGTACGTTTTCGAAATTGTTGAAGTGTTGCTCCGCCAATGAGTGTCCCATCGATGAGAAGAGGTGATAATCAGAAGGCGCCAGGTCAGGTGAATACGGCGGGTGGGGTAGGAGTTCCCAAGCAAGCGAAGAAATCGTTTCCTTAGTCAATCTGGCTGAATGTGCAGGAGCGTTATCATGCTGAAGAATGACTTTGGCGTGCCTGTGAGCCCATTCTGGGCGTTTTTCGATCAATGCGTGACTCAAATTGATCATTTGTTGTCGGTAGCGCTCGGTATTGACTGTTTCGCCGGGTTTGAGAAGCTCGTACCTTCTGATCCCACCACACACACAGCATTGTCTTCTTCCCAAAACGATCCGGTCTTGCACTCGATGTAGATGGTTGTCCTGGCGTTACCCATGATTTTTTTCGTTTGGGATTCTGAAAATAAATCCATTTTTCATCGCCAGTTACAACTCGATGCAAAAAACCCTTTCTTTCGTGGCGTAAAAGCAGCATTTCGCACACAGTTTTTCGTTTTTTTTTCCATCTGTCGTTCGTCCAATTCATGTGGAACCCATTTTCCAACCTTTTGAATCTTTCCCATAGCTCTCAGACGATCGGAAATGGCTTGCCTAGTGACATTCAACTGTTCTGCCATCATTTGTTGGGTTTGGGTATTGTCTTCGTCTAATAAAGATTGCAATTCGAAGTCCTCAAACTTTTTTGGTCGATTTTCTCGTTTTTGATCAGTAACATCAAAATCACCACGTTTGAAACTTTGAAACCAACGTTCACATGTCCTGACGGTTGGAGCAACATCGCCATAAGTCTCAACAAGAATTCGATGACATTCAGATGCCTTTTTCTTTTGATTAAAAAAGAAAATCATGACATGCCGCAAATGCTCTTTATTTGGCTTAAAATTAGACATTTTTAACACCAAAGAAAGGTATGATACGTCCACGTAAACGACTTAAAAACAATTGACTTTTGTAAACAAATGACTAACAAACAAAATAGCGTTTAGAGATAAGCAAATCCTTCAATAGGCTAAAAGCGCATTCTATTGGAATTAAAACGACATTTTAAACTTGCATACCTGGTATATATAGAGGGAATACTTTTTATTAATATTATGAGAATTATAGCAAATGAATAATCAAGACCTATGAATATTACAAACAGGGCTTGAAAATATGGCTTAGCCATAAAACGTTATCCATGATTTTTCTAATAACGTTTTCAAAGAAATATGATTTACCCTCTTCTTATTGGCCATATGATAACCAAATAATATATTAAATTATATTTCCTACAAAAAATTAATTTATTGTATATTTTGGATATTAAAAAAGGTTTAATTTTATTTTCATGTTTGTCAAAGGAACAAATATTTTTGTATGGAATAAACAATTTTTTTTAAAAATATGTATATCTCTCATTAAAGCATGCTAAACAAAACAAAATAAAATATAATTCCTATTTTAATTAAACATTATACAAAATATTCAATTAAATTTTTGAATATTACATGAGAAAAATAAATTCACTATTTCAATTAAAAAAAAAAAAAAGATTTTAATTAGTAAATATTGCTATCTATGCTTCATAAAGATCAAGTAAAAAAATAAATAAATAAAGGAAAAAAATATTTTAATTAATTAAATTTCTAAATAATCTGTAAGCATTAATATTTATTTGTAAAAAATATATACGAAGTTACAGAATAACGGTTTTAATGACAAAAGTTAAAATATCTATTAACAAATAAAGGAATTATAATCAAAATGATACTCGATATTGAATATATTTGATAATTGAAAATATAATAATCTGCCTAAAATTCCAGAACCCACCGGTTATTAATCTTGCTAATTGCTTTATAATCCTCTTGTGTATTTGAAATCTTTTAAAATATGGTAACTCAGCGTATCTAATTGTATGTCATATACAATTTTAAATATTATTTAACGAGACTTAAACGACAAGAAACTGCTCGTCATTTTCGAAAACTAAAACATTCACTTGACATAACGTTTAAAGCTTGCAATTATTTATTAAAGACTCATTTACAAGACAGTAATTAGACCTATTTAGACATATGGATTTGAGTTTTGGGTCTCCACTAAACCTCTCTATTCTTCTTTTATCCAATTCTTAGAATCCAAAATTCTCAATGCTCCATATTTTGTCACAAATAAATCGTACCCGTTAAGTCCCCTTTTTTCGAAAAATATATATATTTTTTTTAAATGTAAGTTTTAAAGCGCATTTATTTATGGCATAAAGTCAATAGAACCACAAAATCCCAACAAAAACTGAATCTTAATCGGCCTTTATCGCATAGTTTGTTAACAAACTGTTTAGGTTATGTACACACTGAAGTTTTCAGTGAATTCTATATATCTCTCACTTTAGGTACATCTGGTGGTATCGAGGGATCAATACAATTAGAATGGATGAATTAATTGCCACTTTAATTGGAATTGTGTTTATTTGAAATTAATTGTTTTAAAAACTTACTAAAATGTTAATACTTCAGTACTTTGCTACATATATTAAATATACAAAACGTAACAAACTCCATATGTAATATCTATAATGAACAAAATCGTTAAGAAAACTCGATCGAAAGCAAAAAATTACCGAATAGTTCATTTTTGGGCCAACTTTCAAAACAAAACTCGTTATTTTCTATAAAAAATAGAAATTTTAAGTTTAATACCACCCCAAGGGCGCAATATTGAATATAGGTTTAAAGTGCGATCAAAAGTTTCGTCTGTCCAAAAAATAATAATTTGTAATTTTTCAGTCCTTTAAAATTTTGAAAAATGGACATAATTGGTTTTGATTCTAAACGCTAAATTAAACTTATCTATAATGATCTTAATGTACCATTTGTTGCTGAATTGGCCCAAACCAGATACGTATCGTTCTAAAACAAGCTCCATATCCACTCGAATCCAGTTGTCTCCCAACTTGTTTCTCAATCGATTCTCGATAAATCCCCGAGGCATCAGAAAAAAAAGATGTCTTCGAAACTTTCTTATGTAGAATATTCATTGAAGCGGTACTAATCGGTAGTACTTTGAAATTTATTGAGATGTCATTGTATTAATTTTATTGTACATTTATTTATTGTATACGGATAGGTTTTATTTATATCAATAAATAAAATTCAATAAATATAACCTATTAACATTATTTTATAAAAGTTGACCGATGACTCAAATAAACGGTATCGGGTGATCTGATGCATTCCGAAACCTTTCACAAGAGAGGATTTATGAGGTCGTAACTTAAAGCTTCTAATAAAGGCTCGTATTACATCTTCCTTCTCCAAGGGAACATTCCTCCCGGTACTGTCTGCCCCGTCTGCAATATTAGAAGTTCTCTTGTTCAGTGCCACCCTGGGCCAGGAATAGCAGAGTGCTGTTGTGGAAAGGTCTCTGGTTTCAACGGAGTATCTTGTGTACTCGGAAGTCAAAGTACGCGAGTCAAGCCTTTCTGCTTAAGGTTTTCTCGACTCTGTATTGTCTTGTGTAAATATCATATAATACACAACCCTAACTGGTTCTGAGCAGTGTTACTATGTGTATATAAGTCATGCATTAATGACTTATATATATATATATATATATATATATATATATATATATATATATATATATATATAGCTTAAACATTTGGCGGGAGTTACGTCAGTTAAAGCTACTCCTGTTAGCTAAAGACCAAGCGCTCTCTGAGACATACAATGATCAAACCAAAGATAAATATTAACAATCTGAAATTTTTATTAATAAAAATATTTTCTAATATAAGCATAATCAATAACTAATTTATAAAGATGCAGGGTGGAAAACAAAACGTGTTCCGTCATAAGTTTGAGGATTTAGCCAGAAAGAAAGACTCTGCAGATCTTAAATCAAGGTATATTATGAAATGTATTAATAGCATAAATAGCATAACAGATTGAGGAACTGTTAAAGAACTTGCAGGGAAAATAATTTGGCAATTCAAAGAGATCAAGCATATAACGACCTTAGAAAAATTCTGGACCAATTTTAAACGACGAAACATTTATTGATCAAAAGTCAAATCAGTAAACATTAATAATAAGGATTCAGAATTCTTTTTAAAGCCACCACGTAAGCAGAGATATATTGAGAGGAATGGGACGTATTTTTATTTGAAAAAATAATTCTTTTTTATGGTTTTGTTTGTAAATGTACAGTGGTCAACAAAATGTGATTCCTCATAAGCATGAGGTTTTATCCAGAAAGAAAGGCTTATTATCTTTTAAACAAAAGTGTTTACCAACATGCTTGTTTGCTATATGATAAAATGTCTTAAGAGTTTTACGGTGTTTGAAAAAAAAAGGGAGGAGCAGGAAATGTCTACAAGTAAATATTCATTTCAAATTTTCTATTGTATAGAAAAAGTAACAAAGATTATAACTGAGGGCCATATACAAGGGGAAACACGCACATGTAGACAGCAGTAAGAGATTCCCTCTCATGGAGTGGAGTACGAACCGCAATTTTCTTTACCATCCGCCTAGGATAGGAAGGACCCTTATTGAATCCGAAATAAATATACGAGCGGTTGCCAATAGAGAGCGCAGACAATAATCCAATGGCTCCTATCTCAGATAACAGATCCGGTTTCTGCTTAGAATAACAATGGACTCTTCTCCCAAGTGATAATCCACCCCTCTCCGGAATCTCTTTTATTTTAATAGCCTTTCCACCCAACCTATCGCCCACTTTTTTTTTTTTTTTTTTTTTTTTTTTTTTTTTTTTTCCATTTTCAAAGAATAACTTTCTCAATCTAGTTTCTTTGTTTGGTTAGAATCAAATATCTATTATTTTTTAAAACTTTGACTTTTAGAAGTCTTAGTAAAGATTGGAAGATCTGATGACCTTTAAAAAAGTTGTTTACTTGCTTCTTATAAAAGAAAGATTTTTTTTTTTTTTTTTTTTTGTTAATACTTGAGTAGACGGGTCTTGACATGCAATCGATATATTTCCATGTATTCCTAGACCTAACCGCAGTCACGTACCTTAGATGAACTGAACTTTCATCAAATCGTATTTATCACTTCTTGCTATTCCTTCTCCTTACCGTGCAAAGTGTTTTATCGAATTTCTTCTCAGGATGTAAAGACATTCTCACATCTCTCACTGATATTATGAATAGGGTGACATCATCTAGATAACGCCTACACTACCAAGAAACATTCGTATTCCGATCCACAAGAAAGAACTATTTATATTCAACTACACTAATCCTGCACATCGAACTGTATCCTTCGAAAAACTTTTTTTCTTTCTTGCTTCCTTTTTTTGGAATTTCTTGTCTAAATTGCTTCGATCATTTCTCTGTCTAACTTCCTGTAAGCATTATTGCATTACCTCTTCCTTTAGTTAGTAACTTAAAGAAGTTATTAAATATTAGCACTTATGTTTAACAAAATTCAAATTACATTTAAAGATATAAGATGATACTTAGTAGGTATTCTTGTTAAACATGTTATATTTTCATAATGCATTAACGTGATTTCTATTTTTTAATAAAATAGGTCGTGAATAAAGAAAAAAAAGTAGAGTTTAGTAATATTTTTGTCCAACAAACAGGGTTAAAACAAAGAAAGAGAGCAACAGGACCTCAAAAGAATGTCAAAAGTAATTTATAGTGAAGCACCTTTAATCATAGAATTGGGCAGATGCAATCTAATTTTTAGATTCAATTAAACCTAATTGAAACTGTGATCAAGGAAAATTATATTCTTTATTATAAGGAGTGAGCTTAATAATTTAATGTGAATGCAAAAGCCTTTGATTACATGTAATCAACCAATAGGATACTTCATATGTAAAAATAATCAGCACAAAATTTTGTAACTAACACACTATGCATGTGTATGTTTATTTTTGAGCACCATAATGTGTTTTATTAACTTAAATATTCTGTAAATAACTGATGCAAGAAATCCACGTCATAATTTAATTTATAGCTCTATTCGTCTTTAAGTTTGATTAATGATTTAAGTGATTTTTATTTTAAGGATTGTATCAAGGAACTGGGTACACTTAGCACCTTATATTCTACCCCCCCCCCCCCCCCCTGTACCCCTCCAATCCATGAAGAATCTTGGGTTCAGTACTTGGTAAAAAAGTTATGTTCCGAGACCAACGGTTGAACGGAGTGTGTGGTCAGCAATGCGTTGAACCACCAGGTTCTCCTCCAATATATAGACACCCAAGACATCAATCAAAGCTGGATATCCAAGAAGGGTCCACTGACTCCGAAGTCAATAATGTCATTACCCATTACTGATTCAGTTTATTCAGAATGTTTTATTTATTTTTGATAGGACATTCAAAAACAAAGTTTTTCTTCAATTATCCACCATGGATTGGATGTAAAATAATTTAAAAAATGAATGCTTAATTTATTTAAAAGTAAACCTAAAACATATGATTACGTGTATTAATATCATAATATTATATTAATATTTATTTAAATTTTTGAGTGATTTAAAAAAAAATAAATAAACTACATAAACTTTGGATAGTTCTGAAAAATATTTCCTGGCCCTAAAATTGATTTTGGTTGACTTGATGTGAGAATAAAACGGCAGAACATCATAAGGAAAATCAATCAGCTAGCTCCAGAATTAAATAATTTTAATTAGATTCATTAAATTTAAATACTTTTATATTTAATTAAATTTGTTGAAGTCGGAATTTTGACAATATTATAAACTTTAACATATAATGCGTATAATCGATTTCATATTAAATGATACAGACACGCTAATATTACCATTAAATTGTTACTACTATTATAGAACAGGATAGTAAAGATCGCGTGATACATGAGGCACAGAGTACTCAACAGACTGCCGAAGACGGAACCATCTTGAGAAGAAAATACGGCCGTCTTTCATGAATCCCATTTCTAGGGTGCCCTGGAAGTGGTGAGTGGGGGTATCTCCTTCTCTAGGGAATTGGATCATTCCTGTTTTCTGAAATTATCAAGTTTTGGATACGTTCCAGTACATTACACGTCAGCGGTAGACTGTCAATAGAAAACCCAATACCACCGTTGTAGTATTGGGTCCCCTTATTTCCCAACAGGTGAAAAAGAATCCCGTAATATAATTTTTTTCATTTATTATTCCGTTATGGCCATTGGTGTTGGTAATTTTTTAAAAAGCATCATTTTTTTAATTTTTGTTTCAGGCAAATCCATTCTAAAATAAATTTATAAATATAACATGATTCAAAGAAAAATCGATATGAGGGTATTACGTATTATCAACGGTCTATTTTTCACTTCCGTGTAATGTTGTTTTTCTCACTTACCTGGCAAAAAGAATATATCAGGAAATATATATTTGGCATTACTTTTCTTTGAGTTTATCTTTATGTGCATTAATATTAATATTAATACTTAGTACTCCCCTCTAACAATAGATACGTAAATATTAAGTTAAACAATCAGGAATATGAATCGTATAATGTATTTAATTATGATTCCAAGAAGCATGGAACCACTTTAGGGATACCATCAAGTAATTTAACATTCAAATTAAGACTAGAGGTTATCAATAAATTAAACTCTTAATCATCCCATCAGTATCGGACATTGGTATGATTTTGCAAAAAAAAAAGGTTACAAACAAGTTTTTTTTTTTTTTCAATTTTTCAAAACATTATATTCGTAATAACAATACAGCTTCAACAATCATATACAATCAGCCTTATAATTAAACGTAACGACAAAATTTAAAATCACTAAATTAGAAGCTGAAGTGTTAAAAAAAAAAAATTATATCTTCATTAAAAAAGGAGGTTTTTACTACCACAAAAAAAAAAAAAAAAAAAAAAGGATTTTCTTTGTAAAATTAATAAGTAGCTTCAATGTTTATCAGCACATAATTTTATGTTTAGAACTTTCGGTTAAAAAAAAGGATCATTCAAGGGATATTAAGATGATTTATCTAATTTTTTTTTTTTTTTTTTTTTTTTTTTTTTTTTTTTTTTTTTTTTTTTTTTGGCCATTTTGTGATTTATCCGTGAAAGTGGCTTATCGGCGGAGGCACGACAATTACGAGAAAATTACGTTGTTGTTTTTTTTAATAAAGTTTCTGGTAAATATAAAAAAAATAAAATCAAAAATTAATAATATAAAAATAAGTTAAATTTTAACAGATTTATTGAGCGATAAAAGCAACACAAGACCACCGTAAAATATAAATTTAATCGGTACTATTATATAAAAGGATAAGCCATTTTTCTTTTGTGATCACTAACCACGAATACTACTGATCTAATCTGTAGCAAATTTTAACTACATCTACTTCATAGCTCAAGAAAGGTTTGGAAATAATAAAATCTACTGATTCTCCATTAAATTGTTATTTAAAAAAGCCATAATATGTGGATAACAGTCAAGTTTGAAAATTGACCGATAAGAGGCGGGCGAGCACCATTCTATACGGGAGGTTAGATATTACGGTGTTATGTAGATCCTGAAATTGATAATGAAATTTTATTAAATTCAATTAAATTATCAGAAAGTAAGGTTTGCCATACTTCAATATACTTTTATGCTTAGAAATTAAAATCAAACCAGATAAAATTATTTCTGCCGAAAAAAAATTATCACAAAATCAAAATGTCGACCCTTTGCTTTTTGATACTGTATGTAAAAAATAAGATTCATGGGCCTTCAGTTATAAGCACGAACAATGCAGTTCATTATTTAAAATAGTTTCTTAAAAGCGTCTGTCCATCTGAATTAAGAAGTTATAAATTAAAACTAAAATTATGTCCAATTATGTTTTTACGTGAACTTTAACCACCAGATATGTGTAATTGTTCCAGGCTAAAAATTAATGCTGTACATGGAAATATCATTGAAGAAATAATGCTCAATTGCATACTTCAATACAAGATTCTTACTGATAAACAAATGAAACTTCAAATATTTGTTAAAATTATTTAAGACCTTTACTTATGAGAGCGGGGGAAGCGGCGACGGGGGATGCTAGTGTATAGTTGTATAAAAGATAATTCGAAGCATTTTATTTTTTTTTTCATCGCCTTTTTAATGATATTTACAACTGTATAGTGCATAAAAACATCCACATGTGTGGGAAAATGAATGCAATAACTTGTAAAGCAATCACCCATTGTTGCCACTTCAATAAAAGTTTTATGATAGAAGGTCTCGAGGCCATTTTATTTTTATTTTTAAACTTTATTATAGGTATTTACAATCGTATTAAACTATTACATTAATTAAATAGTAATAGAGATATTGAATATAATGTAACATGTCAATGTTTTGTAGATAAACGGCTAACTTACAATTGACGGAACTTAAATATATAGAATAAACGTTCTATTATTAGAACGTGCCATAGCCAGAAATGAAGATTTCAATAAGAAGCTAGTAAAGTGAATTCAGATGGTAACGGAGTTAATTATAAAAGGATAAGTACAATCAGCAACGTTTTAGACATAAAAATAATTTTGATTTGTTTTGGGTCCTGAATTTATATCTTGAAACAGAACATAAAAACAACGGAATGGCTCAGTTCTTACAGTGAGGAGTTGTTGTATCTCTAAAAAAATGCAATAAGCTAGGACTTGATTAAGCATCGGAATAAAAACGACTATGGAATTTCTAATACAAACTTCATCTGTTACATCAGATAAGGAAAAGGGGCAAAAAAAAAAAAAAAAAAGAAAGAAAATAATAATGTAAAATACAAACAACACTGCAATATGAGATCCAACCTTAAAGTTATTACTAAAGTTCAACCCCCGATAACTGGCAGAAAGTTTAGTTTGCAGTCGAGCTAATCAAAAAGTACGGGAGGCTGCTTTTAGCCCATGTTATACAAAGCCTCTATCACATCCTAACTATATAATTTAGGGAAATATAATTTATGGGATTAACTTAAAATCTTTTTCCCGATAGGTAAGTAATCAACTTGCTCAACGATAATATAAGGTCCAATTTAAAAATATATGGATAGCTCAATAAGTAAAAAAAAAAAAAAAAAATTTGGGAATAGAATTTAAGATTCTAAAAAAAACTACTAAAATACGTTATAAGCGGATATAATTCGAGATGAAATATTAGTAATGGTAGGACCAATATTTTTCATATTGGCTACCCTTTGTAAAATGTTTTATTACTTACCAACAGGTTTAGAATAACCTCAAAGAAAATAGAATAGAATAGCATAGAATAGAAAAATAATTTTATTCTGGGACAAAGTCCCTTAAGAATAACAGATAATTGCAGGTATAACTAAATTAAATCTGGTTAGAGACATAATGAGCTACAAAAAAGAAAAACAATAATACATTAATGACACTATGTACATAGAAGAATCTTTAAATAAAGAGAAAAGAAAATAAGATAACATTTAATACGGTTTAAATTTCGATTTAAGCTTCCGATAATCACAAAATGAGGGGACTAAATGGCCGAGCGAGTTGAGGCGAGGGTCTCAGCGCGCTTGGACTGAAGGTTTGGGTGGGTTCGAATCCCACCTGGGCGGATAAAAATTTATTTCGTGGCGAACCCATGAAATAAATCTTGACTTTCCCACCATGGCTATAATAGGTTGGCAACTTGAGAAATAACCCGTCCTTCCTTCCCTAGTTAAAGTACATAAGGACGTTAAACCACAATAAACTACAACAATAAACAAACAATCTCAAAATAACAGTATTAGACCTGTATGGGCATACTGAGTTGAGCTTCGGGGCTCCACTAAACCTATTCTTCTCGTATCCAATCATTAAAACCTAAAGTACTTTGAAAAATCCTCAATGCTCCTTGATTTGTCACTAATAAACCTATCTATAAAGATCATAATGTTCTATATATTGCTGATTTAGCGAACGCCAGATACCTACCCTTTAATAGTGAACTTCATAACCACTCAACTAGACACTCAACTTGCTTCCCATTCCATAACCGATATAAATCCAAGACGTCTAAAAAGAAAATGGCTTATAGACCTTTTGCCTTTAATTGAAATGCTACTAATGAATAGTTCTTTACAAGTTATTGATATATTATTGTAATCATTATGCACACATTTACTTGATGTATACCGTGTATTAGCTGTAAATACATATGAATAATTAAAAAAAAAAATATATCGTAAAACGTATTAAACAATCATACGAATTAACCAGAGATCATTTAAGTAAGGTATATATCATAAAGAAACTAAATCTTTAATCAAAACAAGATTTTATAAACAAAATTAATTCTTAGTAATGTGTTGAGGTATTATTAAATTTTCGGATTATTACTAGCAAAAGAAAGCCTACAAGGAATGTTTTTATATATTTTAAATAGTACAGTAAATTAAGAATTTTTCTATACTATTAAACATGGAATACGTGACTTTGACCTATTCCGTGAATAATCGGGATTTCACAAATTTTTTTTTCACCTAAAAAAAAGTTGTGAGTATATGTCAAAAAAGAATATTACATCTGTGGTTGCCGGGTAAAGTTTGTCAAGTCCAAAACTATAGTTTACGTAAAATCACAATCCATATTTTTTTTTCAAAATCATACAATTAATAAAATTGTTTAAGTATTCGCTCGATACAGTCATTATTTTTTTGACAAATGTAGACAGTCTTTTAAGTTTTTTATATAATTTAATTTCTTTAAAATCAAGTTTGAAAAAAAAAAAAAAAAAAAAAAAAAAAATCCGAAATAAATACGATTTGCCTTAAGGACATACTTTACCCTCCATCAGATAGTTGTATTTTATCATTTTATGTGGTTTATTGATTTTTTTATTCGTTTTACAATAGAAGTTTCACACCTTTAAACGAGTTAAAATATATTTCTCTATTAGAAGATTCTTTGATCGACGTTGATCGATTTTTTAGGAGACAGTGATAGATGTTATTTGATCGAAATCTATAAATAAGCCGTTGCCTTGAATGCATAAGCCACAAAATTGTAAATTCAGTATTTTTGTAATGTATGACGACAATTGAACGAGACATGTTTACAATTATAATTATTCGTTTAGGTAAAATTAATTTATAACTTTTTTTTTTGCAATTTCTTTTTATGTTTCACTCAAATAAACTGCATCTTTCCAGAATAATTTCATTTTCGGGCACTCTTTTAAATCCAAACCTCAGATCTGTAACGTCTTTTAAAGATTATTTTTATATTATTTTACAAAATTCTATCGATTACTGTACAATTTCCTTATATACAGTATATGAATAATATTCTTAGAAAAGAATGTCAGATGATAGAAAAAATCGTGAAACATGTAGCTGAGAGTTTTGAATAAAAATAGAGGATATTGACAAAAATATTATTTATCGAAATTTATAAATTAACACCAATTTAAAATAAAATACTATAAAGTAAACTTTTTTTATCAGTAGTAACCCTACAAAAATAAAACACAATACTTATTTCATTGAAAGGAGCCATTTTAATTATAGTTTCCTACTGTCCTTTTCTAAAATTTTATTCCTTCTACGTAAATTTTGCCACAGCTTAAAAAAAAAAAAAAAAAAATAGCAACAAAAGAAAGAGCCAACACTAATAATTTTAAAAAATCAAGAAAATTTAATTAAAATTTCAAACTTTTTAAGGGAATAAAGAAGGAAAGCTTAGTGCTACAAGATGTCCGACCTTCTTATTACTCTGGCGAAAATACCTTCTGGTAACTTGAAGGATAATTGCCATACATTATTTTACTTCATGTTATAGTTAAAATACATAATAGCGTTAAAAATAAACGAATACATAATTTACCTAAATATATATATATATATATATATATATATATATATATATATATATATATATATATATATATATATATATATATATATTCTTAAACAACTACATCATTCATGTAATTAGGCATCTTATATCTATCTTTCTGAATTTGCGAATAAATCGTTTATAGTTAAAAATATTACAAAACTAGCCAGTTGTTGAATGAATAGCTTCAAAACATAATTAAATAAGCGATTCTCTTACTGATTATTGTTGCAACTATTAAAAAAAAAAAACTTATTTTTTTATAGATTTGTATCACATTAAAAAGCTAGATGGTAAGGAAGAGTTTTTTTTTTCTTTTTACTGCCTCAATTACCAAAGGCAGAGTTCAATAATTGACCAGAAAAAAAACTTTTTAGAGCTTGGAAGTTACCGATTCGGAAGTTCCCCTCAATCCAATAACTTGATTGTTAAAAAAAACTCTGTCGCTGTCATCCCCGATCTCCAAGCCCCTCATCCTCCTCACATTCCTTTAAATTACTCTTAGGAAGTTTTGATAGACGTGTATGATGTTAGTTCCTGAGCGGTAAAATTGGCTCAGATGATAACTAAAAAATTGTTTGTATAAATTTTTAAAACGCTAAAATGTTTGAATCATGTATTTATTATTTTTTTCTAAACGATTTTTATTATCAAATATTACATTCAATGAAAACACACACTAGAAAACAGGTAACAGTAATAAAAGTGGTTATAGGTATCAGCTGGAGTGAGGTTTCTCATAGATTTGCAACTGCATTATATGAAAAAGAAAGTAAGGTAAACTTCTAAACAAAAATAATTATATATTGAAAATACATCTAAATAAAAACAATGTTAAAAATAAAATGTAAATATATTAACTGCGGTAGTGGCAAATCCATTTCGCATTGCCTCTTTGGTTATCACGCCAGCTGATAGCCGATAACCTTCACCAAACAGTGTTGCTCGCTACATATGTATACAGAGACATTCTAAGAAATTCAGTCATTAAAAAATAGATCGAATTCTTGTTGTTTTGTTAATGAAGATTAACATTATTTCAAGAAGAAAATGGTATGAAATGCACTCAGGAAAAAACAAAACAAAAAACATTTAAGTTAAAAAATGTTTAATGGAAAGACGAAGTTAACTGTTCAATAGTTATAATTTGTCTTCGCTCCAGAGACTTCTTCTGGTTCGCTCGCCCTGAAGAAGACCTGCAAGGCAGTTCGAAACGTTGGCACTAATTAAACGTTTTTTAACTTGGACGTATTTTTCTTCTTCACACACTTCTTACATTCCTTACAGTCAACTGTACTATTCTTATTTACACTAATTTTATATTCTAGTAAAATATCTTTAAAATTTTAACGATTTTTATATTTTATGGTAACCGAGGTGATGGTAAATGTATCTTTTTTACTTTTCACTCTTCTAGTTGTGATAATCTTATTGTGGTTCTAGGCCCACACCTATTCCCACTCGGGGTACGAAGGCCAGACAGAGACCCAGGTATGTTGTGGGTCACCAATATTATTTGGTGTGAATTAGGTGAACCAATGAATGAAATAGTGAATGTCATCCGTTTTGTTCTACTCTGCATGTGTTTTGCGATCGTAAATAGCATGGATTTTTTCATATGTTAACTTTTTCTTTTTTTTTTTTTGTAATAATAAATTTTCCTATAGTAAATTATCTAATATACTAACGGATCTGAAAGACATATTGCATGTAAAGTAAGTCTATTGTTTGTTTACCTATTAACTATTAATATAATGCATGATTACAGTTCATTCACTTATGATAATGTTCTATTGGCTTACAATCATTTTGAAACTGTTGTTTAATTACAATTTATAGTGAAGGAGAATTAATTATTTATACAACTCTTTTTTGCATAACTCCTAGTTTATTTATTATTTTCCTACATGTTTCAGGACCCTAGTCCCATCTTTAGGTTTCTGTCTGTAGAATTATCAGATTGCTTTTTCGTCTCAATTCTCTTTTTAGCTGGAATAAATCATGAAGTCTCCTTCTGCAATTGTAATATGATTATCAGTGGATAAAATTTAAAAACTTTAATCCTCATAATTCGAGGATAATTTCAGCTAAAAAGAGAATTGAGACGAAGATTCAATCTGATAATTCTACAGACAAAAGCCTGAAAAGGGAATTGGGTCCTAAAACATGTAACAACATACTTAATAAATAAACTACTAGTTATGCCAAAAAGAGTTGTATAAACTGTTGTTTCATTTTTTCAACCAAATAATAAATCAACAATCAATGTATAAAAATAATAATCAAAGTAATAATCTAATCGTAATGTAGGAAATGTATGCTAAAACTATAAATGTTTCAGATATCTATTAAAATAACAGCATAGCCTGTTCCACAGTTACAAATCTGATTAAAATAATAAATAAATAAGAAGAAGATGATGAGGGATGCAGTCAAAGAGGAACACCACATCAGAAGAAATACTTTTTACGTGCCAACGTTTCGACCTGCGTTGCAGCTCTTCTTCGGGGCTATGATGAACAAAATACCATATGTGATAAAAAATAACAGACAGATAAACAGATGACAAATGGAATACAGAATGGCATAGATAAAAAACAACATACAAAAACCGCATAGAAAAGATCAGATACATAAATAACTAAGAATACAAAGCAGCAAGGTAAGAATAAGGACAAGACAAGGATGATAAAGGAAATAAATAAAAATATATATAATAAATAAATAAACTATGCAAGAACTTATCAAATCTACAATAAAAAGTGCTTATCTATTCAAGCTAAGATCAGACACTACAACACTGTCATCAAACCGGCAGCCTTGTACGCAACTGAAACCCTGATACTTAACAGAAAACAAGCATTAGAAAACATCAAGAAGGCAGAACGAAAAATAATTAGGAAAATTATTGGTCCATTGAAGACTGAGGATGGCTACAGACTCCAACATAATAAAATTATAGAGAAACTTTCAAATATCGAGGCAGACATAAGGAAACGCAGACTGAAATTCTATGGACACATACGCAGACTACCCGAACACAGACTGACCCATCAGATCCTGAAGGCAACAATAAACCCTAAAACAATGGCATGGAGCACACAAGTGAAGAAAGACCTAAAAAGTGCAAAAACAAACCCAGAGGAAGCTCTAGACAGAAATGCTTACGGACGAAAGGTGAATGCGTGGGAAGTACGACCGGAAAACGGAGTCAAGAGGACTGGGAGAACTTGGTCGGAGGATAGGAGGAGAGAACATGGGGAGAAAATGAAGATCATCTGGGCGCGTCGTAAGGAGAGAGGAACCACAAGAGCTTCACGTGATCTATCTTAGGTCCAGATCGTGCCTAATAATAATAATAAATAAATAAATAAATAAAATAAAAATTAATCGTAATGGATAAAAGGATTATAAAAAGGACAGAAGGAAATAAAATATAAACAAAAAAAAATAATAATAATAAAAAATAAAATATATGGAATACAAAAATATGGAAATATAGGAAAGAACGAAAGAAATAATGTAGAAAGTGATGAAAGAAAAGAAACGGATAAAAAAAAATGAAGGTGAAGGAAAATAAAAGGATAAGGAAAAGAATATCAAAGGACACTTATCCACCGAACCACACTTGTGAGGAGAAGGACGATGACTGATGTAAAACGGTAAGAACAGCTGTGTAGGTAAAAGGGAGAAAAAGCGCGGGACACATGGATACAGAATAGGAAAATGAAACAATGAAAATGTAACAAAAAAATAAAAGAAAAATGAACAACAGAGTGACTATAAGATAACAAAATAAAAAAAAATACACAAAGAATAAAAAGAGATAAATATAGTAATGCCAATGCCATTATGATCAGGGTGCAACACAAATAAAAAAAATACAGAAATATAACAAAATAAAGCAAATAGAAATAATAATATAATGTTAAAATTACAAAAAGAGACGGAAAGGACCGAAGGGAAAGTATTTCTTCTGACGTAGTGTTCCTCTTTGACTGCATCCCTCCTCATCTTCTCCATTCATCATACCAGTCAACTATACTTCAATCAATAAATAAATAATCTTGGCAAATAACTTCAGGATCTACACAGAAGATTGTTGGAATACTATAGCCGGGAAAAAATCAGGATATATCGATTTATCGATATGTAGAGCTCAAATAATTGTCGATATGTTCCTAGCGATACCCATCCCTACTAATATGCACTAACTAACTAACAGTGCAATTTTAACCACGTTAACAATTACTGCCATGCGTGAAAATATCATTGGATAAATAATGTTCAATTGGATATTTCAATACCAGAATTATATCGATAGGCAAATAAAACTTTAATAATTAGAGCCGCGACGGGGAATGCAGGTAAGTAATGTTTTATTTCATTCTTACATTACTTTATTGTAATTTATGCAAATAAATACGAGTTCATTTTTTCATGTTAATGAACTTCATCATAAACTAAGGGATGAATGCGTACTTAAAGTACTACTGTATATTGTCCTTAATTGTGGCAAACCGTTATATTTGACAAAATAAAAGAAAAAAAAATCTCAAACATCTGCTACCCATATCAAGGTAAGGTGAGATTAAAATAGTTTCATAGCCCACTATGCCGAAGCTAATAAACGACAGGGGACAATATTGCCGGTCGTTTGTGCCGTTGGATGGAGAATATTTCTTGCAGTATCTCAGAGCGAGGAAGCCCGCCACTATAAATTCCCATTAGGGGGCTGTAAGAATCTGTACTCCTCCATTGTCGGATAGTGTGAGACATTTCTCAACAAGATGGAGTATGTGCAAGGTAGAGGCATAAACCTAAATAGGTTCTAGCCTACACCGGATAAACCCCATCATTCTCTATGCTTTCCCCTGCATTATTTGACAGTACGTACATAGTCAAAGGTTACTAAGCCACAATATTCTAACAAGTTTAAACTAAAATCTAAACTACCACTGTATAGTATTGTACTACTGAGAAGTATTAATTAATACATAAAAATGGGAAACATCCTCGGGAAGGGGGGGGGGGGGGAATGGGTCGTTTTAAAAAAAAATGGCAATTTGCTGTCCCAGCACTTTGAATGGCTGGAAAAAAAAAAAAAAAAAAAACAATATTTCACTATTGTTAATTTTATCTTGTCGAGTTCATTTGTTTAAATTAATGTAGGCCTTAAAACTTAAATTTAAAAAGTTTGATAAAGAAAAAAACAATATAAATTATTAAAAATTTTGACATACGTTACTGTCCACAGTTCAAGTTTTCAACTTCTAACCTTCACAAAGAGCATAGGAATTTGTTTTCATTTTATTCTCTTTGTTATTTCTTGTTAAATTATGTGTATATTATTTGAATATAGAGCTTTCTTTCGAAAATATTAAATTTTGGGGGCTTGAGAATATATTTTCTTTGTGTCCGAGAATTTCCGAATTTATTCATTTGATGTATGTGACCGGGTGTAGAAGAGTGGGTTCTGGAGCTAGGGGAGTCGGGATAACGTCCTAACACCCTCCAGACTACGTATTGTAACCGTACCCAACCAAGGGCCCAGGTCGCTGTATTAACCAAAGTAAGACGACATTGATTCTCAAAACATAGTGAGCGCCTTAATTAATTTTGATATACGTTACCATTGTTTTCTCACATTGAATTCACCACTTCCAATCTAACTTTTTACAGTTCGTAGTTTTCTACATTACTAATGTTTCAATCCCATTATATTTGATAAAAATTGTAGTTAAATAATCTTTTTCTAATTAAAATTCCTAATTTTTGACATACGTTACCGTTATGGTAATGTATGTTAAAATTTTTGTAACCTACGTTAATTTATGGTTCCATTTGTTAAATTTACGGTAAAAAAAAAAAAAAGAAGAATTATGAAATAATGCTTTTTTTTTTTTTCCTCTTAATATATACATATACAATGGAAAAGACTGTTATAGCTAGAAATGAAAATTAGATCCTAGCATTTTGTAATGTTGATGATAAAACATATAATAAATATTTTTAATATTGTTTTTTTAAGACCTTTTCTTATAATGCAATTTTTCAACATGTTTCTATAAGTCACCATTAAGTGTGAATATATTTTTGACGTATGTTACCAACAATTAAAAATAAATAAATTAATCAGTTAATAATAATTTTTTGGTAATGAAGGATTATTGAAAGAGTCTAGACATTCTTAACAGATGTTAATAACTTTGGAGGGGAGGGGGGCAATAATAAACGTTTTAACAAAGTGAAAAAAAAAAAATTGGTAAAGTACGTTAAATGTTTTGGAAATTTGTTTTTCACACAAAATTTATTACTATGCTCTTCCTGGGAAATCACTTTAAATTAGCAACCTTTAGAATCCTTTACCAAGAGCTGAATAAAAATCATAATGCTGACAAGTTACAAACCCGGTTACGTAAGTCAAATTATTAAAGGTTTTATTTATTTTAAAATTCATTAAAAATCAAGGAAGCTAAAATTTGACGAACCAACTCAGGTATATATTCTCAAGTAGTTTGGCAACATCATAGTATGCCACAGAACATGAATAAGTAACTTTTTTTTTTGAGGATTTTTGGGTTTTTTGGAAAGCTAATTTGCCATTTTATTTGAAAATGACCCAAATGCAATTTAAAAGACATGAAGAATTCATAATAGTCGTATTGATAACAAAGTCCCATACTATTAAATTATAACGGGTTTACCATGATATTTTACTATGACTTAATAGAAGAATAAAATCACCATTTAGTAACACAAAAAAGAATGCTATTACAGAAATATAAGCAGGTGGATAAAATAAATGAAATTATATCGTAAATTTTATTATTGAAATAAACGGCAAAAATCTTAATTTTTAACCTTCTTGCCCAAATCAACGTACATAAAGAAGTTAAATTACAATAGACAAGAACGAAATATAATAAAAAGAAATAATATTAAAATAAAAATATTCTGTACTTCTGTTTTTGTTACTTGTATATCAAAAAGCAATAACACCTCACACATTCCTGCACTAACGAGGTAAAGACAGTAACTGCAAGTAAAAAAATCTATTGCTAGCGTGTGGTACAATTTCCTTCTAAAAAAGATAAATTTCAAATTCTTTAGATACTTCCAGCTTAAATTGATTTTTCATGCACGATATACTTTTTTCTTTTATTTTATAGTTGAATCATTATATTTTCTCTACATTGTGCATACTTTGTAATTATGACTCAGTGATTTAATTGTATTACTAATTATTAACTAAATCGGCAGGGGTTAAATAAATTAACTTATTATTAATTTGGTTTCGTAATTGTGAACATACAATTTTAAAATTGCATTATAAATGAAATATTTAATATTTGCAATTTATCTTACACTCTCTACTTACAGTGTATATATATATATATATATATATATATATATATATATATATATATATATATATATATGGTTATATATGGCTGGTAACAATTTACTAATAAATCTCACATCAAATAAACATTTTTTTTTTTTTTGCACTTTTATTTTTGAAATGAAGATGTGGTGACCATACTCATTTATGATTATGTTTGGATGTTCATTTAAGTTTTCATAAAACAGTTTTTTTCGTATGTGTTTAACGAATGTAAGTATGCGTTGGTTAGTGTGTATAGTTTTTAAGTTAACGTACCAAGGTGCTTGTGCTATTAGTCTTAATGTCTTGGACTGAAAATATTTTGTAATATTTTTAAGTGTGTCTGTTTAGCAGGGCCATAAATTTGTGATAGGTCATTACTTCTTGTTTTAATAGTAATTAATTTTTTTTTCCGAAAATACTTTAGTTTAGCCTCATATTTAACGGAATTCTATTTAGAATACATACATACATATCTATGCATGCCCCATGTTATTCTTTTAACGAAGGTGAACGTTTTTAGGTTGCTCATTAGATTGACTTATAAAAAAAAAAGCAATGTTATGATGCCTATTTATATAATCGGTGTCTTTCCTTTCAGTCCATGTTTATCATTCGTTCCGTTATTTTCTTCATAATCTTTTAACAACTATGCCAAGATTAGTGGAAGCAGTCATTTAAGCCAAAGGGATCAATACATCTTATTAAATGTAAATTAAAAATTAAAATTGTAATTGAAAAAGATAAAATTGTAGAAAAGGAAAATTTTGAAAAGCAAGTTTTCTAAAGTTTTTGTTTACTGGAAGAAATATTGTGATTTATTTTAATAAAACTGGTTCATGTCCAGTTTAAAAACGTTAATTGTAGACTTCAGAACATTTCTTTATTTTGAAAAAACAGGCTTCTTTGTAAAATAAAAATTTTTCAAAGCGTTGCGATACTTTTGACGAGGAGTTTATAATGACAAAAAGTTCCTCCATAAAACGTTTAATTTCAATAAACTATCGGGTATATATTTTAATAGCGAAGTATGTTAAATGTACATTAAACACATTTCTTCACTTGGAGACATAATAGAATTCATTACTCCGAATTTCTTCGACCAATAAAAGTCGACTTAGGCCCTAAAGTGCTTGGTCTAGCCAGAGGAATCCGCAGTAATTAAACCACTACATCAGCCTTTGAGAGAAAGAACCGGTTAAGAGCGGACAGTGAGAGAGCGCCATTTACTTCAATAGGTATTTTCTTTCTTAATCTATAGGCGAAAACAGAGCTGTATTTTCCTGGGAAAAAAACCATCTGCTGGGGTGTTTGTCACTGGAGCTCTGTAGTGAACTGTGGGACCCTTCCTCCCGGCGTCTTCATTAAATTACTATTTCCAAACGTAAGAAGTTCTATCTGACACTTTAAGTAAACTTGAGTAAAATTATTTATCTTGTACCGCTTACCATTTCGCTAAGATAAATCACTTATTAATGAGGCCTACATTTAAAAAAAGAAAAAAAATCTTTCAAGAAATATATATGATCAATTCAATCCAAGATTTTTTTTTTTATTAATTGAAATTTACAACTGTACGAAATATGTACATCAAGTGTTGATAGTGATTACAATAACATGTCAAAACTTGAAAAGAACTACCCATCTGTAGCACTTCAATAAAAATTCTACACTAGAAGGTCTCTAGGCCATCTTCTTTTTAGACGCCTCAGAGGATTATTGCTAATGGAGTGAGAAGCAAGTTGAGAGGCTAGTGGATTAGTGTGGTTTGTTTGTTGGGGTTTATAGGCATAAAACCCTAGGGTCATCAATGCCTGTATAGTTCTACATATAAATATATATATATATATATATATATATATATATATATATATATATATATATATATACGTATATTTTCACGTAAGATTAGGGTCAGGAAGGATGCCACGAACAGAGGTACGCCCCCAAGGGGAGGCGAGCCGCACCCGCCGAGCAGGAAATGCACCGCGGCTTGCTAATTGTATGAATACATATTTTATTGTCTTTTAATTATATTCGAAGCTTATAAGTAGGATGTGGATAAAAACCATTTACATTTGTTCTACATGGAAAAGTCCAAATCCTCACAAGGTTCGGAGCATAACTAGCCCAAGTAGTCATGTCGCATTTCCCACCAAGCGGGACCGATCCGGCCAAACCCCAGGAAGCGCCTCCCCCAGCCACCATCCGAACCCCCAAAAAATTGAATAAATTTCCGAAAAGAAATTAAGAAGGAAATAGAAAATAATTAAAAATAGAAATTTAATAATAGTTATGGAAAATCAATTAAAGTTTGTTCAACAATTCATTTCCCTTTAAGAAACTTAAAAATGATTTAACTTTGGATCCGTCATTGCCAAAAACGTCCGAGATAATTGTTGTAGGGCCTAATTTAGTTAGTTTTGGTAGATATAAGAAACATTCCTGAAATATGTGGTTAACTGTTAAAGAGCTATTGCAAGGCTGACATTTAGGTGGTGGTTGTTTCATAATTATATGTAAATGGGTTAACTTTGTATGGCCTATTCTCAATCTGGTCATGACAACCTCCTCTCTGCGATTTAGGCGACTTGATGTGACCCATGGCTTTACCGAATTTTTTATTGTTTTCAACTTGTTTGGTGGGGTTTCGTTCCACGAACATTGCCAATTTTCAACTATTTTAATTTTGAGGGGATGGCTCATTTCCTGGGGTGTTAGAATAGCAATGCCACGACCTGGGAGTGTAAGTGCTTGTTTCGCTGCTGTGTCTGCAAGTTCGTTGTCAATAATTCCTATGTGACTTGGTAGCCAAATAAAGTCGACTGACTTTGCCAAATTTAGCAGTATACTGAGGTAGTGGTGGATTTTTAGGAAGACTGGATGTTTGGGGTACATGTTATTTAAACCTTTTAATGAACTTAGTGAATCTGTTATTATTGCGATGTTGTTTTGTTTTATTGATATGGAGTAGTGAAGTGCTGATGCTATTGCATTAAGTTCTGCTGTATATATATTGCATAATTTGTGTAATTTTATTTTATGAGTGGAATTGTGGGTAACAAATCATTCAACAATGCAGTTGAATCGTCAGATTTAGATCAGTCAGTATAGATTACGAAAGGTTCTGGTATGCTTTGAAGTATACGGGAAAATTCGGATTTGTAGTGTTAGTGTGGTTATGGAGTTTACTATGAAAGGATAGATATCTGGTTAGGGCTAAATCAGCAACATATGGGACATTAAGATCTTTATGGATAAATTTATGTTTAACAAAGTAAGGAGCATTAAGGATTTTTTGAAGGATTTCGGATTGTAAAGATTGGATACGGGAAGAATTAAGAAGTTTAGTTAAGTCACAGAGCTCAACTCCATATGTCCTAAATAGGTCTAATAACTCTCATGTAAATGAGTCTTTTGTAGTAAATCGGAAGGTTTCAATGTTTGTCTAGTAAATGTTGAAGAAGTCGAAAACGACGAGCAGTTTCCTGTCGTTTTAGTCTTGTATGTGGATTCCAAGTTAAACGTTTGTGTGACTGGCATTTAAACTTTAATTATTACTAGACATGAGAAGTTATCATTGAACGCTGAACACCTCAACTACAGAAAATGTTAATAAAAAAGAGTATAAAACCTACTCCGGTCCCCTACTTGGTTTTAAATCCAAAACAATTTAATTATTTATATCCAATTTAATTAGATACATACCTACTAACGAAAAACGTATAGTAGTGTACGCAGCTCGCGAGGCTACACCAAAAAATAAAAAAAAATCGACCAAAAGTGGAGATAAAGAGGAAACATTACTCCTCATAAGCCTACACAATCAAGGTTATATAAAACAGACCTTAACTGGACATTTTTCGTAGATTTACGGATTATTTTGCTTCCGGGATTTCTTCCTTCGTAGTACAATAATAGTCAGCCAACATAGTGGTGTTATACTGACCTTACCATTTTTTAATTAATCTATTTTACTATACATATCACGTAGTATATCTTTATATATTGTACCGTTCTTGATATTATTTATGTATTGTAAATTTTTTTTTGTTACTAGAATTGTTAATTCATGTTTTGGGGGGAAAGAAATCATGTTGTTGGTCAGTGTAACAACAGATTACAATTTAAACCAAACTGACCAAAGGCAACAAAACGGCTGAAAAAAAACTATATATATAGTTTAGGTCGTTATTCCTTTAAATTATAACCCCCTCCCTTTTAATTACTTTCTGATCGGATCAGAGGAAACTGATTTATCGTCCAGGGGGCAGAGCCCTATCAATTTATGATATATATTATAATCATAAAAAATTATGGCAAAAAAAAAGTTGTACAAAAATTAATAATTAAAGGACCCATGATACAATTATTTTCTAGAATGTAATGTTGCTTTATTGAATAAGTCAACATAAGGAAAAATGTTTAAAAAGCCTTATAATATATATGCAATATATTGCAAGAGATTATTTTATTGATTTTAATTATTTAAAAATAAAAATACCTTCATCAGTTAATCGGTTAAATATATTAAATTTAATTGTGTGAATGAGTCTCTGTCATATATTACTCATTGCCCATGAGTGAGGCAGCTTGTAATTATTCTAATAAAAAGTTAAACAAATATTTAATTTAAATTAAACATATAGCTGTAATCATAATAAGTATAATTATTTTTATGTATAACTTAACAAACTCATATTGAAATACATAAAAGTGTTAACACGAATAGACATAAACAACTATAATAAAGGCATAATAATTTTTTAATAAAAAAAAAGGGTGGTTACCAAAAGTTTTAAAAATATTTACGTAATTAGATATAAAATAGTTATAATGACAGGATTTAATAGTATATATGTTAATTGTTTTAGAATAATAACGAAATAGTGCAAATTTATTATTAGTAATAACAATAATAGAGACCTCTTTTAAAGTAAAAAGTCAAACTGCAAGAACAAGGACAAAATCATAAATAGAAATATAAGAGAGAAAATAATTTTGGAGAAAATAATAAAATTAAATTTTAATACTAAAATATGAAGATTGGTGATGTAATAAGAGAAAATTTATATAAAAGCTTGAAGGCTTGTTTCAGTACACATTTAGGTAATGCTTACTTCTTCCTGAAGCCCTGAAGAATGCCAAGGAAAGCCAATTCGAAATGTGGGCACATAAAACGTTTTGAGGACATTTTTCTATGCTTGACCAACACTAATTGTTTGTTGTACTATTTTTGATTTTTTAAATTTTTTCATAACAATAAACAGCTTTTAGTTAAATAGATGTAATGAATCATTAAATATTATGTATACATCAAAATTATTTTTCTCAGATTACAGTAGTTGTGTAATTGAAGCATTAAATTCTAGCGATTTCACCTTTCAACATAAAATGTATCTAATTACGAATTTATATAAATTATTCCTAAATTTTTCAGTTTGTAATAACATAACACAAGTAAAAGTTAATTAAGATTTAAAAAAGAAATAATGATAACAAATAACCGCTTCCCAAACACACTATGATGTGCTTGTTAAGCTCATGCTGAAGGAACTTACCTGGCTTCATATTGACGACGTTGGCCCAACCGATTTCCCTAACAAGCTGTCATCGCACACACGAAAGGAAACATTCTGCTATCCGAATCAAGTATATAAAATAAAAACTTGCAGCTTTGGTATGTTTTTTTAAACATATCTAAGATCTGTTAAGAGTCTTATCTATCTAGGTATTAAGGCTTCAACTAACCGTAAATATTCTAAACAGGAAAACAGCTCTATCAAACATGGTCTAAAACTTTTTTGATAAAATAATTCTAAAAAATGGGAAATAAATGTTTTTAAACTGTATGCATTATATTTTAAGCTTTAAGTCATAGGTTTCTGTGGCAAACAGCCGCTTTGTACCCATTTGACGCACACATTATAAAATTTAGTAAGCCGTTGTTTTATATTTTACCATGAAAAGAGAGATTTGTTCTCTATGCAGTTAAATATGTCATAAGTATGTTGATGAAAACAATATGCAAAAAAAAAAAAAAATGTCAACCATCAAGTATCATAAGGATGGGTGAATCGAGGTAATGGTTAGGCTAAAGAATTGAGATAGTTAAAAACCCTTGTTGTAATTCCAAAACTCAATGAAAGTTACTTTGAACACACCATGACATGGGAAACAGTTATTTACAATAAATATTATTTTTACTAGTTGAGAGAACTTAATAGGATTGAAGGGGCTTAATAAGTTTAATATACTAGTGTCTAACTAGTATTACAGATGAAATTCTTTTATATATTGAAAGATGTAGCATCCCAATTAAATAGTCTATACAATTAATTGAAATGATTAATCCTTCCATTTTTATTACATACCTCTAATGCGGGAGCTATTCGAAGTAGGGCTCTTATATAAGAACAATCCAAAATTCCTTGACGTATTCCTTATATTGTTTGTCGGATTATCTAAAAGAATTCACGTATATTTCAAATACCACTTTTTTAACCACCTACTATCCACACAGGTCCTATCCAGCGAAAACTGCCACTAGCCACTTTTTCGTTGAATAAAATATGAACAATTAATACTAATAAAATTTTATTGTTTTTGTTAAAAATTGATTTAAAATTGTCTGCTACTTTTTATTATTATTTTTTTAATTTCATAATTTTGATCTGTAATTTTATCTGAATCACTGAATTATATTATGAATTATGAATTAAATATTAATTATGAATTACTTATTAATTATGAATTAATTATTAAACATGAATTATGAATTACAAATATGAACAATTTATATTAATGAAATGTTATTGTTTTTGTCAAAAATTGATTTAAAATTTTCTGCTACTTTTTATTATTATTTTAATCTGTAATTTTATCTGAATTACTGAATAAAATATTACTTTATTTTAAGGCTCTGAAGGCCATTGGCTGTACATCATTTTTTATTTTTAAGGGAGTTAAGGTCTCAGAATAAATTAAGAACTTTATTATTATTATTATCATTATATTACTCAAACATTTAGTGCTCCCACAGCCGGACTCGAAACTGTGTCTCACGGAGTAAGGAGTTCAGCACAATCACCGAGCTATTGCACTTCCTATAAGAAACAAAAAAAACTTTACTACAACATATGAAAGGTCAGGGGTTATTAGGGTACTTTGGTGAAAATGTAAAGTTACTTGGCTTACGGTTGTAAAACGAGATTATTAAGAAAACAATTAACTGTCATGTTAATTGTTTCTACGTCATTAGCAAAAACATTACGTAAATGTGTAATTATAAAGTACATATAAATAAATAAATAAATATATATATATATATATATATATATATATATATATATATATATATATATATATAAATTAAGTTACAAATTCAGCAGGAATTAAAACACAGATATTAAATCAACAAACGCTACTAAAGTGATTCCGAAAAGTATCCAGAAAACAAATAATGGGAAGAAACTCCGGGGGTTTTCCTAGGATTGTTTCAACATTTTTTTTTCTTTCTTTTCATCTCTCTCCCTCTGTTTTTTCTTTCTTTTTTTTTAACATGGCTTCTCTAGTTATTAGAAGGCATGCCTACCCTTGTTTTGGTTACAGTGGGGTGTAGGGGAACGATGGGCATTATACTTTTAAATATAGCCGCAAAGTAACAAAATCAGGCGGGGTGTGTGTTGAGATACTATCAGATTAAAGTGGAACATAAATATTAATCTGGGTTAAAGTAAATAAACCATGAGCTGTGGCCGTGGATATAGCAAATTGTTTTGTTTCTTCATAATTCGGTTAGTGGTAGCTAGAGCTCCGTAGGTCCTCTCTCTCGCTCTTTCCCTCCCACTCTCCCTCTTTGCAAAGTTCTCTCACTAAGCTTATCCAGGTCGCTTTTACAGTTTGTAAAGAGTAATATTAACTTTCTTTAATTTATCGAAATATTTAGACAGGCTGCCTACTCCATCACTAAGAGTCTCGAGTAATCTTGAAATTAGCCAGAAATTCAGCTCTACATCACTTTTCCTCGAGAAAAGCTTTTTCATAAAATGAAATATTTTGATACGCATTAAAAATAGCGTTCATTATTATTACTAGTTTTCCAATGAGAAAATTTTATTTACTAACATTTACTAACATTAAAAAAATTTTAGCATAGTGAAGATCCACATTTTTTCTAAACATCCCACAATTCGTTGAGACCACACTGAATTGGAAATACATTTTATCCTTCGTTTTGCCAATGTCAAAAGGTGAAAGAAGATGTTCTTAAAAATATATGTTTCTTGAGAGAGGATATAGTTGCAAGTAAAACATCATTGATAAAGTTATCATGGATGCGATCAAATGAGTTGAGAAGCACATTGATTTCAGAAAAAAAAAAAAAAAAATTATTGAAGTACCGACGTTTTAGTCTGCCTTCTACACTTTCTTCAGGGCTATAAATAAAAAATCAAGATTTGAAGATTTTTTTAAGGCCAGATGTGTTTGTTTTTTTATTTATTGAAACTGCAACCTTAAATACGGTTTTTCTTTGCGAAATCGAATTTTTCTTCCTTTAATGTTTCTATAATTTAATCAAAATAATTTTTTTAATAGAATAATTTGCTAATTTTCTATGATAACTAGTTTGTGTAAAGAAAGATTTCATTTTTTTTTTCTCGCAGCTAATTTTCTTTTTCAGAGGGACAATGATTTCTATAATGGAAATACATTCTCGGAAGGATCATATTCGAAACAAAACCCAATAAATAAAAAAAACTTCGACACGTAGTAAAGTTAATGGAACCACCTACGACGGAGTTGTGTAATGGAAATTTTATGGGTCGCATGCAGTTTCATACTGAGTTCGTTGAATACATGATGAAGGGGGTGAATTATCAAACTGACCGTTTCGCAGAAGTTAGTGCAGTTTTTGTTTTTCTTTCTGTTCAATGATTACCGCGTTGGCCCCCTCAAGTCTACAAGCGAACTCCTGCATTGTTCATGAACCTCATTCCAAGGCTGTATGTGCTCTCCGTGCAGCGAAGATTTTACTCCCCGTCCTCAACAAGGAGTTTTAAGTCCTCGAATGAAACTTTTCCCATGCTTGTTTGAACTTATGATTATTGAGGAGTAAATTTTGTATAAACGAACATCGTAAATTCTTAAGCAGCTGAAGAAAATATAAACACAGCATGTAAAGGACATAGACAAGCTCACAACAATCGAAGCCATTGGTGGAAGATAGTGTTATATCACTTTTATTAAAATGTTCAGAAATAGCAGTTTACTGAAGAAGATGCGTTTAGAACGTTCTTCAAATATTTTATTTCTATTTTTATTTTTTATTCTGCACATAATTGTGTTAAAACCTTATTGCAATTTCCGATATTCATTCTCTTGAGTTGACCCATCTTTTAATGTTCAATTTAAGCTAATTTACACTATCAATTGATATCTTTGGGAACTAAAGCGGTAACTGCAGGTGAGAAAATGTGAATAAAGAAAAAATATTATTTCTGAAAAAAAAAACTGAGTTGACACCTTTCACCAATGGCTTCACTGGTAGAATAGAAAAGACTCTATTATGATTATAAGTAATCGCATTAAAAATGTACAGATTTTTCTTGAGGAAATATGTTTTTTCTCTGTCGCTATCTCAAGCATACGTGTTAAAATCCTGATGAAAAGAATAATGTATTAGCTATACTGGTAGCTAATACATGATGATGATGGTAGTTATACTGGAAGAAAAAGATGAAAAAATGGTGTATTAGCTATTCTGGTATGGAAACTAGAATATTAAAAATAAATATATTTTTAATATTCTCTATTTATATATATATATATATATATATATATATATATATATATATATATATATATATATATATATATATATTTATATATAATTATATTTATATATATTTTTATATCAAGTCTTTATTAAAAATGATTTACACAAAGCTGAACTGTCCAATCCAAAATAGCTACCTGTATATATATTTATGTGTATATAGTTTATGTAGATAAACATCTACCTCACATGAAACTTATTTTATTAATAATAAGAAATCTGTATACAAATACAAATAAAAAAAAAAATAGACAGTAGAAAAAAAACAGCTAAATATGGCGAAATTTAAATACAAGCCTTTTCATACAAATAATGCTATACAATTTTTATTATAATAAAAACAAAATCAAAATAACATCGTTTTACATAAAATATTTATTCTACATTATAGTAATTGGATTTTCAGTCTTCTAGTAATATGTGTTTATTTCGTTTGTGTTTGTATCTTCTAAAGAGTTTTCTTATTATAGTTTCCTGATTGTTAGATTTTAAATTAATACTAAACGAGATATTTTCGCGCCTTTCAAGTTCAACAACCCAGAGAAGTATTCAGTCCGAGGAACCCGAACAAAGTAAACAGAACGATCGTTAAAGGTAACAGAAAGGCACCTGGAAATGGCTTTACTGCCTACTGTAAACCTTATTTCCTACGATTAATCTTCATCGACCAAAAGTCTGAAAAAGCCTTTGATTAAAGAGAAAGCGTCTAAATTCAGAATCAAATAAAGACAAAATAAAATAGCTGAGTTAAAGTGGGTGGGGTTTATTTTCCAAAATTAATACAGAATTTCACCCCTTGCCAAAAATCAAAATCTTAATCTAAAGAGGTAGTGTCGCAAAATAAGCGACGGGTTCCAAGGGACATAATAAGCAGTTAATGAACCAAGTTGCTACCACCCCCTCCCCTTTCTTCTATCCCCACCCTTCCCAACTACCCTCGGGGAAAAGTTAACTTGTAAAACTGCTTCCTTGATCAAAATGTTTGTAAATGTATACATTGAGGTTTGGCTTTGTAAACTTACCTCCGCCCTTCCGACCGTGAACATTTAATGAGGCACCCTCAAAGCGGCTTAGAGCATAAAAATGCTCGATTTAAATAATTTCTTAAAAATAAAATATGTTTATTGGGTCATTTCTAATATAGGAGCTCTTTAGCTTCATTCATAAATAAATGCTGGCGATTCAAATTCTAAGCATTTATTATAAAAAATAAAATAAATTCTCCTAAACTTGACAGCCTTCTTGATTCATAAGGAGATATTTTCTATAATTGTTATCATTAAAAAAAACAAATAACTGTATCACTAAAATCTTGAATACTTTGGTAAGTGTATAATGTTACAGTCAACGGTTGTGAAAGAGAAAATTCGGCTGAAATTACACTCAGCCGTCAGGCTTTTCCCCCGACAAAATGTACCCCGTTTATGTAAATCTGCCCAAGGAGAGTCACCCAACCTCGATGTCGAACCACGGCTAAATTAACATCATAAAAATTTTAAGCGTGCAGCCAGACTCGAACTCATTCCTAGGAGCTTGGCACTCAAGTGGCTTACCCATTGGTAAACTTATGTATACCTATATATTTTTTTCTTTATTAATCTTTATTCAAAACTATTAAATATATGTAAAACGGCACACAACAAATTTTATGGCTATAAAAATGTGGTGGACCCACAAAATGAATCCTGACCATCCCACCCTGGTTAAAATAGGCCCTAGTGGAGGATATTAAGCATCAACAAAAAAAAAATGTTTTTTATTGTACTCCATTTACTTCTAGCTCTATCGTATATTCGTATATTTTGTTTATTTGTCCATCTACTGGTTTTCGGTTCCCAAGGGTATGTTGCAAATATTGCGCCATTTTTTTTCGTGTAGAGACTCCCTAATGGACTATATCACATACAATCAACTGTACGCTATATCCATTTCGCGTGTCTATTTAACAGGGATGGTTCCACTATTAATTCTTATTGTATTTGTTCAAATATATATGTACTAATTTCTGATACGTGCAGCCTATATGAAAGAAGATCCCAATTTGTACATTCCTTGATTTATAGAGAACCTGAATCGATAATATATATCGTAAATATAAAAAAAAAATTAAAAAAATTCATTTCATTTATTTATTTCTGACACGGATACACCTTTTGGCTGGGGTCCATAGTTATCTTGTGCAACGTTTTTTTCACACTCAAAAATGTTTGTAACATTAGGTAATGCATGTACTGACATGAAATGTAACAGTAGGACCAACGGTTTAGGAGCTATAATGGTTTGAATAATAAAAATCACGTTTGAAACCACTAATTTCTCTCAACTTCCTTTATTTTTTTATTGATAATTAAATGTTAATTCAGTTAAATTATTAATTTGACTCTTTTAATTCTAAAATTTAAATTAAGAAAAACAGTTGATTATGGATAAACATAACAATGATCTATAGTGTTTCCCTGTCAGAGAGAATTCGAGTTAATTTTTTCGCATTCATATTTGTATTACATGTATCAGAATGGTTGGGAACACTGCTTCTTTTACATGGAAATCCGCCCAATTTTCTCACAGAAGAGAATCCTTTCGTTTAGAAAATATAACTTTCACTGATAAGACACTTTGTACCCCGCAAAAAGAAGGATATCCAGACAAGACCACGACCTATTTGATCTTCCGAAGTCCCGGATTCCCGAAATCCATTTATTTTAAAGTGCACTTAGAAAGTTAAGTTCTAGGATTTGGCGCAAGCCCCAACCCGCTGGTGTAATCCTGAGAAATGAAGAGGTGGGCTTAGCTTCCCCTAAGGTCGCATAATCCAAGTACTTAATTCCGCCATCCCTGCCCACTAACTTATTAGGCAACTATTCACATCGTCTGGATTTTAAAATCGTAACCAAGAAGTTTATTCCATTTGGAAAATTAAATTTTTTTCTTTCATTAAATTATGAATTTGAAAAAGGTTAAAACACAATTGAGAAAAAGTATACATAGTACTATTATTTATTAAATATAATATTATTGACACAATAAAAAAATATGTTAGTCTTTACAGCACTCGTTTTTCTGAAGCAACATTAACTTGTTTTTTAAGGCGATTCTCAGTGCCACTAGTAAGGTTAAGAGTTGCAGCTAAATTTAAACAAAATTATAATCTATCTGATACTTCAAAGCAGTTTTTAAAATGTACACGAAAAATGTTTATACACTATTGATAAATAAGCAGTAATATTGTTTAAAAGTATTTTTCAATTTCGAAAAAATAAATATAAAAGAAGAAATATAATTAAAACCATTTTCGTACATAAACCATTGAATTAAAAAAAATATTAGCTAAATTATACATTTAAAAGTACAATGAAAACATTATTTCTACCAACCATAGAACCTACCCTTCATATTGTGTGATCTGAAAAGCGAATATGTAGATAGTAACACTTTATTTTTTATAATGGCCATCAATCCAATCAGATTATTTAAAAAATATTTTTATAATAATACACCATTTGGCAAGCCTGTTCCTATTATTTTCGGAAAAACATTTTTAATTACGAGGAAATTTATAAATGAATGGATATTAGACTTATGAATAATATAACATGTTATAGATATTATTACATTCTTATTGTTATAAATAAAATCCTTCATTATACTTCAAAGTCAGCCTCTATTAACCATATCAATGGCTTTTTCACAGTCAATATCACAAAAGTAAAAAAATATCATGTCAGCATAAAATATCATAAAAATATCATAAAAGCAAACCTTCCAGACAGTAGATAGTTTCAAATACCTAGGAAGCACCAGCAAATACCTGTAATCAATTACCAGCTATGTGAAGGCGACCAAAGAATCATAAGCGCAAACAAAGCTTTCTTCTCAATAACCCCTGGTATGATCAAAGAATATATCACAGAAATTGAAACTCCGAATATATAAATCAAACTACCCGTATTGCTGTATGGCAGTGAGACGTGGTCTCTATAGGGCATCCTTCAGAAAAAGGTTGAGAAATTTGAATGAAAAGTTCTTAGGGTGATAGTGGGCCCAAAGTGGGACAAGGAATAAAGAATATGAAGAAGAATGAATAATATGGAAATAATCTCCGAAATCAACTAGTCAAAGCTACGAAAGCCAGGAAATTATTATAGGCCAGAGATATAGCAAGAAGCCATCAAGTCGTTTCTTCCAAACAATGGATGATACTGTGGTAGGAAATAAGCCAAGAAGGAGGTCGAAACTAAGATAGGCGGATAAAAAAGGACGCAGCCGAACATCGCGTTATTAATAGAATAGTCATAGCTTATGATGGGTAGAGAAGAAAGACGCTGGTGGAGGCGCTTAAGTCTGCAAAAGCTTAAAAAAAAAAAATATTAAATGTAGGGCTTGAAAATATGGTCTAGTCAAGAAATATCTCCACGTCCTAATAAAATAATTTTCAGGATATAAAGTTTGCCCACCTCCCTTTTTTTATCATACTTATCTTGAATCCAATCTCAATAATTACCGAAAAATCTTTTCATTATAATCGGTTTTGCATCAAAAGATTTGTAAATAACAGCTGATTTAAAATTCAAAGAGCCGATATGCATTATTAAAAATCTAAATCAATCTAAATAAATATCAATTTTTTTTCAGCGATAAAATATAAGGTACTAAAGAATAAAGGACACGATATTAACAACCCCAGACGAAGTAATAAATATTTATTGGAAGAAAGGAAGCTGTTGGAGGGTGGGGGAAAGCGGCTGTTGACCGTAGAAGCTGTGTAAATATTCAGCACAACTAAATGAGAGAAGACTTCCCCCTCCCCTTGAAGATTCCAAAATCTCTCTCAATTCATTCCCACCATCTCCGGTATTGACTTTGATTCCTCTGCTGCCTTGGTGTATACTTTGAATGGCTCTTTTCAAAAGGCTCTCAGTCCCTCTTTCCTTCATTATACCTCAAAGCCGGCCTCTATTAACCATATCAAAGGCTTTTTCACAGTCAATATAACTCTACTACAACGGGTACTTTACATTTTGTTAACTAACTGTAAATTTTCTCTGTTGAAGATAGTTAATTATTTAAAATCCTCTAAGTAGAATTATAATTTTTGTAGACATTAATTATTTTTGCTTTTAGATTTTCGTAAGACTTATAAAAAAAAATGTTTACAACGCAGAGAAATGCGAAACAAAGATCGGAGAAGTGATTTATGTTTCGAAAATACTTCGATGTCCTTAAATGAGTACTAATTTGAAAATTTAGGGCACTGTAATGATACGATTCCAACTTTAAAAGTACATGATATCAAAGGAGAATCAATTAGGATTGAAGAATAATTCTCCACTTATATTGGTAGATTTGTTTAGAATGTTAAACGTTAATCATGAGTACTGAAAAACATACACAAAATTGAAAGTATCAGCACCTACATACACAGATATTCATTTATATTAATATGTACATTTATTTTTTTATGTTGATATACCCATTAAGGGCTTCCAAAATTTGTCAAGTCCTAGAGTAAACTGAGATGTAATAAAACAAAAGGAGTGGGGGATGGGAGTTGGAAAGTTAGGTAAAAAGGCAAACCCTTTAGGTTTTTCTGTTTCTACAGAAACAAATTCAAAATGGGCCTATTCAAAATATATATCTGGTCATCAAAAAAAAAAATAAGTGGGTGGTTTTAAATCATATTTTTATTTCTAATGGTTAGTAAATATTTAATAGTAGACTATTTTCTAGACAAAACAGTTCTAAAAATTGGCGCATTAGGTTGTCTTATTTAGTTTTCATTTTTATTTCTTAATTTGCATTGACGATAATTAATATATACTCCACTTGTAATAAGCCTCTCTTGAACTTATGAACTACAGCACATAATGCACATGCATATGTGAATATAACTATCAATGCTATCAATGTTACTTCTAACAATTTTATTTTTTACATTGACTGATAACACATAATAAATCAACAAGATATATTTCATTTACTATGTTAATAAATAAATACTAACGTTAAAAATAATTAAATACAGTCATAATATATAATACAATAAATAAAGTGAGTGGAAGAAAATAAATAAATAAAGAACCTCAAACTATAAAACAAATAAATTAATTAAATTAAGAAAGAAACAATAATAATAGTAAAAACCAAAAAAAGGTAAAATTAAATTTAAAAAACATAAACAACCATAGTTATTTACAGTACACACACATCCTAGGAATCTCCACCCCCAACCAGACTTGTCCCTCCATAAGTGGACCTATTATGAAAGATGGATTTTCATTTATTAAAATTATAGATGGCTGGGTCGTAAACAATATGACCAATAAAACTTTCCAATCAAAGAGAGTACAATTTATTTTTTAACTCGAGTTAACACTAAAATGGACTCTCGGAAAAATCGATTGAACACAGCCACTCAGCTTTTATCACCAGACAATAAACGGGTATAAACTTAAAAAAAAAAAAAAAGACACCTCGGAGGGTGTCCTTTAAAATAGATTAACTGACAGAATAACGTAAGATATCCTCTCATAGCCCCTCTTGAACTAACGAACTGTAGCACATAATGCACATGCATATGTGAATATACATATATATATATATATATATATATATATATAATATATATAGATATATATATATACATATCACTGCAAAGGCAGATCAATAATAGAAAAAAAAAATTATCATGGAGATTAAACAAATATATATAAAAAAAAAAAAAAAAAACTGAATACCTTTTGCATTTCATAAAAACTTTCCCGAACCCTTTCTCATCCCCCATTATACAGAAAATAAATAGATACACAATTTCCAGTTTCATCAGAAAGCTTTGAATATTTTATGACAAGACAAAGCGTAGGAAAAAGGAAGGGCTGACAAGAGTTTTATGAGAGGTAGCGCTCCTCTGTCCCTCGATAGACTTTATGGAAGGGAAAATTGGAGGATATTCTTCCACGGGTCCTTTTTTGTCCCGTCGTCCTAGGCTTACAAAACTATAATCCTATCTGAATTCGTCGGTCGTAAAACTGTCTTCTGCCTTCGTCATAAGATCGTCTCGACTCCAAGCATGAATACTTGCTCATCCCAAACGAATCAGCGACGTAAGACCTGAAAAATATATCTTATCCCAAAATTGTCATGGTTCTCTTGGTAAATAATATATAGCGTTGTTCGAGATTTTATCAATCCTTTCATACATACAAAGTCACCAATTTTTATTTTCACTTTCCCAAAAAATACTAATTCAGGTTTTTATAAAGGAAAATAATAAAACCACGAATAATAAAATACGAAAGATAAAAATTCATAAAATATGAAAAATACAACACTATTTTTCTTGTACCAGATTTTTAACACAAACAACACCGATTAGCACTGGACGGTATATCATAATAAAAATAACCAATCTAACTTTTTGATTATACGTTGCTGTTTTTTTTTTAAAGAGATGTTGGGTAGGATCAGTCAGAAAAAAAATGTAGAAAATGTTTGGAAATTGCCAATTATTTTATTGTCAATGTGTCGGCCAAATCATTGATAGTTATCACCAGGGCAGATGAAAAATTGAAAAAATAAATAAATAATATATATATATATATATATATATATATATATATATATATATATATATATATATATATATATATATATATACATATGTACACACATATACATGGATAAATTTCTTGACTGTTGCTATTAGATGTTTAGTAAGGTTCTGATCCCATCTACCATATTTCAATATATGATATTGACACAGCTCTTAAGTTTTTTTTTTTTAATTAATCAGGTTTTCTTGTACTCCATACAAAATATATCTTATCTTTCGTAAATCGCACCAGAAGAACGCATATTTATATATGTGTTAAAGGGAAAGATTTTGTGTGTGTAAATTTAGGTATAGTTTTTTTTTTTTTTTTTTTTTTTTTTTTTTTTTTAATAACCTTAAGAACTACAGTGAGTAGATAAAAACTATCTAAACAAAAAATACTAGGTTGATTCTAAAATAAAAATACAAACACATTTTTTATAAACCTGATATAAATAAAATACATTTTTGTCAGATATTAAAAAAAAAAAATCGGTAAGTATTTAAAATCATCATTATTTCGAAAAAGATTTAAGATATTGGTTAGATTTTCGTATATGGCTGTGATTAAATCTTTGCTGTGCTTTAGTAGTAGAAATTAAAAATTAATTCCGTAATTTCAAAATAAATGGAAAATAAATCAGATTTTAGCGTCTACTTTTTCACTTTTAAAGTAAAAAAATTCGTACCCGAATAAATAAATAAGAAATTAAGTTTCCTATATTTTTTACAATAAATTGTGTTCATTTTAAAATATCCTAATAGCGAAATAATCTTTGGAATATGGGAAAAAATTGGTAAGAATTTCACGTTTGCGTACTTAAAAATATACCTAATTTTTCATTTAAAAAAAAAAAAGAAGAAATATTTCGTTGAAATAAGTATATACTCTCAGATAGATATAAATTTTTCGGAAAATCGAGGGGTGCGCAGAGTTTTCCTGGTGGTACTAAATGTCATATTTATATTTGTTATTCATTTTTTTTTTTTTTTATGTTTGATGAACTCTTGTTTTTACTAAAAAGATATAAAAAATTAAACAAATACATACCAAAAATAAATTAAATACAGTATTAATTACATCCTGACATTTACATTATTGGAAATGTCACTAACATACAGGAAAAGTATTCCAATAAAACATATATACCTAAAACTAAATATTGATTGATTGAAGTTGAATCACTCTTTAAAATTAAAGGCTTTCATATTTCATACGATAAATTATATTTGATTTAGAACTGAATGGTCCAACATATTTTAAAATATTTTTACAGAATTGGAGATGAGTGAGTTTTATTAATATAAAAGGAAAGAAAATACGTAACAAAATTCATTTCATATTCCTGGCACTCTCACGAAATATACTCAATTTCCAAGGATCGTGAACAGTTGGTGCTTGTACTTTTTATGTGTGTTTTTTATTCTGTACCGTTCTAAAAACTTTTTTCCAACATTTTTTTTTTTTTTAAATACTTAATTTACTACTCAGACACTTCAAAGAAGTCCTTTCAGCTGATTTTAAGGAGTTAATTGTGAAAATTATTATTGCTTTGAAACTTTGGGTTCGTGGCTCAAAAAATAAATACCGTTTTTAACTTAATGGTTCCTTCAGCGTTTAGTAAATGTATACTCAAATAACAAAATGGCTTACCTTAGTTTCTTCTCTCTGTATATAGGTCTATACCTTCCTCTTGGCTGGCTTCCTTTAGGCCTGGTTTCTAGGAACCAACTAGCTTTGCAATAACCTCTCAACATACCGTTTGAGAGGTCTCAGTTACTGATTATGCTTCACTGATCATATTCCGAGATTCTCTCAGACAAGCAATTCAAAGATTCATACATACATATACATATATAAACATGTATATATATGGCAGCAAAGTTTCCCTCATTAGTATTAGGATTGTCCGGAATATAATGCAGGCTTTCTTGTTTCTTTAAATTACCCCTTAAAATTGTAATTAAATAATAAATTACACCTCTGTTTCAAAATTCATCTCTGGACGACGATATTGAGCAAGCTTCGGTGGATAAAAATCCCAAAACTCCAAAAAACCCTACAGAGAAAATAACATAAATATAAATTTAGAAAACCGAACACCTCCCACCTCAAGCTAATTGAAAGAGCTCAACCACAGAACGGCCACCAAAAAACAATCATTGCTAAGAAAAGTTTTGTCAGTTTGAAATTATTGAAGCTTAGTTATGGGTCTCTGGTTCAAACATCTAGCCTAACAACTATCTTTTTCTAAAATGGACTAGAAAACGAAACGAAACGAAAAAAAAAATTAATGACTAAAATACGTAAGAAATCACTTATCGCTAATAAGAAGGATTCAAAATTTTATTCATTGGAGCTAACACTTTGGCAAATTTATTGAATGAAGCCTATTTTGGTTAATAAAAATGTTTTAAAAATTTTATAGTATTTTGTTTTAAAACAAAAAAACTTCATTAATCTACTGACCACCCAACAGATAAACTTATAACAAATAACAGAAGTTTAGGAATTGTTGCAAATATTCAATGATTTTGCTATTAATACATGTAATATTTAAAAAAATATTTCATCACTAAATTAAATAATTTTATTTAGGATATTTCGTTTTTTTATAATTAATTATACTAAACCAAATCAGAATTAAATTTCGTTATGCTAATGCTTGCTAAGCTTTATGCGTTATGCTAAGTAGATAGATTGTACTATCCGATGTAAATCTTTTTTTAACTTTTCACGTTGTTTTTCAGGCCAAACATTATTTTTTTTTTTACCTTAAAACTAAAAAGGAATAATCCGTTTGGGTCGGATTAAGTAATACAGAATATTTCACTTTTTCTAATCGCCTCCAAGCGGTTTTTATAAAATCTCTCCTCCGTCTTAAATATTCTTCACTTAACACACAGCAAGATATATATATATGTGTGTGCATATAATTAATAATAATACAATATATTATTCAGTCTTAAAACCTTAAAACCTTAAAACCTTAAGGTTGTTGTACGTTTTGAATAACGATATAGAAATATGGTGTCTAATAACGGGAAAAAAAAATGGGCGAGTATTTTGCAATAAAAACGGTAAAAATCACAGGGGATTTAAAAGTAAGCGCTCATCTATGTTTATGATGAAATAAATACAACACAAATTTGTATATTTCATTCACTCATATTAATATGAATCCGTAAATTAAAAAAATAAAATTATTTTCTTAAGGACTCATGACACTGTTATTATTTAACGAAAAATGGCTCCTTACCTAAATATTCCTGGACGCCTAAGTGACATATTAAGAAAAACGTAAGAAAAAATATATAATTAGAGACTGGAGCACAAACTGGCAACAAAATTTCAGACATAGCATGTATCTATCAAGTACTATTTTATAACGTTTTTACCTCAGACTTTTACATAATCCCTCATATTGTGGGAAAGCCTGATATAGTCTTTAACCTGAGTGTAGAAACTAAAGACCACAGAAGATGAATATTTTAAAATGTCTATACTATTATATAAAAATACAAGCCATTTTTCGTTTTTGATCACCAGCCGCGAAAACTACAAAACCATTCTGTACCAAATTATAACTACCTCATCTTCATAGTTCAAAAAAAAGTTTAGCAATAATAAAGTAAATTTTCTATTTAATTGCTGTTAAAAAAGCGATAAATATGTGGTGCGCAATGAAGTTTGAAAATTTACCGATAGATGGCTTGCACCATTTAGGACAGGTTACAAAGATACGGTGTTATATAGAGCTAGAAATTGATAATACAATTTGCTTTATTCAAATAAATTGTTATAAAAAAAAACTATAAACATTTAGTGGGTCGTGTGGATCCCAGGGATGTTTAATAATTGAATGATTAGTGGTCAGCACCATTCTGAAACATGGTTTGCACTTGTAAAACTATTAAACCCATTTGTACCAAATCTTAATTACAATTTCTTCATAGTCCTAGGAAGGTTTTAAATAGTATAGTTTACTATTATACACGGTGTTAAGTGTGAGAGCTTTGCTACACTGTCATTAACTTGTGTAAAAAATCGGCGTTCTAGCCTTAGTTTTTGCTAATTATTAATAATTTAATATCCAATTATGCTTTTCCGTAAATTTCAACCACCTAATCATCGCAATGGTACCGGGCTAAAAATTTCAACTTTGCTTAAAAATATTGTGAGAAAATAATTCTCAACTGCATGATACATTACAAGATTATTATCGTCAAAAAGTAAAACAATTATTAGTTAAACAATTATAAATAATGCAATTATTAGTTAAACCTATCTAACTTTAGTCCAGTCAATGAGTTCTGAAATGAGGGGTGTAGAGTGCATGAAATATGCGATAATTTTTTACTTTACAGCATTGTTAGGAGTAGTTAGAAGGTAAACATATTAAAAGTCCCTGCCCCTGGAGGGTGAGCTAACGGTATGGGAGAGGGGAGAAGGTCCCATTTTAAGGTTTTTCGATTATATCTCCAAAACGGAGAACAATAGAATATTATGTTCCTAATAAATTAAAGCTGTAACCACCCCTAACCACCCCTAACAAATTCTATATAAATTTGTAGAAATTCTGACGGTTTTCAAGAAATACGTTATTGGAAATCGGTGATTTTCAGGAAAAAACAAATGTTACCGCACTTTTTGGCAAACTTTTGCTTCTAGTACCTTACACGATCGTTTCTAAGAAAAAATATCAGAATCAAAATTGTAGAGAATTAAATTTACTTTAATCTCCTATATACGTTTCTGGCATTTAAAGCAAATGTTTAACAAAAACTGAGGTAAACATTATTATTATTTTTAAAATTGTTGATTTTTACTAACGTATATCTCAAACATTGTATAGGAAATTTAATTAGCTTTAATTTTGATTTGAAAAATATTTTTTCTAGAGTCAACCGTTTTCGAGATATAATAAAAAATTTGAATTCCCCCCCCCCACCCCAGGAGTGGGAAGTTTAAGTATGTTTACCTTCTACCTACTCCAAATGAAGCAATGAAGTCAAAAATTATCGCAGATTTCATGAACTCTACAATGTGTTTATTGACTGAACTATTATATGAACGGTCGAAGCCGAGACTGGGGAAACTAGTATTATGGTATAATTTTATTATAATATAACTAATTATACCAATAACCTAAGTTAATTAATTACACATTTTTATTATAAAAATTTTTTATTTATGTATATTATTTTTTTATAAATTGTGTTAACAGCCCTTTTCAGATGCTTCTTATATAATTATTTTCGTTCATATAGACTTTTTTTTTTTTTTTTTAATCAAAATCAAATTGATCTGAAAGGTTCTTTGATTCAGACTGAAAATACAGTTTATCCAATTTATTCAAGGCTCATCGATCAAATCTGAAAATGCAATTTATGAAGTCCTCATTCTATTTTTTTTGTTGTTGTTTTTTTTTCATTTTCACAATATCCTGAACTGTTTAAACTTTCAACAGTTGTTTACAAAAAAAAAAAATAATAAAAATATTGAATGGAGTTGATGAAACGTGAGATCTGATCGACGAGAGAGGTCAGAGAAGTTCGGTAGCCCGCCCTAATTCGGCAGCTACGAGTCCTTGCCGAAATATAAAGAGGTCCTTTATCCCATCAAACGGCTCTTTGAAAGGACATTAAACTGGAAATTGGGGGATGATGGGAGGGCGCTGTAAGGGGCTCCAGGGTGAGGGAGATTGAAAATTGACCGGATTACCTCGTGCCCCTCTCATTTTTTGGAATTACTAAGATCTCGTTAGTCATCTCAACGGCTCAGTAGTTATACGAAAATCCATCCAGTATAGCTTTGAGGCTAAGGAGATGGTATTGAGAAAATATAATCATAAACGTATTTTTTTTTTTTCTAAATGCTGGTGTAAAACATACAAGAAAAGGTCAGGAAAAATTTCAAATCTTGAAATATCATCCAATTCCATAACACTATAAGTAATGTAGGCTAAAGAGAGAAACCCTTTATTATGTAATACTGCCCATTTGAAATTAATTCCATTCCACACAGCTAATGTATCAATATACACCGACATATAGTAATTTATACATTTCAGCAAGAGCCAATAACACTATATAAAAACTATTACGTAGCACACTATCATGTGTGCTTATATTTATTTTTTCTATGTTTTTATTTTTTTCTTTGTTATCCCTAATAGTTTTATTTTTATTTTTAACAATTTATTGACATTTACAACTGTACAAATATATATCAAGTAAATGTGTTAAAAACGCTAACATTAACCTACCAAAACTTGAATAGAACTACTCATCAGTAGCACTTCCATAAAAAATCTGCACAAGAAGATCTCTTTTCAGACGCCTTGGAGGATTATCGGGAATTGAGTGGAAACCAAGTTGAGAAACTAGTGGAATTGAGTGGTTATGGAGCTTACTATGAAAAGATTGGTTTCTGGTTTGGGCTAAATCAGCAACATATGAAACATTAAGATCTTTATGGATAAGTTTATTGGAGACAAAGTAAGGGTCGTTGAGGATTTTCTGAAGGATTTTGGATTGTAAGGATTGTATTCGGGATGAATTGGATGGTTTAGTAGATCCCCAAAGCACAAATCCGTTATTGGTATAATCACAGTCATGTAAATGAGTCTTTTGTAATTAATTGGGAGCTTTGAACGTTCGTCTAGTAAATGCTGAAGTAGGCTGTAACGACGAGCAGTTTCTTGTCGCTTTAGTCTTGTATGTGGATTCCAAGTAAGACGTTTGTCCAAGTGGAGTCCTTGGTAGCGGATCTGTTCAACTGGGATTAGTGGAATATCATTAAAGGATACTGTAGGACAGGAGGTAGTAGGTTTACGACGAAGGTATCCCTATGAGTTGAATGTATTATATGTTTATAACGTAAAAAAGAATGAAAAAAAAAAAAAAAACTATTGCAGTCATGAATTCAAAATGCATAATTTAAATGCTAAAACAACTTATTTATCACATGCTGGTTACAATATTTAAAAAATGACTATAGTAATAATTTAAAGTGAAAAAACATAATTATTAATAATAATACAGTTCTCGTTTTGGACTTAATATAAATTATTATTCCGTAAATATTGTTTACCTCTTATTTACTCCAATTATATCTATCGATTATATCCTACACGATATCTGAATTATATATTAATTTCTTTCTTTCTTTTATTTATCGAAAACTTTTTTATTTTGACTAACATTACACTCAGTCAAAGTTAAGAACTATAGGTAATAGTGCTTTAAGTACAGTTTCTGGGCTTATTTACGAGAAAGGCAAAGAAATAAATCGTCTTCGGGGCACACCCAGCCTCTATAAAGTACCCTTAATTGGGGGATAAACCTGGCGGTTGTCAGTAGTTGTTGACATCATCTATATATATATATATATATATATATATATATATATATATATATATATATATATATATATATATATATATATATATATGCTAAAGTGCTAATGTATTGAATTTATTTCCATTTTTATATAATAATACAGCGTTATTTTAATAATTACAAAAATCTCTTTTTGTAAATATCTTTAATAATTACAAAAATGTTCTCAACTTACACTCTGTATATGATTAATATGGTTTAGTTAAACAACAAATAGTTTTTACATTTTAACGCTTTTCTATAAAACAGTTTTAAAATAGAAAGACCCATAAATAACAGAATATTATAAATAATATGTACACATTAATGTGACGTGTCAAAAAAGTTATGTTAGGACTACATAATTTGTCCTTTTGTATATTATGAGGTATTTTTTATTATACTTCAATATTAAACTATTTAATTAGACTATAATTGCAGCGGTTAATTTGCTTGGAAGTATGAACATATCTTATTTAAAAGCAAAATTCTTAATCAAAACTTGGATTGGGTAATAAGTTCTGCTATAAAAACTAGATTAAAAGATAATCTAAGATTTTATAGAGGACTTAACTTTATTGGTATAAATAAGTTATCAAAGTTCAATTACGATTCTTCATTGTAGTTTGAATATTTATAAACGTTTGAATTGTTTAAACATTCATAAACCTTAAAAATAATCAATAATAACGTAAACTCTTTTAATTACTAACTAAAAATTTAAATTTAATTATAATTAATATTATCGTTTATTAGACTACAGCAAATATATTAAGCATGGAATTAGGATAATCTTGATACAAAATTTAAATATTAAAAAAAAAAAAAATTTAAATTAGTTCACAACAGTGTACATAAACACTAAATATTAAGGATGTCAGTATTTTATTTATTGAGCTTAAAATTCGATTATAACAATATTGCTAGAAAAGTCGAAGAGACTAGGGAGATCAATCATGGTACAGAAGAGGTAACGTAACGTAAACTGTGTTTATTTTACTAAAATCAAAAATCAAAAATTGATCAGAATGTTAGTAACTTACTAGTAAAATTTCTATTATAGTAGGATTAATACAGAAGATAAAAGATGATAGAAAATAAATAAATATTTTATGGAAACACAAATGCTGCAATTATATTTTTATTTGTATGCATAAATACGATAGTCACGGCACCTTTTTGCTTCATTGCTTCGCCAGCTATATTCTTTATCACTCAAATTCACTAGATTCTATATAGTATAAAATGTTATGAATTCTCACAATTTAAAAATATAATTATTTATTTTTGTATACATATTTCTATTTATAACTGTACAAAACATTATTTAAATGAGTAGAAAAATTATTACAATTAACAAGCATAGTACAACACAAAAGTTCTTTATCGCAAGATCTGCCTTATTCTATTCAGACACCTCGGAGGATTGTCAGAAATCTAGTAAGAGCAAGCTGGGAGACTTGTAGATTCAATTGGGTATAGGGATTATGATGAAAGGATCGGTATCTGAAACGGTCCAAATCGGAAACATTTATGATGTCAAGATAATTATAAAGAAGGCAAAATAAGAAGCATTGAGAGTTTTTTAAAGAATTTTGGATTGCAATGATCAGTAACGAAAAGAAGTGGATGGTTTAGTGATTTTGTTTTTAATAAATATTAATATAATAATTACAACGTCGTACACCAAAAACGGTGCCCTACAGCATCATTTAATAATATTTCTCCACCACCTTTAAAAAAAAAGTAGCCAGATCTGGCATCTTTGTTAGAGAAAAAAAATGTCTAACAAAGAATCATACAAATATAGGAACAAGAAGAAGAGTTAGATTTATTTGTACATACGAAGTTGGTTTTCCAGGTTTCAATAAGTTATATACATATCCAATCCTTACAATTTTAAATCATTTTAAGATTCCCAAGATTCATTTCAAATTTCTTCACATATTTTCTTTTCGGAAAGGTTTATATATCAATAAATAAGCTGTTGAATAATAACTTAGGCAGCAATAATCATAATTTATTAGATTATATATTAAAAGGAACGAATGCAAAATTTAAAGCTCAGATCCCATTGTGCCGCCAAATGAAGTGCAAGTGAGGATGAAGTATTTCATTGCTATGAATTTTAGGAAAAGGAGGGGGCTGAGAGAGGGCTGTTGGGAAGACCATAATGGAAGGAGCTATATCATTGGTGCAAATCCCTCCACGTCACAGCCACTCTTTACCCAACCTCCCTTCCATATACTATTCTTTCTTCCAACGTGTAAGTTAGAAAATAAACAAAATGAAATATCTTTCTTCTAATTTTAATGAAAACCAAAATAGGAATAACAGCTTGTCGTTATAGTCAAAATCCAATTTTTAAAATTTCACATGTGTCAACGTATTGGGAATTCCCAAATAGTTAAAAATGATGATAAAAGTCATCGTTCGTCTGTAGTTCGGTGGCCCTGAAGAAACCATGCAACATGCAAGGCAGGTCGAAACGTTGGCACGCATTGAAGTATTTCTACGGAGACGTGGTGTTTCTCTTTGAGTACATCCCTGATTATCTTCTTCTCCATTAAAAATGATAACATCTTGAAAAGCAGTAACTATCTAGTGCTTCGGCTTCTCGCTTTGTCTGAGATACTAACTCGATAATTTTTGCATCATTACCGATTATTAACACTGTATTTACTTAGACCGGATCTGCTAGATGGAGCACCGATGCTAGTATCTAGCAAATATCTCATTTTCTACATTAAAAAACAACAGTTTCAGAACGGCGTATTGAAACAGGCTGTTCGACATATAACATTAAAAATGACTTGAACTGACCCACTTCACACAATACTAGACTTACCAAAGGTAACAGAAGATATCACAAAAATTCATTGATAGCACCAGACACACGACTGCCCCACTATTTAAAACTTTAACTTTTCCTGAAAAGTCATCGTGAATATAGGTTGAACTATATTAAAACACTTAGTCTAGGCAAAGTTAAATTACCCTTCAAATGTACCACATATTGAACAAATCGTTATTCTAATTTAATTGTGCATCTTCAATCAGTAAAAGTAAAAAAGGGATTAAAAAAAATTATATATATACTCGTATATATATATATTTAATTTTTTTTTTTAATCCCTGTTTTACTTTTACTGATTGAAGATGCACAATTAAATTAAAATATCAATTTGTTCAATATGTGGAACATTTGAAGCGGATTCTGAATAGAAGAACAATTTAGGGCATGAGTTTAAAAGGATATCTTTATTTGTTGCTGATGGGGCTCACTAGAAGTTTAAAATAGAAGGCAGGGTAATTTAACTTAGTCTATATATATACATATTAACTTGACAAGACCAGAAAATGATCGTCGAATTCCGAACACTAACATTTATCAGATAAGCGTTTTAAACTCCCAATAAATTATAAAGGACTTATCTACATGACAGTAACTAGACCCATTCGGAACTACGGAGTTGAGCTTTGGGACTCCACTAAAGCTTTTTCTCGTATACAATAATTAAAATCCAAAATCCTTAGTAAAATCCTCAAAGCTCCTTATTATGTCACAAACAAACTTATTCATAAAAATATTAATGTTCCATATGTTGCTTATTTGGCCCAAACCAGGTTCCTTTCATAGTAAACTCCATATCACCTCGGATCGTTTGAAAAGAAGAAGGCCTAGAGACCTTCTAATGTAATATTGAAGTGCCATTAGTGAGTAGTTCTTTACATGTTATTGGCATGCCATTGTAATTATTTTCCTTAACTTTGATTGAATATAATGTATACAGCGGTAAATATCAATAAATAGTTTAAAGAAATTTAAAAAAAAATTTGTATACATATATATATATATATATATATATATATATATATATATATATATATATATATATATATATATATATATATATATATATTATATATAAATTTGAATTTTGAAGGGATTAGACACATAGAATATTTTAACGAGAAACGTATAGTTGACTGTTAAGTATGAATAGAGAAAGAGATGATCGTTCGTCTCCTCTCCTGTGTGGTTCGGTGGTTTTTTGCTCTAAAGAAGACTTTCATGGCAGGTCGAAACGTTGGCACACAATTATAGTATTTTTACTTGGACGTGTTTCTTTTTTGAATGCACCCCAGATCACCTTCTTCATTATTTATAGAATATTTTACTGTCTTTACTTAAGTAAAGAGGTCTTTCTTATTATACGGTAAAGACGGCTAAAATGTGGTTTTCATGTGAGTTATTAAATGCATAATATATTGTAACATGTATTAAAATCGGTTAAAGTACTAACGCCTATGCAAAGACAAAAAAAGAAAAATTATGATTATGCATATACATGTCAACACATATGTTCAGCAAACACACACAATGCAACATAAACATAGTAATAGAACCACCTGGAATTAGCAAGATATGCTAATTATGCGTCTTAGTCCGGTAACCCTGAAGCGTACACATAGAGTATTACACCATTTTGCGCCGTGTTCTGACACTTAAGTGAAAATTTCCCCCCTATAATATTGAATGAAGCATTAATCGTTTATTATAATTCTGAAAGAAAGTTAAATGCAGTGTCTACATCAATTTCAATGTTTTTAACAACAATCCTTAAATTAATTAATGAACCAAATATTACACAACGTGTTGTAATATAAAAAAAATAAAGAGTTTATTTTAAGAAAATATGAAACATTTTACTAGAACAATTATTAATTTACTGATTTATTTTACAGCATGTTATCTAGAAATGTTTCAAAGAGTTAAACGTATCAACAATTACGTAAATTAATTAATTTCACTCATAGATTAAATAAAGTTAGTCAATAGCTATCAGCACCATTTGTAAAGGTCGTATTGTGCTTTTGAATTATATTTATTAAAAGATTTGTTCTATCTCATATTTCTTTTACTACACATTTCCTCTCTTTATCTCTCAAATAAATACATATTGTTTAAACAATATCCTACTCACAAAATAAAAATTTATCAGAATGTTTTTTTTCTTATTTCATTTTTCCAAAGACGATATTAAGGAATCTGAATTTTTGGCAGTTATATTTTTGCAAGATGAAAATCGATATAAATCATCGTTAGTATAGAATTCAAACTAGCTTAGAATTAAATTCCAGATCCACCTTTAAATTTGTTTTAAATTACTTCCAGATATATTTTTCTATCAAGTGTATTATAGTGTGTGTTTAATAGTAATTAAATTGCGAATTAATCCTTGTGATTATATCTAAATGGAAAAACATAATTATTTGTAGCATATCCCTTTAAAATATAATAAACGAAATTTAAAGTAAATCACGGATTAATTATATATTCAATAAATATTTATGAAATATTTTTCATTGATGGTTTCATGAAAAAAAAAAAAAAAAATACATGTCAAGTGTTTTGTCACATCGAAATTTTTTTCTTATCACAGAATTACAGTTATAGTGAATAAAAAGTAGTAATCTGAGATTGATTTAGGGACATCCGTGTATAAAATTGAAATTATTCTGTCGGTCGTCATTATTGATGAGAAATAGAAGTATTGAAAATTTGAGTAAAAAAAAAAAAAAAATTAATATTTAACTTACCCTTAGAATGCTTAGATTTTTTTAAACCTAATGTAGCATTAAGAGTTACAAGAACACGATAACATAAAAGTATATTATTATTATCACTGTAACTGTTCATTATAATATTTAAATCAAAGAAATATTTTTTTTTAAATACATCCTAAAAGCTATTCATAAACATTATATTACATTATACTCCGATTATAAATGACTGTGCAATATTTGTTAACCACAACGGTGTATCTCCACACTTAAAAAACTTCAACATTAAAATAAAACCTAATAAATTCGATAATAAAGATATTCACAGTGTATAACTTTACAACTCCCAGAAATATAACAATTTAAAAATATTTAAAATAGAAAGATGCCTCCTAGATTTCCCTAAGGATGAGAAAAGTTAAACTTCGCAAGAAGAAGTTACAACTAAGAAAAGTAAGGGAAAAGCGTTCAAATAGGGGGGGGGGGAAGAAAATTTAGATGACGAGAAATAATTAAACTTGATGATCTAAAAGAATGAAATAGATTTTAACTACCCCAAAACTATGATATGGTAATTATAACAGTATGAATATAAGAATATTAGTACTGTTAGAATTTATTATTTCTCTATGCTTTGTTTTTAAAGTTACCAACAATAACATCTAATAAGAATTTAGTAGCACGATGTGGCAAAAATGAGGTTCCGCGATGTGTGAAAAACTATTTAACTAATAGTACTTAAGTGGAGTGAAATATCACTGTCGCTCAATGTACCATAAATCGATACTTTTATACTTTATTAAAAATAATGAATAACAAAAAAAAAAATTACAGCCAATAATTCATTTTTAAACTATGTCTTTTAATGCACGCCTGAGAGTACAACGCCGAATCGTATTTTCACAAGGCAACTAGTGAATCTTTGTCGGTCGAACAATATTTATTTTTAATATGAATTGTTTCCTTTGCTATTATCACTAGTGCGAACTATGAATAGCGTCATTAGAACATTGACAAGTCGACTTCCAGGGCGTGTTCCTAGTTGAGTTGCGACAGTTGGTAAACTCCAGACACTAACGAGACTTCCTGGAGGGATATCATCTTAATGGTTCAGGACTCAGTCTTTCCACATCTCAGTCGGAGCTGTTTAATTAAACATTGTACCGTTTGTAGACTAAGGTTCATGACAGCAACCAAAACGTTGCATAATTTTCTGTAACTACATATAACAAATCTGAAGCACAGAATTTTAGTCGGTAAATATAAGAGGTAGTGAGCAAATTCTGCCCTAGCAAAGCTCTGTTTCCGTTTTATTTACCATCCTTGCTAAGGAAACAATTCTAGAAAACACCAAGGGTCCATAAAATGAGCTGAAACAGATATAATACAGTTACAACACGTTGATAATAAATTAATAACCAATCAGGATAAATCTCCATAGAATTATTTTGCTAAACTGCTCTCGCTAAGCCTCTACTGGATTTTGACTACAGTGAATCCTCTCACTAAATCCACTATTGATTGGGTCATATTATTTTTATTTTTTTTTTTTAAATATAAAAAAAAAATATACTGGGAAACTCCCTCATAAATAACAAATAAATACATTAATAAATAAAACTACATCTGGTCAAAGAGAAAAATAAAGTAAATATAAATAATAAGGACACTACATACAAGAAAAAAAAAAAAAAAAAAAAAAAATTCTCAGAATATATTCTGTTTAGTACAAAATATCAGAAGAAAAGTAACCAATATTTATATAAATAGCTAAGAGAGTTTCCTCAACTTCTAAACCATTATTTAATTAATTTTATGATATATCTTGTACAATTAAATAACTGATTAATTATAATAACTCAATAAAAATGTTATTTGCGATATTAGCTCAATAAAAGCAATTACTATAATAAAACTAATTCTGCTTGTCTATGAAAACAATAGATCATGGATATGTCCACCTATAATCTAGAGCTTCTATATCTGCTGCTTCTGATCAGAAAAATGCCTTCAAATTTTCGATGCAAACAACACCCAAGAGCTTAAGCGCATCAAAAAAGCCCCAATACTTTAAAAATGTTGTCAAAACGTGACTTTTTCATTCAAATATACCTCCAAAACGATAAATGTTATATAACAAAAAATAATTTCCCTTAAATATCTGATCATGAAACTGTCATTAAAATTTCGATTCGAGGAACACCAACAAAGCTAGAGCATGTCAAAATGAAACATTTTTAAGTGTGATAAAACCTTACACAAGAAAAATAAATACCCCCAGGCAAAAGACATATCCATTAAAAAAAATAATTTAATTACTATCTTTTCATGAGTTATAATAATTATGGTCGATGGGATACGTTACAAAAATAATGAACGAAAAGATAAAAATACATGGTGGGTTATTATATTTTAAGCTATCTTTTTAATCACGAAAACAAAAATAAAATCCTTTTTGACAAGTCACTAATTTGGACTGAGATGTACGTTTTAATTTCATCTCAATTACCAATCAGTGGGTTCAATTTTATAGGTTGCGGGAAAACAATCTGGTAAATGAACGTTTTTACACGATACGATTCATGAAAATAAACGTTTCGCTAGTCATCCTCTTCTTATTACTGTACCTTCCTGCTTCGAAGTGAGTCTATCCAATTAGATCACAAGTTTTGGTCTCTTGCTAAAATTTGGCCTATTTTGTTCCTGTATCCTCGTCGAATCTTTAGGTTCTTTTAGGTCTGGCTGGTCTCTTACTTTTACTAGCTTCTATCACATTCTTGGAATTGTAACCTCTCCCATTGTAAAAACGTGTCCTAATCACCGATAATGTTGGCCTAAGAGTTAACTTAAGAAAGTCATGTATTCTATTATTCTATTATTCTATTATTCTAATATTCATTCTTTAAAAAATCAATTCTAGCAGCTAGAACCCAGCTTGAAGATAACTATTCAATATAGGCAACTAAATACTGAAAAAATAATTCCTCACTTACAGATAAATTTGAAATTTATCCTAAATCGGGATTTCCAAAATAAACTAAACTATAAACACTAATTCAAGCTCAGCTGATGATTAATTTTATATTCTACTCCATCTGCCGTGGATGGATTCCAAGACCCTCCTGGCAATATCCGGAGTCCATTATTAGTTATATGATGCATTAATGGATTGAGTCTGAAAACCTAGATTTTAAAAAGAGCAGCAATAGCATGTTTAACCTTACCACTAATCGAAGATGAATGTATAACATTTGAAACTAGTTTCCTGATAAACTAAACATCATAGAATTCATCAGATTCTTCTGCCTTACGCGAATGTTAACTGATCAAAACTATAAATACAGAACGTCCTTCAAGGGTCCAGTGGGTTTAGGCTGCATTCGTTCAGATTTTTAAAAACTATATAACAATACAATTTCCAACTTAAGTAATTAATTATATCTTAATAAAATAATATAACGTTAAATCATCATAATTAACTACATTGAAAAATCATAATTAACTTAAAGGTGTCTAGTTATCAAAAAGATTGTTAAGCAACAATTAACTCAGGCAAATTTAAATTCAACCTTCATTTGTTAACGAATAGTTGTAATTTATATACTTTTGTAACATTACTTTATAACTAATAAAATTATTATTAATATATTTTATTCATTAGTAAATATTAAATTAATAATTTATTCTTTTTCTTTTTTTTTAGGTAAGTGTCACAGATAGATCCACTACAATAGCCCGACTATATATGGAATATCATACTAAAGTCCTAACCAGTAATGTATTTTATAAGCTAATAATTAATTCTAGCACTCTCATTAGCGTATGAACTAACCATATAGTTTCATCATATAGTTTTATTTTTACCATATAGATCAATAATTCTTTGTTTTATTATTCTACCTGGTTCTCAAAAAAAAAAAAAAATCCAATAAATACAATAGTCAACCTTCATGAAGTTTTTTTCTAAATATTCATAACTCTAATGAAAACATGAACAAGATTTGGAAATTGTAGAAACAAAATATTATTTCTAGAATTCAAATTTATAAAAGGGTATCTGGATTTAATAAAAAAAAATAAAAAATAAAAAAAAATAAAATAAAATAAAAAAAAAATGAATACTTGTATCAAGCTAATTGTGGAATTACTTATCGAAAAAAATATTTCACTTTAACAGAATATCTTGGAATACATGTAAAGGAAATGAGAAAAGAGGTGCTTTTACTTGTATATCGAAAATAAAAATTTAATATTCAAAATTACAAATAAAAAAAAATTGTTACAGTAATTCAAAATGCCACCTTTCCGTGATCCGTGTAGAAAAAAAAAAACTAAAGAAAAAATTCATAAAAAAAGTTCATGCATACATAAAATGGATAATATTAGACATATTTTCCAATACTATTCTTTTTATATATAATTATTAACTTAATTGAAAAAACACACATTTTAATTATATATATATATATTATTAAATGCTTTTTTCCCTGTATGAGTTATATAGGTCTTTTGGGGACATAAAAATGAAAATAAATAGAATAAAATTAAATTTTAAAAAAATGGAACAAAAAAAAATAGTTCGGTTTGAAACTTTGAAACCTTGGCTGAAACTTTGAAAACTATATTGAATTTTTTTATTTTTTTAATCTACGGATGTACAATATTTTTAATTTACTATTAGGTTCAGGATGGGCAGAACATAATGAACCACACAAACTTATGCATAAAAATATCTAATGCAAAATAAAAAAAATGTGGATAAGGGATAGCTTCCAAAAATTCCCAATTTTAATTAAAAGTACATACCGATGACTATTAGCTATTTGTGAGGAAACTGGATTTTGATTTGTATTTTTAAAAAAAAGTTAGCAAAAACAACGTTAAAAAAAAAAAATTAACTTTAAAAGTACAATAAATATTCGTTTTTAAACCTCCGTAGACATTTTTTTATTTAATTTATACTGTTTTGAACTTAATACAATACCTGATGCTAAAGATTTTTCCAAAAATACAATAACAGCATTAAATTAAAATGAAATACTGAAGTATTTATACACTTATCAAGCAGAGAAAAATAATGAACTGAGCACCTGAAGGTGCTGTATGAAGTATTTCTTGGATTAAATCGCTAAACAAATCTCTTGGGGCCTTAACGCACTACAGCCTGTCTCTAAAAATTTATGCCTCTATTCTCGGGTATAAAATATGTCTACCTAACTTCCAGCTACTGCTTCACTTAATAATAAGATCATAATTAATTTTTATCTTTACAGTTAAAATACCTTTTTCTTCTTTTATTTTTCTAATAAATATTACGACTTGAAAAATATTTTTAATTAAATATGTTACGAATCTAATAGGATTAAATTAAGTTTATACTAAATTAATAATTAATTAAACGGAAGTCCTACAGTACACTTTTCCTTAATTTTCATTAATGAAAGGATATTACCTACACAGAGCACAGCCGGAAAACAAGCTGGACTTCCAATTAACTAACTTTCAATGTAGCCTAGGAACTTTTAAAATCATTTGAATCTTAAAAGTTTAAAATTAATTTATAACTGCCCTTATCATAGTAATTGATAACCAATACATATTCAGGTTAAGAAAAAATTTTTAATTTTCTTGAGAATCAAGTTAACAGTAGAAAACATATATATCATAGATGTATATATAATTAGATATCTGTACTATAATATAAAAGAACAAGCCATTTTTCGTTTGTGACCGCTAACTACGAAAACTGCTTAACCAATCAGTATCAACTGTTAACAACATAGTCTTCAAAGTTCAAGGAAGGTTTAGCAATAATAAATACTTTTTAAAATTTGTAATTTTAAAATTAAATTGTTGCTAAAAAAGAGGCAATAGTATACTGTTATATTATTGACATTACAAATTATCTACTTATACATGATGAGTAGGACTGTAATACGGGTTGCTCAAAATATTTTTCTAATTGTGGACAAAAATGCACTTATCTAGTTTTTTTCCCAAATGGTACAGAAATATGATAATACAATAAATTTTTTAAAAATTAAATTATTGGAAAAAATTAAATATGTGGTATGACCTTTATCCACCGATATGTTGTTTGCGTTAGCAATAGTAAAACTATTGAACCCACCTATACTAAATTTTAACTACATTATTTTCATTAGGAATTTACTTATAACATTTATTAGTTTTAGGAAGGTTTCCAACAGTAAAGTTTACAATAATAAAAATAGAATGTACAAAGTTCGGTGGCTGAAACGAGGTTTGCTATACTGTCATAAACTTTTATGGCAAGAAATTAAAATCCAATAAGAAATAATTTGAATGATTTTGACATTAACTTGAAGACCGCTTTGAATTTATTTGATCTAATTGATGTAAATTAGTAAATTCAATCAACAAACCACAATTAAATACAACGGTTACCTCATGTTTCATATAACATTGCTAACGAATGTGCTTAGTGAGTTTTGAGTTCAGAGGCATAACTACAGAAGAGGGATTGGAAATTAACGGTTCACAAACAGCATTAATTAGTAACCAGAACTGAACCTCCACAGTACACACATTAGAGGGTAGGAATAATTGACTGTTAAAATATGAATTAATTTTTTAATTTAACATTTTTTTTTTTTAAATCTGATTTTATTTATATCAAACATATAAACGATAGTAGGTCTTGTTTTGCGTTTCGACATTTGAAGACCTATTTCCTTCGCTATTTCTGGAAGTTGTATCTAGTTTGAAGTTACTCCTACATGACGAGTGTGGAGGGAACACTGACTTTTTTTTTTTTTAATTTAACAAAAAAGTTATAATTTTTTAATTTATGAACAACAAACTTTTCGGGGAACTACGGAGTATTTTAAAATTTATATTAATCCTGTAGCGGAGGACAGAGGGTGTGTGTTATCATTAAGAGCTGGGTTGAAAGAGGGCAGTAATGGAGAGTAAATAATGTAACCAACAGGAGCTGCTGCGGCATATATTATGTATTGTCTTTCCGTTACAGTGGCTCCATATTGTGTCCAACCCGAGCACTCAACTTCCTCGGAATTTTATATATACATAACACCGGCTCGGTTATTTCTCACAGCCACAACATGTAGTGATAATCCCATCCCCATCTGCGATTTATTCTGTTATCCAGACACGCTTTAATATTCACGGTTTCTAAAATGAAATAAGAACGGATGAAAAGTGATCACGAAAGGGAAATTTCAATAGATGGAGAAAGTAACGAGTCTAGTTAGTAGCAAAGATAAACAGATCAAAACTTTTTTATAGTAAACATGTAACTAAAAAATAACAGAACGTCCTGCCAAAGTTAATTGTCATCTTAAACAATTCAAAATTTTAAAGGTTAGATAGTCTACATTCTATAATTAATTAATAAAAAAGGTCACTGAGAGAGATTAATCTATGCGATTAAAAAATAAACAAACCATATTTCTAGTTATGGTCTTATCTTTGACGGCAATCATCAGAAGAGATAGAAAATTAAATTGAACTAAAAAAAGATGCTACGTCTTAGCAGCACCCTGTCAACAGAACCCAATTCTATTCAAGATAGGGTGTTGCTAAGATTATGCATCTTATTTAGTATATTTTAATTTTCCATCTGTTCTGATGATGACCGTCAAAGATATCGTCGAAACGTTGGCAAATTAAATATATGTTTTGTTAAATTTCATCGAGCTTTCGATCCCATTGACTGATCCCTCTCAACAACCTAGTTTATATTCTCATCCAGTCATAAAACACAATCCTTCATGAAAGAAATAACATAAAAAAGGTAATGTGCTGTTATATTTGTTTTTATTGGTTAATACAAATACCATATAACTTAAATAACGTATCAAGTACGCAAAACATAAATATATGTATATACATAAGCAAATCAGAATCAATAATTACAAAAAAACACAGGCCACTCATAGATCAGAACATTATTTTTAACTCATTAATTGAATAATCGAGAACACATTCATAGACATAGATCAGTAAAATACTTCGAGTTGACCCAGGACATAACACTAATATAGACAGTAAACATAAACAAAAACGAAGGATGATGCCTAAGTTTAATTTTAAGTTTCTGTCTCCTCTGATGATGGGCCGTCAAAAGATATGACAAAGCGAAAAAAATAATATTTACAGCTATTTCATCAAACCTCCAAATTAGGTCCTAAAACAAACTTATACCTTACGAATCATTAATTCGAGCCCAGATTGCGTATGTATTAACTGTTAGGAGCTCAACTTGCGCGACCAACTGCAGAAAACCCAAAGGTATTCAAAACTTATAAGGACCATCAATGGAATCTTTTTATTCGAAATAAATAAATATCATATATGCAACACGACCTTAGTATTAAACTTTCCATCTATAGACTAAACAAAACATGCTTAGCAAAAAAATAACAAACTCGTCATAAAAATCAAAAACCCTATAAAAGAAATCAGTAATCACATCAGAAAATTCCTCAAAGGATATACTCATAAAGCGTACTCCTGATCTAATTACATTGTACATATTAATTACTATTTATTTGATAAACCTTTTTGTAATGCTATCTATAATAAAAGTATCTAAATAATACTTTATTATATATACATATATATATATATAGTTAAATAAGCTTACTCCAACTTAGACTTTTAAAAAAGGGTTTATTTCAAATTACAATAAATATGACACTTGTGCCTAACAATGACTGACTAATAGCTATAAGACGTGTCGAACTGACCACTACAATCCTAGCTTACTTCTATATTCCGTCCTAAAAGACGAGGTCATATATAGGGGTTGTTATCGGAGTGAATAAGGAAGCGAAGGGTGAAGGAATTGTGTAAGGAGTGATGACCTTTTACAAAGATTATATTAATGATTGGTCTTAGCTATCGGTGTGAAAGTAAATAGTGAAATAAGGAATTGTGTAAGGAGTGATGACCTTTTACAAAGATTGCTGTTTTAGCTATCGGTGTGAAAGTAAATAGTGAGATAAGGAATTGTGTAAGGAGTGATGACCTTTTACAAAGGTTACTGTTATAACTCTTCCCTTCTTTAAGATTTGTTATCTCCCGGTAACAATTTTTGCTAAAATGTTGATTCATACACTTTAGATAGAATAATTTTACAAGAGTCCTCAGTGAATGGAGCACTGGGTGTCAATACTGTTTGTGTTTTCTTATATCTATAATAGTATACATATACGGTTATAATAATGATTAACAGTATAATAGTGATAATAGTTAAATAATAATAATACACTGCGATATTTTCGCTAAATCTAAGAATGTTGAGTGTTGGTATAGGTTACATTTGTGGTATTTAAGGTTAATGTTTCTGATATTGATACATCATAAACTGGTTGTAATATGTTGTGATAATTGTGATAATAAATTTGTGTTAATGTGGGGTAACAATCATTTATGCCTATATTTATCAGACTTACTTTAGGTAAAAATTGGCTAATATTATTACAATTGGTTATCTTACTTATATTATAAGTTAAATATTGTTTTGTAACATCCAGATATCTTATATTTTTATCTAATCTATGCTTAAGTTTACAAGTTTTTACATTGCCATTTTGAATTATTGAATTGTATCTAACTGCTATTAACTTTAATAAGATTTTTACAATAATATTCCTCCTCGTATATACAGTCTGCTGTAAAAATGTTGTTTTGGTTTTGAATGTATAAATCGTTGTCAAGCTCGATTTCGTAAAATGTGCCATTAATATATTTAGGTACTGTATGAACTACGTATCCTTGGTATTTGTTCTCGTGAGTTGGTAGTCTTATAAAAGTATGAATTACCTTCTTGTGTGTTGAACAAAATATTTTACTATTTGCCCATAAAATTTCTGTATTGTTAGATACTAAATGGACTTTGTTAGGAAGATTTTTCAAAACGTTAGTCATAATACTGGAATGAATTATACCTAATTTGCAAAATTCTAGTGATAGAGTTATTTCTTTTACTTGGTTTAGTAATTGAGAAATATGTATGTATAAATTATAAGCGTCTTCATTTGTTTTTAATGTCATCGTATTATTGGTGATAAGCTCGAAATTTTTATTTAGTGTTTTTATTTTATTTTTATAATCAGATATTAATTGTTTGTCGATATTAACTGAGGTTTCTATATTATGTTCAATTCTATAATTATTTTCTTCTATCGTTCCTATTATTTTATCGTAGTGTGCTTTATCATTGGCATCCATATTGCCAGTTAGCCAACTAATTATATTTCCTAAACCGTTAATTAATCCTCTTTTTGTCCTATGCTTATATTGTAATAGTTCTAATTGATGATTAACATTATTGGTTAAATCTTTTAGTATAGAATAAAGATAATGTCCTTTAAAAAATTTTAAATGGTTATATATGTTCTCTTATTCAATTTCTAAATAACTAATGTTGAAGAAATGATATGTTTCAAAATAAGAATTTATAACTTTTATATCATTTATATAATAATGAAGTATTCCTGGCGAGTTAGTCAGATCATGCACTTCAATCGTTTGGATCTTCTCCATCAGAGCTAGAACCATGATCAGAGTTGTGAGCTTGCATAGAGGCGTCATCTGTACATAGGTTTTACTCTTATTTTTCGTTGGTCTTTTGATATTGTCGATATGGGTGGTTTGTTCTCGTTTTCCTTTTACTATGATGTTCACTTTCCTAAACTTATTCCGGCTTTTAATTTTTGCTAGTGTATTTTTCAAATATTCTTCGTCTCCTAGAATTGGTGGTTCTTCCCGATCTCTATTCAATTTATCAGTTCTATCCGCTTTCTCTTTAGTAATTTTGTTTTTAATTATTTCATGTATTAGTTGTAAGTCCTTATGGTACTTTTGAACATAGGCTTCTGTTAAATCTATTTCTCTATTTTTTAGATTATTTGTTGTTCCGAATGCTATCTCATTAGGGGTTAGTTTAAGATTAGAATTAAGCGTATTGTTAAAAGCTATAATTGCTATTCTTAACTTTTCTCCGAATTTATAATTGTGCTGGTCCGAGATCGACCTCAAAATTTCTCCTAATGTTGCATGAGTTTTGTTTAATAAACCGAGTGAGTTTGAATGGTTACTTGATGTATAATGTAATAAAATGTCATTCTTTTCACAGAATTGTTTGACTAGTTTATTTTTCATTTCTGTTCCTTGATCGAGTGACATTTGTAGCGGTGTGGGGTAAAATAATAAATAGCTTTTTATTCCTTCGCAAATATTAATCGCATTGTGATTCGGTATCACTTGTGCAAATAATCTTTTTGAAAAAGTATCTACTGCTGTAAAAATTAATTTTCCTTCGTATTTTAAAATATCGATCATTATTTCTTGGAATGGTTTGTCCGGTGTTGGTGTGTGTTCATATTTTGTTTTAATAGGTTTCCGATCATATTTAACTTTCTTGCAAGTAGTGCATGTATTTATGTATTCACCTATCTTATCTTTCATCCGAGGAAAATAATATTCCCTTTTGAGCTTTTCATATGTTTCTCCTATTACTCTATGTTGGGTTTTTCCAAGGTGGTAATTGGAGATGATATTTTCTTGTTCTTCTTCGATTTCTACGTCTGTGTTCATTAAGTAATATCTTTTGATTTTGACTGTGGGGTATTCTGATTCTATGATTCTTCTCAATTCTTCAAAGTATTCGTTTAGAATATCTTCTAATACCGTTTGATTTGAAGAACAGTATACTCCATATGTCGTTCCGGGTTGTAGTATTTCTTCTAAATGTTCTTTAATTTCTTGTTTGTTAATCACATGTATTGTATATCTGTTTTTCTTAAATGGTTTAGTATATTCGTATTTTTCGTTACCTCTCTTTATTACTAATTGATATTTTTCTATGTTTATGCATTTGCCTGGTTCGCATAACCATACTTGCGCTGCGCTAGATTCTTGTGAGTGAATCGTTTCAAGATCTTCTGAGTTTTCTCGTGTCGGTGGCATCTCTAATTCTTGTATTAGTGATTCGTATTCTGGTGAATGCCTGATAGGTTGTTGTAAGACTTCGTCTAGTTCCATTTCTTCGGAAAGGTTTAATTCTGTTATTTGACTATTTCTTGAAAGCGCGTCTGCTACATGATTCGTCTTTCCCTGTACGTGTTTTATATCGAACTCCCCCATATTACAGCTAACAATTCCTTTTCGATTGTACTATAGTTAAGTTCAGCTTTTTGCAGAACTCTCGAGGCAAATACTATAGGGTGTTCTACATCATTCTCGTCCTTTTGTGATAATACTGATCCTAAAGCTTGATTACTTGCATCCGTAGTAAGAATAAATTGTTTGTTCCAATCCGGATAATTTAGAATTGGTGCATTTGTCATGAGATCGATTAAGGCTTTACATGCGTTCTTTATTTCTGTTGTTTTATAAACTTTCGTTTGTAAAGATTGACAAAATGGTTTAGTTATTTTTGCGTACCCTTTTACAAATTTTCTATAATAACCTGTCATACCCAGAAATTGACGTGTCGTTTTTTTCATCATGTGGTAAAGGAAAATTTAGGATCGCTTCTATTTTGTTGGGGTCGGTTCTTAAGCCTTCCGGTGTTACAATGTAGCCTAAAAATTTTAATTGTCGTTTAAAAAAATCAGTTTTGTCTAACTGAATTGATAAATTATGTTTTTTCAAAGCTTCGAAAATCTGTTTTAAATTTCTTAAATGTTCTTCCTCTGTTTTTGAGTAAACTATAATATCATCTACATAAATCATAGCGTTCGGTATATTTTCTATCATCATGGTCATGGCTCTTTGAAACGTAGGTGGTGCGTTACAAAGTCCAAATGGCATCCTTGTGAATTCATAGTGACCATTTTCCGTAGAAAAGGCTGTTTTTTTTCTATGCTTTCCGGATCCATTTCAATCTGATGAAAACCTGAGGTTAGATCTATTGTCGAAAATATTTTTGCTCCTTTTAATCTGTTCAAGAGGTCTTCTATATTAGGGAGAGGAAATTTATCTTTTATCGTAGATTGGTTTAGCTTTCGGTAATCTATCACCATTCTTACTTTCTTTATTCCCGACGCGTCCATTTTCTTTGGAACTATCCACAGTGGAGAGTTATATATGGCGACTTACTCGGTCTAATAATATTATTTTTTAACAATTTTCCACTTCCTCGTGAATTTGTTGTTTGAATTGTTCCGGGTATCTGTAATTCCTAGTGTAAATAGGATTTTCATTGGTAGTAATAATTTTATGTTTTAATAAACCCGTTATTTTTAATTGTTCATTTTCTTTTTTTATCATATCTCCGTTTTCACTTATTATATTAATTAATTTTTCTTTTAAACTTTCGTCGATGTGGTCAAGTCTTATTAGCTTTTTTATTTCGTTTTTATCCTCGATATAAAATATTTCGTTTTCTAATTTATATCGTTTTTCCTTGACCTTTAATTCTTTTTTGTTTAAATCGATACTTATTTGTAAATCTTTCATTGTCTCATAGCCCAGTAGTATGTCGAATCGATCACTAAAGGGAAAAATAAGAAATTTTGCTTCTTGATTTATTCCTATCAGTGGAAGCAGATTTATTAGTGCACTTTTTGTACCTTCTGCGCGACCTGTAGGTGTTTTTATCGCAAAGCGTTCATTTATTATTTTGGCGTCTTTTGGTAATGCTTTCGGATTAATATAATTTTTTGTTGCTCCGGTATCGATCAGCCATTTGTTTCCTTTGTCATCTTTCAATTCCGGTAGATCATTGTTCGTATTATTTAATTCGTGAACTTCTATTGGTCCGGCGGGTCGTTGTTGCATGGACCTGAGCCTAAAAAATTATCCTGTCGAGCTTCTATAGCGTTCAGTCTTTCCGTTAGGATTCGAATCTGCTCGTCTTTTTCATTTTCTGTATAATGAACTCTATTGGACACAGTTCTCATGGATACTGTATTGGAATCTTTTTCAGTTGGCGGTAATGAAACTTGTTCTCGATTTGGATTTTGTTGGTGTCTCCAGTTTCCCGATGGAGGTTTGTTAAAAAAATGATGTTGAGATTGCGGGTCCCATGGTTTGTTGTATATTTGTTTTTGATACTGCTTATAATTTGGGTTTTGATTATAATATGATTGATACGGTTTTTGTTCGTACCTTGGTTTTTTCATAGTGAGGTTTCTGATGTTCCCAGTTTTTTTTTTTCTTTTTGAAAATTGGGATCAAAATGTTTCCCTTTATAATTTGGATTTTGAAAATTTTTTTGTTGTGGATTATACTGATGTTTACCGTACAACCTTTGAACAATGTGTGCGGCACTGTTTTTAAGGATATCTTCAATATCTTCTAATGTATTCCATGTTATAATAATTCCGCAATTAATTGTTCTCGAGTTCGAGAATCTTGATATTTATTTTTTAGAAAAATTAAAATTCCTTCTACGCTATTAAATTCTTTATCATGTACAGCTGCGGCTACTTTCCCTTTTAATTTACATAATAAATTTAAAATAATCTTTGTATGATTAATATGTCTATGTGGATTATTTTCGTTACAGTATAATTCTGTTAAAAACTTAGTATTACGAATAAAATTCACTAGACCTATTGGATTTCCATCATAATCTGGAATCATTTTAAATTCACTTTCTTTAATTTCTAACGCCATTGTGTTTTCGTTTGTCTGGTCGGTTAGTCTTAAAGCGTTAAGTCTGTCTAGTAATGACATACAAATGTTACAATTTATATAAAAATAATTACCCTAAGATGTCTTCAGTTGATGTTGGCTTCTTAACAAAAGAGATGTTGGGTTGAGATTGTACAAATTTAAATTTCTGCTTACTGGAAAGAAGATCCTCGTAGTCGTGGAGAATGCTTGATCTTGTTCAAGACTCAGTGGCAAATCTTCCTCTTGACGTGGAGACGTGGTTATGCTGCTACGGTACTGGTATTACACTCAGCCTAAGCTCCGCAAAGTTACTAATTCTTCAAAAATAAGCTCTCAAATCCCTAAGTTCGGGCGCCAGTTAAATAAGCTTACTCCAACTTAGACTTTTAAAAAAGGGTTTATTTCAAATTACAATAAATATGACACTTGTGCCTAACAATGACTGACTAATAGCTATAAGACGTGTCGAACTGACCACTACAATCCTAGCTTACTTCTATATTCCGTCCTAAAAGACGAGGTCATATATAGGGGTTGTTATCGGAGTGAATAAGGAAGCGAAGGGTGAAGGAATTGTGTAAGGAGTGATGACCTTTTACAAAGATTATATTAATGATTATATTAATGATTGGTCTTAGCTATCGGTGTGAAAGTAAATAGTGAAATAAGGAATTGTGTAAGGAGTGATGACCTTTTACAAAGATTGATTTTTTAGCTATCGGTGTGAAAGTAAATAGTGAGATAAGGAATTGTGTAAGGAGTGATGACCTTTTACAAAGGTTACTGTTATAACTATATATATATACATAATTTTACGCTTGCTTCGAGTTTCAGACAACAGATACCTTGAGTCGTCAGCGGGTTCTTCCAACGAAGAATTTCCAATACGTGTGAACAGTAGCATGTAAAGAATCCGGAAGGGTTTATCGTTCTTTTGGTATCAAATTGTAGGGCAGGAAAGGAGGGTTATCTACAGAAAACCAATACAAAATCCTATTGACAGGTTTTATATAGGATTCAGTTTTAGTTCGTCACGGCAACAGGAAAATGATCCCTCACCAACAGAATCTTTAATGACTTAAATAATAATAATAATAATAAAATAAATGAATATTTGTCTTACACATCTATTTGCGAAAAGTCTGTTTAATGATATATTAAAAAAATAAGAGAATGTTATAAGTTAACTAAAAAGAAACATTAAATTAAGAAAAAATATTTTATGACTATTTTTAAAATAAGAATAATATTTTGAAATAGAATTTTTTTTTTCTTTTATATAATGTTTAAATATATTAAGATACCTCCTGAAACACATTATTTGGACATATGTATACATCACAGAAATATGGTTACTTTTGCATATACAAACTAAATAATAAACATTACGACTAATTAAACGACCTATCTGCGAAGCAAACTACTGAACATTTCATGACAAATTTTGTGACCATCCCAACAGACTCATACGAAACATGCCTACAATAAGTATTCCCGACAATACGTACCGAAGGTTAAAAAGGAGCTGAATGAAGGACCTCCTTATTTAATAAATAACCTAAAATATCAGGAGCTATCGATGGGTACTGGTCTTCCTCATATTTTATATGTCTAATTTATTATATTTATTTTTTATTAGTTTGTCAGCATATATTTTTAAGCACTTCAGTTTGAAAACAGCTGTGAATAAATAGTTAGGAAAAAATGTTGAAATAATTTCTTAATCAACGATCAGGTATGCTTTTGGTAAAAGTCGACACCTTGATGATTTGCTTAAATCGGCTAAAATTAGTTTATTATTATTTTTAATGAAAATAACTATTTTTAATTAGATGTAATTTATTTATATAATTATCTGAAATAAATATTCATTAATTTATACTATTATATAAAAGGAGAAGCCATTTTTCGTTTGAGATCACCAAAACTACTGAACCAATCTTTACCAACATTTAACCACATAACCTTTATAACTCCAGGATAGTTCGAAAATAATAAAATCTACTGATTTTTAAAATTTATTTGTTGTAAAAAAAAAAAAATTCTAAATAAAAAACGAGAATATGTGGATAACAGTGAATTTGGAAATTGACCGATTGGTGGCGAGTACCATTCTACATGTAAGGTTACAAATGTGCGGTGTTATATAGAGCTTGAAATTGATAATAAAATTTACTTATATACAATTAAATTATAAAAAAAGATTTAAGTATGTGGGAAACATGTGGGTCCAAGGAAAGTCTGAAAATCGACAGATATGTCGTTTATGTCAACATTCCGCAATAGATTATACAATGGTTTAACAACTGAACCCATCTGTGACATATTCAAACTACATCATCTTTATAGTTGTAGAAAGATTTAGCAATAATAAACTTTTTTAACGATAAACCAACAAAACTTCAATTATTAGTTAAAATTAAATATAAGTTATTTATTATAGGGCAAGCGAAGCCGCGACGAGGTTGCAAGTAAAGAATATTACAGAAAAGAATAACGGATAATAATTTCGCTTTAAAGTGAAAGCAAACCTTGAAAATGGATAACAAAGGCAAAGGTAATTCTATCCGAGGGGGCAGCGATACTAAGTCAACCCTTAGAAAGTTTACACTGTGATTGTGAGGGGAATTTGTAAATATTGTAACCACTATACGTAGGCACCATAAAGGAATGATTTGTTTTGGAAATGAGGGCAAGGTAGTGCGGTTAATCCGTCTATTTGCATAGACAGGAGTCATGTTTAATTCAAGCAGAATCTCCCAGGCCACCGCAGTTGAGAATTTAGCACACATACTTGAGCCTTTTGACCCTACAGGAAATCTTTTAATTTTTTTTTTTTTTACTCCCTTCCAGGTAACAAACGTTACAAGATAGATTAAAGCTGCCTGGGTCCATACCTCTTCTTTTTGAGAGAGAGAGAGAGAGGAGTTGAAAATTATTCGGGCGAGTCCTTAATTTAGAAAAGAACCCTCCTCTCAAGTATTAGGTAGTCTCTTAGGGTTGTAGGGCCGGATGAAACCGAATTTTAATTTAACGTTACCTTCTGACTAATGATTCGTAAATTATAAATACTATGAATATTGTATGTCTCTGTATTGTGGTAAACTGTAAATAGCGCTAGTCAGTACAATGGTTGTACTCAAGTCTTGGGGACTTCCTTCTTGAGTTGAGGACGCCATTGAAAGACAATAAGTTGAGTGCTCTGTGTACCTCAGAGCTGTTGAATATAAGAACCACCCTTTCATCTTTTGATCCATTGAAAAAGTATCAGGGTAAAATAAAGAGACAATAGTCAAGAAATTGAGGTCTAGGATTTCTTTTTTATCTAAATATTTTAAAATAACTATGAATATAATCCAAATCGGAGATGATTTTATAATAAGTTGATGCAACTTGATGCTAATGATCCTAGGAGACGATTAAAATTAGTTTTAGATTAAATAATATAAGTATGAGGGGTTTGGGGATTGAGAAGCTGCGTTTGATATGTAATATTTATTGATTGTGATTCACTATTCGTATCAAAATTCTTTACGGCTATTAATCTGTTAGTATTCTTATGTTCCCAAATCATTATACGTGAATAAACATCATAAATGGTGGCATTTAGCGTACTGGCATGGAATGTAGATTACTCTGACTTAATATGCAACTTTTTTTTTTTTTATTAACTAAGAATTGATATTTACAGCTGTATACATTATATACAACAAGTAAACTTGAGGAAAATGATTACTATGACAAGTAAATAACATGTAAAAAACAACTCACTGGTAAAACTTCAAAGGTTCTACATTAGAAAGTCTCTTGGCCATCTTTTCAGACGCCTCGGAGTATTATCAGGAATTAAGTGTGAGGCTAGCTAGTAGACAAAGGGTTTTTAAGAAAGTATGGAGTTAACTATGAAAATATAGGTATCTGGTTTGGGTCAAATCAGCAATATACGGAACTTTTAGATCTATATGGATAAGTTTGTTTGTGACGTTATAAAGAGCTTTAAGTATTCAACGAAGGATTTTGGGTTGATTGGATAAGGGAAGAATTGGAAGGTTTAGTGGAGCCCTAAAGTTCAATTCCGTAGATCCAAATGGGTCTAATTACTATCATGTAAATAAGTCTTTTGATATTTATTGGGAGCTTTAAATGCGTGTCTAGTAAAAGTTAGAGTAATCGGAAACGATAAACAGTTCCTTGTCTTTTAGGTCTGGTATATCAAGTTCGATGAACAATTTACAGACGATAACTACTAATTACAATTGATCCTACTTCCTAATCTTCAACTTTTTTTAAAATTATCAAATGTGATAAAGATGCTTAAAGCAGGAGTTACCAGCAGACCGGTTTTTATATTCCGGAAAGCGGTGGAAGATCCCTCTTTCACTTTCTTCATTAGACTAATGCCACAGTTCTCTGGGAAATTCCGCCCGAATATCCTGATCTCAGCCCGGCAATTGACCCTAATTTTCTCCTTCTATTCTTTAATAAAAAAGCCGGTAATTTAAAATATATCTTAACCGGTGATTGCTAGATATAGAACCTTATGATATTCAGGTATGATATTCCATATCCTATTCCCACTAAAGGTGGATATACTACTTGCAATTACCTACTCGCAGTCCTCACCCCTAAATCGATTCAAGACTAAATAAAAAAATCTGCCAGTAAGATGCAACTTCTTTGTCAATTTTCTAGCCTCCATCTCGGGCACAGGACCTAGGAGGCCAGTGCATTACCAACTCAACTAAGCTACTCCCATTTAATAGAGAATGATTTAAAAACAATAATAATAAAAGAATTATCAAAAATATGAAATATATTCTGTATATAAATTAACAATAAACGTACGGACCAATTAGGAGAAAAAGGATGCGATTCCAAACATTTAAAATGGGAATAATAAATAACTTATTAACAGCAAAATAATAATACCGATAAGACCGATTATAACAAGAAAAATGTACTAAACGTCAAATTAAATGTTGAATAAGTCTTGAAAATAGGCGAAAAAAAAGCGAAGGCATTGAGACATAAATATTCATAGGGCAACGTTACATAAATAAATATGTTTAAGTTACAGAAAGATAAAAGTTATAAGACAGTAAATAAAAATATGAAATTTCTACACTTCAATGATTCTCTATACCACTACAACCCTTGATTTCTGAGTTAAGTTCGTTAATGATCTTCTGTGTGGTCTTTAATCACTCTCAAACGCCAGATTTTTCCTCCAATAAAAGTGTCCACTTTATATAGCCTGGATGCGCTTCAGGAAGATCTCCAGTCCCGGAAGCCAATACATGGCTGAAATATAGAAATTAAATTTTCGAAACCGGATTCGAACCGTGGCCCTCCGGAGCTTGGAATTAAGTACCTTACCCACTGAGCAACCCGCTTGGATGATTGGAATATAATACATTAAATAAAACTACCCAAAAATATAGTTAATGATTATTAAACAAGAGAAAATAATGGCCATATTAAATTTATTTTACAGGAGTTAGTCGCCTATCTAACAAATTGAATACATTTAAAAAAGAATTTAGGTTGTTGATAACTTAGAAGGTATCAGTGAAGAAATAAGAAATGTTGAAATTAACATAACATATAGACAACGTTTCGGTAGCATATTTGATGGCCATCATCAAGGCAAATGGAAAATTAAAATAACTAAAAAAGTGAGTTCTCTTCATGACAGAGTGTTGCTATGGTAGGGTGTATCATTTCTAATTATTTTAATATTATATCTGCCCATCAAAGATATGGCCGAAACGTTGGCAAAACAGCACATCTTTAGTTAATCTCTACATTTCTTATTTTTATACTGATACCTCTCAATAACCTACTTTATGTAGCTCATCTTGTTATTTAACACAGCTCTTCAGTAAGTGGATAATTAGGTCAATATGAATAGTAGGGGCTATCGATAAAAAACGAAGTAAAAATAATATTTTCATTGAAAATACACTGGAGACAAGTAGGTATTTCAAAAATTTAGCAAATCTAAAACACTAAGATAGTTTTCCCAGGAGGGGAACAATCTTCTACACAATATAGCCTAAGAACTTAAGCTGATATGGCCACTTACGAGGAATGCCAAGAGCGGTAGCCGAAAAAATTCTTATATTATCCTACATCGAAGAGACTTAATAAAAGGTTGCCAAGAAGAGATGGCTGCGAATAGTTCAATAAATAGTGGGCCTCTTAGGGTTCAAGTAAATATTGGAAAATCTCAAGCTATATAAATTTCAAGTGAAGAGAGAGCAGGTTTTAAGAATTTTAAATTTATTAACTAAAGAAGATCACATATATTTTTCCTGAAATAGTGTATAGAAACATATGACAGAAGAAGTTACAATAATCTTGTATTTATTAGTGTTATGACAGCATTAAAAAAGTTGCCGTCACACCTGTGACAGGTAAAAAAAAAAAAGACGTGTTAACCAGTCATTTGAGTGAAGTTTATATAGTAAGTATAAAAAAGAGCGACTCGAACACAATCTTGTATCAAAATTTCAAAACGATTAGAGAAGAACTTCCTAAAGTTAAAGAATTTCGAACGAACATTTACAGTATCTGTACGGATTATAGTGACGCGGATTCTATTGGAAGGGAGGGGGGAACCTGGTAGTTGGGCGTGGACATTGACCACTTTTATAAACTGTTGTCAGGAGACACTTCCTGATCAAGTATTTTTTTTTTTTTTAATTTATAGTGCGTATTTGATATAATTATATTTTAAATTTGATCAATCAATATTCTGTAAAATATATCATTTAAACTGAAAATGGAATCTCATCACAGGTCCATGACTCATATCTTAACTTAAGTTTGAGAGTTGATTATTAAAAATAATGCACAAATATTGCCATATAGGTAAGATTTTTTATTTCTGACTTGGTCTACGCCATGACCAGATATAACTTTAAAGCTAACTGTGAAATAAAAAAATTTGCTTTAGTAAAATTTTCAGCCGTCTCATAAAAATAGCGTAAGGCTTTGAGAGCGTACTTTGGAATACACTTGCATTCTAAAGCATAGATTGAAGCCAATTGTTTGCTGAATTAGTGAATTCAGGAACTGTTTCCTATAGTGAAGAAAGTTCATCAGGAATTCCATTGCCGTTCCATATCACCAATGGTGTATACAGGATATTCTCGGAAGTTAGTAGATGGCACAATTTACAACGTGAATAGTTCATTAGCTTTAGTTTACTATGTTTCTTGATAGTGAATAAATATTAAAGGAGGGAGATTTTTTCTCTTGGGTAATATTTTCTATCAGAAATAAAATATTTGTTAATTGAGTTTAAGTATTCACGACGAAGCAGGGAGAGGACATTTGTAAAGATTATTAATCCATTCTATACACGTAGATAATATCCCTGGTGTTCGCTAAAAAAATTAATTTTAATGCTCTTAATCGTGTTCGCAGTGGAACTGCTTCAGGGTCCTACGCACTACAAGCAACGCACACGACAAGAATGTCGTGCTCATTTCAAAATTTCAATATTATTTTAGAACATCTTTATCAAATTATTAATAATTTGATCTTCTTGATATTAGGAATCATGAAATTAAAACATTCAGTTAGTGGCTTAAAGTGGATTTCCATATGCTTAGAGCAGCTTCGACCTCTTTTTCCCTCATACTAAATTCAAAAAAATTTTTTTCCAAAAAACATATTATTATTATAGTTAATAATAAACCCAAATTCAAATAATTCAGTTATAATAAAGAAATTTCTTCATCTAAGCTTACAGGTTTTTATGAAATTATAAAGTGAACCTAATCTAACTGAAATTTTTTTTTTTTTTTTACTGGGGCTTAAGCCCTTATGTACTTCAACTGAAGCAGAGAGAAAGGTTTATCCTACAGGTTACTAACCTATTCAGCCAGGGTGACAAAGTCAAGATTTATTTCGCAAGTCCGCCACGAAAAACGTTTTAACCAACATAGAAGGGATTCGAACCCATGTAATCTGAGTTTCATTTAATACTTACTTTTTTTATATAAATCATAAATAATAAATAAGGTTATATGTAAACATAAGTTACAGTAACCATAATATGGATAATAACGGAAGATCATCGGGAAGCTTTGTGAATAATTGAATAACCTGGAACTTGGGTTCGAAACTTAGCCAAGAACAGTAAAATTTATTGGGTGCCTACTGAACCGTAGACTGTTCCAAACTGGGCTATTAGCAATACACGACTAAATAAATAAAGCCAATAAATAAGTGATTTAAAACACAATAATTTTATAATAAAGCAATGCATTTATTCTTATTACGTAACAAAACTATTTTCACAGAACTGAAACTTATATAATTTTACCAAAATTAGATTATATGAAAAGTTTACATTAAGTTTTTGAGAAGTTAATCAATAGAAAGTGACGATAAAAATAAATAATCACAATAAATCAAATCGACTGACTTACGGAATTCTTATTGATGGAGTTGTTTTTACGATGTGTGTCATAATATGATTCTTGAATAGTTTCTTATGAACATAAATCTTCTAAAGTGTTAATATTTGAGGAATTTGTGTAATGCATTTCTCCATAAGCTCTTTTTTTGATTAGTTTTATCACCCTATTATGTCACCAAATCTTCTGAAATTCTCTTTTAAGAGCGTTTTATAAAGGAGACCTTTCCTTTAAAAAAAAATTATGTTTGCTCGAAGTTTTGGCTTATTACGATTCAACATTGTGAATAAGGGTACCCATTTCGGCAATAATTTTTCGTCATATTTATCTGCTACCAAATATTTCTAAAACGCCTAGTCGTAACCTATGCTAACAAAAACAATCATGGAAAGAAGGCTTTATACAAAAGAAAAAAAAGTTCTTAGGGAAATGCATGGACCAATCTACTCTGAGCGATGATGGATGATTTGAACAAAGAACTATAAGCATTGTTTAACTAGTCAGATTTTGTGAAGTTTATAAAAACAAAGGAGGTTGAGGTGGCAAGGTCATGAGGGGTATAGGAATCGATTGTTTCCCAAGTAAATCGCTATATGAAAGGTGTTCCAAGAAGAGGCCGTCCTAAAATGAGATCGTTGGATGACAAAGAAAAAGACTTAGGCAGTTGGGAGTCAGACAATGGAAAACAGTTGCTATACCAGCTTGGAGTAGTGATAAGTTCCATGTCCTAAGATGACATTCGCGCAAAATATAATATAATAAAAGAATCGTAATATCTACAACAACGGTATTCATATGCCCGATAGCCAAAAGAACGCTCTGAGTCTAATAGTAAAAGATTCCAGGGCAAAGTTGCAGAAAGTACAATTATTCTTTCAACTATGGCTATGGTACAGACAAAAACATTACCATCCTAGGTGCAAAACAACAGGCTACAAGCAGTGCGAGTTTCGATCTAATGAATTCCAGCTAATGCCACGGAATTAAGAGGCACGAAGGCGACCGCAACTTGGCCATTATGCAAATCGGCAAGGATCGTCCAGTCGAGAGCTATTTTCACAGTATAATGCTCTCAGCGGATTTAATTGTTTGGAACAATAGAAGCGCCTTTTTCCACACTAACACCAGCTTCGGCCTCAAAAACCGGAGAACAAAAAAAACCTTTAAAAAAAAAAGTTTTATTCAAGACCCTCGAAGCATACAAAAGCGGCTTTGCTGGTTTATTACAGTAACGCTCGAGCGGACTTCTCTGATCCGATAATCTTCTCCTATTGTAACATTGACAAAACAAAACGAATTATGAGATTTCTACCCGCCGTCTTTTGTAATTTTCTCCCATTCAATGATTTCGGGAAAGTCATTATCACAGGAAATTCCCGAAAATTGGACATAATTAAATAACGGAAAAGCAGGAATTAAGGAATTTCCGGGTGAGTTAAGAAGAAAATTATAATGAGTTAAGTGGGTTTTAAGCCTTTACTGCCCCGCTCGTTTATTATATGAAATTACTGAAAAGGAAGTTCTTGAATTACAATCTTTTAATATACGCCACAGATAGGAAAATCAATGATTTTATGATATGCGTGAAACGATTTTAATAATTTTATTGTTAATATATTCATGATTTAGGTTTAATTATATCTAATACACAAAGTCAGTGAAACTCCAATTATCCGATTTATTTGAAGAAAAAAAATATATATATGTATATATATATATATATATATATATATATATATATATATATATATATATATTTTAAATAATTTTTAAACAGACGTAGGCCGTAGTTTGGAGTTCACGTTAAATACGATAGGTCCACGCCTTATTACTTTTCATGAAACATTAAATGAAACAGGATTTCACTGTTCTTGAAAAAATGTGGCATGGCTTATTGCCTAAGCGATAGTTTATTCTGTTTTCTTTTTTTTTTTTACTATATTTTCAACACAATACAATTCGAATTTTCAAAATAACAATTTTTCTTTGAGACTTCTGAACGGCATTATACCACGACATGATGTCTTACTATTAACAACCAACAATTATGATTTCGTGCAGATGCAAAACATAGAAAAAAGTATTAGAATTAAAAGTCGTAAGTTAATAACAATAATCGCGAGTAAAAGAGAAAATACTGATTCCGATATTTTTTATAAATGAGACGTAAATTTCCAATACCAGTCCATTATACAGATTTTTTTTTTTCTATAGGATTATGTTAAAGTGGAATTTCCCAAAAGTAGTTGGATCACATTGAAAACGACTATACAAAAAATAATGCCTCTTCCTAATCCTTTTCCTAGGCCTTTACCTATATTAAACAGATGTGAATTTTTTCCACAAATAAGCTTTCCTGGATTTGGAATTATACGCCTCAAATGACAGCAAGCCAAAATTGTTTAATATAATTGGCGTAAAGTGTATATTATATATTGCATCAGATTAGAGAAACTCGAGATCATTACAAATTGTACTAACAAAACAATATACAGAACGTGACTGCAAAATATTGGTTCATCACTTATTCATTAAAATTTACAACTTTAGTACAATATACAGTCCGCAAATCTGCTAAATTTTTAATATAATCACAATAATAATATTTGTCAGGAAACAAGGTATTAGCAGCACTCAAATAAAAGTTTTATATTAGAAAATCTCGAGACCATCTTCTTTTCATACGCTTCGAAGGATTGTCGGGAACGGAATGGAAAGCAAGTTAAGAAAAATGGATATGATTGGTTAAGTGGTTTCTTATGAAAAGAAAAGTATTTAGTTCGTGACTACTAAATTCTGGAAAAAAATTGCATAAGCTTACAATTATGTCTTCAAATATTTCGTTACTTACTGTTTCGATGTCATGGTTTTCGATTCATATATTCCTTTTTGCTTTAAGATTACACAAGAATATTTTTATTATGATATTTCGCTAACTTTCAATGTATTCCGACGGTTCTCTTCAAGCAAGAGGGCTTTATGTCTAAACTCATGAATAATTAGTATGTCACAGTTACTTTCATTGGTCTTGATTTCATCTTATTGGTCCTATTGCAAATCGTATCAAATTACGGAATTAAAGCTAAAGAGATAGTGGAAGATAACGAGACAGTGATGGCTTGGTACGAAACAAAACCAGAATGTAGTCAAGTTAAGCTCTTGCTACTTAAGCGAATGAAGGACTTGGCTGGCAGAAAACGAGTATCGAAGCAAACGCAACTAAAAATTAGCGACTTTTTTAATGTAAAATAGATACATATACGTAAGTGATTTTGTACAGTTAGGTTTAGAGAGTTTCTTTTTGGTTTACTGTAACAATACAGTGCTCAGTTCGTTTCCATTGTATGTACTCTACATATATCTTCAAGAAATCAACTACAGTAATGTACATAATATACGTATGTAAGCACATAAAAACTATTATTTTTATTTCCTGTACTGTATTCCAGAACTGTATTTTTAATGTAAAATAAATTATGTTATGGGTCTAAGCGGCATTTCTAGGTTTTGTTCGCAAATCCGAACAAATCGGTAATCCGATCTACCTATGGTTCCTATTGATTGGCATTTTCGACGCTCTACTGTATAGAGTTTTGAAATAAAGAAGCTTAATATACAGAGAATCAGCTGTAGTTTCGAATTGTTAAATCCGATCAAATCCATCTGCATGGACAGCACAATATGAAGTGGACATAAAAGTATATTACCACCGGCTCATTTGAGATATTATGAATCTACGCCAGAGGCTATCTGTCCTGGCTCGATGATCTGCTAAACCCCACTTGACAGATTGAATCGTAAAGTCTTTATTGCCACTCACCAGTTTATTCTGTCATTGCCACGTTGGATCGGTGTAATCAGATTTGCAACTAAGCCAGATTGCTAAAACAATTAATAGTGAAATCTCCAGAAGTGAATAACAAAAGATCTGAAGTCGTAATAGCAACATACAAAATAGTTATTGTTGACACTCCATTTCTATAGGGATGAATTGCCTACAGCATTATTTTGACAATTATTAAAATCATGTAAGGGTTTTTATACAACATAAAAAACATTCGAATAAAATAGATAATAGACAAAAACCCAAGATATATACAATTTAACTTAAAATTTCAGACGAAAATAGGTTTTAGTATGACTAAAATAAATATTTCATGCATACAATAGTACTATGTTATAAGATCTCAAGGAGCTCTAGAGAGATTTGTTTCATATTCACTAACAGGCAAAAAATGTCAGCCCATTGCATTTCTTTATGAAGTTTCTAAATACTTTAACCAGGTAACAGGAAATTCATTAGGATAGTTAACAATATTAAGTAACTGAAAAGTCGTACTTAAAAAAATTACGTTGTAATTTTAAGTAATACAGTTTTGCGTTCATTACTCTTATATCTTTCATTCGATAAGGTTATGGTCTAATATGACTTGAGGGACATCGTCTAGACTAAAATATTATGAAACTAGTATGAGAAATAGATATTGCTATTTTCAATTTAATCTAATTCAATTACTATTATTTTTATACTTTTCTTGCTTGAAACATATGTAATGAGGGGTATCTCACAAAAGAATAGCTCTGAATTATTAAATTGTACAAATATGAAAACGATTAATTTTATTTTTTATTTTTTTAGTATCCTCCCAATAGATAAACGTCTTTTAAATACAGTAGAACCTCACTAATCCGCCTCCTGCTTGTCTTTCTTACCCTCTGGTTAATCCAACCCTCCCGCGGAGTCCCGTGGGGCGCACAAACTTTTAAATTTTCGGAGTTCTCTCAAAAAGTGGCGGATATTATTTTCCACTCTTGCTGTATACGTCTTTAAAAACGACGTTAAGAACATACTTCATTATGAAAGATTTTACTGAGGAGTGAGTTTGTTATAAATTCAACAAAATATAGTGTCGGCCAGTACATAAACATCATCTGATTATCTAAGCAAACATATCATCAAATTAGTATACATAACGAAGGTTTCTATTTCCTTTATTTTTGTAAAATGTTAATATAACTTTTAATATAATCATAATTATAATACACTTTTAACTATGAAAAACATATTCCATTTAAATCTCCGGTTAATCCGACCTTTTGGCTGTTCCGTCCTACTCCTTGGTCCTGCAGGGATTGGATAAGTGAGGTTCTACCTTAAATAAAAATGATATTTATTTATCTAAAACTAATTATGTTCCAATCTATTAAATGTTTGATAAATACAAAGCCTACTATGATTTTGTGATATGAATTTGCGTTTTCAATTAATTACTAAGTTCCTTAAAATAACTATTATAATTTCAATCGGTGGGCCGCATGTCTTAAATAAATATTATCTTCAATATTGCTTCAGTCACAAAAAATATAAAAATAAAAAATAATAATTTTGAGTGATAGTAGAAGAAAAATAATAAATAGAACATTAAATGAATATAATTGCAAACGTGATCTGAAACCCAAATGCCATGACAAAAGTTTATCCTTAATGAAAACGGACAGGAAAGTAAAACATTTAGCGGTAATGTGAGTTCCAAACCTGGAGGGAGTTAAACGATACTTAAACTTTCATTAGAGCTAATCAGCTTGGAGTTTCTTACAAGTTTACAAAAAGTTTCCCCAACAAACTCTCGATTGCCTGGCCTCTGGGCTGGTTTCCTCAAGCTACATACTCACACTAATCAAATTGAGACGGCTATTGTTCACTTTCAATGATAGACTTTACTAATTTTTAGTAATAAATTAAATAATAACTAACCAGTAGAATGTTTACATATAAAATTATGTAATAATACTCATAAATTCCTGGAAAACGAAATATCGAGGAATCCATAAAATTTATTATTTTTTTTTTAAACTAAACTCCCCGTCAAAAGTATCGCAACACTGAAATATTTGAATTTTATAAAAACGTATTTTATTTTCAAAATAAAGAAGGTTCTGAAGCCTATAATAAATATTCCTAAACTAGACATAAACAATCTATAAACATAAAAATGAATGAGTGTATGTCTGTCTGTACTCGATAGATTCAAAAATCAAACATCCAATCGCCGTGAAAATTTTGGAAATTATTAGGTATATCCCCGGGAAGGTTTGTAAACTTTTTTTTTAAAATAAGAGTTGGGTTGTCTAGGTGTGGTCCCGAACAAATATCCCCAAAATATCAAAATAACATTTATTTTTTACCATGACTGCTTCCACTAGGCTTGGCATACATGCAAATAACGAAACGAATGATAAACATGGACTGAAGGAAATTTGAAAAAAATATTCTAAAATTCCATCGTTTGTTATTAAAAGGAAAAAACATTGATGGTTGAATCCTTAATGTGTGCCGTTAACTAAATAATATTAATATGAATATAAACCAGTAATATTATAATATTAAGGTAAAAACCAGAAAAATCTCGAGAATTATGGGTGTTTTGACGGGGAGTTTATTTATTAATATTTTCAACTGAATACATTATTTGCAAATATTTAAGGAAAATCATTACAATGGCATGTAAAGAACTACTCACTACAGAAGGTATTTTAGCCGACTTCTTTTCACACGCCAGGGGATTATCGGGATTCGAGGGTGAGGCAAGTTGGGAGACTAGTGGATTCGACGGGATATGGAGTTTACTATGAAAATATAGGTCTTCGGGCCAAATCAGCAACATAAGGAACATTAAGATCATTGTGAACGGGTTTGTTTGTGACATAATAAAGAGTATTCAGGATTATACGAAGGATTTCGGATTGTAAGGGTTGGATACGAGAAGAAATGGAAGGTTTAGAGAAGCCCCAAAACAAAACTCCGCATGTCCAAATGGGTCTAATTACTGTCTTGCAAATAGTCTTTTTTAATTTAACAGGAGCTTTTAATGTTTGCTAGCAAATGTTAGAGTTATCGTAAACCATGAGCAGTTTTTTTCCTGGTATATAATTTAATTTAATTTCTTTTTTTTTTTTTTTTTTTTCATTTTGGAAAAATCATATATTAGAAATTAGCCTTCTTTACCATCATGCGTAATTCAAGTGATCCTATAGGTATTTTGTTTACACCGTTGTTAATTTCATTAGTTAATTAAAAATCAATCTTATTTAAATAAATTACTTCTATAATAATTTAAGGCCATTAAAAAAAAAATTAAAAAAAATAAAATTAAAAAATTAAAAAAAAAATACAAATTCCTACCTGCTTGATTGAAATCTTTATTTCTTTTATTTTAACTTATAGGTATGTACACAATTTTTAATGCATCTAGAAAAAAATTAGTTTAAAAATACTAGAGAGATATATGCTTTATTGATATAAAAAACATACTGCTGCCCAATTATTTCGTTTTAATTCTAAAATATAGTATATAGTACAAGGTACTAGACAAAGTTTTTTTTTTCCTTACTATTTTCCCCCTTTTTTCCTATTCATTTCATTCCATTTTTTTTCCCCCCCCTCATAATATCTACAATTCTCGGTTTTTTTTTTTTTTTTTTGGTTTTTTTTTCCTCTCTCTTCTTTTTCCCCCTTTCTACAATTAATATTACTATTACTTTACACACACATATTTATATACATATATACACATAGAATCAAAAATAAAATAAATTGGTACACATATATAATAACTATAAATTGCATTAGTCTGTATAATTAAATTAACTTTGTCAATTCTATTCTCAAATGAAAATTACTATTTTATAATAATTATAATCAAAAGCGATTATTTTAGTTTAAGACACTTTCAAGTCTTAAATTAGTTTAAAATAGCGCCTAAGTAATAAATTTATTCATTTTTCGTATTCGATTTCTTGCCAACCAATAGTGTTCATAACTTCCAACCTTCCGAATCAGCTGAATTGGCAATACTAATTAGTTAGGAGGATGAGGGGGAGGGGAGAGGTAGCAGAAATCACAAGGGCCAAATGATTAAAACAAACAGTAAAATGTTTCGGTAGCGGACGGTAGGCAGGAATAAGTTAGCCGGCTGTTGAGGTTTGTTTGCAACTAATCACCACTAACGGAATTAGAACTTGGGCAAGTTGGACCGCAGTGGCTGCTCCCGATAGCTAACTGATCAGCGATGCCGCTCCGAACCGCGGCCGTTGTTCTTTGTTGACTCCCACTTAGGAGGTGAGTCCTATTCCTGCACATTTTTTGCGATCAGAATTAACTATGAATAATAATAGATGATTTAGAGTTTATTAAATATAATAGATTTATTATTATTATTTTTTTTTTTTAAATCTTTGATTGAGAAACTATCTAAATCTGTTTCAAAAGGAAGGGGGAGGCGATAAGTAATAAGGATGGAACCATTCACACAATATGGTACAATAAGAAATAAAGGAAACGAAGAGAAATGAAATTAACAAAAACATTATTTTTGAAAAAAAATATGATGGTGGAAAATATACAACAGGATTCAATTTGGGACAAAGACAAATTTAGGACAGCAGTCAGGATCAAATTTCCATAAGTAGTTAAAACACAAATTAATGGACAATGGTGAAAGGAGGAAACATCAGGCAGAGGTGATGAAGAGGTATTGGGTCGAACGGAAGAGTAAGAAGTACATTGTTGAACGTGGCCCACGGATGGCCGAGTGAATTGGGGCGGGGGTCTCAGCGAGCTTGGCACTGAAGGTCGTGGGTTCGAAACCCATCTGGGCGTGTTAAAATTTATTTAGTAGTGGACCCACGAAATGAATCTTGGCCTTCCAATTTGGGCTAGAATTGGTTGGTAACCTATTGGACAACCCGTCCTTCCTGCCCTAGTTGGAGTACATTAGAACGTTAAGCCAAAATAAACAAACAACAATGGGTTACACCAAAAATGTTTAGGGCTCGAAAATCACGATAAAAACCTCGGGGTTATTGGCGTTAATAATCAGAGAAATTATACGCCATAAAATTAAAACAAACAAAAATAATTTTATATGAAACAAGCGAATTGATATTATCAAAGAATTTCTTTTTCAATTTACTAAATCGTATAAAATGAAATCAATTTATAACATAACAGTAAGATCCATCATTACGGTGAAAAATGTCATGCCACCACGATGTAATATGGATGGAATGTATTGGCTTGTCACGACAGACCTTTCACCGCCATAGGTCACCTCGGACCATCTGAATTATGTCTTGAAGGTCTTAGGAAGCTATAACTTAGGCGAAAATATCTGTAATATATTATTAAATTAGCTGCATGTATCATAATATATAATAATATAAGTAAAAACAATATTTTTATTTACATTTGTTATGTTTATTAATGTATTAATGACAATAAAGCTTTTATCTGAATATAAGAATTAAACAAATAAAAAGACTTTGTTTTCGATCTCAAAACTTATAAGTAGAGAACTTTCAAAATAATAAACAATAAGGGCATTACAAAGGGAGAGAAAAAATATCAATCCGCCTAACAATATTCTATAATTAGGATTGATGAATTAAATGCCACTTCTATTGAGATTATTTTATTTGAAAACTAGTTTCGAATGCTAAACATTCATCTTCAGTTCTAAAACATACAATAAAATTTTCAACACATCAGTACTATGTTACATAGATTAAATATACTAAGGTTTTTAAAAAGATAAGACAAGAAATCAAGCATAGTAAAACCGATCCAGATTTTTGTTTAAATGATCAGATTAACATATCCAATAGCCCCATTTTAAATTTATTTCCCATAGGAACGAAAAAACCCAATGAGTCATAAGGGAAACCCCGTTGTAAATCTAAAACTTAACCTACCTGCCCCCCCCCCCTTTTACTTCTCACAAATTCAGTGTTTTAGTTACCTCGAAGGTGAGTGCCTATGCTTGATTTCTTGTCTTATCTTTTTAAAAACCTTAGTATATTTAATCTATGTAACATAGTACTGATGTGTTGAAAATTTTATTGTATGTTTTAGAACTGAAGATGAATGTTTAGCATCCGAAACTAGTTTTCAAATAAAATAATCTCAATAGAAGTGGCATTTAATTCATCAATCCTAATTGTATTGATCCTTCTATATCATCATGCGTACCTCAAGTGAAAATATTCTATAACATTTTGAAAAACAATTTCAATGGCTATTGATAATTATTTAAAATTAAAATAAAACAGTAATTTTTATAATGATTTGAAGTTTCAAAGTTACGAACAAATATGATTATAAAAACTACTTGTAAACACACACACACACAAAACAGAAATAGTAATTAAATAATAAAAGACATTAAATTCTCGACAAAGAAAGGAATACATGACAGAAGTACTCATTCAAGAACTTGTTTCAAAGCAATAAAAACTGAAATCACCTGAAATAAAAAATAATATATAATTTATTATTAAAGGTAGCAATAAATAAAATTGGTCATAATTAAAAAAAGGAGCCAAACAAAAAAGTAATTATATGTACATAAGCTAGTGCAATTTTGTTTTATATAATTACCCATAATTGAACCATTAAAGATTCTTTTGTCAATATGTGTATTTAATAAATAATTGAAAAAACAAAACAAAAAAAAAACATTACGAAAAGAACCAGTTTAATAATGAATTAGATCATATTAACATAAATGATTCTGCTTCTTGATTTTATTTATATTTAAAACTTTCTGATCAATCTTTACCTAAATATTTCGAAACTCATCTGACGAACAAATATAAAAAAAAGTACGAAGCAGTGGACAAGCGCTATAAGAGGGAAGAGAAGAAGTTGTTTCAGCAAGGCTGAGGATCGGACATTCTAACCTGACTCACGCAAATCTAATCACAAAAGAGGCCCAACCACATTGTGAAAAATGTCAATCTCCAATGACCATTAAACACATAATAGAAGATTGGACATTATTACAACAAGACTTAGAAAAAAATAAAATACCCCGATCCACAAAACTTGCTCTAGGAGATTCAAGAAATTCTATAAACAAAATTATAAATCTATTTAAAGAACATTCACTTTACCAGAAAATATAATACGAAAATGATGATACAGGACGAAGAAAAATAAATTTTCAACATTTCAATGAAAAGGGCGTAAGAACCTGGAAGTTGATCGCCTAAATAAAAAGCTCAATCTAAATCCTAACTATTTCAAAGTAATTTACAAAAACTTTTTTATTAAAAATATTAAACAATAATTAATTTATAAACTTACGAAATATTCTTTAAAAACAATTATTTTGATGATTAATTACGAATAAAAAAATAAAAAAATACTACTCTAAAATATACTCTGGTCTGCTTTAGTACTAACAATATTTTTACAAAATTAGTTAAAGACCTGAAGAAAGGGCAAATTTTTATTTTATTTGATAAAATAATGTAATTGCCAAAGAAGACAAAACAAAAAAACTTTTTCGGCATTAACTCAAAATCATGTTTTTTGACCTCGTGAGTTTCACTTGTAACTCCGCGATATATCAGGTCCAGCTAAAAAGCACTATCATAGTGTTTAAATTTTCATCACTTGATTAAAACAATACCCATATCGATTATTTTTTTCATTCTGGCTATAGTATGTTTTTTTTAATCTAAAAAAAAACAAACACAAATATGTTTTTATCGACACAATTTTTTAAATGTTTACAATTTTTTACACTTAATAAAACTTTAAACTGTTAAATAATAATAGTTATCTGAGACAAGTTAAGATTATGAATGATAGGCAAATAGTTGACAAAAGGAAAATTATAAATATTGATTATTAAGAAAAAAACCTGTTGATATTTATGAATTATTTTTTCACATCAATCTTCATACTTCGAATTAATTATTTTATTTATACATGAGTGAAATTATAATTTATATTGTATCATACATAATTTTGTGAGCTAGTTATTTCATTTGCAGTTCAATAATATTTCGATATTCACCTTTTTTAATGTATTTTTTAAGTTCATAAACATAGCATAGTAAATAATAAATATAGATGCAGACAGCAAAAACTGATAAAATATTATTTATAAAAATAAGTAAAGATTCTAAATTTAAACAAAGTTACTATTTTCCGAGAGCGACTTCACCATATTCTGAGACGGCACAGAGCCAAGGCAGGAGGGTGGAGGAGCTGGAAGCAAATCGGCTTTCAATTTCCTGAGTGAAGAGTAATATCGATTCCTTTGAATGACAGTCGATAATTTTCTCCTGGAATTATTTCCTTTTCAAAGGGACGCGTCATCATTATTTTCTGTCAAACAGTCCTTTAAAGCTTATTTTCATCTGACACTAAAAATTTACGGGATCATTTTTGCAAAAGGATGAGGAAAAAAAATAAAAAATAAAAATCCATGATAGCGCAATTCTATCATCTATTAGGTGGGTAGATATTTATGAAGCTTAATGAACTATAAACTAAATGATAGGAAAACATTTGTATTAATAAAAATACCCCTCATTACTCTCAATTTATTTCTGCCCACGTGTTGGCTCCTCCAATAAAATTTTGAATTTTTTATATAAAACCATTTATAATTTCTATCGACTTTTGATAAATACATTTTTTGTCATTTAAAAAATGATATATGTCCTTTTAAAAAAATGTTCGTTGGTAGAGAAGTCTACAGATTTGTAGAGAACCGCCGCACAGTGGGACGAATGGCCCAAATTCCTCAAGTAGAAAAATTAAAAAAATTTTATTTCGATCCCCGACCAATTTGCATCATCTTCAAACCTATTAGAAATAAGAGAATGTGAGAAAATTCCATAAATACGTAGCGAAAATGCTGTATTTGAGATTAAAAAAAAAAGTAATGAAAATTGACATAAAAGTGTACGAAATCTTATCTAGTGATTTTAATTGTTCCTGTAAGTTTTTTTTTTTTTTAAATTTTACTGATAATTATATCTCATAACATCAAATAACCAATTGCTTTCTAGTTCGTACAAGGCTATTCAAAATAAAAAAAAATTGGTAGATGGGAGAATTATTATTAGAAAAATTTAGGATCTTATAAAACAATGATATTTGGAGTAACCTTCAGGTTTTTTCGTGTACATTATTGCGTGTTGAAGAAAACGTCCAAATTCTTCCCTATTAAATAGTCTTAGTTATTTTTTTTTTCTGTTTTTCCACATTGGAGTAATGGCAATAGGCGCTCTGCAATGAGTGCATATATTTCTACGCGTTCTTATGCATATATTTCTGGACATAACTCATATTTAAATAAATATTTATACATACTATTTTTACAATAATACATAAAATATTTTAGAATAATACAATTTAAAATTATGTATGAAAGGGAAAATAAAAAAAGAAGTGTTCAGTTGTAATTCCTTAATCGAATGTATTTTATATTGTTATAAGTTATTGTTGCTTTTTTATCACCATTCATATCAATAAAAAAACTTCATCATTAAATTCTACACACAGAAATACAAAGGATATAATAGATACTCCAATGTTTTGAAAAAGAAAATTTTATTATAATGCCATGTCCAAATAATCACCGGTATCGTCCCCCTGTGCGTCGGTTAAGAAAGAGACTCCTATCTAAAATCTAACTACTTCACCGACTTTTCAGAACGTGATGTTTTTTGTGAGCGTACTATGCTAAACCTGTTTGCTTTTAGGTGGTAATAACATTAATTATTTACAATTAGTAAAATGCTAAAGAGTTACTAAAACATTGTTGTTTAAAGAGAAAATAATTAATAATAAGGTCCATACAAAAAAAAAAAGTCAATTAAATTTAAACAGTATATTACACGGTAAGGTAATTTAAAGAAAACAAGATAGCCAGTATAATTTTACAGGCAACCCATAATACATTCCGCTAATTGTAAAATTGTATATTTGGCAGTTCTAGATAAATAACTTAGATTAATTAGATTATTAATAATAAATAAGATAAATTATATTAATAAAAATAAATAAATATTTTCTTTTTAGCACAAAAACTACAAAATATTTTCAATTAAGAATGCTATGGTCAATGGATAAAAATAAACTTAAAAAAATAATCAATTAATTCTGTGCCTGTATAGAAGACTATGTCCATTTTTAAGAGAAGTGCATTATTACGTATTCTTAAGCACCTTTTTTCACTTTATCTAGAGGCATAGGATACTATGTCCTAGAGCAATAAACGGTAAGATGAGTAATACACACATTAAATAAACAGTGGAGAAATGAACTATTTTAAAAATAAAACCGATTCAAACTGCCATTCTGTAAAGTTAATGTTTCAAGGTAAAGAAATATTGCAAAGAAGGATAATTTAAAGAAGCCTACATTATATTCCACACAACTCAATACGTTTCGCTCTCTCCATGGAACTTTAGTCATCAGTTCAAACCTGATTACGTTGGGATTTCTTAACATTACAAGACATCCGCCACATGTCTATCTTTTGTCTATAGATGGTCAATTCACATGGTACCTAAAGACGCTCTCGAGACATTGTCTCTTGTTCACACTACAAATATTTTTCTTTAATCTCCAGTTCCTTGTTATATGGCTAAAAGAGGAATGATAGACCTGCGTCTACTGTTATCAGTGATGAAACAGGAAAGAAGGAAACGTTGGTGGAGGCGTGAAATTTTCGGGGAAAGCTTTTTATTAACCCCGAAGCTAGAAGACTGCGTAGGTTTCCGGAATTTCACCCGTCTGACCCTGAGTGACATTGAGGAATTGCTTCAGCTTTTAGGAGAAACGATTCACAAACAAGAAAATAGATTCAGAGAAACCATCGCACCCTCTTTCAAGCTGCCAGTGGCAAAGGTTAAGGCAAAGTACTTTAAGGTTATAAAAAATCTATAAGAAGTTAAAGTTGGGCAAAAATCTTCTGTAGTCCACTTATTTAATGAAAAACGAGTGACGTCTACACTTCAGGACTTAAAGAGGGATAGATCCTAAAAATGTTCACACTGTCAATTATTGTGCAACAATGTCTCCAATTTCGTCAGATCTTTTATTTCAGATGAGAGACGTAAATACGTACGTTATATCATCTAACAGGTGTTTGGTCTCTTGATTGGTTTAGTAAATTTTTATGAATTATCGTGAGACTTTGCCTATTGATTAAATAACTGGTGCCTCCTAGTGTGAAAGAGGCCTTATGAAAAAAAAACTATAAAAGGCGAACATCTGTATTTAAAGCCGTCTTAAATTCACTAATATAATGATCATTATTTAAGTAACTATCCTAGGATTAGCACTTCACTATTATTACATACAATCAATTCAGATATAAGGGAATGTAATTGAAGGAAAGATGGATAGTAATGACTTGCTTACAAGCTATTACTTTTTTACTAGACATGCCTAACACAGCCAGAAATATATTTATTGGGTTATCGGGGAAAAATAGATACTGCGCAGGTGATCCTAAAATGCTGCTATTTCTAAAAAAAAAACATCAGTACTTCGTGATAAATTAAGTATTATTTTTTTGAAATGTTTTGCATGTTTTTGAACTGATGAAAAATGTTAAACAAACTAGTAAAAAAAAAATTCTAGCAAATAATTCTTCAGTCCTAATTTTCCTGAAAAAAAAAAAAAAATTATTCTGGTATTAAAAAAAAACCTTCATCAATAATAGATAATTATAATAATATATTATTTTTCGATGTAAGACGAGAAATCAAACATGATTATACCTATGAAGGCAAAACAAAAAGGGCTTCTGAAAGATATCAGGGCCAAGAGCAGACTGAGTGAAAAGAGAAGAAAGGTTATTTTATCCCTACTATAACCAGCAATAACAGATACAGTAAAGTCACGAACGAAATTAAAAAGAATCCGTAAAAAAACCATTAATAATATAAACTCCAGAGGACAAAGCTACCCTGAAGAAATACATCTCGATTCCATATTACGGCCCTTTATCCACCCATGTCGGAATGGAATTAGGAAAATTATGTTAAAATCCTGCATTAAAAATAGATAATCATAGTCATATTACTTCTACTAGTAATAGACCCTTTCCTAAAAAAACGGTGTACATAAACGGGTTCTTTTTTACATTAAGGCTACCAGTTACTTTTTATCTCCAAATGATTACTTTAAAAGTAATCGCTTTAATTAACATATCATTAGGTTTATAAGAATGCCGGTTAATGAAATATTTATTTTTAAATTAATACAAAGGCAATGAAAAAAAAAAGAATTTAAACTGGAAAAAAAGCAGTCATGTCTTCAAATATTTGTTGAAATAAATTTTCGTTACTGTTCCTTCGTCTCCATAAAAACTCGCACAATTTGACAGCAAACCCACTTTTTTTGTTTATAGCTCAATTTCATATTGCGTCCATTATCACACTTTTTAAATTTATGTAAGACACCTATATTTTTTCTTTTATTGATATTTGCAACTGTACAAAATAATACACATTAAGTAAATGTGTTCACAGTTAATACAATGGCATGTAAATAACTTGTGAAGAACTGCCCAATAGTTCAAATAAAAATCTACACTAAAAGGTAGATCCGAGGCGTCTGGAAAGAAGATGGCCTAATATCCTCTTTCCAGACGCCTCGGAGGATTATCGGGAATGGAGTAGGAAGCAAGTTGGGAGACTAGTGGATTGGAGTGGTTATGGAGCTTACTATGGAAGGATATGTATCTGGTCAGGGCTAAATCAGCAACATAAGGAACTTTAAGATCATTATGGATATGTTTATTGGTCACAAAATAGGGAGGATTGAGGATTTTTCGAAGTATTTTGGATTGTAAGGATTGGATACGAGATGAATTGGATGGTTTAATGGAGCCCCAAAGCTCAACTCCGTAGTCCAAATAGGTCTAATCACTGTGATGTAAATGAGTCTTTTGTAATTAATTGGGCAGCTCTTGTCTAGTAAATGTTGAAGTGTTATTAAGAGTCCTAGCTAGCGATTTGTTCAACAGGGATTGGTGGAAACCTTTATCTTGAAAAAAATGTAAGACATTTTCTTCTATATTACTAAACAAAACTAAATCAATAAAATTCATCTCTGTATCCTTTATACACACAGGTAATAACCTCCTTAAAAGAGTTTGTAGTTGTCATATGATTTAATTTATTTATTTTTTTAAATAAGAATGATGATTACTTTTAAAGTAATCATTTGGTGATAAAAAGTAACTGGCCGCCTTAATGTAAAAAAGATCCCATAAACGAAAATATAATGACTGTGAAGCTAAATTCATTCGATTTTCAATACACATTATTTCACAATATTTTTTTACGACCTTTAATGACTGCAAAAAAAATCCCGAAAGTATTGATAAGCATATATCTATGATAATAAACAAATCGCAATCGAAGTAGAGGGCGTAGGAGAGTAAAATAGAGGGCAGAAAGGAAGGATTTCTGAAGAAATACCTTCTTGTCAGTGGATTTTCGGACAATAAGCTTTTCTCGCTTTCGACTCCGCTGAGAGCTTTTTACTCCTGTCAGATGCTTCCGAGAAGAAACTCAGGTTTCAATAACTCGGCTCCCCCCTCTCCTCCCCTTGGGCGGAACTTATTCCATTTATTAAAGGTTATTACAGCTATTTTTCAACCATTCGGCTTCAAATACTAATCTGATCTGGGATCAACGAGTTTTTAATAACGAAGATTTTTTAGAAATTAAGTGAACTTTCATGCAATACCAATTTTGCTAAAACAAAATCTTTGTTCGCTTTCCTCCTTTGTACTTCCAATATTGCCATATCCTATTGCTTCCGACAAAAAAATATGGAAGTGAACCACGTTGAAAATATTAGACCTTTTTTTTTTTTTTATTGCGAAGCCCCGAAGGTTAGGAACAATATTTTGGAGGAATCCCTAACAGTCCAGTAAAATCGTACATTTTGGTGTGCAAAAGGTTAGGTAGCTATTATTTTATGTATTTTTATTATTATGCTTGTGTGCTAAAATTCAAGCACCAACGCTCACTAATTAGTAGCGTCAAATATTTCGAAATTTTTTAAGTTTCCCCAACATATCTGCTGCACGGTTTGATCTAAAGAAATACGTGTTACATCAAAATGATACTAAACTAAATTTGAGCAGAAAATAAGCTCTGTAGCTTAAAAGAAGACAAAGATACAGGCATTCGGAAAAAAGGAAATCTCGCAAAAAGTAAAAAAAAAATTGTTTTTTTTTTTTTCAGTTTTTGCGACGATTAGAGTATACTTAATTAAGAACTATTTTAAAGTTGAGGTAGTTTCCTACAAAAATAATACAACATAGTGTTACTACGGCCAATTCTTCTATACATAAATAGCTGGCATATAATCTAAGCAAACATATTAATTTGATGTGTATATAAAGTACGTTTTTATTTTATGTATTTTTTTTTTTTTTAATGTTAATATAAACGGTTGAGAATGGAGGACATTTTACTCTCTTTACCCAATCTGCAGGTGTTCCTTAAGGAAGTATCCTAGGTCCAATCCTTTCATTGCCTCCCAGACACTCCAATCCCATATCATAAAACTTCAAGAATGGTGTCAAAAATGGAGAATCAAAATAAATCCCATCAAATAACCTTCACCCTTCGTCGCAAACCTACAACTTCCTGTCCTACAGTACCCTTTAACGATTTTCCACTTATCCCCGTTGAACAGATCTTAATATACCTTGAGTTTCTGACTTAGCTGAAACCAGATATCAATCCTTTCATAGCAAACTCCACAACCATTCAAATCCATTAGTATCAAAACTTGCTTCTCATTCTATTCCAGGTAACTCTCCGAGGCGCCTGAAAAGAAGATGGCCTTGGGACCTTCTAATATAGTGCTTCATTATATAGAACCTTTATAAGTGCTACCAATGGGCAGTTGCTTTAAAAACAAGTGACGTGTCATTTTTATCTATTTTATCACATTTACTTGATGTATTATATTTTATATTGTATATATAGTTGTAAATTTCAATAAATAATTAAACAAAAAAAAATTGTATTTACGATATTAAAAAAAGTGATAGAAATACTTTAGTCATAAATTGAATATATAGAGACGATTCAACTTTGTAGTTCAATATTTAGTAATATTTTTAGAGAATGGTTACGCTACTTTTAAAAATATCCTCAGCTATAATTTTAGACTTTACCGGTTCGTTCCTAGAAGCTAATGAATTCGGCTAGCACTACCTCTTAGGTCACTGGGCAGTTGATTGAAGTTAGTGCAGTTAGCGAAGTTGGTAAAGTCGTTCCTGAACTTGCTACAATCGTAGAAAGTTATTGCACTTAGCCTAGGTTTACTACTTTTCTTATTACAGGCAAAATTCTTGTCCTCTTTCGGTCAAGGTGCTGATATACTATAAGCGTATGGCGATCCATTTGCAGTCATATTTAACAATATAAAAACCAGAAGTGAATATTTCATTATAAATAATATAATAAACCATACTAATTTAAGTTTATGCACGTCCTTAAAACAGGCAAAAGTACAACTTACCCCTGCTTCAGCCGAAATCGTTAACACTGGAACAAGTGCAGCAACCTAAAAATTAAAAAAAAAAAAAAAAATGATTGTGGATTGTCATCACACATATACACAAAGTTACTTTAAACATAATTACTTAATAAGATTATTAAAACAATTAATTTTATAAATTAAAGCAATATTTGATTTTTTTTTTTAAATAATTATTATTCAATGCAGTTTTGCATTAGATGAGGCACCTTTCAATAATTTATTGAATATTGGAATTTTAAAAATTTCGAGGTACATTTTGTTAAAGCGAGCCCTTATATATAATCCAGTTATTCTAATAAGTTATTAGTACTAGCACAAGTTAATAGTAAGGTATAATAAGTTTTAAAGATATAACGAAAAACGGTTATATCTGTACCTTAAAACACCACATGTTTTTCAGTTAATTCTAGTGTAAAAACAGATTCTTATACTTAAAGTACAACGCTCATGGAAGCCAGCACAGAATTCGTTTATATTTATCTGTTATGGTTGTGACTATTATTATTATCGATTGCTCTATGTATTGCACTCATTTGTTATTCTTATGGGACAAGGTGTCCCAGAATAAAGTTTATTTACTTGTTGTTCTTCTTATTATTACTAAAAGAAATTTACAGACAATCTATACATATTTAAAATATTATTGGTGAGTACAAGTGGTTCAATAAAGGCCGTAAAAGGGAATATTGAATAGAAGGAGCACAATAGCTAAGACCTTTTCTCAAATTTCTCCCAGCCAAGAGCAGACACAACGCACGATACATAATACATCTCATGCTCCCCCACCCCTTTCACTTATAGCGCTTCAGTTTGCATGGAAAATACTCAGAGTGCTCAGAATGGAAATTGATTTCTCCTTTAGGAACTTATGAAAGGGGACTTTTCACGGATATTTGATTTCTCATCGCCATTGTGAAACGGAAAACATTTCAAGAAAAAAAAGAAGTTATATTCTAAGGAAATGATAAAAAAAATATGTACTAAACCAAATATCCATAACTCTCTTCTAAACTAAGGCAGTTTTGTAATTTATAAACCACAATAAGCCAGAAATATATTTATCACAAACTCAGGAGATACCAAGATATTGATATCTGTACCAAGCAAATCTGAGAAAATAACTCCTGGGGCATAACATATTCATACTTAGCAATATAAATTTCAAAAAAGTCCCAGGAATAGCATAATGGAATATTGAATTAAAAACTATAATAAAAAACAAAAAAACATCAACGATCCAGAATCAGAATCAAACCAATCAACCATGACAGAATGTATACATTAAAAAATAAATAATAAGACCGCTGAATCACAAACTACAACAAACTTGTTGATAACCAAATTAAAAAACTAATTATAAACTATTAATAGAAAGAAATGTTTGGAATGCTCTATCTTCGAAACATTTTAGAGCAAAATAATTTATGAACTTCATGGAACCGATGGACAAATAATTTAGGTGGTTGGAGGGCAAAAAAATAAAATTGAAATCATGGACATAGAAATATGTTAATTAAAATTTAATGACGAAGTTTGAATCATTTCTGGGCTATAAACCTTCCTTTTAGCATGCAAAGTAAAGAATTCAAAAACACATATAACAACTACACAGCAGTAATTTCTTAATCCTTCGAAAAATTATAGAGCATCAACGTTTATTCTAAATCAAAACTTATACATCAACATACTGTCCCCAGTATTAGTTTATAATTAATACGAACAAAAAAAAATGAACTAAATTATAATAACAAATTTGTTAATTAATAACGCTTTGAGGTCAGTTATTCTTTTTTATTCTTTTATGTATATTTTTTTTTCATTTTTATAGTGATAAATATAAATTTAGTTTTGATATATATATACTTCTAACAATTAAGCACATGAAGATTAATAAATATTATTTTAGTATACGTTAAATTTATTGTAAATTTCCGTTGTTCCGTTGAGAAAATGGACCTATAATTGTAATTATATAAAATACAATATTATTCCATTCACTCATTGACATTCCTTTTCTTGAAATAAAAATATACAATAAGTTCAAGAAAGTTAACTTTTCCTAACAAGATCATTCCAAACCATTTGTATAATACCTTTGTTCTTGTTTAATATTTGTAAAATTGCTTAATATTGTTCCTTTTTCCTATAACAATAATGGGTAATCATGACAATAATTGATACCCAATGAACAATATATAATAATTGATGACAATAACAATGGATAATAATTAATACCCTAAATCAGGACTTTGAGAAAAATACACTTAATTTCAGTTTGCGTAAATTATTCTTGCGATTATAAATAAACAAAAGTAATTAATTAGTAATGCTTAACTAAACTTTTTAAATGTTTAAAGCTTGCTCATAAAATATCTGTTCTCATAAAATAAAAAGTCTTGTACTAGTCATCTCAGTTTATAGTAAAATTGATTTTTGTCAGGTTTGCAAAACGGTAATGAGGGTTATTAAAAATAAATTAATAGCAGTAAAGTAAAAAAATGATGATCATTAGGAAAAAATAATCTGAAAAAATACAAGATTTATTATTAAATTTTTTGTTTTAAGTCAATTTATTGAAATTTACATCTGTGCAAAATAAATACATCAAGTACATGTTTTGACAACTATTGCAATAAAGTGTCAAATCTTGAAAGGAACTACTCGTTAGTAGCACTTCAATAAAAATTCTACACTAGTCTCTGGGTTATCTTCTTTTCAGACGCCTCGGATGGTTATTGGGAATGGTGTGGGAAGTAAGTTGAGAAATAAGAAGATTGTAGTGGTTATGGAACTTACTATGAAAGGATATGTATCTGGTTTAGGCTATATCACCAGCATATGGAACATTAAGATCTTTATGGATAAGTTTATTAGTGACAAAGTAAGGAGCATTGAGGATTTTTCGAAGAATTTTGGATTCTAAAGATTGGATACGAGATAAACTGGATGGTTTAGTAGAGCCCCAAAGCTCAACTCAGTACGTCCAAACAGGTCTAATCACTGTTATGTAAATAATTCTTTTGCAATTAATTGGGAGCTTAAACGTTTGTTTAGTAAATTTTGAAGTAGTCTGAAGAAAAAATAAAAATAAATTTTTACAATATGTTTCTGGCCGAAATATTGATCTATTTATAAATTTTGAATAATTCATCATCCTAGAATAAATAAATTTATTATACATTTCAGTTTAAAATAACCTAACAAGAATAAAGTAGTCTTTATTTAGTGGTTGTTGGTACGAAAAAAAAAAGAAAATCGAAATCGATGCTCAAAAAATTATTTAAAATTCGATTTATAAGGTCCGGAAACTAAATTGAAGATAAACATAAAAATCGATTTGCAGCGGGACTATTCGATTCAGTGAACCCTTTTACTATTTGATTCAGCAAACACAACCCCCAGGAGGGTGGTGCCGAGGTAATCGAGTTGGTGGCGTGATTGCCTGTAAATGAGTTGTCACCAGAGAACCAGCTCCCACACCTGTTAATTCCCCCTGTCGTGTTCCCCACTAACATAGGCCACTAGTACTCCCAGCTCGTGCATTCATCAGTAGGGGCTTAGGCACTGTTCTCCAACGCAGTTAATGTCTACAGGAAACCTCAGCGAATGGGGCACGAAATGTAATTACGCTACCTTGCAATTGGCAACGAATTCCTTTTTTGTTTCCCCGCTTTAGGTTAAACGACGATAATTAATTCTATATAGAATATACTAATACCTTTAGCAAGAAGGTTACTGAAGGAAAAAATAGTAAAAAATAACACTAGGCATGAGGAAGTAATACATAGCACTAACTCTTGCTTAGTATAATTTAAACGTATTACAAAAGTAGATCTTGCATCCACTTCTTTTTCATACTTCCTGTTTTGTTTTATATAAAAACCGGTATAAAACCAGTAGCCATAGCTTCTATTACGTTGTTTCTCTATCCTTTTAATCTTTATTTAAAGTTTTTTGAAATGTCTGCAGTATTTTTGGGCTTATTTTTTACACTGCCGAAAATCTGGATAGCGTTATTTCATACGAGCTATACAAAAACTTGCTACGTACAAATATTAATTCAAAAATATATTATAAAAAATATATATATATATATATATATATATATATATATATAAAATAAATAAAAATTATCGTTTATTGTGATCATAAAACTGTTTTGGATGAATATGCTTCTAAAGCAGACATGAATATTTAGAAATTTAATGTATAAATCTATATCATACATCTCAGCTGAGCGAGACTTCATTCACAAACATCTGAAATCTTCAAATTTCTATACAGAAAATGGTACGCATACATCTTAAATTGCAAACGAATATAACGAAACTTACATGATAAAACTATACAGCATATATATGTATATGTATATGTATATATATATATATATATATATATATATATATATATATATTTTTTTTTTTTTTTATTTTTTTGAAGAGAAAAGATTTGACCCCAGTTGGGATTCGAACCCAAGTCTCCACTTGGGAATCCCAACTGGGGTCAAATCTTTTCTCTTCAAAAATAAAAAATATATTAAAAAATATTTATTAAACAAGAACCACTTCATAATTTAATATATATATATATATATATATATATATATATATATATATATATATATGTGTGTGTGTGTGTGTGGTGTGTGTGTGTGTATGTGTTTGTGTATATATATATATATATATATATATATATATATATATATATATATATAATAATAGATAAAATAAATAGTTATAATTACATATAAAATAAATAGTTCAATGAAAAAATAAACAATGAATTCATCTGAACATTCAACTATAAGAATCCACCTCAGTAAATAATAACTGGTCATTTTCCTGCGGCTAACCTATTTTCCCACTCAAAGAATCGGAAACGGGGGAATTTACCATACATCCTTTTTATCAAAATACGGGAAATTCTCCCAACCAGAATCAGAATGACACACGTGGACTCATCAGCCGGACTTTATTCATCCACCATACCATTCCCAAGGCCATTGTTCGTCTAAATTGAAATTTCAACATAAACGGCTCTCTTCTCGTCCATTTATATATTTTATTTAGACTGGAATATATCTCACTTTTTCCGACCTCCATTCGTTGAGAATCTTTTCATTAACACAAAACAATGTGGCTACTGGGGAGTGAAGAAAAAAAGATGAAACCCAAAGTTATTTAAAGTCTCAAAATTAAATTTGAAAGCAGAAAGGGAGAAAATACAATTATGATTATGAAACGTTTCCAGTTCTCACTTCAAAAGTAAATTTGATTTAACAGTATTTAATAAAAAAAAAAGGCTATTTTAAAGAGAAAAAAATCTGGCCATTAAAAATAATCATACCACATTATTAACACAATAATAATTTCGTACAAAAGGAAATGAGAATTTAATAAAATAAAAAGTACGAGTATAGAAGCTAGAATGGTCCAGCGAACATAAAAGGTTTCATAGTTACTCTAAACATAATAAGGAATGGAAAAGTAAATAAACTCTGAAATTGTAAAAATAATATCAGGTATACAGTTCGATATATCGACGGATGATTTAAAAAATATTATGAGTGCCTAAATTATAAGGGAGAACAGTAAATAAATAAATAAACCAATTCAAGTTAAAGGAAGGAAGGAGTAAAAAGTATGAGAACCAATCCAAAACAATACTAAGAGTAATTAGATGTCTAGAATCATCTGAAATACTTGTGAATAGTAGGGTGCATATGATGTGATTTAAGAAAAACGTATTTTTTTCCACAATGATTCATAAATTTGTACTCATCTATGTAATAGTCTCATAAATAATTCCAACAGACACAAATAGTACGGAGGAAAAAATATTTTTCTGGTGATAACCATAACCCAAAATTCACAAACACCCTTAACACACAAAATCTACTTAACCGACTCTTCACAAGTGCCACAGGTATGTAGAAGCTATAGTGATAATATAATCATCAGTAATGTTTAAACATTTTATTAAAAGCAAAACGTGCGGATACACGAGTGGATGTTGATTCGCAACTTATTAAATTGTCGATACAGAATCAATTGAGTCCAGAGAAAATCATTTATGTAAATTTTCGTCGAAATTGAGTTAATGGTGGCATTCAACCAACTTCCGACCAAACTTTAGATCGCATATTCTTTTCCGATGAAGGAACACCCAAATAATGGTGATTGAAGTTTTCATGTCTCGGGGAAGAAACCTCTATGTCTATGATGCAAAGTTTGGTAGCACATTGGAGGGCGGTGAACCTCAAAACGTTCAGGTTTGCTTCAAAGCAGTTATAGCTATCCATGGCATTACATCGGGCAGAGTTCAGTTTTTACGATAGGCCAAGAAATGAGGATGAATACATGGTTGACGCGCCAATAAAATCTGACGATCCAAACTACAAGGGAAGAAATGTGGTTTTCCAGAAAATGCCTGGAAACATTCTGGAAAAAAAACTATTAATAAACATTATTTTGTGAGAATTTCAATTTTTCTCATAACATTCTATGCAATGAACAGTTTTTGAACATGGTTGTTATTTTTAACAAATTTTATTACACCGATAACAGGCAGACCATTTCCAGATTATAAATATACCGCTTTGGTCGCTTTATTGAGAGCTTTAATAGGTTCATTAATTAATAATAAATGATTATTACAACAATTTATTTTGCAATTCCACTGATCCATTAAGATTGGATGTCATCAGAAATAACGAGCAGTTCGGAATGACGTAATCAACTCTCTTATTTACTAGATAAAGCTAAGCTCGGTCCTTCACAGCTATTTAAATACAAGTTCAGGCAATTGACGTCCTATCAGTAGCTACATAGATTCTGTTAGTGTTGTGGATTTTCCCATCTACATCCTAAAAATGCAAGCTTTAACAATAAATGATAAAACTCTTCTATGTTTTTTATTTATAAAAACGTATTTACTATTCAAAGACACCAATTTATTAATTTTTTCACGAAAGTACGAAACAAAAAATAAAGAAGTACACAAGATCAGAAAAATAATTACTTGATATTGTGACAATTTAAGTAAATAGTAATATTGAAATATATATTTTGATAAATGTACTTATTCAAGTTTAATCAATTTATTAATTTGCAGTTGGAGAGTTACCGAGTGCAAGAGAATCGCCAGTTCCGCTGCACATATATGAGGACGACGATGCTCTGATAACGTGCGTCGTCCGATCAATCGGACAGAACACGGTCGTCTGGAAGAGAAAGGAAGGAGACAGGTGGAAGGTCCTTACCGCCGGCCAGGAGAGGGTCACCATAGATTCAAGGTTCCAGGTCATCCACGACCAAGGTAGGCTAATTTATATTTCATTTCCCCAGTTACAGTTTTAAAACTTAATTAATGAAATCATAAAAAAGAAAAAAACTATAATTTTCACATTTCTTAATTCATTCTCACACCATAAGAACGTTTCGACTTCTCCAAATCATCATCTCGTTCCATATCTAAATTTATAGGTCAGGGAACGTTGCGGAGCATTATCGTCCAATCAGCCTCCTCTCGCACATCAGCAAGGTGTTTGAGCGACTGATCTACTATCACATCATTGACCACTGGCGCCGTGAAGGTGTTATTCCACCAGAGCAAACAGGCTTCCAGCGAGGTGTCGTGTGTGAACATCATTTGGCTAAACTGCAGGCGTACACCATCGAACAGATGCACCGGAACAAGGCCACGGCGCTCATCTCGCTGGATTGCACTCAAGCCTTTGATTGTGTCTCACACCCCCTGCTGCTGCACCGACTGGAGGAGTACAGGTTTCCCGTCGCACTGTGCCGACTGGTCGGAAACTATCTTAGTGGAAGATCATTCGTTGTGCGGGTCGGTGGGAGTCTGTCTTCGCCAGTCCCTACCACCTGTGGTGTTCCTCAGGGGTCAGTGCTGGGACCGATCTTGTTCAACATCTTTACGGCGCCAGTCGTATCTATAAAGCACCCTGAGGCGGTGGTGGCTGCATACGCGGATGACGTCGCCATTTACGCGTCCAGCCTCGACCCCGGCCGGGCTCTCAAGATGGCTGAGAGGGCAACTTCCACCATCGTCGAGGCACTGAAGTCATGCGGCATCAAGGTGAACCCTAGAAAGACTGACGCCATAGTGATGTCTTTCTGTAAACGCGGCAAGTACCAAAAACTGCCGAAAAGTTTTACAGTAGACGGTATTGAGCAGACCATTTCTAGCTCAATATTATACCTAGGCGTCAGCCTCGATAGGCACCTCACCTTTTCGACCCATGTAAAAAGCAGGATAAAGCTGGCCCGGGCGCGGACATACCGCCTCCATCACCTCTTAACCTCTCCTCAGATATCCCTTCGACTTAAAATTCAAATTTATAAATCCGTTATAAGACCCACCCTCCTCCACGGTGCTCCACTGCTGCATCATATGTACACAAGTACACTTCGGTCCCTCCAGACTTTCCAGAACTCCGTCCTTCGGCGAATCGTGCGCGGCACCCGCCTAGAGAGGGCCAAAAATATCCGGATCCTCGAGGAGCTGAGGTTGCCTACGATCCCAGCTTTATCGGACGCCGGCACGTCAAGTTCTTTGACGGGCTGAGCTACAGCGCCAACCCTCTCTTCAGGGACATAGCCCCGCCTCCAAGGCCTGGGAGGTGGCAAGGCACAATCCCCTTAGCGGACGTACTCGCCGAGGGAAGGGGTTCAGACCTTACGGACTGACCCGATGACCACCATAGCCGGCAGAGTGTTTCCTCCACACTCGACACGTAGAGGGAGTACCTTCAGTGGACCAAAGACCCTCCAGAGATGGCAGAGCATAACTACGTCTTAAAATGCCGAAAGGCAAGAAAAGATCACCATTTCTATCATTATCATTCCTTGTATGAATAAAATAATAAATAAAATCGGAGGCTTTAGAAAAAAAAAAAAAAAAAAAAAAAAAAAAAAAAAAAAAAAAAAAAAAAAAAAAAAAAATAATAAATCTACATTTATAGGTTTCAATTTTTGTGAATTAGGACATAAGGTCTAAAAAAGACACCGATATAATTTTGTACCACATTAGTTAATTTGCGGCAAATAAATTTTACTAAATTGTTGTATAAGTTAATATTATACTTTTTTGAAGTTACTATCAAAAATATTTATATAAATAATAATTAGTCTAATCAAACGCAGGCGAGTTTTTTAACATGGGACAAGTTTTTTTTTTTTTTTTTACTTTTTAGCTGGTTTTTACGTTTTTGGGAAACAGGAGGACGTTACGCGTAGTTTAATAGTTTAATACTAGGATCGTAGGAGCAGCTGGGAGCTCAACTGCTAAATAACTAACATGACTAGGAGGTAGGTTCTAATACATGAGCTACTTTTGACTCTTTTTCTCCTAATATCTCATATTTTTAAGTGCAGGAGCTTTTTTGACACGCTCTAGCTCTGTTGGTGTTCCTCCGATCGAAACTTTGCCGAATGTTTCCTTATTAGAAATTAAACGGAGTATGTTTTTGTTATATAACATTTGTCGCTAGGACCTACAGTTCAGGAGATATATTGGATTGAAGGAGAAAAGTCATGTTTGAAACCTATATTTGGAAGTGTAGGGGCTTTTTTGACACATGTTCCATGTTATACTTTCTGTAGCCTACAGGCTCAGAGGGGCCCTTTTTTCTAAACTATTTGAGAATAAATTCATAGAAGTAGATATTTCGCAAAAATCTTTTGTATTCAATCATTACTAATTATTTTTTAGTTTTAATTAATTTTAACTTTTTTAAATTTACTTATTTAATAAATATACAACAAATTATATTGTTTTATAAATTAGTAAATAGGAAATATGTTGTATTACGAAAATAACGTGACAAACATTTATAGAGTAACTACCCATTTGTAGCATTAAAAAAGCTTATTATTTTTTTGTAACTATAGTACATTCCTGTATTATGTTGTACACAATTATTATATCCTACAATAAAAAAAGGAATGGTAATTCCTTATAATTAAAGACCGGATTTTCGTGCAGTAAACGTACAACAAAAACTTCAAAACGTGCAATAAAAAAATCAAAACGTGCAAAAAGGTGTACTAAAAAAAATGATTTCCATTTTATTTTTTATTAGCAACAAGTAGGCATAAAATGAAGTAAAATATTGCACTAATAAAATTAAATAAAAAACACTCTTAGGAACAATAATTTCATGCAGTTTAAAAAAGCATAAACAGTAAGACAAAACATAATACATAATTCTATTAATTACCATCAAGTAGATACATGATATTATGTTTTAAAAGAATATATTTTAAATCAATCTTTTGAACTATAAAAGACGAAAACAATAGGCACATTCTCTATGTCAAGAATCAATTAATTAAACGATATAAACAATTCAATAAGACAAAAAAAAAATAAAGAAATCAATTTTTTTCGTTAAAATTTACTACAGTGTACATTTCTATTTTTTTTTTTTTCTGTTAAATTATACCTCCTGTCAACGAGGATATGCTTAAAAAGAGAAAAAGCTCTTTCTACATCAATACTGGTAATTGGGCATTTATTATAGGAACTTAAAATGTTTGGTACCACATCTACATCTGAACGTTTGCCATTTAAAACGTCGTTAAATGTTTGTAAAATTTTAAAGCCTAGATTTTTTTTAAATTCGGTTTATTTTATTCCACTTGTTTTGTAAAAGGTATAGTGTTTGTTTATATTGAAAGTGATTAATTTTAATGTTTTATCCGCTTTGTTGACTGTTTTTTAAATAACAAATAAATTTAAGAATAAAACCTTAAAACGTGCAATTTCGTGCATTAACGTCAAAACGTGCAATATAAAACTATTATCGAAATAACGTGGTTTTCATTATTCGAATTTCTATCCAAGTTTTAATGAATTTGAAGTTAGCAAAAAAAAGATGCAATTGCACGAAAATCCAAAATTTTGCAGTCAAAAACCAAAAAATGTGCAGTCACTAAACACCGGAACGTGTGCAGTAAAAAACTCAAAACGTGCATTTAAAAACTTTATACATGCAGCAATCCATTTATTTACACAAACATGCAAAACTTAACAAACTGTGCATAAACTGAAGCACATTTCGACAAACGTTCCGTTTTAGTGTTAATTCAATCTCAAATTCTTTAAAATTCGGAAGAAAAAAAAAAAAAAAAAAAAAAAAAAAAAAAAGGATTTGAAAAAATTTGTTCATAAAAAAAATATAAAAAATTAAAATATTTAATAAAATTTCCTTTTACATGGAAATAATTTTTTTTTTTTTTTTTTTAAAAATAAATTAATTTTCAAAACTTCGTGGAAATGCTCATTGTACATTTCAAAATTCTTCTGTGACATCATGCCGCCTGTCACTAAAAATGTTCTTTAGCATACTTTAAAAATTAATTTTATCTTGTCTTCTTTTAATTTATTCATAAATGTTTTGACACTTTGGAAATTATCCACCTAAAATAGTGCTGCATTTAACCATGTACCCCATCGTGTTAAAACAGGTTCTGGCGGAAATTTACATTGCATTTCATTGCGATACTTAACCACATGAGAAGGGGATATGAGAAATACTTTTTTTCCCTTGTTTACCAGCTTATTGACTTCTGGGAAGATTTCTCGCACTTTTTCAAGCACCCGATTGAAGCCTATGCATGTGACGTGAATCATATTTGCATAAAATGTTTGGAAAGCATGACCAGTTGCCGTCTTGTAGGGAGCTGCATCTGTCATTTATAGCAGATCTTTGTTCTGGTATTCGTTATTTAAAAAAAAAAAAAAAATCCATTAAGCTGTCGTTAATGAAACGTGAGACCGTTTCATGGTTTGTACTCAAAATTACTTTACATAAAATCAATTATGGTGTCGGTTCGATCGTCGGATGAAGAACCGCTATTAAAAGATTAAAAATGTAAAGGCCTTTTTCGTTGTATTGAGTGGTCTCCAATTTTTTTTAGAATTTTCATAACTATCAACTTCTAAATAGTTTTTCTAAGAGTACTTTCGTCCGGTATGATTTCCTGAGAGTTAATAAAAATGTTCGGAAAGATGGTTACTGAAGTTTGAATAAAGGGATATTAGCCCCTACTAATGCTTGACACAAGCCAGAATCTTTTTTTATAAATTGATAAAAAAGAACTTATCTTATTTGCAGTGTGCGTCTATTTGCGATTTCCTGTAGTGTCTATTGTTTTCATACAGCAAGAACAAAAATCACCTTACCATCAATATTTAGTTCTGGATATTCATTCGTCCATTGTTTCAACTGTTTTAACACTCGCGGCCGTTTTTGCCATTTTCAAAGTTGATAGTTTAAAACCTTGTCAACAATTGACCCTGTGTGCTAAATCAGAAGTAATAAAATGGGAAGCGGTGAGTAAATTTTTCTGAGGAAACGTCTTAGTTCTAGGAAGTACGTTTGCCTAAATCCTCAAAGCTCCTAATTCAATACGACCATTTAAAAGTAGTAGCTCACAAATACAGTTTTTTTAAGCGACTTTTCACTTTCAATTTAAAATTAATTAACCTATTTAATATAGATATGTTACCTTATAATCGTAAATAAGAATTTTTAAAAAATAAATGATTAATTGAAAAAAAATTAGATGAATTTGGTCCAATTGTGCAATTTCATGCAGTAAAACCCGAATTCGTGCACTCAAGCTCAAAAAGTCAAATTTGTGCAATTTCGTGCAAAATAAAATTTAAGAATAAGAATCCTTAGGTCATAAATGAGATAACTGCTTGGGTTAGAGAGCGCTAAACCAAAGCGAACTAAATGTGCAATAACACAGAGATCCGGTCTCTACTTATAATGTTCTTGGGGATGTATTGTTGATTTTCATAAGATTTTTGCTATTAGGTAGCTAAGCTCAGGCTCATTTATTTTGTATTAATATATGATTTCTTCCGTTGAGTTTGCTATCTTTTTTAATACCTGTATATGTAAAAAAAATTTTTTTTTTAATTATGTATTAAATTTTATTATAGATATTCGAAATTTTGAATGCGTATGCGCAAAGATAGCAGATGTCAGGCGCAACCTGTTTCAAACAAAAATATGGAATATTCGAGAAGAATATTTTTTTGGAACCTCTTCGTGCTGGAGCAAGTTTCGGCATTTCTTCTTCCGTAATTAGCAACTGTTTTCGTACTCAACTTGTGGAAAATGACACTAAATTTATATTTTTTCTTCCTTTCAACAAAGGATGGACGCCAAAACGATGACGATAACTTTGTAATTGTTCACCTCGGTTCAACAAAAGAGCCATTACACGCAAGTCTGGAAATAGAAATCCGAATAAACCTAATACTAAATAATCAAGAAACCGTAAAAAAAAAAAAAAAAAAAAAAAAAAAAAAATAATACAATACGAGGACATCACAGAAAGTGATCCTTTGAAGAGGAAATTGGAAAAAGCACAGAGTTTTCAACCAAAACCCCAAATGAAAACAGGCACAATATGGACTTAATAACGGAGGGAAACTCAACGAAGAAGAATGCGGGAATACTGGGCGAAAAGCCAAAAACTGATGGAAAAGCAGGACCCACAGAAAACCTAAACGAAATAAAAAAAAATACTAGATAGTAATAAAATAAATTATTATATCCGCTCCGTCTATGCTAGCGGTTTGTACTTAAAGCACGCCTGGTCTGATATAAAACCATCAGAGATTTGTCCGTTCCGAACCCTGCCACTTCCACGTCTCGCGACAGATAATATGAAACAACCTTAAAACTGGATGCATACAATAAACCGAAAGTGCGATTGAAGGGTGTAAAAGGAATAGCGATTTTTTTAAATATAAGGTGCTAAATAGTGTATTTTTAAAACCTTGACCAATGTCCAAGTCGTCACTTCTAACAATGAACACATAACACAATGTACTATCAAGTATCTGTAATATTACTTTAAACTATAAATATTTAGCTATTCACAAACTTAAACCTAACGTCACTTTATTAATCTATGTCTAGGAGAGGGGTAGTGGTAGAGCGGCTAGATTAATATTGTTTGAGTTATCGTCCAATACTTGCGAGGATATTAATGATGTAACCCAAGGAATGCGAATATTAGACCCTTTCCCAGGAATTCTCATTAATTGAAGGAAAGGCCTACAATACCAACTGATATCTTAACACGTCTATGGAGCCGTCCGTGTAGATCAAGATATATTATAATAGGTGTCCCTAATCAAAATGGTACACTTCGTAAATAAATAACATACATTTAAAACAGTAAACCTTCGCCAAACCGTAAGTCTACAAACGATTCTACCAAAAATCACATAGACATTTTAACATAGCCATAAACACATGACCACTATACAGAAAGCACCTAAATAAGGCTGCAAAGGAGCTGGGTGCTATCTTAATGCATTCTTAAAGCCATCCATGCAGATCAAGATATATTATATTAGACGTTCCTAATCAAAATGGTGTACTTGTAAATCAAAAACATACATTTTAAACCGTGGATCTAGGTCATTTTATTATCTTTGTAACCTAAGAGGTTCCAGAAGGATGTTTACCGTCACCCTGAACTAAGAGGTTTGGTAGCTCAGAGGGTAAGGAACTAAACTCCCAACAACATAAGCCAAATAAACATTTAATCTGTTATATCAGCCCAGATCAAAGAACCAGCCAAGGAAACACATCCAATGCATACTCAGCTTTTGTAAAAAAATTACCCTTGAATGGAGAAAATCTCCAACACTGGAGTGGAATTTTAGCTAAATCCCTCCTTGCACAACCATTGGCCACAAAACAGTACAGCCTTACCAATACCCTTAATTCTTGACTTATTAACTCTGCGTTCTTCTATCCACCTCCTAAACACTAGATCCCAACCTTTTAACCTATATATCCCCTCACATAAAACCGCTTCCGTCGACAAAACCATCATCATTCGTGCTACCTCCTTTTGGAATTCCTTACCCACTTCTATTTGTGAAGCAGCTTCCATAACTTCCTTTAAAAATAATTTATTCCTGTACCTTTTAGACAATCAATCTTCCGCAAATATGTCAATAATCAAATGAATACTTAGAATTACCTCTTACTTTTCTCTTTCTTTCTTTTATGTGTTCATATATATACAATTGTATTTTATTTATAATTATTATTTCTTATATTTATTTATTTTTTAATTTAAGTTAATTTTTTTTCCTGTAAAAAATGTGTGCTAAAATTACTGAAGCATCTAATTTGTAAATAATATGCCAGACATTTGTACTTTTAACTGTGCATTATTTTTTATTCTTAGGGGACAGTAAGTCCCAGAATAAAGTTTATTTTTTCATTTCATTTCAATGCGTGTAGTGGTACAGACAAAAAAAAAATTCATTCTATTTATAAATCATTTTAAGTGAAAATTCTTTATTTCAATAACAATAAAAGGAATTGATAAGGACATTCTTGGCAAATGCTCAACAATCATGCGAATCAAAAACTGCTAAAAAACTGAGGTCTCAAAACTGTAAAAATTAGTTTTGTTAATTCATAACACAGTCATCAGATTTAATATTTTTTTAAAGATATAATTAATATATTTTTTTATTAAATTTAAATTATATATCCGCTCATATGAATTTTATCATCCTTTTTAATATCTGAAATTAAGTTATAATAATATTTTCTCACGGAAATAAATAATCTTCAAAATAAGACACATATCTTTAAATCAATCATATCAAAATAAACATATTTTATAAAGACAATTTTAATCAAAAGATCAAAATGGGACCGACAATGAAATAAAAACAAAATTAACAGTTTTCAAACGATTTTAGGAAGGTATAATTATTAAATAACAAAATTCTGCACTCTCAACTCTACTTCAACGAAAAATGAGGTTCATTTCAGTAAAAAAAAAATTCAGACAAATATTTGGCCGAGTCAAACTTGGTGACCAATAGAAGTCAAAAACGAACTAGGGAACTGCCTAAAGAGCCTGATAAGCATCAGATAAAGAGTTGAGAAGGTTATAAAGTTAAAATATTAAAAAAATCACAATTTTTTTTTTTTTTATCCATACAGCCATTTCCTTACTCGCATAACTTTAGCAGACATTCCTTTCCTTCCGATATTCAAGGCATATATGACCTGAAGGTTGAGAATGCAAAGTAATGACACGACAAAAACTTATTACATATATACCATAAGGCAATATATAACATATACACAAGCCTAATGGAAATATAGTGAGTGACCACTATATGCACCTTTAAAATAAATCTTTATGTAAGTTTTCAATGTTTAGCAAAAAGAACCAACAGACTCACTTACTAATAAACTTATTCTCTCTATCAGTCAGTATCAGTACTAGTATGTATGGTGACATACATCCTCTGCCATAGAGGGAAACTTGGGTTCCAAATGATTTTGGTTAAATTATGCTTCATTCAATCATGATAAAAAAATTAATATCCGTTATTACCTCCTTTTCTCAAAGGAAATTTCATACTTTACTATGAAACATCTTACACAAATAAATAACTAATTAAATATATTTTCAGGCGGTGATGTCTGGGTTTTGGCTGTGAAAGAAGTCAACAGAAACGATTCCGGCCTTTACTCTTGTGAAGTAAACAGTGTACCTGAAGTAAGAAGCTATCACCAGCTTAATGGTAAATTAATAACTTATTTTTTATTATAAATTTTTTTGAAAATCATTATTTTGTAAAAATGTGTTTAGAAACTAGCAAGGACAGGAATGATAAGTATTATTTTGAAAACATTACCAAGACATAAAATAATAAATGCTACACTTATCAGAATGAAGTTTGAGATTTTCATCTGAAAATTGCTCTTGTAAAATATTCATTCCTATATTTAAGTAAAACTTTTATTCAGTGTTGATCTAAAAAAAAAAAAATTAAGTTCTACCCAACTCAACTTTTATATTAGTTTCTGATTCCATGATGACTTATTCAGTAAACATAAATAATAACTCATAACTGGTTAATTTATTAGTATTGCTTATTATTTAAAGTACCTATTTAAGATTACTTGTTAGTATCACTCGTAATGAAACAAACTAATTTTTACATTCTTAATATCCAAGAAAACAAAGTCTTTAAATCTGTTTTTTTTTTTTTTTTTCGTTTTTTTTTTTCAATATTTTAACTAACAGTTCATCTAAAACTCACAGTAGGAAATTCAATTAAAATTTTAAAAAACAGTCTTAAACTTATGAAGCTTTTTATTTGCATAGCTAGTTAATATTGTTTTACAAATACCATTAGGTAATTTTCTATTACATCAAGATGTTAGAAGAAGAAATATAAACTATTTTATTATCATAACACCCTAGTTCTTTGTTGAGATATTGTTTCTAAATTAAAATCATTGTCAAATAATCTTATTCCTCGGGCACAAAAATACATTTTTTATCTGCAAGAATAAAGTATAAATGATAAATTAATATGACCAATCCTGAGAAAAGTACTTTAACACACGAGATTAAATTTATCATTGCAGGTCAAAGGTAAGTATGATTTGTATATTTATTTAACATCCAATCACACTTTACTTTTTAATTATTTTTTTAAGTATAGTGTTTAAGTGAGGAATGATTATTTTTTATATTAATATAACTTGTGAAATATATTTTGGTCAATTACTATAATTAAGATGATTTCTTTGAGATTAAAGAGTATAATTTTTCTGAATATTTGAGTAATTATCCAGAACTTCAATGCTGACGACTATAATAAAATGTTTAGCACTAAAATAAACAATGCCTACATACTAATCTCCACTAAATTAAAACTTAATTCGAACAACATAATTTTTTATATATGTCATGGTCTACAGGGATGTTAAAATATTAGTCCAGCATTGATTGACGTTTTAGAAATTCTTTTTGCTTCAACCGAACTATTTTCAAGCTCATTTCAATCACTGTTTTCTTATTAATTTGAGGCAAAGTATGTTGAGACAGTCACAAAGGATATTCAGTTAAGTGGGTCGGCTTTTATTTAATGGGAACCTGCAGCACTGATAGCGAACTTCCTAATCTGGCTAGAAGAGACCTGTAGGTATACGTATTGTATAAAAGTAACCTGTAATTTTACATATCCTTTCTGCCCAAGGTGGGTAAAAGGACTTTGAAACAATAAAACAAATGTCAGCATTCTCTTGAGTTCAGGCAAGATGATATTCAAAAACTAGTCAGTAATCACATTGCTAAACAAGTAAAATTGACTTAAGGTGTTTTATTAATAATGAAAATACTTTGTGATGATATTATACTAAAAAAAACACATATTTAAAATTTAGAATTGTAATTATTAGTATTATATACATATATTTTTTTCAGTGTTGTCTCGTGATTTGGTTCCTCCAACACAGGACTCAGCAACAGATCGTGCTGGAAACCACAACTACACTGAGTGTTGCATAGCCTTAAATGTCAGTCAATCCTGTCTTGGTTTTTGCAACATCCACAGTATTCTTGAAGGAACAACAGGTCAAGATCCAGAGCATTGTGAAACAGATTTTCAGTCAATAGTCAGGTGCATGGCAGGTGAGAATATTCAAATTTATTGCTCTCTTACTTAGTAAGCATACAGAAATAGGGTGTCTTTAAATACTGTGATTTAACTCACAGGCTTAGGAAAATAAATAAATAAGGAATTATATTATTAAACTAAATTTATATAAGCAATTAAGTCTGCAAACCCTCTCCCTATCTTCCCCTACTCCCTATATTGTTATTCCTAGCCTTTGTAAACCATAATTAGTAAATTTGTGGACTACACTTATAATAAGGTGATGTGCACTAGGCTGGTTAATAACTTTGATAGAAGATGGCATGGGATGTGAAGAAGTACCTTCTAGTCAATTGAGTAATTTAACCATTTTCAGTAAGTAAGTAATTCTATATTGGCTCATTGAAAATTCTTTCAACTACGAATAATTACAATTAGAAGTGGTGAAGATAGTATGGTATACAGTGAAATGTCATGAACTAAAGTCTGCGCAAAGCTTTTGATATTAAATATTTTGCTGAGCTTTTGATACAATTTGCTGGTCCGTCTTGTCCCAAGAGATAATTGATCTGTTTTGTTATATTTGTTAGGGTCTTATTGGGACTCGTGAAACAAGTTTGTTAGCTGCCTTAAGGTGCCTCTACCCTAACTTGTGTAGAAGTTATTTCCTTGTCTCATTTTCCTTCCTGACTATCATTATCATATCCATCCTGACATATAATTAATTAATCTCCATTGATTTAATCATTATTCTTATTTCAAATTAAATCAAAATATTCAATTTATATTGAATCCCATCATGCTGAATTAAAATTGCTTTATTCAGATATAGAAGTTCTCAAACTTTTTAGCTATTATGAAAGCTACTGTAACGGATGGTAAGTAAATATCATTTTACAGTTACATTTTTAATATCTATGACGTTAACACTTATTTGAAAATAGTTTGAAAATATAAGTTAAGTATGACTGCTTTTGTTAACTAATGAAGAAAACAGAACTTTGAAAATATCCAAAAGTAAACTAAAGATATTTGTAGAAAAAAATATCAGTCATTGTTTGACTGATGTGATTCCTAATCAAAACAGGGGCATAGCGACTTTATTCAAATCTCTATTACATTTTAATTTAAATAGTACAAAATCAATTCAAATGTATGCAACCAATTGGCTATTTTTACAAAATCACAAATCTGACAAAAAATCAAAAATACTCGTTTGAAAAAGAAAAATATTCATCTTTAGCAGCTGAAAGGATAATTAAATCCATTAAAATTCTGTAGTTATATAACTTAATTTTTGTAAAATGGACACTAATCACATAATACAAAAACTGAACTATGTAAGATTAGAAATAATTATTTTATTATAAACCTATATCATGCTTTAATAGAGTTAGGAATAAGCCTGAAGTTAAAGATTTAGAAATTAAAAAAAAAATTCTCAACTACATAATAGGGCAAAAGATTTTCCATTATTGTTCCAACTTAAGATACATAATGAGCTTTACATTTGAATGGCATAATTAAACTTTTAAATAATTATTTATTTATTTATATTATTTTTTTTTTATTATTATTCCGTTAAATATTTTAAACTTACATTAAGTCCCATGGAAAACATCAGTTATGTACTCCTTGTTGAAAGAGCACCTAAAATGTAAATTAAAAATTATTATGAGAAATTTGATTTGATTAATCCTAATAACTAGTTGTTAATTAAAATCATTCAACTTTATGATACCTGAACACAATTAATTAAATAATTAGAACAATTTTCACTACACATTCACTACTTAATAAAACCGCCACGAATTCAAGATGGTAACTAGAGACTGAAGAAGATTGTAGTTGGAGGAGCGACTCAATATAATTTTCATTTTTTTTTCTTTCTTTTTTAACATAGTGTATTGTAAATTTGTTTTAAAAAAATTTAATTTTTAAATCTTAAATTATTATTGTTTTACCAATTCATTTAGACTACTCGGTTTTGATTTATAACTTAGTTCGTGTTGGTAAGACTGGCTACTCTTTAAAGTCAGGTGTTCGTCCTTAATTAGATTTCAAGTTTCCTGTCGCTTCTTTGATAAGACGTGTAAAGTCTATTTCGTATTAATATGTGTTCCGAACGTCTGTATTTGAAATCAGGTTTCAGTTTTTAATTTTTGATAATTTATTTTACATTACATGATTTTTTTTGCAATTATCGCAATTACACGATTATCTTATTGTTTATTATTATAATTTTCCTATTTATGTATTGCAGCAGGTTCTAGTCTAACTTAAGGGCCTTCAAATGTTGAGATGAGGGTATTGAATTATTTTCATATTCATGTTGAAATACCATAATTGGTTTTGTGTGATTATCTCTGCGTTTTCGCTTAAAATGTAATACAAAAGTAAGTAGGGAATAAAACCTAAAAATACTCTTTTACATACTTGTTTCAGAGAATATTTTGTGTGTACCACTTTCAACTTCCTTAATGCTTTAGTATAGTAGGTAACATTACTTATTATTTCTGATTTTGTTTAACTTGTGGCATTTATTTATAGATGGTAGGAACCATGTCCCCTGTTGCATGGAAGAGAAGGTACCTGACATTTGCCAAGATGTGTGCCGAGGGGAATATACTATTATAACTGACAATATCAAAACCCACTTTTCCTGTGCTGCATATACTGAACAAACCCTTGCCTGCATTGTTGAGGGAATAGGTAAGAACATTATCTCATTTAAGATAATTCAATTTAGTGTTCAAAAATGCTTATATTTTATCAAACATATTATATTTTATATATTTAATCAGGAACTTAGACCCATAAATTAATTCATTGTTTTAGAACTCTTGCCAAGTCAGCCCTTAGATGTGCAAGTTATCCCATTGACTGATTCATCTTTTGGAGTGGAGTGGAAGTCGCCATACAATATTCCTCATAATCTGACTGAGTATACAGTTAATGTAACCATGCTTAAGAGCTTTGATTCATCCTCTGTGACCGACATTGCTTCTGAAGAACAAAACAACAGTCAAGCCATTGTCACTCCTCATAGTGTCCAAGTTAATGTTAAAGTAAGCATAAAGGCATTTAAGCGAACTTTCTAAATTTTTTTTTGAAATTTAGTTCCAAATGTATTGCTTGATTTCTAGATGTGAGGTTAAAATATTGTTAATTTTTTAAAATAAAAAATTAAGTTATTTTCATGTTCTGATATTAATTATTTTAATTGTTGATTTAACATGATTTTTCTAAAATGATATAGTTACTGGTGCTTATTGGAAACACTTTTTAAAATATTTATATACATATGTGTGTATAGGAAGAATTAAAGGCATAAATAATTACTGATCATTTAGTGTAAGCTTATTTTATGTAATAATACAACTTTTCAATTTTTTGTTTGATAATTAGCTGTATTTTTCAACAGGTGACAGACAACCAAAGTAACTACGTTGTGATAAAAGAACTAGTCCCTTTTACCATGTACGAAGTAACCCTTGTTGCCAAAAATAAGCACGGATCTAGTCTTCCTTCAAATCCAGTGCGTTCACTTACTCTTACCCCAGGAAGTATGCGAAGTGTTATACCAAAGAAAGTACCTGTATTGCCTGACATACCTCGATGCTGTGCTGATAATGGCATTCCAGAAAATGGGTAACAATTTTTTTTCTGTTAGGGTGCAAAAAAAGTGAAACCCACATGCACTATAGCCTTTTATTTAGATTTATTGACTTATATACATATAATCACAATGGCATATAAGTACAGTTTCATAAAAAAATTCTTTTCTTTTTCTGATATTGACAAAACCATAATTTAAAATAGGTAACCCATAGGGTTTGATAAAGAAAACTAAAATAATAAATTTATTCTTAAGAAAGTTCAACAAACAATTACATTAGTTCACTGAGTCATGAATTTGTGTAATGTTGGATTTAACTTAGGATATAGGATCTTGAATACTCCATAATCTTTGTGATTGATATTCAATAAATATTTGTAGTTGTGTGGATTAAAATATTGTTCAATATTTAAAAATTTTTATTATGTTATTTTTATGTTGATTTTAATTTTACCTGATTTAAAAAAAAAAATATTTACATTTTATTTTAAGTACTAGTAATTTATGTTAAGAACCTGCAATACATAATTATGTTCAATTAATAATGAAGAAAGTATTTACAGTTCATGTTTAGTATTGAAGTAAACTGGGTCTCGGTTCATTTTATTCCAAAGGTTACTTGAAATATTATTATGAGATTATAAGTAAGTTTAGGATAGGTGGTCTTGAACTTACAAGAAGATACACTCAGTCTCTCACGGATCTTGTTGGTAATTTTTGTGGAGGTTCCTAGTCAAAAAATATTAGGATCATATTTTTCCAGTCCTACTAATGGGTCCTAGAAGCAGATAAAAAAAAATAGCAAATAAGTAATTTTTTTATATCTCAAGTTTAAAAAATGATATCGTCATAATTCTTGCACCAAAACTTTTATTTTTCAGTGTAGACACAACAAAAAATACAGCTGCTTTATAGATTTGGGTTTAGGTTAATTAAGTTCTAAAAAAATTATTAGATCTTCAAACAAACTATTATTATAAATTTTTGTTTGCACAAAAAATGATAACATATTTTAATTCAGCATCCTCAAAAACGTTGAAAACATTTTATCACAATATAAAGAAAAAAATATATTTTTTTCACCCTCTTCAAGGGGGATGAAATTTTTAACCAATGATTGGTAATTTTTCTTTACACCAAACTCTATGAAGCTGCTGTATTTTTCATTAAATTTGCATACAAAAATAAAAAGTTTGATGCAAGAATCGCATTTTTTGAATGCAAGATATAAAATAAATTAGTTTAATGCTATTTAGTTTTTTTACTCAACTTCTAGGGCCTATTAATCAGAACAGCAAAATACGTGGCTAATATTTTTGCATTTGTTATAACTGATAGTTGAATATTCTCTTTTCACCATGTTAGTGATCATTCTTGAAATTTCAACTTGTGTCCTTAATCCTCTGATTATTTTTCAGTTGTAAAACTGTTTAGTTCATGCCTATTGCCCAGAAACTAAATAATTAGAATTTATTATACTCTTATCCTACTTACAGCTCTTTATGTGTAAAAAGTGTGGCCACTTTGGTTAAGAAAAGAACAGAGCTTTAAAGTTATTAAAAAAAAAACTTCTTGTAGAATATTTGGCCCTAAAAAAGATGGGCACAATGGAAAATTTAGAAGGCTCCACAATGTGTAATTGCCAGACATTAAACCAGGGGGTTTACTTCAATTAACTATAGCGCAACAGTTAAAATGTTCACTATTAACATGTTGAATTGTTTAATAATTATCCGAGGGATTGACTGAGCCGTAAATGGGAGGATTGTATCAAAGCTAATTTTGGGTATTTGAGTTATGATAAAGTGTGATAGAGAAAGGGAGATGTTTGGTCAGGGTTTATTGGTGTTGGCATTGAGCCTTTAGGTTTGCTAAGCCTTTTTGTTTATCTATTCATTTAATCATTCTTGAATTGCAATAATTTCTTAAATATTTAAAATTTAGTATAAATTTCTAATGTTAAAAGATATCTTCTAAAAAATGATTTGTTGAACTAAAATCTATTTAAAAAAAAAATTTCAGTTGCGTTGACAAGTTATGCGGTCTTGTTGAGAACAAAGGAACACAAATTGAAGTAGCTAATCTAATGATCTGTGCACCATGGGCGACTACGGCTTTTAAGTGCCTAGCAAACGGAATGGACCATACTCCTTGTTGTAAAGCTAGAGGACTACCTAGGATCTGTCAAGATTTGTGCTCTGGAAATTTAACTCAGTTTGATTTTTCTTATTTCAGGTGATTTTTTTTTTCTTTTTTTTTTTTGTTCTTTTTGAATTACATAATCATTATTTAATAATGTGATGTGATGTATACTATTAATTATATTATTTTTCAGATGCATTAAATACATGCCAAGTTATGTGAGCTGCTTAATGGAGGGTTATGGAGTTCTACCTGGTAGTCCTGTCGGTGTTAGAATTTCAAATGTTGATCTTGATTTTGCAATTGTGCATTGGGACTCGCCAAAAAGTCTTGGGGATACCGTTGTCAATTACAATGTGTACTATCGTCCTCTTCATGATAACCAAGAATATTCTGTTATAACTGATGTAAGTTTAAACATAAACATTGTGTTTTCTGAGGAATTAAAATTAGGAAATATTTGTCAGAGTAACTATGAAAATTCAAAGAAAGTTTTTTCTTATTAAATTTTTTTTATTAAGGAAGAGTTTGGCTCTAAGGATTTATGAGGTAGCTGTTTTAAGAAGCATTGATATTTTTAATACTCATTCTTTATGGAACTCTAACTCTTTTTATTTCATAATTATTTACTTTTCAATAACTTTAATTTACTAATGTTTATTATGTAAATGAACTGTTTCTATAACCTTCTTAAATAACCTTAGAAACGTTTAATATATGTATTTAATATGTTCATTTTATTAAAAAAACAAAAAATGTTCCTTATTCTAAAACAACTTTTTCTGCTTTATACACTTATAAGAATTAAAGAAATGTATTGTTCTTTATGTTTTATTGATTCTTAACACCAAATAATATGCTAACTACTTACAATTACTCTAATTCTTTTGAATTTATAATGAAATAATTTAAATTCAATTTTCAATTCTAGGTGAATTCTCCATTGATTCTAGAACATTTGCAAAGTAATACAATGTACGAAGTCTATGTAGCTGCCGCCAATGTACATGGTATTGGGGATCCTTCTCAAAGGGTTATGTTCTCTACACTAAGCCAGGTAAATTTGATAACCAATCGAATCATTCAATCTATGATCTGATTTGTTTCGGTATTTTCATGAATTTTCCATCTAATATTTGACCAACCAAAAGCTTTTTTAAAATACAAATAGGTATATTTTCATGTTACTTAAAATATTTTTTTCATAGAAAATTTACTTCAAATGAGAATTATGCTCTCTAATCTAGATTTTTTAAAATTATTTATTTATTGGTATTTATAACTTTATAGACTATATACATCTAGTAAATTTGTGGGGAAATGATCACAGTAACATGACAATAACTTGTTAAGAAATCACCTATTGGTAACACTAGATTTAAAAAAAAAATCATTTCATGTGTTACATACATCTGAATTTCTATGTATCAATATATATATATATATATATATATATATATATATATATATATATATATATATATATATATATATATATATACATATATACACACACATGTCAAAATCACATTGCTATGTATTTACTTTTACCTTTATTTAAAATAAAAATTTATATATTGTTCTTGTGGTTTTACTCATACCTCTTATAGAGAACTACAATTTAGGATAAGACATTGGTTGGATATAAATAGAGTGTTTCATTTTCCACCCACTTTCCAACTTGACTATCTTGAATAAGAATAATTAGATTAGATATAGGTAGGTAGTTCTGAAATAAATCATTAACTTTAAAACACTTAACTGTCACAATATAGGTGGGTGATTATACAGTATGCCTCTGAACTTAGAAAAATATATCATAGCATTTTGCCATTAGTAAAAGTATGTAAAATTGTATTGGCTTTGTTTGAACTGCAGTTTTTCATTTTTTTTCCTTTCTCAGTAAAGTATTACTATTTTAATTAGAGGTAATCCATCTATTGATAAAGTCACTTATTGAAAGCAATGTAGAGTTAATTCAATTAAAAGATAAGATTGGCTTAAATATTAAAAATTTTATTTAAAAATAAAAAAGTATGGGATCCAGAAGTTATAAGAATTTTTAAAAAATAAAATTCTTCATTTGTTCATTTTCAGAAATATGAAGCTGAATTAGAAATGGATGAAAATGACTACAATGTTACTGCTTGCTGTGTCAATGCTGGTCTTAGTACACCTTGTATGCCATTATGTTCCTATGATGCAAGTATGTCCAAGTTAAAAATGTTAGCTGGAGTGTGTGGTGCTGAGTTCTTCAAACTGATTCGCTGTGGTGCCGGAGGTAGAAACCATACACCGTGCTGTACAAGACGTGGTGTGTCTCCTCCATGCTTGCCTGTTTGTTCAGGCACTTTGATACAGTCCTTAATAACAACTACTCATACTTGCATCCCGTACATAGGGAACATCGTTCAATGTTTTGAAGAAGGTGATGTCAGCTTTTTGTTCTTAAATTTTATTATTTGATTGTAAGATTTTTTTTTTTTATGAATGCTGAATCAATCTTTTACTATTATATAATTGTCTAACTAGAAATAACTATCAAACTTTTTTAAAATTGAAGATATATATTTGTTGATTGTGGATGAACATATCTCATAGATTTTTTGATGTCAAAGGAAAATTGTTAAAAATATAAAAACATCATGTTATTTGACTGACATTTCAGCCATAACATTGATGGCCTTTATCATGGAAAAAGAATATTTCAAATATTGAATCAAGAAGTACACAAAAAAATACAATAAATGAAAATAAAAACAATTAAATAAAGAATGAAATGTAAGCTTGATGGGAAACCAAGTTTATAAAAATATAAGTAAATGAAAATTAAAAAAAGATTCAAGAATGGTGACTATACTGAGGTTAGAAGAATATAAATGATGTAGTTTATGATAAACTATAAATAACTACATTATAAGTAGGTTAGACAGATATTTAACTTAAATAAAAGAATATAAATAATATTAATTATGTTAAAACAGAAAAAATAGATGTAGATACATCATTTAATGATAAAGCTAGTGAGTTATTTAAATAAAAAAAATAAAAGTAAAATACAATGGGTTGAAAAATATGAATAATACAAAAAAGATTTTTTTGGAAAATATTATGGTTTATTTTAAAAATTTTCTTAACAATTAGTTACTTTACATTAATTTGTTTAAATAGACTTAACTAGGTAAAATCAATCTAAAACCTTCCTAAAAAAAAGTTATGGTAATTAAAATTGTTTGATGCTTTAGGCTTAGTCCTTATAGAAATGCTTTTAAACAAATTTTATGACTGAAAATATGATCTTTTAAATTTAAATATGGTATGACAAAGTGCACAGCACCTAAAATATATAAATAAGATCTTTTTCCTTAGTTTTTATCTGTACTATATTATAATTTATTTATCCTTTAAAAGATTAATGAAAGAAATAAATAAAAAAAATAAATAAATTTCTCCCTGACTGGGAAAAATAATTGATCATGGATATGTCTATCTATAATCTAGATTAAGCAACACAAACAGAGCTCGGGCATGTCAAAAAAGCCGTAACACTTAAAAATATAGGCAAAACGTTACTTCTTTCATTCAAACCAATATAGCTCCTAAATGGGAGGTCCTAGCGACAAATGTTATATAACCCAAAAATAACTTCCATTAAATTTCTGATAAGGAAACATCAAATTTTCAATTTGAGCAACAATAACAGGACTAAAGCATGTCAAAATGTTCCATTTTTGAGTGTGAAAAAAGTTACACTAGAAGACTATAGGCCCCCAGCCATCTATGTCAAAAAAGGTAATGTTATTAGTGTTTAGATGAGCACTTGGAAAATTATCCCTAATCCATGATAAATTGTTTGGCAAGTTTATGAACATAAAGCATACCATAACCCTGTATTCTTTTTTCAGTTCATAACATTGCTAAAATAATGTTAATACAATAAAAAACATAGTTTTGTGATTTTGTTTTTTTTAAATGTTTAATTTTTTTTTTTTTTTCTAAGCATATATATAGGCAACTGCCAAAAGCTATAAAATCTAATGCTTGTTTAATTAAATTTGTAAAGCCAAAAATTAACAATAATGAAACAACTACTACAGATAACTTTGTTATTTTCAAAATATAGTAATACTTTATCATAAAACCCTTCACTGTCCCGCAGAATGATCAAAGAGAAAAAAAAAGAATCGTGGGAACAATTTTTGAGCACCATTTCATCAAATACCCCACCCAGGATATTTTGGAAGAAGATAAATAACATTATGGGAAGATTCTTTGACTACCAGCCAACCCTTCTAATCAATGACCAAATAGAGCAAAATCCCGATTTATTAGCCGAGCATTTTGTTGAACATTACTCGAATATTTACTCCATCCAACCACAACCGACAATAGAAACCGTGACAGATAGCATTGACGACCAAAATGAAAACCCTTATAACTTACCATTCACCAAAACAGAATTGCTTTCCTGTTTAAAAGAGCTGAAACCATCCTCACCAGGAGCGGATGAGATACATAATGATATGTTGAAGAATCTACCGATACCGGCAAAGGACGCGCTTCTTGCATTCTATAACCAGGTGTGGAGCACTGGGGACTTTCCTGAGATATGGAGGAGGTCAATTATAATACCAATTTTAAAAACTGGAAAAAATAAGTTGCTTCCTTCGAGTTACCGACCTATCTCACTTACAAGCTGCGTATGCAAGTAACTAAAAAAGATGGTTTTGAAAAGGCTTAGCTGGATACTGGAAAAAAATAATCTACTATCGTACGTAAAAAGCGGCTTGAGAACAAGACGCTCTACAATAGATCATCTGGTAACAATGGAGTATGAAATCCTCAACAGCTTTGCTGAGAAAAAAGAATGTGTAGGTATATACTTCGACATAGAAAAAGCCTATGATAACTTAAAAACATCTCTCTCGTCTTACATCAGCTACGTGAATGGGGAATTAAAGGTCGCCTTCTCGTGCTCATTTGTAACTTTCTAAGAAATCGAACATTTCAAGTTAGAATAGGTAATCGCCTGTCTTCGGTAAGAGAAATGACCAACGGAATCCCACAAGGAAGTGTCTTAAGCTGCGCTCTTTTTGCAATAGCCATAAACAAAGTTACCGAGATTATTCCTAAACAAATCAAAACTTTTTTATTTGTAGATGATCTAGCTCTGTTACTGCCATTTAAAAATGTAAATAGAATGCAAATCTTACTACAAAATTGTTTAGCGAATTTGGAAGCATGGTCTATGAAATCCGGTCTAAACTTCTCCAACGAAAAAACTAAATGTCTACTTTTTTTCAAAACTCAGGACGCCTACTCCTTTTCCAACATTAACCTACAGAGGCATGAACTTAACTTTCGATACAAAAGTTAAATTTCTAGGGCTAACCCTTGACTGTAAACTCACCTGGAAAGAGCATATTAGATGCCTAAAAGAAGAAACACTCAAGAGGTTGAATATTTTAAAAGTTCTGGCTGGACGTTCATGGGGAGCAGATAGATCAAGTATGCTCAAGGTATATACCAGTCTGATAAGATCAAAGCTGGACTATGGTAGCTTTATTTACTCATCGTCGAATCAAAATCTGCTTTCGACACTTGATTCAGTCCACCATGCAGGCATCCGTCTTGCTACAGGAGCCTTCAGAACCAGTCCAGTAATTAGTTTATGCGTTGAAGCTGGCATAGCTCCTCTTGCCTTGAGAAGACACCAACTCGCCTGTGGATACATTGGAAGGCTTAAAAATAATAACAACCCAGCATGGAAGCCCATTTTTAAACCGAAGACTAGACGATTTCAAGAAAACCGTAGACTACCTGCTCCACTGGGTATTAGGGCTGGTAGATATATAGAAGAAATTAGCTGCTTAGAACCAACAACTAATGAATTTGATTACCCACCTTGGACTACAAAACTACCTGTAATAGATCTAACGCTTAAAAAATTCATTAAAAATACCACTACAGGGCCCACGTATTTAGCAGAATATCAAAAAATTAAGGATAAGTATAGTAATAGAAAACAATTCTATACAGATGGTTCTAAACTAAATAATAATGTAGGTTGTTCTTTCGTATCTGACTCCAGGATTGCCAAGTATAAACTTCCTTCACTGACCAGCAACTTCACTGCCGAATGTTACGCGATCTGCGCGGCACTCTATTATATCATGCAATGCGAGGAAGAAAACTTCGTACTGTACACGGACTCCCTATCTGCTCTAATGGCGCTAAAAACATTTATAGTAAAGATCATCTTGTAAGGAAAGCACAGATTTATGCATCAATGGTAAAAGATCTGAATAAGAACATATCCCTAGTTTGGATTCCATCACACGTGGGGATTAAAGGTAACGAAGCAGCAGATCGGGCTGCCAAGGAAGCAGCATTGTCATCGATTGATGTTACAAGTATCTACACCTCAGCCGACATTTGCCATTTTCTAAAATATCAAGTTAAACTAGCCTGGGCCCAGCTCTGGGAAAACACTGAGGAACTAAATAAGCTTAAAACTGTAAAACGGGGACTAAAAATATGGAAAAGTTCCAACCGTGGTAACAGAAGGGAAGAGGTAGTTATAACTAGACTCAGAATAGGCCACACACGACTGACCCATGGTTACCTTATAACAAAAGACAGACCACCGAAGTGCACTACATGCAATAACACACAATTAACAATTAGACACATACTGGAGGACTGTCCCCTCTATGATAGTTATTTTCAGGAAGCAGAATTACAAAGAAACCTCCCAACTATTCTTGGTGATAATAATAAGAATATCGACACAATCTTAAGATTTCTAGAAAAATATAATTTTTTTAATAAAATTTAAAAAATGGTCAAAAATATAAAGAATAAATAAAATATAAAATGAAAGACGGACACTAAAGACCCTTGATGTTGAGTGTCCATAAGCAATTCAACCTAACCTAACCTCATAAAACCCTCCTTAGAGCCGGAGAAAAGAACACTAGAACCGGGAAAGTACTATTCAAAATATATTTTTTTTTTTCATTTGAAATTATCAAACTCTTCTATGAGATCACTTCTTCTTTAATGGAAAACAATTTTCATGACATGTTATGTTGGCAGGAGCTTGAAAAGTAAAAGGCTGGCTGAAAAACTTCATGAATATCAGCTGAACCGAGAAGTAAATTTAACTGAAATTCTTGGAATGGTTCATTAAATCTTATTCATAACAATTTCCATGAATTTATTATTTTACTTACATATATTATCAAATAATATATTAAATTTATTATATAAGTTAAATAATAATTCAATATATATTAAAAAAATAACTTATTTTGTCTTGGGTAGGTGGCTGTTAATTATCAAATGTCAATTCTTTAACTAGCCTACAGGAGGTGACCATACTATGGTAGATACCAGCCTTAAAAACGTCAAGTTGTTCATTTGACTTGAGCCAACATGGGCTATAAAGCCTTGAAAGCAGTTTAAAAAATTGTTTCCTACTTCTGGCAACAAGACTAAGCTAAAAAATAAATAATCTAAATGTGTATGTACATTAAAAAAATTCTATCTTTAGAATTTATAAACAGGAAACTGGAGCATCATCTGCTGGGGCCGGGGCCTAAGTGTTATAGTTGGGAAATTGTAGAAAGAGCATTATAACAATGTTCTGCTGTATTTCAATTTAATCTTCCGTTAATAATGCGATTTACAGTCGTTAAATATTATAGTTAACAATTTTATTGCTACTAATTTTCTAATGAATGATAGGAATTGAATTTGTATATTTAACAAACAAAATAAAGTTAGAAACCTAATGTGGGAAAGAAGGAAAGATAATTAAAAAATTGAATCAATAAATTATTCAAGGGGGGAGGGAAAAAGTAGAAATAATGCAGAGGAAAATAATTTATTGATGTATGTATGTTTGATATTGGGTTGGTGCAAAAATATTTTGAATATTCATTTTCTTTTGGCAAGTGCTTATCAAGTAAGCAAAGATAATTTTTCAGTCTAGTTAATGGATTATAAACAATGGCTATTAGTCTTATTTTTCCTCAAAGATTAGTTCAGTTTGTGTCACCTTGTCAAAACAAGATATTCCTCAAATTTATTTTAACAAGTTCAAACTTGGTCGAAGTGCGGCCTAAACTGAGCCTAACATCAATGTTTTTTAGGGTGAAAGAAGCATCAGTAAATGTAGAGTGCAGCAATGGTTCTGAAAATTTCGTCTTGGGGATTTTGATCTTGAAGACAAGGAAAATTGTGGTAGGCTTTCTGTTGTTGATCACGGCCATCTGAAGGCTTTGGTAGAAAAAAAAAAAAACCTCGCAAAACTACTCGGAACATTGGGATAGAAGTTAGTGTTGACTACTCAACATTATAAACCAAAAGAAATAATAATACATTTTTTTTAGTCGCATATAAAAACCAGCATTATTTTTGCACAAACCCAATAAATGAATGTTATACCAAATTAGGTACTTTAAAAAATGAAGACATGTGCTGTAGTACCAACACTTAGTTTCAAGCAGCACCATTTAATGTCTAAAATGTTTTTCTCTTATGTTTTGCAGGTACTGGAAAGCTTCCAGGACCAATTTCAGAATTACATGCTCTCGAAATCACTGATAATGACATTACGCTAACGTGGAAACCCCCTACTGAAGGCGCTAATGTAACAGATTATCTTATCAGCTACAAAAAGGTTGATAACACATCAATACATGAGACGGTATTGAAATTAGATAATGTAAGTATATTTTGGATTATTTTAGCCTTATAAAATAAATCAAAATTGAATATTGACAATAGTGATGGGTTAACTAGGCAGTCAGTTATGTCCAACCTACTATGGAATCACTTATTAGAATAGGTTATATAAGAGCTCCTGATTAAATTACATTACTCTAAAAGATTTGATGATTCCAAAATAGCTCGTAATTTTAGAATTCAAACATAAATGGTCTAGTTTGGTATCAGAGTTTTTTATAAACTTTTTTTAGAGGTTTTTGTTATTTATTTACATTCATTACACATATTGTATGATAGAATTCATTGTTATTCATATTTATCACTCTTGAGTAAGGCAGATTGTCATATTTATAATATGAATAAAGTAGTTTTTTTTTTTAAATTATGGTTTTAATATATTTCTGTAATAATTTATATTACAAAATTTATAATTAAAAAAAAAACAAAAAAAAACAGATAGTTATATTTATATTATATTTATTTTAGGAAATGAATACTACATCAACAACCGAAAAAATTACTGGATTAGAAACTGGAAAGATCTATAAAATTTTTGTCGTTGCCAGAAATGAACATGGTACATCTCTTCCATCTTCAATTCTTCATGTTAACATCACTAAGACAGGTGGGAATCAAATACGGTTGGCCATTTATTTTCTATTATTTTAGTTTATGTTTATAACCATTTTGTTCCTGTCCATTGTCACTAACTCTTCATATTTTTCAGCTATGAAGAGTTAGTTAAATAAGGAGAGAAATTTTATTTTTTGTGTTCAACTTTTAAAATTTATTTTACATATTCACCTTAAAATTAAAAAAATAGTTAACAAAAACAAAAACATTAAAACAAAAAACAGTTAAACATTATTTGAATGTTAACACGTTGACTGCTAATGACGACAGCACTTCATAAATGCTGCTCCCGTTCCATTGGCGGGTTTTCAATTTCTTTGTAATTTCAGGTAGCTATTTTTCTAGCATCTCTTTATGCAAAGCTCACATAGTTTTTATTGAAATAAATTATTTACCTTATTTTTCTATTAAAAACATTTGTGACAACTGTGTTTTGCCACTTGCATGAGAGATAGTTTGCCTCATCTTAGATGGGTGATGACACCGTGTCATCATTGGTTTTTCTAATAATAAAAGACTAAAATATTGTGAAATTATTCATGGTAAGTTTAAAACAATGCCGAAGTAAAGTATTTAGGAAATAAAAATTTTTAGCGTTGATAATGTATCATGGTCAAAGACTTAGCAGTTAACCTGTTAAATAAGTTGCTTACATCTTGCTAAAAAATGAGATTTTCAAATTTTTTTGACAATAATAATTAAAGACTCCTTCAATATGCAATTAATGTCTGATGGAAAATTAGATTGAGTTTAAATGGAAAGAAATTTATTACTCGGAGACCAAGGGTTTGAAAGTCAGTTAAAATAAAAAGGATATTTGTAAAAAAAAATAGAAGTAATGTACATGATCTCAAGAATGGTAAATGAGGAGTGAATGAAAGAAAGGAGGAAAAGTTGATATTTTTGAATGATAGCTAAAAAAAAAAGAAGCTTTAGGTAGTTAGTTGATAATGAAAGATCTGGTCAAAAATTTCAAATATCTATCCATATTGCAGAAGTTTAAAACAAAATTATTTTTTTTAAACTGATTGATATTTACAATGACTTTCTTGCAATTATTTTATACTGATATTATTGTCAGATAAACCTTAAATTTTTTTCTTCTTTTATTTTTCCAGTGGTTGGAGAAAAGGGTCTGGCTGCTGTAACCACACCACCTCATTCTTTGGCCGTGTCCAGTCATAGCGCAACTTATGTAACTATTTCATGGCAGCCGCCAGAATTCAGTCAGCCAGCTGAGCAGCTCATTTACAGGTATTTTTATTCTCTTAATATGTGGCAAAACACTTGATTTCTGTATGTTTCTGCTTGAGAAATAAATAATTACTTTCTATTGCTAGGGTGTTTTACAAAGCCAGTTCTGATACAAACTTCCATTCCTCTGATACTACTGTTACATCTCACACCCTGGAAAATCTTTATCCCAATACACAGTATATTTTCTATATCACCGCTATACTACCAAAGAAAGGACAAAGTTTACCGTCTGAAACGCTTATTGCTTGGACTGATCCTGCATACCCAGCATTTGTTGAGGTAAATTATTTTTTATAATACTTCTATGTTGATATATCTGACTTAGATTTTAATTTTTCTAAATATTCATATTTGAAATCGTTTTTCAATTTCTTACTGTAAAAATGATTTACTTGAAAGAATTATGTTATGTATATTAGTCATAGGATTTTTATGTATTTTTAATCACTTAGCAGTTAATTTTATCAATCAAAACCAACTTTTACATTTTCTGCTGCTGCAGACCTATTTTTCTCTAAAGAAGTCCTGTAAAAACGATTTATTTCTTTACACTAAACCTACCGACATTTTATATAGGTATACCTATTTCTACCATAACGGGTCAAGTATAATATAATTAAAAAATTATATATTTTCATATCTTTAGGAAAAAAATATTTGTTAGTTCAATTTATGATATGAATAAAACACTATTCAAAGTAAAAATGTCATCTTTATTTATTGAAAAAAAAAATCACAAATTCGAACATAAATGATATAAAAAGCTAAGTTGCTTTCATTGCATTTTTTTTTTGTAAATTATGGGCTTTTGTGATGCACGTTTTCCATACACATATTTTTTTTTAAATTTGGAACAGAAGTTTGTTGTATTTTTCTTTACAGTACCTTACATAAAAAATTTTCTGTGCATTTGAATTCAAACTTAAAGTAGCAGAAATTTCTTAGGGATCTTTTTGTTGAACTAATTGAATTGGATGTCGTATTATCCATGTGAAGCTGAAGATACTCTGTCCTTATGTATGGAAATCCATTTATAATATATTTGAAGGTGACATCATATGCCATCCAGAATATTGTTCCAAACTTCTTTGGCATATAAATCGATATCTAACCTTTGTTGGAAAAAGCTGCTCATCGATAGTTACATGCTCACCAAAGTTGAAACAATTTTGGATACATTTGTACCATACATCAGAAATTAGTGCAAATTTATCTGTTCACTTTGTTGAGATTTTTTATCGAATCAAATAAACCATATAATTTCACAAAAAGCTATTTCTGACCATGGTTCTTGACAAAAAAAAATTGGATAAGAATTATTAATGAAATAACGAAGATATGAACTGCTGTCTTGTAAATGAAGTACTGTAACTTGCCATATTCAAACAAAATATAATATATATGAGGTTTAATTTGCACTCATATTTACATTATTGTTTGTAATACAGTCTAGAATCAATAAAGAATCATATTTATAGGAAAGCCATCTGTATTTATACCATGGGTTATAAATATTATTATAGCTACTAGGTTTTAAATGACCTGTTGTGGTAGACCAGCCACATTAATAATATTTTTCGGTAAAAAAAAGAAAAGAAAAAGTAATTAATAAAAAAAAGAGAAGATTTGATATTAAAAAACACTTTTGATATATGTTTTAATAAAAGTAATATAGTCAAAAAACAAAGTAATAAATATTATTTCTAAGGTTTCTGCCAAAAAGTCAAAAAAGGGTCATTTGACACGTGGCATGGCATGGTAGGTTAGACTTAAAATGAACCCTCTTTTTTAAATATTGAAATAATTTGTATAAATATTTGTTGCTTAATTCAGTATTAATTAATATTAACATAAATTCATTTTTCTAGCCTCCTACAGTCCATCCTATCAACCTTGTCGTGGAAGGCAGCAGTATGACTATTTTGTGTATCGCAATGGGAACACCAATGCCGACTATATCCCTTTACATATCAGGCAGACTAGTGCGCCAAGAGATCACTAGGCACATGGTCACCGTTGTCCACAATGTGACCAGAGATATGAACCATATTTCATGCTATGCTGATAATGGTTATGGAACTCCGATGGAGGCAAGGAGGAGGATCATCATCAGTTGTATGTCGCTTTCTCTTCACATGTAACAGTAATATTTTGATATTTGAATGCTGATATTTATATGTTGGTAAAAATTACAGATCAACCACATCTGACAGCAAATGGAATCAAAATGGCCTCGCATGGTGACACAGTAACTTTAGAATGTTTAGTCGAAGCACACCCTGATCCGAAAATGGTGTTTTGGAAAGATTTTGCCAATAGAGTACCTGTGATACAAGATCCAAAACATGAGATTGTTATCATTAAAAACAATGAGGTAAGGATTAGTACACTTATCCAAGTCTACTCCATTTATTTTGAAGTATATTACGGAAAATACAGTTAAACGTTTTTAAACTACTATTTATAACCTTTAATAGTTTAAATAATCTAGGAGCTCTCCACAAAAAATCTTCACTGAATGAGACATTATTTTTTTCTTCTGCTTTATAGAACAATATTAAATTTAAAGTTTCTTTTGTTTAAAAAAAAAAAAATTATATTAATCAAATAGATGATATAAAGACCAGAACACGTATACTTAAGAGTTGTTTATAACTTGCAAAAATGTAAATAAAACTTTATCTTTATTAAATCAGTCAGTGATCTCTCCTTTATATATGGAATTCATAATTTTCAGGAAGAGGATAAATGGACTATGCATTTAGTAATTAAGAACATCGAAGATTCAGATGGTGGAGAGTACTACTGTCATGCAGAAAATGGTTTTGGTAATGCCACTCAAGCTGTATCTGTTCGACTGCGTAATGTTGTAAGTATTTAAAATTTAAAAAAATAGTGGAATCGTTAATATTTTTATTTATATTGTTATGGGCCACCAGGGGTATGACTAATCAAACTACGATTAGTTAAATATCAAATACTAATTTATTTACAACTTAATAAATACAAAGAGGTCCTTAAACTAATCACAATTATACTGAGGTCTAACTTATATATCTAATTACACAATATCTATATTATACAATACTTATCGTCTATATCCTAATTCTAGGGTTCACAATTATACATAAGGTTCTATTACACTGACACAGAGACTGTTACTACTTTCACTGACACTGATATCACTGACACATGGATACTCCTCAGGATGTCACTGACTCCTGACTGACACTTGCCCGACCGATCACTGTCACCTCAATACTGCCTCACTAGGCTAGGGGTTGGCCTATTTAAACCTATGTCGAACCTTCCAGACTGTTCTAGCCAGGGTACAAGTCTATACCCTTTGAGGCCACCTTCACGACCCTTCTAGGCCACTCGCCGGCCTTTTCGGCTACCTGCCGCCCAGGCCGCCCACCTCCCCTGACCATAAAAATACATTTTAAAAAGTGACTAAGTAATTCTAATAAGTGTTTGCACTTAACGTAAACTAATCTCATTGTACATAATGAATAGAGTTTAATAAATAATGCCACCATTAAAGATAGTGAATCAGCACTACTACATAAGGAAATGAATACAATTAGTATATAATTAAAGCTATATTGGAAATTAAAGTATTAAAAAAACTCAAAGAAAAGTGTGCACAAAAAAAAATCTATATTTTTTGCTAAGTGAGCAAAAATCATAATTTTCTCCTAACCTCAGGTACCATTTCATGCTATATTAAAACAATTGATATGGTCTGTTGAGATTTAAAAGCAAGAAGCAAAAAATTATCTTAGATAATCATTAAATTCTAAATGAAATTCGGAATAGAAACATAGCCAGTTTCATGTAAATTACAATTTTGATATTTGATATTATTCTTCCTTGTTCCCCAAAATTTTCAGGAAACTGCAAAGAAAAATTGTTTTATTACTGCAGGAACGAATCCATTTGTACTTATATTTGAACGATTTTAATTTGTCAATTAATGATATATTGATGTTATTTGTAGATTAATATAGAAATTTAAAATCCTGTATTTTAAAGACCTCAGATTATTTTAACTAGTCAGTGTTTATAATTCTTTGATTCCTTATTCCATAGTTAATTGACATAGATACTTTTACCTCAATAATATTTCATTTTTAGATTATTTTTTTCTTATCAATGTTGGTGTACATTTTTTTTTTTTTTTTTTTTTTTCAGCCTGCTGTGAACAATGTTACTCAATGTTGCATTGAACAGAACGTCACTAATGCTTGTATGGACGCATGCTCATTCTATTTGGATATTGATGCTGTAATTGACAGACCAGAATGTATTGGCGAATTTGACAAACTAATGAAATGTGCTTCAGGTGAGGCTTTCATGAGAATAATTTTAGTATAATATTTCAGTAATTTCATGAGAACTTGTCAAGCATTTTCCATAGTATTCAGTGATGTGGTAAAGGAAGAACCAGTGATTTATCTAATGGCTTTGAATGAAGAGCTTTTTTTTAGGTCATGTAACAGTAAATTTGGCAAATTTAGACAAAAAAAAAAAAAAAAAATACTAATCTATATCTAAAAATACATACCTAATTGAAAGGTGGAGAACCCTATGCAGGGATCAGAGTATATATTTCGAGAAAGGACTTCAATGAACAACTGTCTGGTATCCTATTTATTCTCCATGTAGAAGATTCAGATGGAGAGATGGTATAGAAGCTTTTGTTGGAGATCTATGGCATTGTTAAACCACCAACAGGATAATTTGGCAGAAACTGGGAGAGACCTATTCCCAAAGATAGGCTTGATCCAAAAATTGTTTATTCAAAAGAAAATTAATTTTATAACAGTATTCCTTTTTTCCTGTAAAGCCAGCATTTAATTAATTAATTTAAACATCATAATGAAGCTATAATGTTTTAAACAGTCCCAAACTTTATCTGATGTTTAGATGGTTCTGATCACCGTTCTTGCTGTGCCCAAAATGATGTAGAGAGGAGTTGTCTTGATTGGTGCCGAGGAGAGCCCCTAATGGCAGAAGATAATAAATTATGTTTACTCCAATACACAAAACGCATCATGACCTGTTTCAGAGAAGGCCGAGGTAAGTTTTAAATTTTAATTCTAAATATTTATGCAATCTTTTAGAGGATATTTGACTACTGTTGTTTATTCGTATTTATTTTATTTAATATTTATAATATTTCCACCATTTTTATAAAAATTGTTTTTGTATTCTTAAGATCGTTTACCTGGACCTCCACAAAATGTTCGAGTTGAGAGAATAGATGACCATTCTGTTTTAGTTAGGTGGGATCCACCTTTGAAAAATCCACACACAGTGGAAATGTACAGGTAATTATAACTTTTATTATTATTATATATTCTACATCCTTTTATCAAAATTTTAACATAAACATTCCATTCTAGAGTCTTCTGGAGACCAGCTAATTCAAAGAGTCCAGCTTACAAGAATGATAGCAAAACAACAAGTTTGAAAATCCCAAGTCTCAAGTCTGGTGTCATTTACGAATGTGTTGTAAAAGCTGGTAACATTAGAGGAACCAGTACACTTACGGAGCCATTAAGATTTTCAACTGATGAGAAGTACATCACTTCAGCAGCAAGTGTCGGTCAGTATTTTAGGTTTATATTGTTAACCACTCCCTTTTAGATTTACACATAAAACATTTTTGGTAGCTGAGTAAAAATAGGTTCATAAGAAATAATAAAAATATTGTTTATTTGTATATGTATTATTTCCAAGTTATTATACTCGACAAACCTCACTTATCATCATTACTGCAGTTCAGTGTTCAACTTGGATCCTCTCTTTCACCTAACTTTATCTCCAACTCTCATGCCATTTATACGCTAATGACTTATAAATTTAGTTATCCTTCTAATATGACTTTGACATCATTAGCTGAAGGGCAGATGAGTATTAGTTTCATCTGATTCCATAGACATCTAAGGTGATCCTTATTGGTTCAAAATCTTTCTTAATACTGTTCCTTCCTCTCCATTGTTTTCCTCAAATCGAAGATCATAGAGTCACTTTTGATCAAAACTATTCCAATTAATAAACAGTTCCTAGGATTATGGAATCAATTCTGCAAAATACTTGTAAACTTTTGATACTCTACCTTATTTACCCCTCAACATGGACAACAGATATTTAGGGTATGGAGCTTTGTCTAGTGAGCTGAAGAAATTAGGAAATTGCTTCATAACGTTCAGTTTTAGGATCTCCTGAAGCTCAAATCTCTAGCAGATATTCCAAACCAGGAAGGCTATATTCTCCATTCCAAAGGCTTTATCTCTTTGTTTCTGATCTTTCAAAAACAAATTGTCCTATATTATTGATTTCCTTGTCCCACATTCAACTCTTGAACACAAGATCTTAATTACCTACCTTTATATCTTCTCTCAATGAAATGCATTCTTTTCATCCTTCACCTATATTACCTTATATTGAAATTCAATTATAATCCTCCAAAAATATATTCAGAATAAGTATGTTGGTACAGGTATGTTTTTTTTTATTTTCTGCTAATTTATTTAATCCTTCTTTCATGCTGTTTAATTACATAACACCTCTTTGATCCCACTGAAGTACATTACTTTAGTACAATGACAATCGTTTTTTAGCTGTGAAGGGTTAGCTTCTCCCAAATTTTTTTGTGTTTTAGATAATCATAATTTATCTATTTTTTATCTTGAGTTATTTTTCTTTGCAAAATACCTTCTTTCTTTTTTTTCTTGTCTTTTGTGATTTAATTCATAAGTAACTGAGTTACTTGCTTTTTTGAACCATATAACACTGTCATGTATAAATAGAATCTAATTGATGGAATTATTTATAGTGTTATTGATTGCTGTGCAATACAAACCTTTTTAATCATCACTTTATTTTCAAAAGTTTATTTGAAAATACTTCATTATACTAAGACTCATTAATTTTTTAGGTGAAGAGCATTCACAGTTTGGAATGGCTGCTGGATTAGTGTTTATGATTGTCTTCCTTGTTGGAGTTGTTGCCGGAGCTGTATGGTTTGTGAGGACAAGAAGCTTGCTTGGCCATAAATCAACTGGTGGAGTCGCATTTGAAAATCCTAGTTACTTAAGAGAAGTCAACATGGATCATATTCAGGTACCTAAATTGATCATTAAAATAAATCTATAATTTGTATATTCAATTAATCTATATATTTAATTAAACAAAAAACATAAGTTTATGATTAATGAATTATTTTGAAAAATTGTTCGATAAAAGGAGAGTAATATTTATCACTTTAATGAAAGACTAAAGCTTGAAATCAGCCTGTTAACTCAAATTATTGAGGGTGGTCCAGAAGTTTTGATATATTGAGTATTATTTTTGGGGCATTTAATTTTCACAATTTTCTTGCTCAATGTACCTTTTCGAATATATAGTTTTTTTTTTAAATTGAAATTCGCTGGTCAGGTCAGTAAAATATTTCAACTCCTATGGCCTACTCTTGTACCTAAACAGTTTTTAATAGATGACTATTTTTAAATTACCCTAAAAAAATAACCATATAAACTTATATTATAACCAGTGATGTGTTGGTACCAAAATGTTTTGATTCTCTATATTGGTACAGATACCAAGAATTCGATTATTGATTCTTGGCACCGATAGCTCTGTTGAAAGCTAAATTGCAATTTCAAAACATAATTAAAAAAAATTATTAAGTATAACATTTTTTTTAAATATTAATTTTTAGTCGTTTCTTTAAAATTGGTGAAGTAATACTTATGGAATGAAATTGGATTAATTTTTGTTATTCTTAAAATATAAATAAGAAATCAACTTAATGTTCTATAATATAATAATGTCTAAAGAAAAATGAATTCTAACACAACAAAGTAATACAAAAATATGGTTAAATTATTACTGTATTTGTTTTAATTGAGTATTAGGGTAAGAAAACTAGTATTTACACATAATGAAACGGAAATACTCTTTATTCTTGGAAAAATCATTTCTTAAGAATAACAAAAATGTATAATAAATTGGTATTGTCTGAGGGGCAAATTTTCGTTGATTATAGATTGATTGTGATTTTATTTCTTCATTTTTGAATAAGGAATAAATACCTAAAACAAACTTAAGTTCAGCTTGCAGTTACATGTAATTTGTTCTTAATTCAGTCCAAAGGAGGATTGGTCATTAGGAGAAGATTTGATATATAATAATAACATAATTAGATATCCGAAACTATTGCCAATGTCAGCAGTATCAATCGGTTCCTTGGAATCGACTTTGGATCATTGATTCTCCATACCGATTCTTTTCTCAAGAATCGATGGAACTGAGAATTGACTCATGCCTAATTATAGTGATACAAGTACAACTGAACAAAAATTATAATGGTGATTTATTTTGAACTTCGTTACTAGGATGTCTTAGCTACAATTTCGGCCTTATTTTTCTTATCAAGTTAATGTTTTTTATTAATATTTTCCCCCACCTTCCAAGGAACTTCAGAAATTCAGATTTTCCGAAGAAAAATTGGACTAAATATTAAAATAGGACAATTCATCTCCCTCCTCTAAAGAAATAAGCCTAAAACAGTTTTCCTTTGGCTTCTACTGTAGGGTTGCCATAATAGTCTAGGTACTGACCGGGACACAATTCAAAACTCAAGAAAATTAGTAGGTACAAAGTGTTCCACACCATCTGATATGAACTTTACAACGAAAACTGACAAACTGAAAGGAGTTGAGATCATAGAGTAACGAAAATAAAGAGTGCCAACTTAACACTACGAAAAAAGACAACGTTCCCTGTGATCTGGCAGCACGGAGATGTAGATACATAACATCAAAGAACACTCCAGGAATTATGAACACACTACAACTACACCAAAGATATAATATAACGCCATTGAATTTTTCACCGCTGAAGGGGTTAAATTTAAATATAGTAATTACTTTATATTCTCGGACTGGGACATATGATGGGTCAACTGGGACGACATTTCTACACTGGTAACATGTACTGGGATGTATGGCAACCCTATACTACTGACTACTGTATGAGTCCAGGCTGCTTCTATCTCATATTGCAGTTCTTTTACTATCGCCTTCTGTGGAGTGTTTATAGAAGCTGCAGTGCCTCTTAAAGCCAATAGATGGTATACAACTTCACTTTCGCCAATTTCAGGGAACTTTTTTTTACTGCCAAGTACCGTTTCTCTTTACCTGTAATTTTGCCTGCATATCCTTCAGTATATTTTCTGCTTTTGTAGTGAATAATTAAGTGCGTTAATATGTCAACAAAAATTTATTCTGATAAAGAATTATTAGAACTTTTGGCAGGTGCAAATGAAAGTGAAGGAGAATCTTCTTCAGATCATGACGAGGATTTGTATCTATTGGAGAAATGCTGGGAACTAGTGGAATATCAAATAGAACAGAATCTGAATAGAAATATAAAAATGAGAAAATTAATAAAAAACGTAGAATAAATAAAGAAAACACTAAGCGTTAAAAGTATGCCACACATGGGGCACTGCAGGTGCCTAGACTATCCCGCACCACTGAATTCTCCCACCGCATGAGCATGCCACAGCCAAAGGGTTAAGGCTTCATAGTGTGAATTCATACAGCATGTAGCTTTATTGGATGGTGTTATGCATTATTAATATTATTATTATCATCATATCAATCCTCTATAGGGTAAAAAATAATCATGTGCTAACAATGGAGTTGTGTTATTGAGCATTGTGTTAGTGATTTTCTACTACAATCAGCTAAAAGCCAAAAAATCTTTTTTTCTTTTTTACTATCCAAAACAAATCACTTTGGATAAACAAAAACCCTCAAGCACTTTACATGATAGTTACATGCTTATGTAGGACATCTTTGCCAAATGAACAATGATATAACAGATTATTTATCAAACGAAAATTTGTTGGAATTTATTGAATTTGTGATAATGCATTCTTTAAACCAATTTATCCAAGTATTATTTTAACAGTTCATCTTCTGTTAATGATTATGGTTGCCACTAATTGCCAGCTTGACTATATATATTCTATATATTAAAAATTGCGTGATAAGTATTGACATTTGGGTGATGATTGATAAGTCACATTCGATTAAGTGATGATTTAACTCAGAATTCTGAAATTAATTAAATACAATCACTATTCAGAATAAGTGATCCTTCACCAATTTCATAGCCTCTTTACATAAAACAATGAAGGTATATGAGATGAATATTAAAGAATGTTACTTAGTGTTTGCTAAACTAGTACTTCATTAATTTTTATTTTTATTTGTTTTGTTGTTTCTATATTAGTCAGGAGATGCGAACACAAGCAGTGGTGTAAACCATTCTGGATGGAAACATGAGCAACTGCATGTACCATCATCAACTGAAGTCGCCCCTTCAATCTATGAGGAATTGAAGCTCGGCCAGGATGGTGTAGGATTCAAGAGATTAAAACCATAGTGCCAGGTTTCTTTCATTCAGTCAAATGTGTGATATGTATAAATGTACTTTGTTCTCATTCACACGTACGCTCACAGCAAACATCTATTTTCAAAACCACTCAGAGAAGAATTTATAACCCCTTAGAGCTAAATTTAAATCACGTAATGTTTGATAAAATCCTGAAATACTCTTTAAAAAAATACAAAAAAAAGTAAACAGAAAAAAAAATGAGTGTAAAGTTAAGTATTAGTGTTTAGTGTGAACTTTTACTGATGTAAGTTAAAAACTTTTATAACTGCAGATCTTGATGTTATTTTTTTATCATAAAATTTTTATTTTATTATCTTTGTATTTTAGTTTAAATAGCTCTTTAATAGGAAAAGCCTGTCGTTATGATGGGTGTCGTTCCCATTCCATGATGGCAAGTTGAACAAAAAGCTTCTGTAGATCTTAAAATGTAAAATAGATCACTGTTTACTTTGAAAAAGTAATTTTCTATTTTAAAAAATAAAATAAAATATTGTATGAAATAGTGCAGATTTAATATTAAAGATATGTCAAAATTTGGAGTCCCAAATTTTTATATAACTTAAATGGTAATAACAAAACAAAAAAACATATCTAGTCCAGCAACTATAAAGTTGAATGGTTATAGATGCTCTTACTTTTATGCAAGATAAGATGGCAAAATGTAGTTGTTTTGAGTTATGGTGTGATGATGTATTGAAAAGAAAATGCAGGGTTTGTATGTTTATAACTTGCATAACGGCAATGGAGCTGTTAGAAGATTTTTATTGTGTATAGTTTAGGGACATTGTTGTAAATAGTTATAAATAAGAAATTATTTTGGCATTGTTTTATTGAACATGCTAAATGGATGTTATAGTCTTTAATGATACTTATAAATTATTAAAGTAGTTTGACTGTTATAGATTGATTATTATAACTGAACTGAGTGTCACTTGAATGTTGTGATGGTAAAAATAATATGTCAGCTAGTCGGCATATCATTTATCCACGAACCTGTGCCTTGAGGTATACTTAGGTTTCATCTTTAAAATATCTTGTATTATACAACTTTTTCTTTTGTTTTCTTTTATTTTGGTGTTATTATAGGTTCAGCTACAAACTTTATAGTGAGAGTCAAATTATATATTTTCTTCCAATCAATAGCAGTTAAAAAAAAAAGATATATATATATCTATATATAACAATAAATAAGAAAATGTTGTAACTACATAAAGAAAATAGCAAGGAGACTAGTTGTTTATTTTATATTTAACATTTTTTAATGTTTTTTTTTTAGAATTCCATTCCATCAAGGGACCATATATACATATTATCAATTATTCTCATTATGATAATTAAACATAAGCCATTTAAGTTTTTTATTATTAAATATACATGAGATACTAGGGTCTGGAACATTTTTTTTTCCAAAAAAAAATATTAATTTAACATAATTGGCACTAATCATAAGTTCAAACTTATTTTCTTGAAATTTTAATAAGATAGGCCAATAAAAGTAAAAACAAGCTGAAATTTATAATACTAAAATTGTTTTTTTTTTTCAGAAAAATTATTCATCAAATTAAAAGTTAAAAGTTTAATTAAAATCATTGTTTTTAGTTTCTCTAATTTTTGTATTTACTTGTAAATGACAATCAGTAAATCTCAGGAAAAAGTTTTGAAGCGGCAATGAATTTTTCGAAATTTGGACCAATTTTTTAAAATATTCATAAAATTTTTCAGACAATTATACTCAGATATTTACTCTTGAATGTGTAAATGTTGGACCCTTTTATTATTGCAATGTTTTAAATTAAAAATTGTTTAGGACAATTATACACTTTTTTTTTTTTTTATCTTAAAATATACTTATGTAGTGGTGAATGATTGACAATGAAACCTTAGCAGTCCTGTAATTAGCTCTCCTTGCTCTTTTTACATGTGGCATAATAAAAATATTAAATGGGATATATGTGATTTTCTTTGATCAATAATAGAATATTTCTTGTTTTAAATATTTTTCTTTCCACTGTTGCAGTAGTTTAGTATATGTGATATAAAATTTGTATGATCCCTTGTTAAATAAAACTATAATATAGCATGTTAATGTAAATAATTATAAATGACCTTATAGAGTGACGTAGTCAGTTTTTACTTGAGAAATAACAACAAATTTCAGAAATGATATAGTATTATTCATTTTTTTTTAATTTAAGTTTCAAGACACACTTGATTGAAAATTTATTTTATTAATATCCCAAAGAATTGTGCAGTTTAAATAAACCTTTGAGAACATGACAACTGTACTTCTAAGAAGAAAATATATGTAATAGTTTTTATTTTGTTTGTTTTTTAATCAACACTTGGTGTGCAATTTAACAATTTTTGTGAAAGAAAAAAAAACAATAAAAATTGAACCATTGTATTTAGTATTTTTTTCTTAATTCTCCCCACAACTTTAAATATACCATCCTCACTATGTAAGAGTAACGATAATGGATTTCTCTATACTTTTCAGGAGAGCAAAAAATTAGATTTAATCATAATTTTCGGTGAATTAATTAGTTACTCTCGACAATTTTGATTTAATTACATAATATAAAGTGCACTGATATTATTTATTGTGATTAGATATAGTTTTAATGTATTATCTACTAAAGAAAAATTAATGTAAATTATTTGTTAGTTTGCTGTATATGTAAATTCATTCACACTGGTCTGTTGCCGAACTGAAGGCAGAGTATCGAACGTGCAGTTTTCCTGTAGTAGATTTGCTAGTTTACGAATAATAAAAAAGTAGAAATTGAAGAATAAAATTTAAATAAAGTTAATATTGCTCCTCACTTTCGTCTGGCTCTGCTAGCCTATCTGGAACACTACTATTTAATGAAATAATCAAAACAAATTGTTTTAAGCTCTGTCTACCAGTCCTTGTTGACACAATTGCAAAATGTTCTTCTTTTTTTTCCCCCCCAGTACTTATGTATACCAGTCTATTTTTGGCCATAGTCACATTCTTGGAGTGGACCAATTAGATTCCATTTCCGAATGTTCAGATTCGAAATATACTAGGTAGGCCTTGTGGAATACAATGGTAAACAAAAGAAAAAAAATGCACACTTACATAGACCCAACAATATATAGGTTACTGAATTAGCTGCCAAATATAGATTGGTTCCGTATTCAAGGCAAAGCTTCCGTATTCTACAGCTCTATGAAAAAAAGTGTAGACTCAGAAGACAAAATTTGAATTATTTTAATATTTGTAAAATATATATATATAAATATATAAATATATATATATATATATATATATATATATATATATATATATATATATATATATATATAAAACTATTTTTGATATTATTACTTCTCTTCTACTTTCACTCACTATTAATAAATTGATTAAAAAAATATTTAGTAGACAAGTTCTTAAGTTCGGATCTGAAAAATCATTTTATAGTTTTTTGGGGAAATATCAAGAATCGGTACTTTTGTCTGATTATGGGATAATTCAACCCCGGTCCATATTGCCTCAACAGCAAATATAGGGAGGAAAAAAAATATCAATAAATGTAAAAGGTATTTCTTTCGTATTTTGTAGTCTCATCTACAACTCTTAAGCTAGCAATGAGCTAATTAATAACTTTGAGATTTTCTTATTTTTTGTTTGACCTAGCCTGAGAAGATCTTATAAAATCTCAAAATTCGGTTTCATAAAATCCAAGCCTCCTACCTTTGGATATTATATTAACTTTGTTTCTTTTTTATATTTAAATAACTTTTTCTTTATTTCATTTTATTATTCTTTTTTTGTTGTTAATATTTTATTTAGTTTTTGTAATGACATTAATTGCAAAGCAGACCAAAAATACTGTATTAATGTGTAGTAATATTGTAATACAAGAATAAACATCTTAAAGGTCATGCATACTTTCTTCATTATAGTGATGTAGTAACACATTAGACTTGTGACACAAATAGGATAGATTTATTTATCACAAAAAAATTATTTATTAAACTAATGATGTCATGAAATAACAAGATTCTTGAAGAGATAAGAGATGTCGAAAGGTCACAGGATTTTAATGTAACAACAGAATGATAGATAAAATGAAATGGAGTGAAATAGATTTTTTTAAGGATATAAATAATAATTTGTAATACTTCTGTCTAGATTATGGGATAATTCAACCCCAGTCCATTAGGCGTTAAAAGTTTGTGTAGAGGTCCAGATCCTTCATGGACTGTAGTTTCTGATATACAAGAGAATATAACAATAATTTTAATAATGGCTATGCCAAATGAGGCAGTTTTATATAAAGGATTACTGAGATGAAAAAGGATGAGAGCATGAACTTAAGATTTGAACTCTGTTAGCTAAAATTTAAGAGAAGAATTACGATAAGGTATGCAAGCTAGCGCTTGTGAAGTAGTAAGGCATAGACTAAAGGTAACCCACTTTGCAAAAAAAAGTGTAACACCAGTGACCAGATAAACAAAAGACTACAGTATTAAATTATCAGAAAATTCATTCCTTGTTTTCCTCTTGGGGCCAAGTAAATCCTGTCTTTCTAAAACAACTATGAAGATGATAACATGTATGGTTTGAGGCTATGGTCAGATGAAAACCACTTAATCTTAGTGTAATGTAGTAAAATGTAGGGGATACCAAAAATATATTAAAGTAAACAATTAACCTTTTCAATCTAGTTTCTATGTCACCAGATAACACATAGGAAATCACACAGCAACTCCTAAGTAAGGAAAATTTAGGACCAAGTAGTTGGAGAGTGTGTAGCAAGAATCGATCTGAGTAATTTAATTTTAAAAGAAACAGGTTTGATTGAACATAAACAAAGTTTTTTCAATGGAAAGACTGGAATGATTATAAGTCAGAATAAGAGCTGTGACAGCCAAAAATTGTGAGTTATAAAGAAGTGAAAAATAAGAAGCTGTCTTAACTCGTTATATCAAAATTAAAAGAAGGAATTTTAGGATTAATCTTATAAAACAATTCTATGTGTGCCCATTAAGTGAAATTCACACTTCGGTAATGACCTACAACAATAAGTCACATCTGACAGAGGGAACCAACTTCTCTCCTTAATAAGCTTGTATAGGTATACACAATTGATATTGGGTTTTAAGGCAATCGAGCATCAGGCTCTTGATGGAAAAATTAAACTATGTATTTCTATTTGTATTACTACTATTCACCTGAACATAAATATTAGTATTTCATTAAAAAAATAAATGATAAAAAATACTGTACTTAATTGGTAAACAGCTGAGGTGTCAAATTTGATTCAGCACTCAATGGGATGGTAGTATTATGATGTGCTCACACATCATAAATATTAACAAGTCCCCAAAGGCCACAAGCATAACACACCTCAATCCATCAGAATAAGTTATTCAGGACCTCCAGGGAACCACACTTACATCACTGATCCTCAAAAGCATAACATACCAACTGGTACAGTACCTATGTAATTTATGGGCATGTTACTAATGTTTTACTTGAGAAGACTTCTAAATCAATATGAATTTGAGAAAATGCAACCATAAAATTCATTGAACGACACATTTGCAAAAGTTTTATATTGATCTTATAATTAGTATAATCTGGACAATGGATAGTGCTTTACATAGACGGCATACAAATAAGTACAATTACTATTTCCGAAATATTACAGTAAATCTCAACCTGCCTCATAATAGTATTCCTTACTAGACCTACTTGATCGCTATTGTTTATAACAAAATTATAAACTATTAAAATTTCATTCGTGGTTATATACAGGAAATGATTTTTTTGTTTGAACGCTCTTAGGTCGAATACTTTTTGCGGCATCTCTATATTTCGTCACTGGAAGGGGGGATTGGTAAGTCCCCTAATTTTTCAAAGACAATAATTTTTGAGATATAAATTTCAATTATATCCTTTAATAACATCATCTACGAAAATAATTTGAGAATAAAATGTGTGGATTTGGTGTGTTTAGCGAATTAAGTAGGCCAAAGTGTAGGGAATAAATTGAATCACATTGATCGCTATCAACCTACAAATACCTTTATGAAAAATGCATTTACACTATTGACTCATTAAAATTAAATGTTGGTACCTTCAAATATAAATATAAGAGAGTGTGTACAGTTAGTTTTTTACAATGTTCACTCACTGCAAAACTAAATTAACTCAAATAACAATTACACACAACAATGCATTGTTAAAATAAAAAGAATAGATTAATATTTCTCAACTGATTATAACAGTTTTTTATTGGGGAAATTATTTAAACATGCGTTTTTAAGTAAACACTCCCTCCCCTGTGGAATTATTTCGTATGGCCGCCAAGAAATTAATATCATCGTACCCAGGTGGGAATCGAGCCCATGACTTCTGGGTACGATTGTCTTTGAACTGATTTGGACCATTGTCTCAGTGCGCTCGGTCATCACGGTCCCTTCACCAAATTAATTCAACTATTAAAATAAAATTATTAATAAAGCAGGAAAAAAATTCAATCATCATAGAAACATAGACTGCATTTATACCAATAAACTTTTATAGCTAGAAAACAATTCAAGTAATTAAACAAAATGCTAGACGCTGATTATGAAAATAGAAGAGGATAAGAAAGGTAGAAACTGGTCCTTTGCTTCCTAATGGGTGCAAAAAGGTGAAATAGGGCGAGATGTTTGAGAGCTTCATAATACATATTGCATGAGCCCCTCCGGAATCACTTCGCTCCAGTTGAGCAGTCTTCATCAGGCCATCATTGGTCTTTAATGCCTTCTCCTTTTACCTCCAAATTATATAAAGCGACCCAGCTCCTTTTTATTATTATAAAGTTACTATTAATTTATTTTATACTCACATTGTCTTTTCATTACTTTTAAAGTAATCAAGGAGTTAAAAATACCATTAACATGATAAGGATACCAGCAATATGTCAATGATAATAATGAAAACTACTATTTTTCAATTTGCAACTGCACAATTTTAACTCATTTTATTGAAAACTAATAAATTAATCACACCTGCGGTTTTTACTATTGATAATCCCCTACGTGTTTACAAATATTGTCAGTTATGGGAAGTACATACCCATATATGTAATATGTTATATCGTATGTGAAAATGTGTATCGAATTGCATTAGCTCTATCGGAGGGAGTTCCACTTGGAAACTTTTATCCAATTAAATTTTAATATTAATAATTAGTAATCAAATTATCAATTATTGATAATAAATGAAACTTGTGAAAATTTATGTAATGCATTCAGTTTCACTTTTTTAAAAACCATAATTACTCTAGTATGCCTTCTAGAGATTTGGGTTATATTCGGGGAAAGTAAGGTATAGCTTTATTCCGAGCATCGATCACAAATAAAAAATAAACCAACGCAGGTCGTATTTCAACTTGCTACTTTCCAGCTGGACACTTTAACACAAACGGTAATAATATTCTTGCGAATGTCACGTTGGTCATCTAGTTATGCATTCAGAAAGCTTCTGTGTGAATTTTAATACATAAAAGTAACACTGCAGATTATGAAATAGCTTTTATATACCTGTTTTAACATTTAGGGAGGGGGGTCTATAAAAGTTTTATGGCAAGCGTTGTAGGATAGTTTGATTCTTGAATTTATAGTTTATTTGTAATGTAGACTATGGGTATGAAATACAACTTAGCTTTTGGTTATACATTGTAACCACGTTATAATAATACTACTGTCACTTTGGTTTCAACATAAAAAAAAAATAAAATAAAATAAGTTTTAGTAACATTAAAAAAAATGATATACCTCAAATATTTTGTTGAATCTCTAAGGGACAGATTTTAATTTTTCCTAAGACAGAATCTGAAAATGATTTTTTAAATAACTTAAATATTGCTTTAGTTTCAATGATTACACTTTTTAATATTTCTAAAATATTATAGTGTAAAATCATTGACTATGTTTCATTCCAATAGCTAGTGTATCTTGAAATGATAAAAATAAAAAAAACTAAAGTTTTAACTTGTTATTAACTCAATAAAAAAAACCAGAGAAATTATTGATTAATACTTTTTCTTAATGTTGGTAGAAGTGCACTTCCATTCAGAATTTTTTTTCTTTTAAGTAAAATTATACCTTTAACTTGAAAGTGTATCACCTACTCAAAGAAAAACTTTTTTTTAAACTTAAAATGATGATATTTGTTAAGCTGGTGATGAAATGTGATTTAAAATAAAGTATATATTCTATACATATATATATATATATATATATATATATATATATATATATATATATATATATATATATATATATATATATATATATTCTAGTTTCAATTGATCAATTAAAATAAATCTTAAAGATTATGTTTATGAAAATAAGTGGTATTTACAAAGTATACACTCAATATTTATCTTTTTTAAGAAACCTTGTGATTATAGATGATGTTGACATCGATAAGGATATTTTCAACTTTCTTGTTGAGATAACATTAAAGAACAAAACTATAACTGGTTGGGTCCAAATGGGAAAGATTCAGACGTAGGTTGTATTATCAGGGTATGTACCAAATAAATTTGATTTATTGCAATCATTCTTAAAATTTCAGTTTCTAACATATTTTGTAGTGCTTTTACAAAAAAAATGTCAGCTAATTTATGAAACAAAGTACTTAAACTTTCAATTAACAACAGAAGATAATCTTAATGAACAATTGTTATATTATACGCTTATACTTGAAGGAATCAGTCAAGTTTGATTAAAATAAATAATGTTCTCACTTTTTAAATAGATCACCAGCTCAGATAAAAATAAAATGATAATTGATACTGGCAAAAAGCAATGTTATAAGCACATTTAATTTTTAAATTAAAACTTGGCTGACCACTTCAAGCACAAGTCCATAATTCATTCTAAATTCAAATTTGGTTCATTGGAACATGTTATGTAAATATTCACTGCTAAACAAAACCAATTAATAATGCCAATAACGCTACTAATCAGTAATGCTTTGAAACTTTGTTCGACATTTTCAACAACCAATTTCATCTTTAATGGTAGAACTTTTGAGTTAAAAAAAAATATTAGTATATTCATAAAATCCAAACATTACGTTCAGAAAATCATAAAGAATCATTACTTTTGTTGCCTCTTAGTTAATAAATAAAATTTGGACATCTCAAAAATGATTAACAAAATGCAGATAATTGATGAATTATTTGCTACTTGTACGTGTTGTTTATTAGAAGGCTAGTTTAAAATATTGTTTAAAACAATCCATAATTTAGTTTATATAACCAAATAAATATTTTCAATTGTTATGTTTCAAATTTATTTCTAAAAGGAACGGAAAAACTGACAACCATGAGAAAACCATTAATTTAGGGCCCACAAAGCTCAAGACAACTACCATGCCAATGGAATATGCCTCTCTTTTATCCGTACTGTCTACAGCAATTTATCTTAAAAACGTAGTAATGAAATCAAGTTTTACTATGATAGACAAACTTTCCACTTTAAACTGTATGAATAATTATTGGATTTAGATTTTGGAACAAATAGGTCACTCCATTTCTTCTTTATCTGTTAACTAAATAAGCTATATTCTATTCTTGACTTTTGTGTTAAAATAATTTTAATCAAGACTTTTAACGATTCTACCTGATACCATTTGTATCAGAGTAGTTTGAAAGAAAAAAAAAAAAAAAATCAAAAATCTGTATCACTTCAACCCATAAGGGGTCTTGGGTTCAGAACTGCAAGGCTACACTGTTTCCAAGCAAATGGTTGTGAAAGGAGAAACCTCGGTGGAAATCACACTCCGTCACCAGGTTTCCCTCCAAGCAATAGTACTCACCATAAAGAGGATGGGTGTGATGTAGATGGGTCTCCCTACCCCGAAGTGGATCCACAACTTAAGTAAGTGAAAACTCCTACAGCCAGAATTTAAGGCTCAGGAGCTAGTAGTCAAATGCCACTGAGCTACCGGACCTTTTGAGTTTAAATGAATATTACTCAATTACTAAAACCAGCTTTTACATAATAGGTGAATCATAATATTCAGATAGGTTTTGATTCTTACCTAACAAGTAGGACTATGCAATTATGCAATCACAAATGTACCAATCATATAATAATTGACAAAAAGTGAACGTATATATGGAATTATATAAAAATTTACAGTCAATATATACTGCGCAAAAATGAAAAGGGATATAGTTAATTTTGTAATATTTACTTTTTCAAGCACTAACATATATATATAATTTTATAATAAACTGCTCTGATATTTATTAGAAAAAACATTTCAAATAAATATCAATGCATTATAAATACATAAAAGTAAAAATCATAAAATTAGAAATATCCCCGTTCATTTTTGCACAGTTTATTTTATTTTTCTAAATGTTCGTAGGTATTGTGTATTACTTGCTTTGTTATATACTTTTGTCTTCTTTTATTGTGTAGGTTTTTTTTAAATTTCCCTACAGTAAGTAACTAGAAATGGGTAAAATCTTAAAAAAAAAAAAAAAGCATTAATTTTATTAAATAAAGTTAATAAAACAAGCTGAAGTATTATGCATAAGGAAAATATTTTATGTAATCTTTTGGCATTATTAGTAAATTATTATTAATAAAAATGTTTTAAGAAATCCTATTTTCAAATGGGCTATACTATTATTTAGTCAAATTACATTAATTTCAATATAGTTTAGGGAGGCGTAATTATTAATATTCAAAATTTAGCATTTTACTCCTTATTTATTAAACATCACTATAACATGTATTGGGAAAAAGTTTTTGAAAATTAGAAATTACATTAACTTAGAACGAAAAAAAAATACATTGTTTCATAATTTTCTTTAATATTAAAAATCTTTTGAGAATTGGCATCTAAATGAAATGGCAATTGTGTCTCAGGGTCAAGTAGCCAAACTGAAAATATAAACTAAGGACCTCAATGCAAGAATAAGATTTCCTACACAATGCAAACGCTGTGTTAGGGAGATATTCACACCTAATTATTTCCATTATTATGAATTATTTAGGCTTAGTAAATAAATAAGACTCATTTTATTTATTCCAACTACTTCATTAATTAAATGTAAACATTAGCATTCATATTAAATTTCAAAGTGATCTCCTTACCTCCTTGAGCATTAAGAAAGGCTCAACATCTTTCTTAAGTAGCAGCTGTAAACAAACTGAAAATATGAACTAATGACCTCAAAACAAGAATGAAGGTATGTATGAAAATGCTTTGTTTAGGAGATGGATTTAGATTAAACACTAATATGATCTAAATGTTAATTATCCCAATCAATGGATTGGCAGTGCAGGACCAGTGGCTTGGCCTATAACACAGGATTTTTTTGGGGGGGTGATCAAACAAAAAGTCTATGCAAGGCTGGTTGGTCAATGACCTTAATTCTTTCCGAAGAAGGCTAATTCAATCTTGTCAAACAATAACACGAATCCAGTGTCGTTCTGCCAATCCTGCTGTTGAAGAAAGATGCCAAGCCTGTTATAATGCTCAAGGAAATCACTAACAACATTTAATATGAATGTTAATGTTTACATTTAAATAATAAAGTAGTTGGAACAAATAAAACAAGTTTTACTTATTTACTAGGACTAAATAATTCATAACAATGAAAATCTTTAGGTGTGAATCCTAAACAAAGCATTAGTGGACATAGCTCCATAGGAAATTTTTTTCTTGTTTTGAGGTCCTTAGTTCGAATTTTCAGTTTGGCTATCGAACCCTGAAACACCCTGTAGAGCAGAACTCCAGTATAGGTAAATATATAAATTAATGTAAAATACTCAGAATAATTCAATATTCATTTTATACATATTACCTCCAAACCCTTCTTCACTGACTGATCATTCTGTATAACCTAAGAGATTGTTCTCTTTTTCACTTGTATCTAAAAAGGCTTAGGTATAAATCGTTTTGTCAACTTTCTTTGTACAAATTACACTACTGTTCTCCTGTATAAATATTCCACAAATTTTGGAAGAAAAATCACAAATAACTACATAATAGCTCCACAGCGTTTATAAGCTAACAGCTAGTTCTCATACAACTTATGAAAGAAAAAGTTAGTTCCTAACTTTGTTACTAAAACCAATTTAAACTTATGGAACACAAATCTGTTATAAAAAAAAAATGTTAAATCATTCTAAAATACTCAGAATAATTCAATATTCACACATGTGGTTGCTGCACAAGCATAGCCATTTTTATATATTGTCCCACACCTCTCAAACTATTTCTTTCTGCCTCTAGCTCAGAACTTCTTGCTGCTACTATGATTTGAAAGAAAAACAATTATAATGAGAAAACTTTTCCTGATTTAATAACTTAAGAAAAGTAGAGTTGTAATTTTCACTTAAATAAATGACCATGTAATTGTATTTAAGATGCATGGAACAGAGAATTAAAAAAATATAATTATAATCTCACTAAACATATTATTAATTATAATAAATTTTCATAATGTACATGGAAGAATGGTGATCAATATTTTAAAGAATCATATTTAATAGAAAATAAATTTAACAATTAGTAATATTCATAATGATATTGAGTTTTTAAACAATTCTTCTCGAACAGTATTGACTAATAATGACAAACAATATTCACTCTTGGATATTTACATAAAATTTGGTAAACATTAAAAAATTGAAAGCCCTTTTCATTTTTTCTCTTATGATATAAAAAATAATGTAAAAATCATTATATATAAGAGATATAAATTTTATTAAATACTTTGATCACTAACAAAAACACAGTGATCTATATATAAAAGAAACTAATTGACTTAAACCTTATTTTTCACTACTTAGATTGCTCAAAATTTGATGTGTTACCTTGTAGCCTCTTCGATAATACTCATTCTTTCTTCCAATTTCTTTAGCTATTATTGAATCTATTCGATCTATTTCATCAGTCAGCTTCATAATTTTCCTTTTAACTATTGCATCAAAACTTCTGGTGGCCACAGTACCTCTGCGTTTCCTGAATATTTTTTTCCTTTTTTCAGTATGATCATCCTCGGCTCCTATTCGTCCTGAAGGATGATCGGCTATAGAACTGACAAGTGTAGTGGATGGTGCAGCAGATTTTTCAACTTGAACCGATTCATCTTTCGAAGTATTCATAGCAGAAGTTGATGGGATAGTTGAGGCATTAGCTTCTTTCCTGTTTTCTAAATTAGTTCTTTTTATGTCTTTACAGAGTTCAGAAACTTGTTTTTCAAAAGATTCAGTATTGACATTAAGAGGAGATTGACTTTTAGATAAATCACTATCAGAATCCAAATTGTGAGTTTTCTCCAATACATGCCGGTCAGAGTTGTACCCAGAAACTGTTGTGTCAGAAATGTAATATTTATTTTTATTCTGTTTTGCTTTTTTGACATCAAGCTTTGGTAATGAACTTACTGTATCATTAACATCATCAACAAAGCTGTTTTCAGCACTGCAAGTATCAGAATTAGCTATTTTCGGATTTGAAATGCCTGAACCTACCTTTTGAGGAAGCATTATCTTGATTCTTTTCCCATTATCCTTCTTCTCCATTGCACCTTCGTACATTAGTATGTCTTCCTCTGAGTGAGAAGGTTTCGGAACTCGTTTAGGTTTACGTCCTCTCTTCCCGCGCTTGGTTCTTTTGATATTATATATCGATATTGGTATTGGCTTAGCATCCGGTTTCTGTGAATCCGGTGCCGAATCATCACTCAATGATTCCAATGCGGGCACAGATACAAGGCTGGATAGAGTAGAACATGTTGCTGTTGACTCACCAGATGATGGATATTCTTCTTTAAGATATCCTAATGTGTCACCTGTTTCTTGTGTAGGATCATCTACTTTATCCACGTTTATCTCCGTCATTATGAAATTTTAATAACTGCACTTAGTCCAACCCACATACCTCACTGTCCAAGAACTTGTGTCGGACTGTAAAAAAAAGTCCGTCTTTGTATTCCTCCCTCCTCCTCCAGTGTTGCCAATTTAACAATTGTTAATTTTTTCCGTTAATTTTCAATTTTGCCGCTGTAGCTTACCGGTACTAAGCTATTTGCTTTAATTTAATCAATAAATAAATTATTTTCAATTATAATTAGCAGAGACTAAAAATAAATAAGCAATATAGAAATTCTTCTTTTGTTTGACATTCCTTACCCTACGTACGCTACCACTCAAAGAACAAGCGGGTAAAAATTATAATTAATTCTTCTTTTTCCTCTATTATAAGTAAACGGCTTCTTAAAATTTATTTCACACATACTATACCATTTTTTTAATATATGTTTAATAATTTTTTCCTCAAGCTTTAATAAAACAAACAAGCAAACTATAAATATATACTCCATAGAATAACACTTTCACAATGACACCATTGTTTTGCCTTATGTTTAAATTATATTTATATTTTTCTTAAAAGAATCTGATTCACTATGATTTAATTATCTTGAGCTCTGTAGGCTTTATCGTTTCAGAGAAATCCCTCATCATATAAACCAGTCTATATCTTTTAATATTACCTAATACTTAAATATTTTGGTAAAATAGAAATTTTATTTGATTACATTCTTATCTAGACGTCTCCCCGAAGATAACATTCTTAGAAATCAATTGAGTTGAAAGTTATATCTGTTAATTCCACTAACATTACCAATATTGTATGTACGAACAGTTTAAAACTTGAATAAGTGGTCATTTAAAAGGACAAAGAAGTTAGAAATTATTTAAATAATAGTTAATTAATTGATATTTACAGTAGAGTAACAGAAAGTCAGAGATCCTTTTTATATCGGTATGCAAGAAGTTTATACAAAACTATCATTCGTTAATTAATCTGATTTATTTATTTTTCTTGCCAGTTGGCCTTCTTTTGTGAACTTTTTGATTTTTTGCCGCCTTGACTATCCTACTCCAGATTTTGGTTGTTGTTATTATTTTATTAATTAATTTTTTTTCCCATTTAAGAATTTATATATCATTATTGTTTAATTTTATCTGAATTTTATTATTATTTGAAGTATTTTTCTTTTATTTATTACAATCTATATTTTCCTTTGTTTATCTTGTATTTAGATACCTACTATGTGGATGAAACATAAACATTTCAATTATTTATTTAATATCTCAGGGGTTGATTGTAATATTTTTCAATAAAATGTAAAAAAAATAACTAAAATTATCGTTTTTGAAACAATTTATTGAACTAAAATTATGTTCATCTCGGCTTTACTACACGCCACTCAATGATATCCATTATACCTAGGTTACATAGTCCGGTAAAATTGTACATTTTAATGTGCATAAGGTCGGGTTGTTTTGATTTTTTTATATGTTGCTGGAGTTTTGCTTATGTATTCTATATGTATACTAAAATCCAAATTCTGGAACGACCATTTCTGCGTTTCACCAAAATATTGGCTGCTCGGGTGGTTCTAGAGAAAATTCTGATGTATTCAGAATTAAACTGGACTACATTTTTTATAATTTTAGTTGAAAGCAAGCTCTTAATCGAGTGGCTTGGTCGAGTGATAAGATGAAATTTTCAATTTTCGGAATTTTCTTTTAAAAAATGAACGAAATTGTATTTATTTATTTTTGCTCTATAAGTCCTAAGCAACGATGTTTAAAGCAATCTCAATTATGAACAATTTTAAAGCTGAATAAGCTTGCTATAAATCCAATACGATATAGCGTTACCATGGCCAATGCTTCTATATATAAATAACCGGCTAGATATTATTCTATGTAAAGATATTAGTACTGTAAAATTGTACATTTTGGTTTGCGGAAGGTGACTATTTTTCATATTTTTATATGTTGTTAGTGTTTTGCTTGCGTATTAAAATCTTAAGTTTGGACCATGTCGCGCTGCTAATCGCTATTTGATAAAACTTCAACCTTTTCTACTTTTCACCGAATATCTACTGCCCCATTGGTTCTAAAGAAAGCCTTGTTATACCTAAAATTAGGATAGACTTAAATTTCTGCGATTTGAGATCTATATATCTGCAGGAAATGAGATCTATAGCTTACCCGGGTATCGAAATTTCCGCCACTTTTTGAGAAAATTAAAAAAAAAATTGAAAGCTTTTATTTCATTCCACGTTTCAGCTACAGAGTTAATTTTACCCAGATAGTAGCATATTCAGTATAAATTAATTTAACAATAACAGATTTGTCTTAAAAAAACAACGGTTCAACAGATGCTTTGATATAACGAATGCAAGCTTAATCTCTGCTAATCTGTTAACTTGAAATATAAGTGATAATGTAATGTGGGTATGAAAAGAAGTGAAAACAATGTTATTCGCGTGGTCTCTAAGGCCGTTCCGTGAAAAAATAAAAGTAAATTTTTGTTTGTTTATTGGGGTTATTTTATTGTCATATTCTATATTATTTTATTATTATAAAATATTATATTTTACATATTTATGCATTATATACTTTTATATTACTTACTTATATACTTTTATATTATATTAAATACTTTGATATTACATTACATACTTTTATATTATATTACATTATATACTTTAATGTTATTTATACATTATTTTATATTATTATTTATTTTTATTTTATATTATTTTATTGTCATATTTAGGGTTATTTTTTGTCATATTTATAATTTTGATAACTTGGCAGTAATAATTATTGTTTAATTTTAATGAATAACAATTTATTTCTGAGATGATAATTGGAAAAACTTGTTTTTCTTTTTTAAAAATTATTTATTGTGGAAATAAAAAAAACAAAAAAAAAAAACTTAAATACGTAAAATTAAAAATAGAGAAGAAAGCTAACTTTTTGACTTAACGTCCTACAATTCTCCATGTTTTATTGATTCAAAATATTATCCCCACCAACAGTATTACACAAATATTAAGCTTGTTTCTATATTATAATAAATAACTAGATTTCTGTGGACTGAACACCACGAAATAGTACCTTTCTACCGCTGAGCAACGAGTCCCTATCGGTTAGAAATATTTATCGAATCCTATTAATGCCACCTGAATTTTAGTTTAAACGATAAGAGAGCAAACAATCGCGGCGATTGAATTGTAATCTGAGAGAGCCGTATCATTACAGTCATGTCGCCTTATCGGTAATAGACAACGTTTTCGCTATGACACTGTCTAGATCAATTAGATGCAGATAATGGGGCGTTGTATGAACCAGAAGTGAAAAAAACAAACGGCTCTTCGTTCTCGCATTTAAAAAAAAATAAGATTCATAAAGGAGCTTTTTTTAAACAATGTTATTTTGTTTACATGAAATTCGATTTAATACAAATATTTTCTCTGAACCTCTTCCAAATATTTTCTATATCCAGAGATTGTTTTCATAGGTCAGTTGAGCAAATATTAAGATATTTAAAGTTTTTTTTCTTTAAACAATAAATATTTTCTTTCTAAATATAAAGACATTTATAAATAAATTAATACAATCGAACGTCATTAATCCGCATCCTGATAGTCCTACTTTCAGGGTAAGTTTTTTGATTTTTTTTTTTGTAACCTGTTTCCTATTGTGTCAATGTGGTAAGAAGCTGTTTGTTTTTGGCATAACTTATATTATTATAAGTATAATATCAGATAAGATATATTTATTTCTCCAAACATGATATATTTTTTAGCTTTGTCATCTGTATGTTTTTCATTGAACTTATTTTTTTTTCCTTATTTATTTATTTATTTTAATTTTAAATTTTTAACCTAATGATATAATTCGTTTTCGTGTAATAACAATAACATGTAATATTATTTTTTATACTCTAATCTAATTTTCATTTTTTTCTTGCTTATATGATCATAATTTTCTATACGGCAGCTAGGTCGCCATTATATTGTTCATTATAATTACTCTTAATGGGCAATGGGCCCAAAATAAAATTTATCTTCATTTCAAGCTGTGTATGATGATGTATCATATGTGTATAGGGATATTATTACATTACGATGTCTGGGGAATACAAATAGAAACAGGTTGAACAGATTTAGGGATAGACAGGAACCTTGTAAAAGACCGGCAGGAAGCCAGAACTTGGAGGAGGATGTGTTTGTTTGTGTATAAGAAGGGAATGTATACTCTATCAGTTTATGAATAAGACCGGTGCGCCAGACGTTGTCAAATGCATTTTCTAGGTATAGCAAAAGCATTCCTGAATGTTTTTTCTTTGAATACTTCAGTGATGAAGTCGGTAAGACGATTAGTCAACAGTGGAATGATGTGCCCTGAATCCGAACTGATCTTCTAAAATGAGTTTATTCTCTCCGATGTGGTTGTGAATACGGTTTAACTATAATCGTTCAAAGATTTTATAAATTATGTTTAATAAACTTATGGATCTGTAATTTGTATACTTTTGGAAGTTTAAAGGTTAGTTAGTTTGCTATAAACCAAGCACAATACAGTTAGGTGGCCACTGATTTTATATATAAATATCTGGTAAAAACATTTCGATGCAAAAAAATTAATCTGATATTGTATATAAAGTATGACTAGCATCTCCCGTCACGGCTTCGCCCCCTCTCATAAAGAAAGAACTAAGATTATCTTAACTATCAATTGAATTTCATTTGTTTATCGTGAAAAGTCTTGTATTGAAGTATGGAATTTAGCATTATTTCTTCAATGATATTTTCATGCATTGCAGTAATTTTTAACCTAGTTAAAATTGCTTTGATTAGGTGTTTGAAGAGTACGTAAAAGCATAAATAGACATCCAATTTGGTAGAAATAATTTTATCGATCCATCTGATTGGATTTTAATTTCTAACCATTAAAGTATATGACAGCTTGGAAAACCTTGTTTCTGGCACTCAAGACTATACATGTTAATTACTATTATAGCATAATTTATAAATATTATAGCATAAATAAAGATGTTAAAGTTAAAATTTGTTGCAGTTGGGTTTAACAATTAGAAACTCTGTTGCAGAACGGCCACATATCGGTCGAATTTTAAACTGCATTAGGATCCACATGTCGCTCTATATATTTAACTTGAATTAAATTTTTAATTATTTAAATTTAATTATTTTAATTTTTTAATTAAATTGAATTAAGTAATTTTATCATATATTTCGAACTCAATATTTTATTTGTAACCTCTCTCGAATGGTGCTCGCCATCTATCGGTCCATTATCAAACTTCACTACTCACCACATATTAAACCCTTTTTATGATATATAATTGTAAATCTTTAAATTTTATTATTGCTAAACCTTCCTTGAACTGTTAAGATGATGTGATTAAAATTTTGTACAGATTGGTTCAGTAGTTTTCGCGGTTAGTGGTTACAAACGGAAAATGGCTTGTACTTTTTTATTTACCTAAACCTTTTGCCCGTTCCGCCCTACTCCATGGAACCTTAGGGGTCGGATTATTGAGGTTCTACTGTGTTAGATTAGTTAATCACAGAACTTGAAAATATGGCATAAGCCAAGAAGCGTTCTTCCGGTTTTTCTAATAAAATAATTTAAGGAGATGAAGTTCAAACTATTTTCTTATCATACTTATCCAAAGTTGCTCAATAACATTATTCTTTCGGAAAGTAGGACGCGTTCTTACAGTACTCAGTAGTTATGTAGGTACTATCAAATACCGCCTTTAGAACTAAAATCATATCTTTAGACCTAAAATGACATCAATTTATGGCAATAATGACAACTTTTAAAAATAAAAAATAGCTAATGTTTTTCAACTGAAAAGTTAAACCAACATTGAACATAGACAATTTGAAAGGTATCCACTTTTATCCAATGTGTATTCAAACATTCTAACGATCCATTCAGGAGAAATCACTTACGAGATTAGAAATATACCTACGATCTGCTCATGAATTGATGAAAGGTAACTTTTTTTTTCTAACAGAGCAGGTGATGAATAGGTGTTTAAGGAAAAAAAAAAGAAAGCTCATTAGAGTGAATCAGATCTCCACCCATTCATTCTGAGAAAAAAAAAGAAAATTCGATGAATTGCTTGTAAATGTGTTATTATCAACAAATCAATAAACAGCGTTCCATTTACTTAAATTAACGTAATTGTTAACGATAAATTGTAATTTACATTTATAAATTAAAAATTTCCCTTGTAAATAACAAAAAAAAAAAAAAATGTTTTGTTATATAACATCTGTCGCTAGGACGTACCGTTTATATTGGTTTCAATGATTAAAAAAGATAAAAAATAAAATAAATTTTTCTCTGACTGGGAAAAACAATAGATCATGGATTTGTCTATCTATAATCTACTGTTTGTCTCAATTTACATTTTAGAATTAAAATAATAGGGGTGAATCAAAATTTTAAAGAGAAAAAAAAATTACTTAAATTAATAATTAAATTAAATTAACTATCAATTATTCAAAAAACTAAGTAGAGAGAAAATAGGTCACTTTTTTCATTCAAATCTATATAGTTCTTAAATGGTATATCTTAACAACAAATGTTATAAGACAAAAAATATTCTCTATTAAATTTTTCATCAGGAATCTATCGCCAAACTTTCGATCTGAAAAACACCTATAGATCGTGTCAAAATGTTATATTTTTTAGGGGAGAGGAAAGAACGTTACACCAAAAAAGGATAGACCTCCAGGTAAAAGACATATCAATGTCAAAAATTAGTACCAGGCTGGGGGAGTCTTACGAGGGTTCTCGGTTGAAATGACAGAAAATTGAAGTTTCTTCTTTCAGCCAGACTTGAACCTGATTCTGGAGCTTCGTTGAATGTTTTACTCAAACTACCGTTGAACTACCCCTCTTCAATAAAATAAGTTGAATTTATGTTTCACAAATAGATTGTTCTCACGGAGTCTGATGAACCCATAATTAATAAAGTACAACAACCTGCTTCAAGAGCCAGATTAGAATTGTTCCAAATGGAATAAATAAAAAAAAAGAAAAAAAAAAGGGAACTTTACTTGAGAAGAAAAAGAAAAATTTATAGATGAAGAGCTCCGATTTCAGACAATAATAGATTCACTTTAAACATTTTAATTTTCATTCGATCACCGCTCTCTAGGATTAACCTCTTTAACAAAATCATTTCAAGCTCAATTACCCAACCCATTAAAAAATAATTAAAAATATTAAAAAAAAAAGATTTTAAGATTTAAGTTTTAATTTTAAGCCTATTCACACGCAACATGATCACCATCTTCTGATAATTGATACATTCAATTAATATTTTTTTAATTTGTAATTTTGAAATAAATATCTTAAAATGTAATCAAGTTTAAAGAACAAGAACAAACGGCATTTTGAAAACAAAAAAAATTGTTTAAACCAAATTTTAAGTTATTCCATATGATTATTATATATCCTCTTAAGTAAAAAATATCTGAATTCACCACTAAGACTTGAGAAATTATCGTATATCAGCCATTTTATTTTTCTGTAGCTAGCTGAATATTCGTGGCAGACTTCGCTTTGAAGAGGCACAAAAGTAATTATTTTATTCATAGCTTTTTCCTAATAAATAATTTTAATTTTGTTAATCTCCCGATTCACTATAAAATCTCCCGATTCACTATAAAAAAACTCATATATATGACGATTATCAGACCTATTTGGACATACGGAATAGAGTTATGGGGCTCCACCAAACCATCGAATTCTTCCCGCATCCAATCACTCCAATCCAAAATCCTTCGAAAAATCCTTAATGCTCCCTACTTTGTCACAAATGAAATCATCCACAATGACCTTAATATCCCATACGTCGCTGATTTGGCACGAACCAGATACTTCTCCTTTCATAATAAACTCACTGCTCATCCAAATCCACTTGTTGCACAACTTGCTTCCCATTCCATTCCTGGCAATCCTTCGAGGCGTCTGAAAAGAAGATGGCCACGTCATCTTCTTTTGTAAATATTCATTAGAGTACTACCAATGGGTAGTTCCTCTACAAATTGTATTCATGTCATTATATCTCATATATACCGCATATTTACTAGATGTGTTTTGTAATACAGTTGTAAATTTCTATTAATAAAAGAATAAAAAAGAAAAAAAAAGAATTTTGTTATAATTTTATACGGGGCGGGAAGCGCTGATGACGTCATAAGCATTAGCATTTTAATCAGAAAACGGGTCATATCTCATTTTATTACTCAAAGCTGATCAAATTTAGCGCAAATAAGGTATCTTATCTAATGTTGATAGTTTCGAAGTCATTTTTGAATTTATTGGAATGACAGGATATTGTTAAATAATTTTATTTAAAAAAAAGAAAACAGTCTTGAATCTAGTTTAAAATTTGATTTGATTGCTTTCAAATTAGTTTGCAAATGTGAATATAAAAAAAAGTTGTTTTTGTATTTTTTTTTTAATCCTAAATGCAATAAAAAACCTATATATATATATATATATATATATATATATATATATATATATATATATATATATATATATATATACAGGGTGAGTAAATCTTAGTGTAAAAAAAAATTGGGTTAAACTAGATCAAAAATGTAGCTAAACGCCGCAAATCTCATCTTTCTATTCCAATCCGTTGCTGATATACAATAAATCAAAGACATTTTTGAGGAAATCACGTTTTTTCCCATTAAAACTGTAATATCTCCATTTTGTCTAAATATTTTTCAAATTTTGGCCACATTTTCGGATTTAGCATTAAAGTTTCTATAAGAACAGAGTACACGTAACCCTGAATTTTACAAACTTGGAATGTAAAGAACAGCTTGATCTTCACCTTATTTGGGGAAGTCACAATGTCTTATTTACTTCCACGCTCACCGTTTTTTTTTAAAAAACTATCCACAAAACGTCAAATCTTACAAAAACTTGCAAATTTAATCAGCTTTCGAATGATATGTTAAACGTAATGATTTTGTTTCAATTTCATGGTGATATTTACTTTTGAAACCGAAAAAAAAAATGGTGTTCTCATTTGGTATACAAATCAGTTACTTGGGTAAATAAAACATTATGACAATCCCTTAATGGAAATGTACATTTTAAACACAAAAAACTCTTCATTGGAATAAAAAGCAAAGAAAAAAATAATTGTTTAATAGAAAATAAAGGAAAACTGTCAATAAAGGGACACCAGATCAGAGGATCTTATGTTATTACATTTATTTATTTATTATTATTATTTAGGATTTATTTTATTAGTTTTTCAATGTAAGGTTTAAAACTCAATGATAATGAACATAGACCTCAATTTTGCTATAAGCTTCTGAATGCAGATGATATTAAAGAATACCACTTTTTGCGGTGAATTTTATGGGCAGATGAGTCTGTTTTTACAGGGGATGGCATTTCTACCCATCCATTTAAAACGTTGGTTTATATTTGTATTGCTTTCGAATAATGTGAAGGAGCTCTATGGTGTTGGAAAATCATATTTTGCCAAACTTTAGGTGGAATATCCTGATGAAGTTGGGGTAGGATATTTTGTAACAAATCTTAGTAATTTCATCATTAAATCTTTTGGGCAAACTTTGATTTTTCAACACTATTCGACAGCGATACAAATATGAATATACCAACAATACTCCACATAGAATGGTAGAAATTCCCTGTAAAAATAAGACTCATTTAGCCAGTCTTAGCCATAAATTCAAGGTTACGTGTACTCTGTTCTTATAGGAAATGTAATGCTAAATCCGAAAATGTGGCCAAAATTTGAAAAATATTTAGACAAAATGGAGATATTACAGTTTTAATGGGAAAAAAAAAAAAAAAAACGTGATTTCCTCAAAAAAGTCTTTGATTTATCGTATATCAGCAACGGATTGGAATAGAAAGATGAGATTTGCGGCATTTAGCTACATTTTTGATCTAGTTTAACCCAATTTTTTTTTTTACACTAAGAGATACTCACCCTGTATATATATATGTATATATATATATATATAATGGTTAAATGCATTTATTTTTGGAATTCATAAATTAAAGTAATTGCTTAGTTTGGTCACATTTGGTTCTCTACCCATTATTCTATATTACATTTTAAATTCTGTTCTCTTATACGAATTGTTTTCTATGAACCCATTAGCAAATTATTTCCGTACTTGATAGTTCCATAATTTTTATTTTCGAATTTGTTATTCTTTAACGTCTGCATTAAACGTTCAATTTGGGCCTGCACCTGTTATTTAAGTAATTTTTATTAAATAAGAAAATAAAAACTATGTTCAAAAGAAAATTTTAAAATAACGACTTCTTGTTTAAATAACGAGTTAACCATTATTGGTTATTATATACAAATATTCACACCCAAGGATGTATTTATCTAAACATAAGCGATAAGTGTAAATGAAATATTTAATATTATGTTATTTTATGTGTGATTCATATACTCATATAAGATCGAGTTGGTAATGTCTGAACTTAAATACTCAGAACAAAGGTGACCTGTGTAGCGAGTAACGATCCATTTCTAGCTTCTACGAAGACAAAAAGCCTGTTAAAGATTTCTGAGAATGTTATCCCTGTCTTCACTATTAATGAACTTCATTCTAATGAATTGTATGAATACTGTCTAATTGTTTCAATTAAATGGTTCATGCTTAAGTCGAATAATTGATTTTCTTGAAAGAACCCCATTATACATAGAACTTTAACAACTCTTTATATAGGCATCCAATCAACAAAAGAAATTCTCAATTTCTCCCTAATAATCTACTGCTTTTTCCCATTTTACATCATAGAATGAAAATGATCAAATTACTCTAATAATTAATTAAATCAAATCAACAATCAATGATTATTCGAAATAAAAAAGTTGTGAGAAAATTGGAGATTCAAACGTTACATTTTTCATTTAAATCAATATATTACTAGACAAACGTTCAAAGCTTTCAATAAATTACAAAATACTCATCTACATGATAAAACCTATCTGGACGTACGGAGTTGAGCTTTGGGGCTTCATGAAACCATCCAATTCATCTCGTATCCAATCCTTACAATCCAAAATCCTTCGAAAAATCCTCAATGCTCCTCATTTTGTGACCAATAAACTTATCCATAAAGATCTTAATGTTCCCTATGTTGCTGATTTAGCCCAAACCAGATATGCATCTTTCCATTGTAAGCTTCATAACCACTGTAATCCACTAGTCTCCCAACTTGCTTCCCTCTCCATTCCCGATAATCCTCCCTGGCGTATGAAAAGAAGATGGCCTAGAGACCTTTTAGTGTAGATTTTATTGAAGTGCTACTAGTGAGTAGTTCTTCACAAGTTATTAACATGCCATTGTATTCAACACATTTACTTAATGTATATTATTTTGTACAGTTGTAAATATCAGTAAATGAGAAAAAAAAAATCAATATAGCTCCTAAACGGTTTAATCTAGCGACAAATGCCTTAAGACAAAAAGTATTCTTGATTAAGTTCCTGATCCGGAAACTATTGGCATTTCGATCCGAACAACACCTACAGAGCTAGAGCGTATTAAAAAAGCCCCACCAAATAAAAATATTGGCAAAGAGTGACTTTTTTCATTCAAACCAATATAGCTCCTATATGGTCGGTCCTAGCGACAAATGTTACTAACAAAAAATATTTTCCATTAAATTTATGATCAGAAAATTATTGACAAATTTTCGATCCAAACATCACCAACAGAGAGATGTTATATTTTTAAAAGAGAAAAAAAACGTTTTATCAAAAAAGTATAAACCCATGGTGAAAAAACAAATTCATGTCAAAAAAGTGACAGATTACATATTATTCAAAATTTAGTTGGTTATTAGGATCATTAAATTTAAACTTCATTATGGTTTACAGAACAGTTGTAATTAAATTTTGTAATGACGATTGAAATACTAATCGATTTGGTATTATTATAATTAAGGAAAAATGTTTATTACAGTTAAATAAATGTTTATATTATTGTCTGGAAAGGCACATGCATTCGACCCACTCAACCACTCTTCCCCAGTCGATTGACTCTCAGATTTCTAGATTGAATTGTTATCCTTAAAGATACCGTTTTTTAATCTAGCTTCTGGTTTTCTTTGATGAAACGTTTTACCTCTCCGTAGCAAAAAAAAAAAAAAAAAATTCTACAATCATGTTCCCGGAAAAAAATACTAATTGAATTAGTACCTACTAGAGCAACGCTAGGTTGGAGTTTCGACTGAAAAGTATACTTCTCAAGAGCTCTGAAATTGCGATGTCTGGTTTATTTGATGCAATCCTGGCTCTATTTTTTTTTATTCTGAAATTTCCTCAGTGACTATTGTAAGAAGAACACAATATAAAAAATCTATTCCCCAACTTCGTGGTGCTCTATTTGGTTTCTTCTTCTTTCTCTTCCTCATCGAGCCATTACATAGCACAGCAGCTTCATTTCAGAGAGGGTTTTGTTTCTATTGCCCCCAATCCTCTGGATGTATTGTATGACAGGTTCCTAAGTTCTCTCACTTCTTCCACATAACGGACATGTCCAAACCATTTAAGTTGACTGTTTTCCATGATTGTCTTCAATGGAGGCACCGCTTGATATGATGATTCATCACCCAGCTCTCGCCGTCGTATGTAAGAATCGGAAGTTATATATGCATTATAACGAAATTCCCTACTTCACGGTGACCAATAATACAATTATTGATCCGGTGGTAAACCTGCTTTTCTTTCGAAATTCTATTGGCTATTTCTTGGTTAGTCCTACGCGATTTATTTATTTTAGTTCCTAACTAGTTATACTCGTTTACTATATCAAGGACCTCCCCATTGCATAATATATCATTATGTTCTTCTTCATTTCTTGAGAGAATTAGGATCTTGCTTTTTGAATTGCTAATAGAATTCCTTTCAGTAGTAGCTCTTCCTCCCATTCCATCTTTGCCTGTCGTGGCTTTATCAGATTTATTTTCGGGATCTCCAGGTGTTCTCACATATCTTAGTGACAGTTTTCTGAAATTTTTTGGCTGAACTCCATAATGTTCCCTTACATGTAATTATTTAATCTTTTCCAAATACTACTTATTCTGTAACGCAATTTTCTTTTAAGCTTATTTGATATTTTTCTTATAGTACAAGCGATTAAGAACTATACCTGGACTCAGCCCCGGGGATATTAGAGGTGATTTTTCTACCGAGAAAAGGGAGCGTGAGGAGGAGGCTGTCAGGAAGAAATGACACGCTGTCATCGGAACTGAATTAGCCCCCAACTAAGTAAAGCTTCTAGGAGCCGCCCTCACGACTCCTCCAATGTAAACACTATATTCAGCCACCTTGGGGTTGAAGTAATGTCATTGGTTATCTCTACAGTCCTGGATATTCCTGAGGCAGTTCTGCTTCCAGAATTTTATTTACACCAGATTATTTCTTAAACAAACGTTTAATTTGAGAATTAGAAAAGTCCTATCATTACTTTACTTCTAGAGCAAGTATATTTGTAGGAATCTTTTACAAATCTTAATTTTTACTTTTAATAATCTTCTAATTTAAAATATAAATGAAATAAGACACACAATAGACTTAAAAGACCAGAAACTGCCGTTCGTTCCCAACAACTCCAGCATTTACTAGACCTGCGTTATAAGCTCCCAATAAATCACACAAGACTTATTTACTTGACAGTAATTAAAGCCCTTTGGACATTCAGAGGGGAGCTTCGGGGCTCCACTAAACCCTCCAATTCTTCTCGTCAACAGTCTAAAATCCTTCGTAAAATTCTCCTTATTTTATGTTTAATTTATTTTTTTTTTCCACGCCCACCTCCTTTATACTCTGTGAACTATGAGAAGTACCAACCTCACAAAATCTTTTTTTCACATATTATATATAAAATTTGTTGGATACATGTCAAGAGAGAAAGGTGTGTGTGGAAGAACTTGGAAGCGTTGGTCGTGTAATTTACCTGTAGCCTGTGTTGAAACGTCACTTCTGGTGTTATCGTTCGTAGATAGAACTTTTCCAATTTATCAGTCTTTCCCAAGTTATTTTCACCGACCTCAACATGAAGACACCTCAAAAATAGATAGTTTACTTTTACAGAAACTTGGATGAGTATGAGTAAATATTCATGGAGAGAGATAGTAACTACATAGAATCCATTTTACTTGGACAGTCAAGGAAAATCTTTACTATTTCTATTAGTTATAACCCTGGCGTATACTGTCAATTATCTTCTCCACTACTAACAGGCTTAAAATTACATCCAACAGTTCCAAAAACTTTTAGATTTAGATATTCTAGGCACATCGGACACGAACTCTGTATTCTCCTAACGGGATTTAACAGTGTGACGGCCTGCCTGTTCTGAAATTAATGTAAATTTTATCTTTATTAACAAGGAGAAATGATAATATTCTGAATTTATAATTTCATGAAAATAATTAGTGTTAATTTTTATTTATACATGAATACTCATGATTGATCTGTACATTGTTTCAAAAACCGATTAGCAAGGTTTTTGAAACAATGTATGGACGAATATTCGAAAATGGATTCCTCCTCATGTAGGCTAGTTAGAGTATAAATAGCAAAAGTTATCCAGTATACATTGATATACTGCTGTAGCATTAATGTACAAAAGATGAATAGCATAAAGTGCCATATAAATGTTTGGTTTTACTAAAGTGTCATTTCATGTGAAATAAAAAAAAAATGGCCAGAACCATGTGGTCTCTTGTTTTTTATAATTAATAGTCTCAAAAAAAAAAAAAAAAAAAAAAAAAAAAAAAAAAAAAAAAAAAAAAAAAAAAAAAAAAAAAAAAAAAAAAAAAAAAAAAAAAAAAAAAAAAAAGACACACTAAATAGTTAATCTGATTAAAGAACATAACTTAGGAAATAACTTGTAACAAATTAATGTGGTTAATGGTTTTAAAAAGATTTGGATATTTTTTTTTTTCATTTTAATTGGGAATGCAGAAGTGAAAAATAAATAAATTCATTTTTTGGAGAGTTTTGACATTTTTTTTGGACTGCTTTTAGTTGTCGAGGTGACAAAATTAAAGCCAGAAAGCATAAAAACAAACAAAAAATAATAATGTTTTATTTGTGGATTCACTCATACCAAGGAAGAAGAAAAAAAAAACCTGACTTTAGTATGCAAACAAAATCATCTTGTTGCAAATTGAAGGGTCCCTCTTTTAGATATTTGAAAAAATATTCTGTTTTTGGTTATGGAAAAAATGTAAAAAAAAACTACTGACGCATTGTGTGTCAAATTAAAGACCTTAAACCCTGGAAAGAGCTCACATGTGGAACAGAAACTCTTAAGCCTTTTGTTGAAAGTCTTTTAAATCTAATTGTACATAAACGATCAACATGGAAAATGATACAAAGGTTAAATACTTACACTTACTTTTAAGGCAAATATGGATTTATACCTCACAAATTTAGGGAATTGGAAAAAAAAAAAATACAACCTTTCCAGTTAAAAACATTAAGATTCAATACACAATCACCGTGGTACGCCAATATTATGTAAAGACGTATACATTCCCATGGCACAATATCACATCCAGACTTTATACAGAAGATTTCTACGAATGTATCAACAACTTAGTACAAGCAATTGGTCTCGAGAATCATGCCAGAGGACACCTAAAGAAGGCTATCAAGGTGTTAGTTGAGAGATCTTACTCCGTTAAAATTGAGCAAATATCTCATATTAAGAGTATGTACCGCTAGGCGCTGACCTCCCTTATGCCAGTTATTGCTCATATCATCACACCGGCTTGTGGTCTGTTTATTAATGACAGGTGTGGATTTAAACATTCAAAAAAAAAAAAAAAAAGTTAACAATAGTATGCAAACAAAATTTTCGTGTTGCAAATCGACAATGGGTCCCTCTTAAGGACCTTAAATATGTGAAGCAAAAACGCCAAAGCCTTAATAAAAGACTGAGACTTTCATATTCACTTATATTTATACGATCGATATTGAAAATTATGTAAAGACTAACCACTGACTTTTGAGCTTTGAAGGTCAATAAGTTTGTGAGATTATACATCAAACTATATATTCCCGAAATTGTTTATCCATTTATTTCTTATACGTTCTCTGTAAACTTTTCTGTTGTGTATTGTACTAGATTGAAGACTACAGGGCAGACATGTTTTTTTTTTCTCTCTACGTTTCCAATTGGACGAGGAAGGGCCGGGAAGGGAATGTACTAATGGACTGTGTAGGGAAGAGCTCGGCGATTAGGTGTTCAGTTTTATTAGGATCTCGGCCTGAGGTGTCTGCTTCAACGAGATTACCTCCGCCTTTCAGAAGCCCCTCCTATTTCACTTCCATTTTCTACTTCTCGGATTTTCTTCAATTTAAGTATATTGGAAAATCCTCTCTACTCATCTCTTCCCTCTGTCCTGATCTTCTCCATTTGTGGTCTCTTCCTAGACCAGGAAATCGGGAGTAATACATAGCATGCTCTCAGAAAAGCTAGGAACAATGTCTTATATCATGTCTAATAGGATTTTTTTTCTCTTACCTTCGTTTTTTTTGTTGATAAATTTAACAATTTTATAACTTTTTTTAATTCATCTTCACATTTTATTCAAACCAGAAACCTCGGAGAATAATGAGGGTGATAAGAGCGAGCGGAGAAAGATTAGAGCAGGTTTTATTCCAAATATCTAGGTGCTCATCTCAACAAATAAGGCTACATTGATAAGGAAGTTTCTCAGATAATCGGTGCAGCTGGCAGAGTATTTAGTTTTCTTCGGAGGGGTTTCCTGGGTAAAAGAGAAGTGACTAGAAAAACTAAAATGATGATTTATAGATTGACGTTCTTCCCTATTCATTCCTACTCTTCCGAATCGTAGACCCACACCTCGAAACACAAGGTCGGATCCAATCCATGGAAATGCGTTATCTTCGTAAAGTAGAAGGAAGGACGTGACGAGATTGGGATACGCAAGAGTACCATACGGACTAGTCTCAAAGTTGAAATTCAGCCGGCTGAGACCATCCTAGAGGAGCACAAGCTAAGGTGGTTCGGTCACCTCCTTAGGATGGACTAAGAAAGAACTGCCAGGAAGACGTACGAAACTCGCGTGGAGGGAAGAAGGCCAAGAGGAAGACCACGTATTTCTTGGGAGGAGAGTGTTAAGGCGGGATATGGACTAAAGTAAGAGAAGAGAGTTGGCCCCAGATCGGGACATCTTGTCCGGACTCTACAAATTGTGATCCCACACTGCGTAGCGGTAAAGGGGATAAAATGGTTATGAATGAATGAACAAACCAGAAGGGCTATAAATTCTATTGACCTTTGAGGAAAGTGTTATATATTACACTCAAGGAAATTTTAAAATATGATGGATCCTTCGTTCCGTAGGAATTTAACCCCCCCCCCCCACCTTGCCTGTGAGGTATTCAGAGGACGTGTTTCTATGGAATCATCGAAGTCATCTAATGTTCTGTACTGGATGTGCTGAAGGCGGATATCCACTATGTCCGCGAGCCACCAGCTCCTGTTGTAACACTGTTTATGGGGACGGGGTTTGCGGAAACGGACACTCCCCAAATGTTTTTACACGATCGGTGAAGGAACAACATGTCCGAGTTAGGGACAAGTGCAACCTTAATTTTTATTAATTATTTGGTTGAAAATTATTGAAGACCTCATCGTTTTCGGTGAACGAAATGTTATCATCTTATTCGTGCATTAATATTCAAAATTATGTTTAAACATACGAGTGATCAAATTCACCACCGATTCTGATATTCGTTAAAAGAGTGGCACACACTACTAACATGGTCTACATGCCGTCCACGAACATACACCGCTCCTATTTGAGTTCGGACAAAAATCGACAGCCCTCGGAGAGCTCTAGAATGCTCCCAAACTGTTAAACGCTTGGAGGGCTGAAATGTATCCTTGTGTTACTCGCTTAGAGCGCTGGTAGTTAGCGAACATTGTGGAGGCCCATCCTTAAAACATACACCCCAACCCGAACCAAGTCATGATCCACCAATAAGTTAGAGAGGTTGTTGCCTACATTGAAGTGAATAATGAAAAAGAAGAAAGTTCATTTGGACTTTGGAGAAAGTTCATTGGACTGGTTTCTAATAAAAAGAAACAATAAACTTGGAGACCTATTTGGGAACCTGGAGCCATTGAATGATATTAAAAATGAAAAAATAAGATGTCGAGGCCTTTCACATAATCCCTTTGAATCTAGAAACCATTCCAAAACTACAACGGAAGGATGTCACGAGAAAAAAAGGAGAAAAAACAGGCCTAAGCTGCGGTTGATTGAGGATGTGGCTGACCTCTTGGCAGAGCGGGATGGTTGGATGAGTATTATTGAAGAGGCAAAGATGGATCATATTCATCCATTATTGACGTATTCATGGATCACAGAGCTGGCAGAGAAAGTTATGAAAAAAATTAATAGAATTAGCTTACTAGAAATTATTGCTTAGTTACTGATCGGTAAAATTCCTCACTATTTAAAATAGATTACAGTATTTTGGGACTTTAAAACATCATAAATTAAATACAACATAACATAACATCATACTTCGTAAATTTTAAAGTATTGAAGGATCGGATGAAGCATTAAAGCAAACGGGCCAATGGTTCAAATTGTGCCATTCACAGAAGAGTCTGTTGTTATTTAACATTGTGATATGCTCATATTTAGAACATAAATAAAATTGTCCATTTTAAATCCTTTTTATTTAAAAGTATTTGAAAAATATACATATTGTCATTTAAATTTTTCAGATAGGTTTATGAGACACATTTCGTTTTCAGTTGATTGTTCTATGAGAACATATGAATGTAATTTTAAAAATTTTAAATCGAAACTTTTCTTTGACTGTCCCCTAAAAGAGATGGTGTTTCTGATAAAGTAAATTGATTTGATGATAATATAGTCCATCATGAAATATCTATTCTTACATCTTTGCAAAAATAATACTATAAAAGAATTTTTTTAAACGACCATTTGTAGTGTTTAATTAAAGTTATTTATAAAAACAATGACCACTTTTCTTCGTCATGGTTGGTTTTATGTCTTTGTTTACAAAAAATAATTTTTCGTTTCTCACGGCTTGAGTTGAAGCCCTGCTTTCATTTAGCTGTAAGATTGTTTGTTTTCTTGTTTGCGCTGTACGGGAGAATGGTGATGTTGTTTCGCTCTGGTGTAAACAGGAGCATTTTCAAGGGAATGAATTGATAAAAAAAATAAATAGTGAGCTTGGTGTTTTTTATGATTAATCACTGTGGGATTTTTGTTTTCCATTCAGCATTGTTAAGAATCCATTTGATGAACGTAATTATTTATTTAAAGTATTTCAATATTGTTTTTTCCTCTTTGTTCGTTGATAGGTCTGAATTCGTAGTGCAAAATTACGGGTGATAACGATCAAAGTCACATTCTTTAAAAACATCCGATATGGCGTGTGAGGTAGCTAATATTCTTATATATCTTTCGATGGATAACTTTGGAATTGCGTTCATTCTGCTCTAGAGGGTATCAAATGGACATTCTTTCATTTATAAGATCTATGATTAAACTTCATACTCAAGTTTAAAAAATGGACAATTATCTTACTTTTCCGCTATCCTTCATTTTCTTATCATATTAAGAATAACTAAAAAAAGGTATATGTATAATGATAAAAAAAAAAGAAAAAAGAAAAAAAGAAGTAGAACTGATAGTTCAAGAAAGAAGTTTATTTTTTCAACTACAAGCTTTATAGATAGTTTTATCCCTGGATAGTTGGTTTTTATTGTTTATAGGCGTTAAACATGTCATCAACGCGTTTTTATTAACCACTATCCCTTGTTGTCCTTATACAGTTATATACACTATATGGTTATCCTTGGGGGTCCCATATGTTATTTTTTAAGTGTAAACTTTTAATTTTTTTACTGATTGGTTCACTCAGCCTTCTATTCAGTGGTTAGTAGTTTAAAAAAAAAATAAGTTCTAGATCCATTAAAGTTACGCATATTTAACTACAGATTATTCATAAAAAATTAGGTTCTTTAAAAATCCTTTACCCTTAGCCGTAAATCTATGACTTCCTGTTCTACAATGTCCTTTATTAATATTCCACTGATGCCCGTTGGACAGATCCATTGCCCAAGACTCAAACAAGACAAACGCTTAACTTTGAATCCACATATTAGACTATACTAGAAAGGACTTCTTATCTGGGTAGTTGCTTCAGAAGCATTGACATGTTATTATAGCCCAGTCAATGAGTGCTGAAATGAGGGGTGTAGAGTGCATGGAATATGCGATAATTTTTGACTTCATAGCTTCGTTAGGAATAGTTGGAAGGTAAACATAATAAACCCCTTGGAGGTGAGCTAACGGTAGGGAGTGGGGGGGGGGGGGGGGTGGAGAAGTACCCATTTTTGGGTTTTTAGATTATATCTCGAAGACGGTTGACTCTAGAAAAATATGTTTCAAATCAAAATTCTAACGGTTCTCGATATTTACGTTACTAAAAATCGGTGATATTCGGGAAAAAACAAATGTTAACTGACATTTTGTCAAACGTTTGCTTTAAGTACCTTCCACGGTAGTTCCTAAAAAAAAAGTCAGAGTCAAAATTGTAGAGCATTAAATTTACATTAATTTCATATATACGTTTCTGGCATTTGAAGCAAATATTTAACAAAAAGTGAGGTAAACATTTTTTTTATCTCTAAAATTATCGATTTTTAATAAATTATTTCTCGAAAACCGTAGGAATTTTGACAAATATGTATATAGTTAATTTTATAGGAGTATTAATTAGTTTTAATTTTGATATTAGCATATTTTTCTAGAGTCCACCGTTTTTGAGATATAATTGAAAAACCCAAAAATGGGATCTTCTCCCCTCCTCTCCACCGTTAGCTAACCCCCTAGGGGCGGGGACTTTTAGTATGTTTGCCGTCTAACTATTCCTAACGAAGCTAAAAAGTCAAAAATTATCGCATATTTCATGCAGTCTACAATGCGTTTATTGGCTGGATTATTATGAACTTTTTTATCACATTTACTAGATGCATTTCTTAAATTTATTTTTTTAATACAGTTGTAATATTTAATAAATAGATTTAAAAAAAGAAAGAAAGGAATTACTGAATTGTAAGCCACTTCTAAAGGATTTTTTTTTTAATTCGAAATCTAGTTTTGAAAGTTGAACATTCATCATTAGTTCTGAGGTGGCAAAATGAAAATGACTTCTGAAAGATATTAGGACCAAGAGGAAACTATTAAATTTTTTTTTTTGATCGAATAATGAATCAAAAATTTTATTCTTATAATGTTTAAACTTTAGACAGTGCCACATCACTTTGAACAAGGCCTTCTTGTCTGAACACCCAGGTTACGACGAACCATAACTTATGGAAGACTTCTTCACCACACTAAATGGGGCTTATTATCACATTGCCTGGGACTTGGCCTAGAGGACTTCATTAGTAGCCTGGGGGCTTAGTGCGAGGGCATAAGTCCTCCTAATTGAAGACTATTAACCAGAGGCTCTGTGAAGACAAGACCTCTCATGGCTAATTCATGGCGCTGTTTACTTTTTTTGATTATAAAACTAATAAGTATTATATTATTATGTATATGTATATATGAAGAAATATATATTTTATTTGTTTTGAAATTATTTATTAATGGGACTTTAATTCCAAAGGTTAAACATTATAGAAATAAAATTATTGATTCATTATTCGATGAAACAAATTTAACATTCTCCTTCTTATATCTTTCATAAGTCCTTTTCTTTTAGCCTTCTTAGAGCTGATGATGAATGTTTAATATTCGAAACTAGGTTTCAAATAATCATAAAAAAAAAAAAAAAAAGTCCAATAGTAATGGCATATAATTCATAAATCCTTTCTTTTCTTTTCAAATCTATTTGTTGAAAATTGCAATTGTATTAATAAAAAAATCTAGTAAATGTGATAACAATGTTCATAATAACATTTCAATGGTTGTGAAGGGGCTACCCACTGGAAGTACTTCAATAAAAGTTCTATTTGAGAAGGTCCCCGGGACATCTTCTTTTCAAACGCTTCGGAGGGTGGTCGGGTATGAAATAGATAGCAAGTTGAGAAACAAGTGGATTTGAATGGTTATGGAGTTTACAATGAAAAGATAGGTATTTTGTTTGGGCTAACCTTGAAGAAAATGGGCCATGGATCGAAACAAGTAGTAATCCGAAGGTGTGAGGTCTGGAATGTATGGTGGAAGAGGCAGGAGTTCAAACCCATGAAGTTCTGTAAACTTTTCTTTGGTTCGACTGCTGATTGTTGAGGAGTAAGTTCGTGAGGGACCAGTCTACAGGTTTTTTCACCTTCCCTTTGGTGAGATGATGGCGACTAAAAGTATCTTTCGACCCACCACACTCTCTGGCAAGTTCGCGAGTACTTGTGGACGGATTTGACTCAACAGCTTCCTTCAGAACCTCATCAATATCCATTAATGGTCACCCGGAGTCCTTCTTCCTTTCCAACGTCGTATCTCCACTTCTAAATTTTTCAAACCGACGCCGCGCGGTGCGCTCTTCAAGGACACTTTCCCCTTCACGAGGGATATCACAAGTTGCTTCAGCGGCTGTGAATTTTTTTTTCCAATAATGTCTTAAAATTACAAGAATTTCGTAGGACACTGTTATGTTTCTTCTTTGAAGTGAATAAATAAGAAGTCCAGTATTAGTAAACAAGCTTAGAGAATGCTCTGAAGGAATAATTAAGTATTAGCAAGTAGTAAATAGCAGTAAGATATTTTGATAAACAGAACTCTGGAATTTGATAAAACGGTCATTTTTTTTTATACGCCCCATTATATATTGTTTATATATATATATATATATATATATATATATATATATATATATATATATATATATATCAATTTATACTTTTCTTTAAGACAAATATTTAGCTAGTTACTCCATCATGACGTGGAGTTAAATTCCCCCCTCCATTGCAACTGACGTAAAGTATATATTATCCCCTTTAGAATTAATTGACAGAACACTATTCCAATAAAAAAAGTAGTACTAAGGGGATTAAAATTGGGTCCCATCTTCCTCCCTCCTCAATTGAAAACCTGTTGCTCTTTTAAAAAGTCGTCTTTGTTTGTTAAAACGCCGAGCAAAACCCTCTCTAGAAGAAAAGTTACGAACGGATAAAGGAACTTTTGATGTTTAATTGCACTCTTTCTTTCTATAATCGTATTTTTGTCTCCGATTGGAAAAATGGTAATTGATAAATTTTTAAACCTATTCGTGTATTAGGCATAATACTGTTTATAAAAGGTGAAACATGTAATATTTTATAGGTATATTTATTATGCTACCCTACTGATTACCAACCTATTCTAATGGGAAGGTCAAAATTAATTCCGTGGATCCCACACGAAATAAATTATAATCCGCACTGTTGGGATTCGAATTGATGTTTTCTTTTCCTTGTCTAAGAGTTTCATTCTTCTTTAGTTGTCCCCATATACTTTGACCAGGGCATTAAATCGTATTAGGTTTATTAAAGAAAGAAATTAGGTCAGAAAATTGTCTATATGATTCACTACAGTTTTGAATTCCATGGAGCGAAGGTCTAATGTGATTTCGAATTAATTCTTGTGGGATAAGCCCCATCTAATGATGGACAACTCTTTTTCGATGAGGTAGGTCATTGTCACCCAGAAAAATATTCAAAAATTCTTAATCTTTTGTGGTAAGTTTGCCTTAAGTTTTTGCTTCTTTTAGATGACCTGCAGCAACATACCGCCCGCCAACGGCAGCTCAGAAAAATGTAGTGGCGTGAGGACCTAGAATAGGTCACTACAGTCGGTTTGGTAAACGCTGCCATATTTAGAGGTCACATTTCTGGATCTATTGTGATATACACAGTCTGCTATCTATGGATAATCCGATTCATTATTTAACAGAGTAAACTGTGGACAAAGATAAAGTTTTAAATCATAAAAAAAGGAAATATTCAAGTTGTGTTTCTATGTGATCAATCTGCAAAAATTGTATACTATTTTAAATATAACTTTATAGATTTTTTTTTCGTTTTCCTTCAAAAGTTTGAACACTCTCTGATGGTACACACACACACACACACACACACTAAAATAAAAGTACATTAGCTACTAATAGTAGATAGTTGTCATCTCAAAGGCGTAATAGAAAAAAGAGCATAGAAGAAAAGAGAAATCTCTCCATCCCTCGGTGTGTCCATGACACGCACTCCTCCCATCTTAGCTCGTTTTTCTATTCTTTTTCTAGTACTTTAACCATCTCCCACCATTTCATTTTTTTTTTTTTTTTTTTTTTTTGAATGAAGTATATATTCTCTTCTTTTGTTTATTATCGCCTCTATGTAATTTGGTATTACTTTTTAATTCAAGTCCTTAATCGATGGAATTCATAAAGTTTTAAATTACATGACGGCAATATCGAAAACAGGATCGAAGTATATTCCAGGTATGTGGAAAATTTGGCCATTTTATTTTGTATTTTAATAAAGATAATGTGCCAAAATATCCTGTAAAGTCATTATGGAAAGCTACTGTATTAGACATTAATCACGGGTAAAGGTAAGGAATTCCGGTACTACTCCAATCCAAATCAATCCTTAAAATCTTAAACCATTCTTAAAATGCTCAATAATCCTTTTTTTTTTTTGCAACAAATAAACTTATTCATAAAGATTTTTAATCTTCTATATATTTCTAATTTAGCCCAAATCAAATTCATACCTATCCTTTCATAGTAAATTTCATATACACACACGACATTCCAATTAGCTCTGACATTCTTACAGCGACATATGCAGACGACACAGCAATTTTAACAAGAGATAAAAATCCGAATCATGCTTCACTGACTCTACAGCATTACTTGTCAAAATTACATGACTGGCTTAATATCTGGAAAGTACATATAAATTACGGCAAATCGCAACACATTACATTTATACTTAGACTTGAAACATGCCCACCAGTCTTTCTTGACAACACACCGATTCCTCAATCGGTCTTACGTTTGATCGAAGAATGACATAGGGTATACATATAAAGAAAAAAAGTAAAACGCTTAACCAAAGACTAAGACTTTTATATTCACTCCTCTCCAAACGTTCAACTCTACAACTTAAACAAAAAATTAACTCTTATACTTACTTACTGAAACCTATTTGGATATACGCTTCTCAGATATACGGGACAGCTAAAAAGACACATATTAACAAACTCCAAATCTTCCAGGCAAAAACATTCAGGACAATTACAAAAGCCCCATGGTACGTAAGCAACATAACTTTACATACTGACCTACGCATAGCAACAGTTAAAGAACAAATACAAACCTACTACAAACGATTCCACGAAAAACTACATGGACATCCTAATACACTAATAAAAAACATGGCCACAACACATATTCCCGACAACACACAGAGAAGACTAAAACGGAGCTGGATGAGAGACCTCCTTGACTAAAATAATAAAATAAAATAAAGACTGGAAGTGCCGCTGGGTTCTGCTCCCTCTCATGCCTTTCAAGCCATTTAAATTCGTACCGCAAATTCACTGGTTGTCAAATTCTATTTGACAGGTGTGAATAAATATATAAAGTCAAAAAAAAAAAAAAAAAAAAAAAAAAAAAAAAAAAAAAAAAAAAAAAAAAAAAAAAAAAAAAAAAAAAAAAAAAAAAAAAAAAAAAAAAAAAAAAAAAAAAAGCAATTAAACCCAGTAGTCTCCCAACTTGCCTGAAATCCGATTCCCTTTAACCCTCTGAGGTGTTTGAAAATAAGATGTTCAAGAGACCTAATGTAGAATATTTATTGAAGTGCTACTAATTAGTAGATCTTTACAAGTTATTGATATGTCATTGTAATAATTTTCTACACTGTTACATGATATATACAATATATAAAATTGTAAATATCAATAAATAATTAAATTAATAAAAACCAGTCAGAAATCATTAGCGGTATCCGTTATTCATTTAGTTGTAATTAAAGCTAGTAATCAAAGGAAAGGTAATGGGATGGTAAACTGAACATAAAACCATTCCTAGACAATCACTTAGCGAATTGCTTCTGTGACTGGCATTATAGAGATGCTGATCGATTTAGTGGATAGTTCCCCCACCTGGGGATTGTTTAAAGTGTTCCTTCATGACTATATAAAGAAAACTAACCACTTACAACAACTCATCGTTACAACTAGTCGTTTTCTTTACTTTATGTTTGGTTGTGCATTATTGTTATGTTGCAAGGTTTCCCTCTCTCTTTTATTTTTTTTTCTTATCCTCTAAATTTGTCTATAAAGTAAAATAAACAAACAATAATCGAGAAGAAAGGATCTTCTCAGCACTATAACATTGCTTTCTCTCCTGATCCTGGCGCCTCTGTAGACTGTATGTCCATAAGATATCTCTCATTTACACAATATGTTTTATGCAGTGGTAGTACACTGTTCATATATTAATATGTATATTAAATCATATATGAATATAGGTATGATTAAATAGTATAAAAAAAAGACTCTATTGTTTTTGCTAATTAAACGTATAGTACATAATTACTTATTCTATTGTGAAATATATATGGACGTATAGTGTATGGAACACATGGACTACTCAGCTTCAAATTTCCATATGTGCGATTCCACTATCTTCAATACGAGAGAGGTGGGGTTTGTTTTTCACTTGTTCAAAGTAGCCTCTCAAGAAAGGGATACTTTGAACAAGGCTGAATTTCGCCTTAAAACGCATTTATTGGTGTCTTTTTTAATTTATTATCAAATTTAAGTTTGTCTAAAATGTATAAAATCACTTTTGGTTTTGAGTAAAAAAATACTTTAAAAAGTTCATTTTTCAGCAAAATGCTTCCGTAAATCCCCGCCAATTGGTCTTACTTCATCACCAGATGTTTGTTGATGAAACACAGATAATAAAAACAGAAAATACTTTTCACTTGAGGTACACATGATGGTATAGAAGGATCAATCCTAATTGTAAGAAATACTTTTAATAATGTTGATAGCTTTTATAACACTAAAGCTCTTAAATTAACAACTTAAAGACTATTTCTTAATATAAACTTGATTTAGTTTTCTGAGAACCATAGTCCTTACCAAAGAAAACACACAAGGAAAACTTGAATAGAAAGAAAAAATCTCCTATAATAATAATAATTATACCAATAGTACAATTTAAATCTAAAACATTTCTATTTACAAATATGAATTAAACTTATTTTTCATATTCGCCAAATTATGACACAATGTTTAAAGTAACACTGTATTTTGCAAAGTCTCAACAACTTTGTTCGAAGCACCCTTTCATGCTACCTATTTTTTGTCTAATAAAATATAAAAAATTAAAGAAATGAGTTAGAGACATAAAAAAAAATAATAAACAAATGAAATATTGCTAATAGATTGATGATCAATGTATTACTCACATGAAAAAATCCCACGGCCACATACACCAGGCCAGATGAGCTTTGGAGACGGTTCTAAAAACACCTGTTAACATTGATAACATAAAACGGCTTACAAGCGCCAAGAACGGCCAACATGTCCTCTTATCGCAATTACAGCATATTTTATGTTTAATCCTTAAATGCTTAGAAACAATCGGAGGGTGCTAGCTTGCAAATTGACCCCGCCTGAAGGAAAAAAAGCGGGTTTGTCTAAAGTAGATATTCATGTTCAAAGTAGCCCCCGTTTACAGTACAATTATTATATAAGTACCAACAGCTATTAATGACAGCACTATAGAGAAATAAATATAAAATTTAGATTCTTAGTTTCAAATATTTTCAAAGATAGGTCCCTGGATAAGGATACCGCTGGCAGAGATGGGACAGGCTAAGAGGAGCGGGGAACTATGATCCCGGGGACGAGGTGTCCTAATTGTTGGCAACTCCCCTCCTAACTAAGTCATTAAAGTTGAACTTTGTATTAAATTAAGCCCCTGTCATTAATGGCCTACCTGCATTGTTCTCTCCGGGTTACACCAATATTTCATCGCATAGCTATAGCGCTTCGTAAATTTATTTTTAATTAAAGAATTTTTTTAAAACGTTACAGCCGGTTCAAAATCCGTTAGTAACGAACGATTAAAACAATATTTGAGAATATATTATTTATCAGGATATTCGAATAGTTATTCTAGTCATGGTATAAAAGAATCGTTAATACACACAAGTTAGGAAACAATTCCACCTAGTTCATTTTTTTATGTTCTTAGCTAAAGGTTTCATGTTTCTTAATGTGTTTACACCCCCATATTCTTTCAGTAGGCCTTATGAAACATATTAAAATTATTAAATATGTTAATTAAATAATAGTAAGTGTTATTTTGAATTAAAAATAGAAATTATTGAAATTTATAATTGTACAAATATATACATCAAGTAAATGTGTTGATAGCGATTACAATAACATGTCAAAACTTGAAAAGAACTGCTCATCAGTAGCACTTCCATAAAAATTCTACACAAGGGGATCTCTAGGCCATCTTTTTTTTTAGACGCCTCGGAGGATTATCAGGAATGGAGTGGGAAGCAACTTTAGAAACTAGTGAATTTAAGTGGTTATGGAGCTTAAATCTACTATGAAAGTATCTGGTTTGGGCTAAATCAGTAAAATACGGAACATTAAGATCTTTGTGGATAGGTTTATTTGTGACAAACTAAGGAGCATTGTGGATTTTGCTAAGGATTTTGGATTGTAAGGGTGGATATGAGACAAATTGGATGGTTTAGTAGAGCCACAAAGCTCATTAAAAAAAGAAAAAATTAAAGTTAAGAGATATTTATGTTTCCATACATTTGTATGGAAAGTGTTAATTTAAACAGACCGTCCTTTTAAAGTGCTACTTTTAAATAATATATATATTTATAATCGTACTTCAATATTTTTATTTTAATGTATATATAGAAATTTGCAACTGTATTAAAAAAATACATCTAGTAAACGTGAATTCAACGATCATAGTAACATGTCAGTGCTTGTGAAGCAACTACTTCAAAAAAATTCTATATTAGAAGGTCCCGAGGCCATTTTCTTTTCAGAAACATCTGAGGGTTGTCGCATAGGTATAGGAAGGAAATAACGTTGATTTAAATGGTTATGGAATTTACTATGAAAGGATAGCTATCTGGTTCATGCTAAATCAGCAATAGATGGAACATTAAAGAGTAAGATGTAGTGGATCAGTCAGAACAAAAAGATAAAAAAAAAAAAGGCAATGTCTGATATAAACAAATATATTTATTGGCAATGGCCTTTGATGGCCATCATCAGGGCTAAGATAAAAGTAAGTCAAAGACAGAAATTAAAAAATGAGAAATAATAAAATTAATAAACAGTTTTGAAATGATCTAAAAAAAAATATTATCTAATTTTTATTAATTATACTTACTTCGATGGCTTCTACAACCCGGGGTGGGTCTTGGCCTCCTCTAAGAGCCTCCGCCATCCAGCTCGGTCTCTTGCCGCCGCCTTCCAGTTCCGTTGTTGGATTATTGTCCTCGCGTCTTCGGCCACACCGTCGATCCATCTCAACCTGGGTCTTCCTCTTCTCCTTGTTCTGTCCAGCACCCCCTCCATAACTTTTCTTGGTATTCTTTCCTCAGCCATGCGCGCCACGTATCCTGCCCAGCTGAGCCTACCCACCTTGATGAACTGTACTACGTCGATGTCTCTGTACAAGCTGTAGAGTTCCTGGCTCTTCCTTCTTCTCCACACTTCGCCCTCTCTAACAGGTCCGTATATTCTTCTTAATATTTTTCTTTTAAAAATTACCAGACCCCTTTCATCTGCCTTAGTTAGAGTCCAGTTTTGAGATGTTATAAATTATATTATGATAATATAAAATGAAATGTAATAGGGTTAACAAACAATAGGAATTATAGTGAGTAAAGAATTGACATCATTATATATAAAGTATGTTTTTAATTACCACTTTACTCTGTTTTGTTATTTACAAATTAATTTATATTGAATCATAACTTCTCTTTTGATCATTTTATATCTTATTTATTTTATTGTATTTTATTTTTAATCTCTCTTTACATAGAATAATATCAATCCTTTATATACCTACAATTCCTATTGTTTGTTAACAATAATATTTCATTTTACATTATCATTGTATAATTCATCAATATTAGATGATATATATATTTTTAGATCATTGCGACATTGTTTATTAACCTAATTATATCTCAATTTTCCTTTTCTCTTTTTTTATTTCTGTATATGATTTATTTCTGTTTTAGCCCTGCTGATGGCCATCAATGTTGGCCGAAACGTTGGCAAATAAATATGTTCATTAATATCAAACATAGCTTATTTATTTTTTTTTTCCCGAGATGAATTTGATGGTTTAGTGGAACCCCATACCTGAACTCCATATGTCCCAGTAGATTTCTTTACTGTAATACAAGTGAGTCTTTTGTAATTAATCGGAGCATTTGTGTAGTAAATGTTGAGGAGGTCTCAATAAATTGGGAAAAGCAGTAGATTATGGACAGATATATCCCAGATCTATTGTTTTTTCCATTCAGGGAGAAATTGAGTATTTTAACGAATAGAAATCATAAAAATTTAGTGGGTGGGAATAAAAACCTTGGTTTTGAAATAGCTTCCACGTCTAATAGGAAGACCAAGCGGTATGAAACAAAATAAATTTACACAAACACATCATAATAAAGTTTACATATTTAAATAACGACGACATAATAAATAGATTGATATTTAGAAGAAAAAAAAAACCATAAAACTTTTACCATATCCAATGAAACATTAAATACTGTTATTAAACACGCCGAACTCTACGAAATCGTTTTCCTTAAATTTTACACACGCGAACTCTTTTATGTCATGACATAATAATTCAGCGGGAAAATTATTAAAGTTACAGCATTAATCATCAACGTGGTTATGTTTCAGATAATGTCAGCAATGAAAAGTTCTATGATAAAATTTTACGATTTCATTAGATTTGTAATGCAGCTCATAAAAGATGGTAATTCCGGAATGGAGCGGTCGAACTATGCTAATCTATAACATTAAGTGCTGGTCATTAGTTTTTCGTATTAATATCGTGTGAGGAAGGGGAGTATTTGAACGAGATATTGTTAAATAATAACAATAATATACAGCGCATTCTTAAATTTTAAAGACATATAAATTTCTATTTCTACTCATAAATACTTCGATTATTCAAAATGTATTTCTATAGAACATGAAGGGAGGGATGAGAGAATCAAGGTAAAACAATTATTTTATAGTAATCTTTTTGGGAGGGGGAATCCACAGGACACCATCCAAGTTTAGAATCCTAATTCTAGTTTGTTCAAAATTGGAGCGCTCAATGAATAGTTCTATTGTTTTAATTTTTTTTTCTCACTCCCATAAGAAAAAAATATGCATTTATATAAAAAAGAAAAAAAAAAGAAGACAATAATGAATTACATTAAATTTTTCTACAAGTTATTTTATATATTTTTTAGTGAACTATTTAGTGCTAAATAAATTTAAAAATATGCAATTGGGTCATTGCATGGAGTGACCATTTGCTAATAAGCACCTAAAACAGGACAGCAATCATACCTCTAAAACAGAGTAGGTAAAAAAAAAAAAAAAATTAACAAACTAAAAAAATATTAATCTTACGCACTGGTTCGGTAACAAGATATACGGTAATTTATTAGATGATGAGTGTTTAAGGTAGGTAAGTAGGCGAGGCAGACATAAATTAAATCATAAAATAAAATAAATTATATTGTGATAAGTCAAACAACAATAAAATTAAATATGCAGTGTACAAAACAATATATTTCAAAATTATTTTATTATATAAATAATATTAAAATAACCAATATATATATATATATATATATATATATATATATATATATATATATATATATATAATTTTATTTTTTGAAGAGAAAAGATTTGACCCGGTCGGGATTCGAACCCGAATTTCCACCTCTCTAGTGTGGCGCCTTATCCAACTAGGCCACCGGCGTATCCGAACCAGGCAAATCCTCTCTCTTCAGTGATCCATAACCCCCGGGCACTCGCAATTCGCGATGTAATTCCGGGGATGAATGTTCAATTGAACATTACATTTAAATTTGGATCTCGTGACAATCCGTCCCCGTTTTAAATATATGTAATTTTTCTTGATATTATTCATTATTATTAAATATATTATTTTATTTTTTGAAGAGAAAAGATTTGACCCGGTCGGGATTCGAACCCGAATTTCCACCTCTCTAGTGTGGCGCCTTATCCAACTAGGCCACCGGGGTCGTATCCGAACCAGGCAAATCCTCTCTCTTCAGTGATCCATAACCCCCGGGCACTCGCAATTCGCGATGTAATTCCGGGGATGAATGTTCAATTGAACATTACATTTAAATTTGGATCTCGTGACAATCCGTCACCGTTTTAAATATATGTAATTTTTCTTGATATTATTCATTATTATTAAATATATTATTTTTATTTTTTGAAGAGAAAAGATTTGACCCGGTCGGGATTCGAACCCGAATTTCCAACTCTCTAGTGTGGCGCCTTATCCAACTAGGCCACCGGGGTCGTATCCGAACCAGGCAAATCCTCTCTCTTCAGTGATCCATAACCCCCGGGCACTCGCAATTCGCGATGTAATTCCGGGGATGAATGTTCAATTGAACATTACATTTAAATTTGGATCTCGTGACAATCCGTCACCGTTTTAAATATATGTAATTTTTCTTGATATTATTCATTATTATTAAATATATTATTTTATTTTTTGAAGAGAAAAGATTTGACCCGGTCGGGATTCGAACCCGAATTTCCACCTCTCTAGTGTGGCGCCTTATCCAACTAGGCCACCGGGGTCGTATCCGAACCAGGCAAATCCTCTCTCTTCAGTGATCCATAGCGGATACGACCCCGGTGGCCTAGTTGGATAAGGCGCCACACTAGAGAGGTGGAAATTCGGGTTCGAATCCCGACCGGGTCAAATCTTTTCTCTTCAAAAAATAAAATAATATATTTAATAATAATGAATAATATCAAGAAAAATTACATATATTTAAAACGGTGACGGATTGTCACGAGATCCAAATTTAAATGTAATGTTCAATTGAACATTCATCCCCGGAATTACATCGCGAATTGCGAGTGCCCGGGGGTTATGGATCACTGAAGAGAGAGGATTTGCCTGGTTCGGATACGACCCCGGTGGCCTAGTTGGATAAGGCGCCACACTAGAGAGGTGGAAATTCGGGTTCGAATCCCGACCGGGTCAAATCTTTTCTCTTCAAAAAATAAAATAATATATTTAATAATAATGAATAATATCAAGAAAAATTACATATATTTAAAACGGTGACGGATTGTCACGAGATCCAAATTTAAATGTAATGTTCAATTGAACATTCATCCCCGGAATTACATCGCGAATTGCGAGTGCCCGGGGGTTATAGATCACTGAAGAGAGAGGATTTGCCTGGTTCGGATACGACCCCGGTGGGAAATTCGGGTTCGAATCCCGACCGGGTCAAATCTTTTCTCTTCAAAAAATAAAATAATATATTTAATAATAATGAATAATATCAAGAAAAATTACATATATATATATATATATATATATATATATATATATATAATTTTAAGAAAGACAAAATTATTTTTTAAAATTACGGACACATTTGATAAATAATTTTTTTTAACCACATTTACTATTTGCTTTACATTGATGTGATGATTATTGATTTGGTGAACTTCAAAGGGCAAAAATAACCATCAACAGATTTTTTCCCCTAAAACGAAATAACTGCAACAACTTAATTTTAGTCAACCACATAATCTCTTAAAATATCATCATCATCATCATATTCACAGCCCCATCTAAAACCGCACAGCGGTGTGTGGCTTCCTTTTATAGTCTGGACCAAATGTCTCGTTCCTAAACCAGCTCTCTTCTGCTCCATTCAATTAAATCGTACCCTTAACACCGTCCTTCCAGGTGATGCGGGGTCTTCCTTTGGGCCTTCTTTCTTCCATTCGGGTCTCATATGTTTTTCTGGCGATTCTCTCTTGATCCATCCTGAGGAGGTGACAAACGAACCATCTTAGTTTGTGTTCCTCCAGGATAGTCTCTGCCGATTTTACGTCTAGACTGGCCCTTATGGTGTCATTCCTGATCCTGTCTCGTCGGGTCTTCCTTTCTACTTTTCGCAGGTACCTCATTTCCATCGCCTGGATTTGGCTCCTGTGCTTTGAGGGGAGGGTCTATGATTCCGATGAATATAACAGGATCGGCAGGAATGTTGACTTGTAGACTGCTTGGTCCCCTCTCTTCTTCCCAGGAAACCCCTTCGTAATAATTGATGACCTTTTTCTTTGGGTACTTGTTTCTTATTCGTGGATTTACTTCGTTCCAGACTCTGTTCAGCTGTAGGAGTTAGTAGTCACTTCCAATTTCGAAACCTCTTTTGACCCTAGCGTCCCTCTTCCCTTTTTACCAAAATGTAGTCTATAACAGATCTTTCATTCCTACCGGGCTCATCTCTTGTATATCTATGTTTTTCTTTATGTGGGAAGAGTGTATTTGCAATGGTAAATTCATTTGACACAAAAAAATTCAAAATTCTCTCTCCATTGTCGTTTAAATATTCTTCTCCGTATCTTCCCAAAGTTCCTAGCCACTTCTCATTACCAACTCTTCCATTTAGGTCCCCTACAGATTTTTCCCCTAGTAGTAACTACAATTACTTAATTTTAGTCAGCTACATAATCTTTTAATATATGTATTTTAAAATAATTACTACTATGGGTTTTTTTCTTTATTTATTTATATATTGAAATATTATCATATGTCTATTGAGATTATTTAATGTATATACATCTCTCTCTCTCTCTCTCTCTCTCTCTCTCTCTCTCTCTCTCTCTCTCTCTCTCTCTCTCTCTCTCTCTCTCTCTCTCTCTCTCTCTCTCTCTCTCTCTCTCTCTCTCTCTCTCTCTCTCTCTCTCTCTCTCTCTCTCTCTCTCTCTCTCTCTCTCTCTCTCTCTCTCTCTCTCTCTCTCTCTCTCTCTCTCTCACTCTCTCTCTCTCACTCTCTTTCTCCCTCCCTCCCTCCCTCTGTCTGTCTCTCTCTCTGTTTTCATTAAAAGAAATTATTTATAAAATATCAAGAGTGAACATTGTTGAAACTGAATTTTTACAATTTTAATTTAATTTTTTTAGATGTTATATTTACATATTTCAACAAATAAATAAACATTTAACTGTTTCCATCAGATACATATCCCCACTAATAAAACTGATATTTTTTTAAATATATGTAAATATTAGTTTTAAAATAATGTAACTAATTATACCAATACTGTCAGTTATTTATCCTCTTAATTATAATGCTGTGGCACGAGGTGAAACGGTATATTTTTCAGGAGTTTTATATAATTTAATTTGTACTGTTTTTATTTGTGTCAAACCTCTATCAAATGCGCCCCTGATGAAAAAAAAAGAAAAGAAAACCCGAAAATTGGTTGGAATATTTTTTATCTATTAAGTTGGTATTTGTAGAACAATTTAAAATGCTGGAAATGCCAGGAGGGACAAACGTCACTGACAGGACTGCTGCTTTGGCCAGATCAAATGCCCCGTGAAATGGCTTTGCACTAATTAGGCTCAAGACAGATGCGCGGATCAAAGCAATGTACAGCTCCAAGCAGCCTTTGTACAAATTTACGTAATATAATCCGAACCTTTGAAGTGTTGAGCGGATTTTCTGTGCCTGGGGAAGCACCGCGTTGTCGGTTGTTCCATCTTGATGGCTACTGTATGTACTTGACTCTAATATCAAGATCAATTAAACTTCAATTGTCAACATTTACATATTTTATAAAAAAAAACTCCCTGATTCGCTACTCCTTCCAAGGGGCATGTATAATAATTTGGTTAATGGTTGCCATATTGCATGTTGGTAATTTAATTTTTCGTAAACGGCCTTTAATTTTTTTTTTATTGTTGTTTACTCCAATTTTCCAGTCAAATTCAAATACCAACCCTTTTAGCTCATTCCTCAATGTTTTCATGAAGGAAGCCCTAGATTAAAAAATTCAAATTCATTCAAAGCTAGTTCTGATGTAGAGCAAAAATGACTTTTATACATAGCTCCTAGGTTCCGAATAGTGAAACTCAGGATAACGACAAATCGTCTTTGAAAAAAAAAAAACACCAAAATAAACAAAGTGTATAATATCAGATATACATAAAAGGTAAAGTTTTAATTCTGACAGTTTAGTTTTTAATTTTGATAGTTCATAGGATGCAAGACAGATCTGTTACCATAAAACCACTGAGGAGAAGTATATGGTCACTGGATTATTTGAATGAACATCAATCACTTTATTTCTATCTTTTGTATCTGTCAAAGATAGAATATTTGATTGATGTTTATTTTGAATAAGACCTCACAGATAGAACCAGATTGAGAATATCTACTGTAAACTGAAAAAATAATGTGATCATAAAAAAAAAACAAAAAAAACAAAAACACATAAATAAAATATTAACTATTTTTTAAATCAGTATAAAATAAAATTTGTTAATGATAGGTAAAAATACACATAACATTTGAAGTTCCTTAAATTTGAAAGATATAGCCCTAAATTCCTAATACTTTCGGTTAAAAGCGTAATCAGTGTATTTAATAGTGCATATTCAAAATTTTAAGTAGCCGATAAGAAGGTAATATTGTTAAATATTTTTATAAGTAATCAAATGAAATCGTTTAATTTATTTTTAAATATAAGGCTGCGTTACACAACGGATGATTGGAAAAATAGAATAATTTAATTTTTTATTTAAGGATGAATATTTTAAGTTAAAACCTGGTAGCGTTAAAATCCGTATTTATTTATCATATACTTTTAGTATTTTCCAAAACCTTTTAACTGGCTAATAGAGATTATTTTATCTTGTTCATTAAATTATTTATTATATATGTATTCAACTCATAAACCAGTTTATTATTTTGAACTCAGAAGTCATCACATAGTCTTTATCAGTACAATACCTTTTTTAACTCTTGATAGATTACTAAATTTCACAGACCATAAAAATGATAAAGTTAACAGAGCCAAAAAAGACTTATATTAAAAATATTATAAAACATTCTTATTGAAACAAAAATCTAAATTAAGTTCATATAATGAATTATACAATACAAAGGAGTAATTCCAGCTCATACTAGTATATTTCAGTTAAGTGGAACTAAACTTATGTGCAACCATCGGTATTAAACTCGAAAGAATTCAAAACTTATGCGTAAGGACCGTGCGATCGAAATACTTAAATTGTGTAACATCTCATGTAGAACAGCGCTCGCCATCTATCGGTCAATTTTCAAACTTAACTATTACAGATTAATTGAAAATATGTACATTTTACTATTCCTAAAACTTCCTCGACCTGTAAGGATGATTTGGTTAAAATGTGGTAAAGATTGGTTTAGTAGTTTTCGCGGTTAGTGATCACAAACAAAAAATGGCTTGTCCTTTAATATAATAATATACAACCCCGGCCTCAAAACATTTATCACAAACCCCAACATCCAATCCATAACCAAATCCATCAGCCTCAAACCCAACCCCCTGAAAATCCTATAATCCAGCCCATTAAAAACAACACACCCACAGTTCCTTATATCCCGCCTCCTCCCAATGCTACTGATATCTCATCAATACTAAACTCTTTCCTCTCAGAATTCCGATTCATGATCACACCTCTCATATCACTCCTAACCAGTGCATTATCCAACATCATCATCCCCGCCCAAAGAAATCCCTAAATGAAACCTTCCCTATCTATTCTCCTCTGGAATGCGAATGGTATTCGGAATCATACTGACGAGTTGACAGCACTACTACACGACAGTAACATTGATATAGCCCTGATTACTGAAACTCGAATAACTAGTAAGAGAACATTCAAAATAGCACAATACGAGACCTATCGGACGGATCACCCGGACGGAAAAGCTCATGGTGGCACTGCCGTCATCATCCATCATTCCCTCTCCCATTATTTACTACCTTTACCGACTCATAACTTCCTACAAACAACTGCAGTTGTTATCAAAACCTTCCCTTCCCCTCTTACAATAGCTGCAGCTTATTGTCCTCCTGGAACAGGTCTAGGTGCTATCAATCACTCCATAAAAAACCTAGACAACCTCTCCTCTTATCACAGTCCTCTAAGCCTCACCCTATCCCTATCACCGATACCCAAACTTCCTCCCCCATCATTTATTAGAGGCCCAATAAACTGGAACCTCTTTCGTCAAAAACTAACCGATTCCATTGACCTCAGAGTGTCCCTGAAAACACCCCAAGAACTAGATGATGCTGCCAACTCCTTTACGAATTTGATTCAACAAGCTGCTTGGAATTCATCTTTCCCCCAACCTTCTTATAAAACCATATAAAAAATCCTCTACCACAAGAGCTAATAGATCTTATCCAAACCAAACGTCATTCCAGATCCCTATGGCAAACTACCAGGCATCCTGACAATCGGAGAAACATGTAACCACTATACCAAATTAGTTAAAAAGAAATTGGCTTCCTTTAGATCTCAATCCTACAACTCAGATCTCTCCTCCCTCTCTACCTCAGACAATTCTCTCTGGAATGCAACAAAAAAAAAATCCTCAAATATCACAATATTTCCCATCCTCTCCGACGTGAAGATGGATCCTGGGCTGCCTCAGATGAGAACAGAGCAGAAGAGTTTGCCAAGCACGGCTCCAAAGTTCATCAATTCCCCTCCCACACTTCACAATTCCTCACTTCACCAATTCCCCTCTCCTTACCTCCTAAAGCTGTTAACCCCTCTGAGGTCAAATTCCTTTTAAAAAAGTTGAAACTCCGCAAATCACCTGGATATGATCTTCTCACCACCCAGATCCTCTGGCAACTTCCTCAAAAAGCGATCATATTCCTCACTTATATTTATAATTATATCCTTCGCACAACCCACTTTCCTCTAATATGGAAACACTCCATCATCGTTCTGTTCCTAAAACCAGGCAAACCTCCCAACAAAACCTCATCATATAGACCTATGAGTCTTCTTCCCATCCTTTCAAAAATCTTTGAAAAAATCCTTTTAAAACGAATCCTACCTATACTCGAATCCCAAAGCATCCCTTCCTACCAATTTGGATTCCGGACTGGTCACTCCACTGTTCAGCAAGGTCTTCGTGTTGTTGATCATATATCCTCTGCCCTTGAAAACAAGCAGTATAGCACTGGTGCATTTTGGACGTAGCGCAAGCTTTCGACCGGGTGTGGCACCAGGGCTTGCTCTTCAAGCTCAAGACGCACTTGCCCCAATCCCTATACCTAGTCCTACGATCCTATCTCTCAAATCGCTCCTTTCGAGTCCGCTGTGGCTCAGAGTTCTCCAACTGTGATCCTATTGATGCCGGTGTGCCACAAGGTAGTGTCCTAGGTCCTGTCCTCTATAATCTCTTCACTGCAGATATACCAACAAACCCTAATACCTTTTTAGCCACATTTGCAGATGATACTGCTATCCTATCATCCCATCCAGATCCTAAACTTGCTTCCCTCAACCTCCAAACACATCTTTTACAGATTGAAGCTTGGTGCAACAAGTGGAGAATAAAAGTTAATGAAGCCAAATGCAGTCATATAACTTTTACCCTTCGCCGCAAATCCTGTCCTCGGACTTGAACTGTGGGGAACAGCAAGACAATCGAATATTAAAGACGTATTCTCATCTCTCAGTAGATAACAAAACTCCTCCATTCCAATCCAAAGTCCTCCGAACAATAGTCAATGCACCTTATTATGTTACCAATAAAACCCTACATAATCACCTAAAAATACCTTTTGTCCTTGATCTCATTCCTTCAAAATTCTCGAAATTTCATCAGAACCTATCCAATCATCCCAATCCTCTGGCTCAATCCCTATCCAGTCATAACCATCCTTGTAACCCTCCGAGAAGGTTAAAACAGCAATGGCCCCGAGACCTTTTGTAATGTATAAAGTTATGTTGGAGTTCTGGTAATGACCAGCTTCTCCACTCAAGTCCTGAAGTATCTGTGGCCATAGCGCTCCCACTCAGCCTCCACTGGATATTACCAGTGATGCAGCCGAGAGAGCAGCGCTGGGATTTCTACGCGTCTAGCCTGGACTCCCAATAAGTGGGGAAGGTTCGATTCGGGGTTCCCCGGGCTGAGTGTGTTTGTATTGTATATAAAGTATGAATGAATAATAATTTGTGTATTTTAATTTTAATTTAATTTTGTTTTATTTTAGATTATTGTAAATAATTATTAATTTTATTTTTATAAAGATATTTATTTCATTTTATTTTTTATTATTATTAGTTGTGTGTGTGTGCATCTGTAAATATAGTATGAATGAATAAATTTATCTCTGTACCTATTGCCTTTTACTGAGGCAGATTGTACACTTATTTCAATAAAATATATTAGAAGAAAAAAAAAATATATAATAATATAGATTACCTCTAAGAAAGTTCCTATCAAAGTGAGTAATCATTTTCCATTCTAACATATTTAGATATATATTTAGTAGTTGTTAATGACTAATCAGTAATAATAAATTTGCTGGCATTATTGTTTTTTGAACTTAATTTTGTTCATAGTTACATAACATATACTCTACGAAGATCAAGAAACCATTTTCTCTAAAAAGGGGTGGAGTTCATCCCTGTAAAAGATAAATTACGGACCATAATGGCATCATTTAGTTCTTCCCGTTATAAGAAATAAATGATTATGATTGTTTTGCTGCCAAAAAAAAAAAAAAAAAAAAAAAAAAAAAATCCATCCGGAAACGATGAACGATAACGATGCGAACTTGTGTAATTTGAGGTTATTACTTTAAATTAATGAGTTCTTTCGACATTTATATTTTTTATTATTTGACTACTTTATCTTTATAAATTATATTTTACTGCCATTTAGTTCCGCCAACTATTCATAATTTAATCTATGAACTACTTCACAGTAAGTTAGAAAGATATATTACCTTATGTGTTTAAGGCATGATGACAGCCCGACATTATTATAAAGTCTTTTATAATTAAAATAGGATACCATTAAGGGGAGAGGAACCACTGGATACAATCCTTCTACTGCATTTAACGCTTCCTTTTGATGAGTGAATAAAAAAAAAAAAATTTTGTTATATATACTGCATGAATGGATGGATTTCTATCCAAAAATATTACTCTTCGTCCTAGGATAGAATAGGACATATTTGAAACAAATATCATTTATTTATATTTTTCATAATATTAAACAAATATACATAATGTACTTCTGCTATAAATATTTTTTTGTTGTTTTAAAACTTAAAATAGCCAATGCGAAATCTTTATCATATTCTTAAAAGTTACCAGATTTTTTTAAAAATAATAATTTGTCCGTTATTGAGTAAAAATTATATGATCTAACGTAAAACGTAACTTCTGGTGAAACATAATATTTATGTTTCCTATCTACTCCAGCCGTCTACTTTACTAATTAAACTATGTATTATTCGCATAATATATGCGAACTAATGGACTTTTTCATTAAATTTATATGGGTGGTGTTCGGGCCCGAATCTAATAATAATACATATTGTAAATATTTAGTGATTTATTTTTATTTTTGTGAAAGGTCTATTTCTATTTTTGTTTGTTTGTACCTATCTTATTATTAATTGGACAATTTATATTTTTAATTTATGTATACTATATCAGCATATTTCATTCCTATTTTGTTTGGTATCAGTTTTGTAATTAACTGTATTCGTTAATGTTTTATTTATATAGATTGCGTCTTTAATTTTTCTGTTATGAGTTTTTATCTCATGATCTAGTATTTTTACGTATTCAAAATAAAACATATGACCCAACTTTTATGTGTGGTCTAATAGTGATGTTTTGTTTTTATCTGTTTTGCTCATGGTTTTACATTATTTTGTCTTCGTATGTCCTGGTATGTAAATATGACGAATATTTTATATGGCTTGTATATATAAATAAATAAACATCGATGCAATCGAATTGTTTAAACTAATTGTAAGTAACAACGGAGTACCGAGCTGTATGTATTTACATCCAGAGGGATTACAGCTCAACTCTACAACAATCGAAGTATTGTTATCTCCGTTTCTCACTCTGTTTTCTTCAAGCGCTCTTACGAGTTCTTTACTGTAGTTCATAGCATTTTATAAAATTTATTTTCTTGTAATAGCGTTTATCATTATATGTCATTTTATTTAAGTATTTTTTCATTAATTTTATTTTACCTTCATATCATGCACTATACTCCGGCGCAGGTTAGTTTACCCAACCTAATTTTTAATTTTTTTTTTTCTTCCCTTTTCGAAGTCTCTAATGTGAGACAGATTGGGTGATAAAACAGGTGGCTTTTGCCTTACACGGTAATACTTTCTAGGTACTTTCCTACTTCCTGGGTATTCCCTGCCTATATTCTCGACTAATAACTGCGTTCTTCTATCTACCTCCTAAACACTAGATCCCAACCCTTTAACCTGTATACCCCCTCACATAAAACTGCTTCCTTTGAAAAATCCATCATCATTCGTACTATCTTCTGACATTCCCTACCTACTCCTATTCGTCAAACTGCTTTTCTTAATTCCTTTAAAAATGATTCATTTTTACACCTTTTAGACAATCAATCTTCCGCAAATATGTAAACAATTAAGTAAATATTTTATCTTTTCGTATACGTTTGTATTTTAAGTTATTATTATTATTTTTTCCTTTCGACAATATGTGCCATAATTACTGAAGCATTTAATTTGTAAATAATACGGCCAGACGATTGTACCTGTAATTGCGCATTATTATTATTCTTAAGACAGTATGTCCTAGAATAAAGGTTATTATTCATTCATTAACATTATTATAATAATGTTATTATATTATTATAACATAATACATTATAACATTAACAAAATTCATTCACTAACATTTCAAGAAAATTTACAATGTCTTCAAGAAGTTTTGGCTGAAATTTTCTAGAAACCGTACAGATAAAAATAAATAATAAATAATAAATTTATCCTCTGATCGAGTGATATCGGAAAATATAAACATTCCATAAAAAAAATGTAAATAATTAAAAAAAAAATAATCTGTTCTACAATAATATTAGCATATTTTGAGATCCACGATAACAGCATCAATAAAGTATAAATAAAGCGATTTAATACAAGATTTTTATCGATAAACATAAAAAATAAATTTTAGTTAAATTATCTAAGATCTTCATAGATATATTAAACCAATATTAAAATCTACCAATTTTTAATTTATATTTTATTAAAAAAAGACGTATTTTTTGGAATAACATTTAAATGTGGCAGGACCGAGGTTTGCCACACTGTCATATACTTTTATAGTTCAACATCCAACCAGATGAAATCAATAAAGTTATTTCTGAAGGAAGGAATGTTTTTAAATTTTTAGTTATTATTTTATAAAATAGATTTATGATTTGAGGCTTATGTAGACATTTGTTTTTTTGTTTTTTTACGAAATGTATTCAGTTAATTTTTAATTTTTATTTGAGTTATATTTTACTAAAATTTTAATTTATGGCGTGTAACATAGAGAGAAATTTATCTGTTACCAGCTCAGTAATAATTTTGAATTAAAAAGAATATTATTCTAAACATTTGTATGGCTGGATTCTGTGTGTCCTGAAACCCGATAAAATACTGCTCGAATTCCGCATAACATTAGAGTATTGCGGGTGTGGTAGGTCTTAGCGCCTTAACCGATCTGCATTTGTTGATATTGTAGATGAGTGATTCTCAACTTTTTTGCTCCGCGACCTGCTCCCCCTTATGATTATAATTGTAAGCCTAACTATTAATAATTAAATATTAAAAGTAATTACATATGTAAAAATGTTTTTCAATATTATACAATCAATCTACACTAATCTTATGTCTTTAAAGAAAATACAACCGGTGGAAAAAAAAAGAAAAAATACAACTACTCCATTTTTTTTTTTTGTTACGTTTATTCTTTTATAGTTGCGATATATCTGAACATACATGTACGATGTGTATATGATGTGTGTTTACATGAGCAATTTACATTTTATGCGTTCAATAAGAAGCTGGATTATTCATCATTAAAGCAAAACTTTTGGTTTGTTTCCGCTTACTTCGAATTATACTGACAATGAGAAAACATTGAATGGACAAGACGATTTTAATTAATGAACACAGCTTAGATTGCATGAAGATGCATTTGCTTGAAGTAAATCCTCAGTTGACAGAGTATTTTCTGGGTACTGAATCATTTTAGTGAAAACGTTGTTGCCGCAGCTAAAATACCAGTTGAGATTCACGATCGGATTATCGAAATATCTGCTGATAAAACGCTGTTATTGAGGGCTTCAGCGTCTTCAAATAATTTTGTTTAGCTTATAAATAAGTGCTTTTGTTTCTGTGCATCATTTTTAATTTAATACATGAAATCGTTTTATTACTTTAGTACTTTAAATTAAATACTTATGTTACTTTTGGATTAGATACCTTTATTATTCATTGAAGTAGTGGTTAATTTATTTTAATTGTATTTTTTACCTTCTTCATAAAACTAAGCTTATTCTTTTTGAATTTTCAGTTTTTGTTGTTTAGGTTCCTGATTCAAGAAGTTTAGTTACTGCAGTTCGCCTGAAATTCTCAATGAAAACACTTAAAAAAATATCACTTATTATCATTATATTTTATTTTTATTCGTAGTTTATTTTGTTGTATTTATTCTTCCACGTTTATATTATTTTTTTCATTTTATATTAATTAGTACACCGTTAATTTTATCATCTGTAAGAATTGTCACGAATTGAGTCACTGACCAACAAAATATCTGATTTTGTTCCTTTTTATATTCCTTGCGCCAACCCAAAACAGTAAGAATATATATTAGTGGTCTGACTGTGATACATCAGGTATGCGAAAAATCTTACTTAGCAATTTTTCCTTTTTTTTGTTTTTATAAAATATATTCTTCTTTAATTTGAATAGAAAGTACGATATCATGAATAACTGTTGAATGATTTCGTACCACCAGGCAATTTATCTGAAGCCACAAAAGCTAGAGACGCATAAAGTGAATGTTTAAGAGATTTTGATGTAGAGGAATGCACCTGTCGTAGGATGCCTGGCGTTCCTTCTTTGTAAGGACTGTCTCGTGGATCCTGTTTGCATTAGCTTGCTCAACATCTTATACGTCCTTTAGGTTATAATGTATACACATTCATCTGCGCATCAGTGTTTAAAAACATGCTTACGAGCTGTCACATAAGAATCATTATGAAGATCTTGGAAGAATTTCTCTTAGGACGCAAGCACAAAAATATGAATCAATCTCCGGGATAGTGGTCAATATTTTCTAGCTATATCTTAAACAAGTGGTTCAAACTATGGCCAATTTTCGGAAGACGGGTGAGGCTTAACAAAAGCAAGATGAAAGTTTATCTACTTTTAAAAGTAAAATAAATTCTATTATTATTCAAAATTTTCTAGTTCCGAATGTCTATTTTATTGATATTCTTTATCTTAGTTTCTACATCAATCAGTTGCTAGTCGATTTGGAATACTCAACTATAAACTCGGCAAATGATTAATACATTGTGAAAATATCATCTGTATTAACACTGTCAGACCTAACTGTTTAGTAGAATTATCGGTTTTAACCCAACCATTGAACTGTTCATTAATATATTCCCATATATTCCCCCTATCCAAAATCCTTTATGGTCCATATTTTGTAACAAATGTTCATAGTTATTACGAATCATATATTAATATTTTCCTAATAATCTACTTGCCCATGTAACACAACATAATAATTTAAAACAACTTATATGCATGTTTGGATGATATTAAATGAAATAGGAACCCGAAGCTTAGAGAACCAAAAGATTCTATACCAAAACAACTAACCTCTGGCTACATACCTCCCTCCAAAACACCCCGTCAAAACTAGAATTCCCAAGATTAGCCATGACGCAATTTTCCCATCTACTTCCCAGTCTAACCTTTGGACGTTTTCATGCTTATCTTATTTGCATGCCAATCGTAACCGCCACGCTGTTAATACCTGAACTGTGTTAACTGGAAAATACCCCGCAATTTTGAATTGTGAAACCAAAACCCTCAATCATTCATTTTTTGTAGTTGCAAATATTGTACGCATTTCTTTATTTTCGAAAACTTTAAGGTGTTGTTCTTTCTATAACGTAATTTTTTTTTTTCCTAATCCATAAAAAACTGTTTGTAGTATAATATTCTTAGGGATCATAATTTTTAAAGTTCAGGAGGTTCAGTGTGAATTGAGCAGTTTTGTGACCAATCATTTCCTGCTTTTAATAAACCAAATGTTAAGTTGAAGCATTGAAAATTGCGTAGAGCTTCATTAGTAAAAACCTAATGAAGTAGACTATAAATAAAAAAATACGAACCCGATATATTTTATTCTTTATATAACCTCTGTAGCTTAATATATTTTAGCATGTAATACCCACCTCAATCCGTTCCAATCAGGTTTCCGTTTCGGTTATTCCACTCAGTTAGCTTTGATGAAAATCACATAGGACCTTTATTCCTCCATGGACCAACAACAAATTACGATCCTTGTCTTGTTTGATTTTTCAAAAGCTTTCGATTGTCTTGATCATTCAATTCTCCTATCTAAACATCAAAACTTATCCCTATCCAATAGTGCCCTAAATCGGTTCCACTCTTTCTTAGACAGTCATCATTTATCTTCCCTACCTTTAACCCAAGGTGTTCCACAAGGATCCTCCCTGTCCCCAACGCTATATTCTATCTACATCAATGATTTACCCAGCTTTATCCACAATTCCAATTATCACCTATATGCAGACGACCTTCAAATCTACCTATCTTTCCATCCATGCTCGAGGCATCTCGTAAAATTCAGGAAAACATTGATAACATCAACTGTTGAGCAGTGAAGAATAAGTTATATCTGAATCCAAAGAAAACTAAGGCTATCTTCATCGGTTCAAAACCCATCCTCAACACCCTTCCTTACTATCCATTGCTTTACCTCAATAACCTTCCTCTTTAGTTCCAAAACTTTATTAACAATTTAGGAGTTACCTTTGATCATCACCTATACTGGAATAACCATATCGCCCAAATTTCCAAAAAATCCATCATAATCCTTAAACAGCTGTATAGCTGTCGAGATTACTTTTCCCAGAGTACCCATCAACTCCTAGTGTCCTCTCTTGCTTTCCCTTGCTTTGATTACGGTTGCTTGGTTTATGGGGGACTGTCTGGGGATCTCGAGATGAAGCTGGGGAGACTGATGAACTGTTTTATGGTAGTAGATTTATCTTCGGGATCCCCAGGCGGTCACATGTTACTTGCCGATATTCTGAGCTTGGGTGGCTCTTTCCTAAATTCCGACGGCAATACTTCCTGGGTACTTTCCTATTCCAATGTCTAAAAAACAAAAAACCTTCCTATATTCTTGATTTATTAACTCTGTGTTCTTCTATCCACCTCCTAAATACTAGATCCTAACCTTTTAACCTATATATCCCCTCACATAAAACCGCTTCCTTTGACAAATCCTTCATCATTCGTGCTACCTCCTTCTGGAATTCCCTACCCATTTCCATTCGTAAAGCAGCTTCCATAACTTCCTTTAAAAATAATTTATTCTTGTACCTTTCAGACGATCAATCTTCCGCAAATTTATCAATAATCAAATTAATACTTAGAATTACTTTTTTTTTCTCTCTCTTTTTTTCTTTTATATGTTCATATGTATATGATTGTATTTTATGTTATAATTATTATTTCATATATTTATTTATTTTAATTTACATTTACATTTATTTTCCTGTAAAAAATGTATGCTGTAATTACAGAAGCATCTAATTTGTAAATAATAGGCCAGACAATTGTACTTTTTTACTTAATTTTGAAAACAACTGATATCATATACAATATTCGAATTTCACCATTTTCTTTTTTAATTTTGATACAGTGAAGGTTATATAACATTAAGATAGCAGTGGTTTAGTGTTTGCTTGAAGATTTTTCTTTGAGATTGGTCGGCAGTGGTGTGGAGCCTTTATAGCGCTGTGGGATAATGCTGTTGCTGACACTTGTCAAGATCCGGGCACGCTGTTATCTCTATAATTTGCTTTAACCTTTACATATTTACCGCTCTATCTACTTTCTCGGATGGGTTTATATAGAATACATTTATATTACTCCGTCTCCGGCAAAGTCTTTCCAGCAATACTAATTTAAAAAAAAAAAACGTTTTTAAGAAAATTCAATATTGCAATATTTTAAAATAGTATTAAAGTTTAATTATTTTTATATAAAAATAAGAGGTATACATTTTTTTTCTTATGAGAAATAGTGAGTCTGATGTATTCCAACTCAATTTATACATCTTGTCTGGAAAATGTTTATATTAAAAAGCTCAATTTCTGATATTAAAAAGCTTGCTGGGAAAAAAACAGTACATCATGGGTATGTGTATTCTATAATCCACTGCATTTCCCAATTCACAATTAATTATTATTAATTATTTATATTAATAATTACATTAAATTAACAACAATAATTGTTTGAAATAAACAAAGTTAAGAGAAAATAGTTGTTTAAAACGTTCCTTTTTTTTTCATTCAAACCAATATAGCTCCTATACGGTAGATCCTAGTGACAAAGGTTATTTTACAAAAAATATTTTCCAATTAATTTCAGATCTGGGAACTGCCACCAGATTTTAGATCAGAACAACACCAACAGAGCTAGTGCGTGTCGAAATGTGAAAAAAAAAGGTGTTTACTTGAGGTACGCATGATGGTATAGAAGGATCAATACAATTAGGATTGATGAATTAATTGCCACTTCTATTGAGATTATTTTATTAGAGAACAAGTTTCGAATGCTAAACATTCATCTTCAGCTCTAAAACATACAAAATTTTTTTCAACACATCAGTATTATGTTACAAAGATTATATATACGAAAGTTTTTAAAAAGGTAAGACAAGAAATCAAACGTGAGCACTCACCTTCGAGGTAACTAAAACAGAAATGGAGAAGTTCAGTGAGAAGTCCATTTCTGTTTTAGTTACCTCGAAGGTAACCCATGTTTTTTCTTGTCTTACATTTTTAAAACTTTTAGTATATATAATCTATATAACATCATGATTTGAAAAAAATTTTGTATGTTTTAAAACTGAAGATGAATGTTCAGCATTCAGAACTAATTTTCTAATAAAATAATCTCAATAGAAGTGGCAATTAATTCATCAATCCTAAAAAAGTTATTCCAATAGTGTAGGCCCTCAGCCAAAAGACACACTGTGTAAAAAAAATAAATCGAATAAATATATTTATTATACTCCGTTATTTTTCGATTTATTTTGTTAAAAAGAGGCATTCTTGTAAATACAGTATTATCTCGATAATCCGTTCCTTCAATAGTCCGGCACACCCAGTAATCCGGCCCTCTTGGAAGAATCCTCCCCTCAGGAAATTAGGAAATCCCTACAACGATGACGGAGAAGTGGTCATTTATTTGGACAAATTTATCGTGTGGGCAGAAGAAAACTGTTGCTGATATAATGATGATAAAATTAAATGAGGAAGCTATAGATTTTATGTTACATCGTGTTTCTAAAAATTTTTCAGTTCATACATATTGTTTTTCAGTGGCCATTGAAAATTGTTTTTGTTCGGAATAACTTTTAAATATTTGTTATTTTTGTAACAGTTTCTGGGGTTATACAAGAATAAATAAACATTTTTTATTTTTAGTAGGTTTTTTTGTATATCCAGTTATCCGCAATTTAAGGTGATCCGTTATTCCTCTGGTCATATATTTGTCAAATTATCGAGATTGTGCTGTCCAAATAATGTATTAAATGAAGTTTTAATCTATATAATTTTAGAGGCCCAGCTATATAACTATTTTTTCGTTTAAGTTTTTTTTAACAAAAGATGCAGGCCATTAATGCTCGTTTGATCTTTACAATAAATGAATAATTATTCAAATAAGAAAAAAAGAAATATTTGTAGATCCCACAGGATCATACCCGACAAAGAACAAGACAGGAAGAAAAACCAGAATCCACTGCTGACTAATAGAATAATAGGAGGAGTACATTATCACATGAAGAATGGTGTGTACCTAACGTTTATTATTTAAAAACTACTTACTTATCCATTATTTTGTTATTAATATCAGATATTCTTAAAAAAAAAAAAAAAAAAAAAAAAAAAGTGTCATAGATATAAATCATATGAAAACTTGGCTTGTCACATATACCTAAGAGTGCCTTTGGCCTGATAAGAAGTTGGATGGGGCATCTCCTTTATATGAAATGTTATTGTTATTTCAGGAGCACTTAAGCTAAATACTGCTCTTTTGCTAGCCTAACAATCGTTATGTCATAGTCTTAAATCTCTGCGAATATCCATGTCCTAATTGTAGCTGTTATAACAAGAATGTTGAAAATTTAAGGTTATATTTCATTAAGATACAATGGGTTAGTTATTATAATAAAATAAGAATCGATTTATGTTTGGACTAAATCGATCCGTCAACTTGCTAATGTCAGGAGACAAATCGGCTCTAAAGATTTTTTAAAAATGGATCCGTGATGGAAGGGCTAGAGAGGTGCACTCAGGCATTCAGGGTCTGAAAATTTTATAAGGGCTTCGATGGGGGGGGGGGGCTTTATGAAAAGGAGACAACTTTAAGAGAACTTTTTCTGGCCCTTAGCTTTTATTCAACTTTCTATCCACCCACCCTTCATCTTCTAAAGGATCTCCGATAGTTAATCAATTATGTCTTGTTTCTTCTTATATAGATATTTCTTCAAGAGTTTATCAGGATTTTTTTCGTGTTTTTCTGATAGATATTATATCCTGAAAAGTCCTCACCTCTTTTCTTAAGACATATTGATGCTGGGGGTACATTTGAAATATTTTCAACTGTTGTTACTAATTTATTGTATTCTTAATGATATTACAGTACAAACTGGATACTCTACACAAAAGGGACCAGAGGAATGTCAAATCACTGGATGTAAAAAAAAAAAGTATTAAAAGACGAATTATTAAATTTTTAACAAATATTTAAGTATTATTAAAAAGAAAAAAATCTATTTATAGCACTGGCAATTGGCACACATGAAAATTAGGCCACCTATTGATTTATTTGTTCCCGGTAGCCAAATCTTCATTTCTATGAAAGTTTTTTTTGGTGGTAGACAAGGAGTAGTAGTTTTTTTTGTCTGAGTTGTAGTTTTTACAGCTAAATGATCACACAAACAACATAATAATCAGTATATCATAGGAAGAAATAAGAATGATAATAATATAAAGAAATAAATTAAAAAAGAGAAAGAAAAAAATTAAATACAATTTTAGCATTTATACAAAAGATACAAGCATCCCGGGGCACATCCAACTAAATTTCCCCCTCCCCCCCTCGTATATGGGAGGGCAATTATGGCTTAAAGAAATACCAGCACTGCTCTTAGCTGCATCACTAGTATCTAAATGCAGTGAAGGATTTGATCAGAGCAGTTAGCTATTGCTAAAATACCAACGAAATATGTATTTTCAATAGGTCTTTTCTGCTTAAAATTTACACTAGTATAGTACACAACTATCTTAAACAGATGGTACTTATATATATTTTAATATCTTAACATCACTTATGACTATGCTATCATTACCAGAGAAACTTTCTAATATGCCAAATAATTATACAATACTATAATTATAATCGACATGTCTATAATCAGACCTGATTAGACAAACGAAGTTCAGCTTTGTGGTTTAACTACACCATCAGTCCATCTAGTATCCAATGCTTACAGTTCAAAATTCTTCGAAAAATCTCCTATGCTCCTTACATATACCGCAAAAAAACTTATACAATAGCCTTAATGGTCCGAATGTTGCGGATTAGGACAATACAAGATAACTAGCGTATGATAACTCCATAATCGTTCATTCACTAGTCTTCCAAAATACTTACCATTCGATTCCAATAATCCTCCGGGTAGTCTGAAAAAAGGATGGGAATTTCTAGAATAGCACTTACATTGAAGTGTTACCAAATGGGTAGTTTATTTGTAAGTCAGTAAACGCCATCTCTCACATTTAGTGGATTTATTTATTTAAACATTTGTAAAGTTGTATAAATATATATTAAAAAATGTTTTATAATTTATGACTTTCATCATTTTTTTTATTTTACTCCATACACCCGATGAAGGTGTTAAAATTTATGAGAGGAGAGGGCTCTTGGCCAGGGCGACGCTATGTGACTAGCGTGATGAGGCCATGTGACGTGGGCCTAGCCGAGAGAACAGACTATTTCCCAAGCGGCGAGCTGTGGCAATTCAATATGGATGCCTACTTTAGCATTCCTTTAACTCGATTAACCTTCCTCTGCCTCCGAGATAAATTAATTAATTTCATCCTCCGAGGGTAGCAACGGATCTCCTCCCATCAGCTTTATGTTTATAATTATTTATAATTGCTTCATATTTTTAAATTTAATAAACATCTAAAAAGAAAATATTTTCTTAAATAAATTTATCTTTAAAAATTTAAACAAAAATTAAGATCAAAATTGATCCTAATTAAAAAAAAAAAAAAAAAAAAAAAAAAAATAAAATAGCGAAGAACGTGCCATAATTATAGCGGAAACACATTCTTCACATAACATAACATAATTATAACTATGTATTATAGACTAAGAGCCCGTGAACCCCAGACCTTCGTTATTTTATAAAAGATGATTTGTCAGCGCATGCTCCCAAAGAAGGTAGTAACGATGGGTCATGAATGAAGCTCGGGTTATCGTGGCCTTGGCAGGTAAACGGTGCTAAAGGTGTGTAAAATACCAGCCTACTATCATCAAATTATAAAGCGTGATTTTTTTGATATTTCCTTCAAAATTGTACTTTCGTTATAGTATAAAAGCTGATTTTTATATATATTACTTAGGCAATGATTAGATGATGTTTCCTCATCAGCCAGACTGTTCTGACAGTTCCAAACCCTTGCCAGACAAGCATGAATAGTTGTAGCGAGCACGAGGCAAGATACATATGGCTGGGTGCGAATGAATAGTGAGTGAGGTCTGCCACGATCCTTCACCACGCTATTGTATTTTACTGCACATTTATTGTTTATTACTCAGTGCGTGTTTATATCAGCTTAAGTAATTTTATATGTTCTTGTCAAGTATTAATAATTGTAAGAAAAGGACCCTATTTTAGTCTCATCAAATAATAATAAGATAAAAAGGAAAATATTTGAAAATAAAGATTTATTAAAAAGTACAGGCATTTATATAGTGACGACAAAACACCGGAAGAGAGAGAGGAAGGGAAAAAATATTCAGTCATGCCTATTAAAATAATCATAATGATAATCAGCTTTTATACTATTACGTATGTACAATTACAATTAAATGAGCATTAAGGTTGTCTAGCAACGGGTTGCCACGATGGTAAGTGTCTCGCTGATAAGGAAACATCATCTAATCATTGCCTAAGTAATATATATAAAAATCAGATTTTATACTATAACGTAAGTACAATTCTGAAGAATATCAAAAAATCACGCTTTATAATTTGATGATAGTAGGCTGGTATTTTACACACCTTTAGCACCGTTTACCTGCCAAGGCCACGATAACCCGAACTTCATTCATGACCCATCGTTCGTACCTCTATTGGGAGCATGCGCTGACAAATTTTCATCTTTTATAAAATAACGAAGGTCTGGGGTTCAAGGGCTCTCGCTCTATTAGCAAAATAGCCAGCTGGCAAAAAGGCGGATTAGTCAGTCAAAGCGATCATTGTTTCCGTAAGTATTCGGGTGATATCGCCAATGTTCGGGATGCTTCGTTTATACCTACGTAGCCCTTTTAGTCCAGTCAATAAACACATTGTAGAGTGCATGGAATATGCTATAATTTTTTACTTCATAGCTTCGTTAGGAATAGTTAGAAGGTAAACATACTAAAAGTCCCCACCACTGGAGGGGGGGGGGTGAGCTAACGGTGAGGGGAGGGGAGAAGTTCAATTTGTTTTGTTTTTCGATTATATCTCGAAAACAATTGACACTAGAAAAATATGTTTCAAAATAAAATTAAAGTTAACTAGATTTCCTATAAAATTAATATTATATAGTCGTAGTTCTAACCGTTTACGAGATATTCGTTATTGAAAATCGGCGATTTTCGGAAAAAAACAAATGTCAGCTCACTTTTTGTCAAACTTTAGTTTATAGTACCTTCCACAATTGTTTCTCAGAAAAAATTTTTAAATCAAAATTGTAGAGTATTAAATTTACTTTAATTTCATATATACTTATCTGGTATTTGAAGTAAGTGTTTATCAAAAAGTGATGTGACATTTGTTTTTTTCCCAAAATCACCGATTTTCAATAACGAATATCTCGTAAACGGTTAGAACTACGACAAATTTATATATCGTTAAAAAAAATTGAACTTCTCCCCTCTCCCCCACCGTTAGCTCACCCCCCAGTGGTGGGGACTTTTAGTATGTTTACCTTCTAACTATTCCTAACGAAGCTATGAAGTCAAAAATTATCGCATATTCCATGCACTCTACACCCCTCATTTCACCACTCATTGACTGGACTATCAGTACATGTAGCTATAGGTTATCGTCTATCTTATGTATATATTTTTCTCCGGGTTTTTGCAAACAGGCCGGTTAGTAATAGAGTGCTGGTTTTAGAAAAAATAAGTAATAGTTTACTTTACTAAGCTCAGAAAGTTAATTGTGAAATTTGAAATTCAATCATGCCGAAAAAGATATAGTATTTATGAACTTAAACTCGTATATAAGGCGACAATATCTTACATGTAATCGTAAATAAAAACGTATGTGAATTGCTAAAATAGCAGTATCCTGTATTCCAACCTATATATTACATTTTAATTAATAATTAATATTTTTTAATCATAACATAAAACCAAAAGTGTGGTTAAAATAAAGTCGATCTTCCCTTTTTCGGCCAGCCATAATATCTGACCCTTGTCTCTTCCATCTCTCCTGTATTTAAGTCATACGATTAGTCATAACTGCTCCTTCCGTCAAGTAGTATTTTTGAATTTTATAAAAAAAGTGAGTATAATAATTAGCCTTTGATAAAGGGTTATCCTTTTTGCATGGATATTTTTTGATAGCTCTATTGATGTTGCACGGATCGAAAAAATTACATTTTCCTAATCAACAATTGATTGCAAATCAATTTTTTCATATATAACATTTGTTAACCTGTACTACCATTTAGGAGCTATATTGGCTTGAATAAAAAAAGTCATGTTGTAAAGTTTTTTCACCCTTAAAATGTGTAAAGTTTTTTTTACACTAAAAACTGATATGTTTTTACACACTCCAACTCTGTTGGTGTTGCTCAGACCGAAATTTCGATAACACTTTCTTGATATGAAATTGTGTGAAGAAAATTTTTGCGGTATGACACATGTCGCTAGGCCCTTCCCTTGAGGAGCTATATTGGATTGAATGAAACGTTTCATTACTATCGCAATTATTATTACGAATAATTATCAATTGTAAATGTAATTTAATTATTGATTTTAGTAATTTGATCTTTTTAATTCTAGCATATGAATTGGGAAAAACAGTATTATAGACATATTCATGATCTATTGCTTTTCCCAGTCATGGAGAAAATTGTTTTCTTGATGTGTGGATCCCAAGCCCTTCTTTTGTCAAATGTCAGACCAAGGTAGTGTACATGCTTCGTGTCTAACAAGGGGAGGACACACAAAGTCTCTCACGGATCTTGTTTGCAATTTTTTTGGAGGTTTTTGGTCAAAAAACATTAGACACGTATTTTGTTGTTCCCACCAATGGGCCCAAGGAGCCGAGAAAAAAAATAAAATAGCATTAAACTAATTTATTTTTTATCTCTAGTTTAAAAAATTATATCGACATGATTCTTGCACCAAGATTTTTAGTTTTGATGGCGGATTTAAGGAAAAATACAGTCGCTCCATTGATTTTGGTTCATTAAATTCTAAAAAAATAATTAGTTTTTCAAGCAAACTACCTCTATAGATTTCTTTAAACAAAAATAGACGTCAGATTCTAATTCAGCACCCTCAAAAACATTATAAAACGCTAATGTTCTAAATTTTTTTTAGAATTTAATTTACCTAATCCAAAATCCTAGGGCCCATTGGTCGGAACGGGAAAATACATGTCTAATGTTTTTTGACCAAAAACCTCCAAAAAAATTGCCAACAAGATCCGTGAGAGACTGAGTGTGTCCTCCCCTTGTAAGTTTAAACTTTGTGTATTGTGATTAACTCATCAACTTTGACATCATTTTCTTCGCTTTCTTATTAATGTATTTAGTAGCGAATTATTTATTTATTATTTTTTTATATCTTTTGTCCAAAAAGGAATAGGAAACGGTCAATATTTTCAAAATATATTTATCGTACTAAAAGTTTCCAGTTCCTTCCGGCATTCCATTGTCGAACAGATTTTCCAGGACATTAAGGGTGAATGTGCGATACTGTGAGAATGTCAGATCGGCGAATTCCATCAGTTGGGCACATTCCGTGACCAGTGAGGCTTGATAGTACGCACCTGTCAGGCCAAGGTGCCATATTGTTACAGGTTACGGCTGCCATCTTGATATTATCTGGAATGTTTAGACGTATATAGACATTTTCTGTTTTATTTAATAATTTTTTTACAGTTTATATTAAAAAAAAAAAAGTTGTGTTTATCTTAGTTGAAAAAAGTGAGCATGAAAAGATTATTTTATTGCTAAATGAGCCAAGGATTGTGGAATCTAGGGATAATTGGTCTTAGATTTAACTTTCTCTTACGTGGTTCAAGACATAATTTTTCCGTAAATAAAAAAAATGATTGCCGAAATATGTCAAAAAAAAAGAAATTAAAAATTCAAAAGTTTAAGACCAGTAAAAGAACACAATATTGAAGAGAGGTATAAAGTGGGATAAAATGTTTTGTCTGTTAGTGGTTTGTAATTTTTTGTTCAGTAAAATTTTGAAAAATGGACCCAACGGGTTCCGATTCTAAATGACTGATATTTTCATAATTAAAAAGAAAAAAACTCTTGAGCACACGTTCCGGTTTACTCATCCTCTATATGATTAATATATTATAGTTTAAAACAAATTTAACTAACAATAAGATAAATACCTGCTGTTCCAATCCAGCTCTGACCATCACCTGAAACGAACTTCTAGGTTCGATTTAGGTGTGTTTCAGATGTGCTAAGAACAATGAAAAAAAAAAAAATAGTTGACCAACTTTACTACGATATTCGATTTCGATGGTATTTAGATTTTTGATAATATACGATATATTGGAGACCAAAAATATTGATAAACGATATATTTTTTTTTAATGAAATGACATTTTAAATATTCCCGTAACGTCAATATGAAATTCCTATTTATTTTATTGTTTTGTTAATTTAGGTAACGGAATCCAACCTTTGGTGTTATCAAATGTAAGAAGTAACAGACGTTATTATTACTTTCAAAGAGGATTTAATGTTTTACACATTAATATTTTCTTATTTCCTCTTCCCTAAAGGTAACACAAGTTGACAAAAACTTCCCTTAAACTTGTATTCAGTGTCTTATATATTTTATTTTTCTTATACCCGCTTCCCCGATGTGAGAAATTTTCACAGGAGTTGTTTGAATGGATCCTTTGTCATCTATAGTACTTATTGCCCTAATGTGAGCCAGATTGTTATATTAATTAAGTAATAGCGCTTATTGAAATTTCGTTAGGAAAAATATCGGTGCAAAAATGAGGAGGTAACTTTCAAAACGTGTTCTGTCACAAAAAATGTTTTTTTTTTTTTTGAGTTTTTGGTATCACTAGATTTGTTTTTCAAACCCTATAATATGTAATGAGTATTAGTCATCAAAACAAGCTTTGTCCCATCTAAAATAAGTAAACAAAATCAGGGTTTTAAGCAAAGAGTGTTAATAACCTGTTTTTAGTTCAAACCATGCTTTGTCCACCAAGCCAATTGGAACGCTGCATTATTGACAACAAAGACAACATTAACTATAATCACTTACACTGGTACAAGGTAAAGTACTAGAAAATAAGAGATGTTGACTGCATTTTTAAAAACTAATGTCTTATAAGAAAATGTAAATATTCCCAAAAAAATATGAGTGTCATTAACATACACCATCTATTATGTAATTATAATTTTTATTTTGTGTACTTTTGAGCAAACATCGACTTCTGTAAAATAAAACATAGCCACTTCAAACAGTGTTTTGTTCCTTTGTTATTTTATCAAACCGTGTTTTGTCCATTTTGTTCCTTCAATACGTGTTTTGTCCATAGTGTTTGTCCATTTTAGGAGTAAAGAATAATTCTGATCCTTGTTGTAATGTGTTTTTTTTAGATGCTATAAGTTTAATTAGGATTTTTTTGTTTCTGAAGGGTAAGTACATCCCATCAAATACTTTTCTTTTTTTTATTGCTGAAAAGCGGGATTACTGTGACAAAAAAAAAGTTTTGAAAGTTACATCCTTAAATATAGGATAATCGGAAGAAAAATTTCATTATATCGCGTATAGATACCTATCCCTTCTTACAGGCATGTTTGACCTTCTGAGTACTGAAACACTTAAAACATTACTATTCCTTGATATTAATGCAAATTTATTCAGGCTCAGTTTATTTCAGATCATTGATGAGTATGTGTACCGTGTATTTAACTGATACATGGTACACATACTAATAAATTATAAATTATTAATAAAAAGCTTAAGGGTGAGTGGCGCAATTTAGGGTAAGAATTCTCAGTTAAGATTCTTTTCGTTACTAAAAGGGATGAACCAACCATTTTTGATCATTGGCGGAAAGGTAACTGTACATCCTGGAAGAAGTTATTGGAAAATGGATTCAATGGATGAAAACTATTAGCTTGAGGGGGTATACTCCTGTTTTTAGATAAAATTGAAAAATAAGATGGAAAGAATATTCCGGAAACATGTCGCTGTGTAGTGCTTCATAAATAAATCTGGAGAATAGATGCCTAAAGTGATATATATATTTTTTTATTGATTTAAGCCCATCTAGGAGCGCTTATGACCAGTTCCTTTGGATGCTTTCTTTTGTTGCCAATTCTTCTGGAGACCAGCCAATAGTTATTCCTTTTTTTCTTCCGTCATAGGTTTTCGACTGGTTTTAATTTTAAGTAGTGGGGACCAAGATTTCACAATACTTCTAAATTTCGACTGATCCAGCATATCGAGGTCAGAATTTCCAGCAGAATCTAGGTCTTTTTGCATTTCATTAAGTCACAGATTTCGAGTCTTATAGCTTTTAATTATTTTTTTTAACTATAAAAACCATATTTTTTAGGTTTTAAAAAGTAATATATTTTACAAATGTAAGATAGACGATTATAGTTATGTATTCAACATTTAAATTTTGCCTCAATTTAAACAATTCACATTCAAAAAAAATATTTAAAGTAAAGCGAAAGGAAAACAAGCAGGTATCGAACCTGTTTCAATTTAACAGAACTGGATGTAATAATGAACATTCTATTTGTAGTCCTGTGAAGTGGGGAGAGGAGAGGGAAGAGGAGGGGGGATGGGTGGAGGATGAGCAAACCGGCACTTTTGTGTCCATTTCATTACTGCCCCTGCTTACTGCTAAATAAAGGCAGTTTAGGTAGGCAGGGAATTGCGGCTGAAATTACATTCAATATTGACTTTGTGGCTCATATTACCTGCATTTTGTAATGTAACATACGAAGGCATCATATAATTAGGATTTATTTGACGATTGAATTGGATTTTTTTTTTTAATTCCAAGTCTAGTTTCGATAGTTAAACATTGTTTAATAGTTCTAAAATCATACAAGAAATTCAAAACATAAGCACTTTTCTATACATATTATGTATATTAAATTTTAAAATATTAATTTTAAAATATTAATTTTAAAATTTAAAATTTTAAAATGTTGATACTCACCTTGGGAGTGGGGTAGCTTGGTGGGTAAGGCATTGAACTCCTAGCATCGGGACCCGGATTCGAGTCCAGCTGAAGGCAGAAAATTGAATTTTTGTTTTTTCAGCTGTGGGTCGACTTGGGGCCTGGAGACCCTCCTAGGTTACACCCAACCTCTGTCAAGTGGGTACCATTAATTGGAGGAAAGATTTAGCGTGATTGCTGGCTACACCACCATTTTAAACAACCTTTAGTCAAGTAAACAATACTTTCGTTAGCATGTACCTATTCAAAACCCTTTGTGGTTGTGTAAGATCAGGTTTTTTTATTTAATTTCTTTATTTATTTATTTATTTTTTTATAAACAAATTCCTTTCTTCAACATACCTCCTTATAATCCGTTTCTATCTCAGTGATAGAACTTTCAAAGTAAACTATAAATTTTTATATTCTTCGCTCATTACCCAATCTGCCGTTGTTCCTCAAGGAAGTATCCTAGGTCCTATCTCCTACACGGTTTATACAGCTGAAACTCTGGCTCATCCTGTCAATAATCAAATGAATACTTAGAATTATTCTATTATCTATTTCTATTATTTTCCGCAAATATATCAATAAGCGAATGAATACTTAGAATTACTTCTTTTTTTTCTCTCTCTCTTTCTTTCTTTTATATGTTTATATATATATATAAGATTGTATATTATGATATAATTATTATTTCATATATTTATTTATTTAAATTTTTTTTCCTGTAAAAAAGTGTATGCTTTAATTACAGAAGCATCTAATTTGTAAATAATAATAGGCCAGGGGCAGTAAGTCCCAGAATAAAGTTTATTTTTTTCATTTCATTTCATCCTACCACTGTTCTCACCTCTTACGCAGATGACACATGTGACGCTGTCAGTTAATAATGTTCCCATGCCTCCCAAACACTCCTATCCCAAATCCTAAACCTTCAAGAATGGTGTCAAAAATTGAGAATCAAAATAAATCTAAACAAATCTCACTAAATAACCATTACCCTTCGTCGTAAACTTACGACTTCCAGATCCTTCAGTACCCTTTAGTGATATTCCACTAATATCCGTTGAACAGATCCGCTACCTAGGACTTCACTTGGACAAACATCTTACTTGGAATCCACATACAAGACTAAAACGACAAGAAACTTCCCATCATTACAGACTACTTCAACATTTAAAAGACAAACGTTCTAAGCTACCAATTAATTACAAAAGACTTGTTTACAGGACTGTGATTAAACCAATTTGGACGTATAAGGTTGAGGTTTGGGGCTTAACTAAACCTAATTCTTCCAGTATCCTTACTCCCTATCCTTACTTTATATAAATATACTTCGAAAAATCCTTAATGCTCTTTAATTTGTTACAAATAAACTTATCCCTAAAGATTTTGATGTTCCATATGTTGCTTATTTAGCCCAAACCAGATACATATCCTTTCATAGCATGCTCCAGAACCATTCAAATCCACTTATTTCTCAACTTGCTTCTCACTCCATTCCCGATAATCCTCCGAGCGTTTGACAAGAAGATGGCCAAGAGACCTTCTAGTGTAGTATTTTTATTGAAGTGATACTGATGAGTAGTTATTTTCAAGTTTTAACATGTTGTTTTAATCGTTACCAAAACATTTACTTGATGTATATATTTTATACAGTAGCAAATTTAAATAAATCAATGTAAAAAACAAAAAGTTAATAAACACTGTTTTATGGGGAAATGTTCTATTTTTTCATTTATTATTGGGTTTTATAGTACTATTATTTATTAAAACTCAGACTTTGATGTTAAATTTGTTAGAGGGGTAATTGATTCTGGGGAAACATTAATTGATTCATGGAAACATAAAATCGTAAATTTTATTTTTATACGCAACTGTTCTATTAATTACTGCCGTGGAATGTTTGTCTGCTTTTATGATTATAAGTTTATTCTTTGTTTTTTTTTTTTGGACAGTAAGCAGGCTATCTTGTGTTCTGGCGACGTATTTATCTTAGATTTCTGTATTTCATCTATTTTTAGTGAACTTCCGCAAATGGGTTTTGAATGTGAACTTTCATTATATATTTTTTTAATCGGATATGGTCTGGACAACAAGATTTTTAAATAATTAAAGTGTTTAAATGATTTATATCCACAGTCATAACTAAGAATAGCATTATAAAGACAAACTCCAATGTGTTTTCAGAATAAGAACTTCTGACTTTGTAGCTAAGGAGCAGACCTTGCCGCTAAATCGCGAGTTAGGTGCGAGGTCACTCGATCAACGTCAGACTTGATAAAAGCGCTCCTTCCCGGGAACCGACACATATCTGTCTTCTTGTTTGTCTTCTTATTCAATCTGTACAGCGATCGCTCCAGGGTCTTGAACATCCCTGTTACCCAACCTGACAAGGAGTAAACATATTTAAGTTGTGGGCATATTAGGAACGGGTATTGTATGAAAAATATCGATCCATTTTAAATATTCCAATCACGTAACAATGATATTTCTTTTTTATTATATCGTTTTAGATAATATAGTTAACGGAATTTAACCATTGCTTCACCGAATTTGTCTTGGTTTTAACTGTAAACACTATAATATGAATTTAGTGTTTTATATATTGAAATTCTTTTATTTCCACTTGCCTAAGGTGAGAAATTTTCATTGTACGTACCTATTGTGTGAATGGATTTCGTCATCTATCTTACTTATTGCTTTAAGGTAAGGCGGGAGCAGTGTTTTGTTCCATGTCGTTACCTTAATTTATTTAAAAACATAAACAGGAACACAATTATTTCAATTTTTTAAAATTTAATAGCAGTTTTTTTTTTAAATAAACACTAGACAGTAGCTAAATATAACAAGATATCAATATGAGGAGGTAAACAATTTCATTCCTACATATCATTATCAGCGGATTGTAGGAGAAGCAACTATCCCAACATCGTTCCACTTAATTTATTCCTTGTTGGTGATGATTTACCCTGCCTAGAAATAATCACTCTGTTGGTACTGCAGTGAAAATAGTAACAATCTATTTCTTAGACAATTTACGTAAAATTGGAAAATCGGCATTACAAACACTATACATTAAAAAGTTTCCCTAATTTAAACCACCTTATTTATAACCTTTTGATACTTATTTTTTTATACATGTAGTTGTGCGTTGTATTTTTGTAATATATAGAAAACGATATATCGTAAAATACGTATCCCCATAGAATCCGGACAACATTGGTCTGACTTGGGTTAATATAACGAGGAAAAACTCCACCAGAACTTATTTCACTCCAAATTATATTTCATTAGCACAATTGTATACACAAAATGAAAATTCTTTGTATGAAAATTGTGGGTAGGGATCATCAATATACAAAAATATCAACTATACTGCACGATCTTAATCTTACCCCAAGCAAACTTTATATCTGTGATGAAACTAAAACATACTTCCGAAAAAACTAAAAATTCATGAAATTCTCCAATAAGCGAAATAGGTAATTACAATAAAGCATATCTTAAAGGATATAAAAAAAATAAATTAATAAAAGTGTACTCCTAAAATAATTCAGTTTATACGTTCTTGTATGCTATATATAATAACCAGAAAATCCATCATGATCCTCAAACAGCTCCAAAAACATCGTGACTCCTTTCCCCGAAGTACCCGCCAACTTCTGGTATCCTCTCTCATTTTTCCCCACGTTGATTACGGGTGCATGGTGTACGGGGGACTGTCTGTTGAGCTAGAGATGTGACTGAGGAGACTAATGAATTGTTTCATAAGATTTATCTTTGGGGTCAGCAGATGGTCTCACGTATCTTAAAGCTAGGGTGACTTTTCCCCGATTTTCGATGGCAATACTTCCTCGGCACTTTCCTATTCCAGTCATTAAAACCAATAAACCTTCCTATATCCTAGATCTACTTACTCTGCGTTCCTCCATTCACCACCTGAATACAAGATCCCAACCTTCCAACCCATATACCCCCTCACATAGAACTGCCTCCTTTGAAAAATCCTTCGTTATCCGTGCTACCTCCTTTTGGAATTCCTTACCTATCCATATTCGCAGAACTTCATCCTTAACTTCCTTTAAACATCTTTTATTTATCCATCTCCTCGATTTTCAGTCTTCCACAAAATTGTAAATAATATGTAAATGTACATAAGTGTTCTAAAATGTTTACAGTTGATTGTTTTTATTTATTTTATTTTTTATTTTCTATCTATTTATGTATTTTTAATTTTTTCTTTTGTTTATTAACTTTAATTTTAATTTTTATTCATTTTTTATTTTTTATTTATCATTTCTAATTTTTCTGCTAATTTAGTTATACTTCTGATGTGCTGATTTAACTAATCTCAGCCAGACAATTGTACCTTTTATTGTGCACTTTAATTATTCTTAGGGGACAGTCTGTCAAAGAATAAAGTTTATTTTTCATTTCATATATAAATATTTATTTTATATGCATACTAGGATCCCCCATTGCGGCTTCGCCCGCTATCATAATCAAAGAACTTACACAATTCTATCCATTAACTGAAGTTTTATTTGTTTATCGATGAAAACCTTGTATTGAAGTATGCAATTGGTGTTTGAAGATTACCTAAAACTTTAATTAGACATCTAATTTTTAATTTTAATGATTTCATCTAGTTGAATTTTAATTCTAACCATAATTGAAACAAGTTACATGACAGTGTGAGACCTCATTTCCGCCACTCAACATTGAACTTTATAGTTTTACTATTGTAAATTGTATTACTGCCATACCTTCAGCTATGAAGGTGATGTAGTTAAAATTAGAAAAAGCGGGCTCAATGGTTTTACCATCGCAAACGATGCTACAGAATGGCGCTAGCCACATATCGGTCGATTTAAACACCTCATTGGGATCATTTCATGTCATACTAAATATTTTATAGCTTTTTTAGTAACGAATTTATTTGAAAATAAATCAATTTTATTATCAATGTCAAGTTCTATATACCACTGTAACTTTGGAACCTCTCATGTAGAATGACACACTCTAACTATCGGTCAATTTGAAAAATTTACTGTAATGCAAATATTTTCGTTTTTTTAATAACAAATTAAAATCAGTGGATTTTTTTTTTTGCTGAACGATGAAGTGGTCAAAATTTGGCACAGATTAGTTCAGTAGTTTTTCCGTTTAGTGATCACAAACGAAAAATGGCCTTTCCTTTTATATAATAGTATAGATTATTTTGTTATGTTGTTTTTTTTATTAATTTTTCCTACTAATCCAAATGTAAAACCAATTCATTACATTTGTTTTGTTTTTTACTTTATATATTTATACACATCTGTCAATTAAAATTTGACAACCAGTGAATGTGTTGTAAGAATGGAAATGGCTTGAAAGGCATGAGGGGGAGCAGAACCCAGCGGCACCTCCAATTTTTTTTTGTAATTTATTTTCGTTTATAAGTGTATTAGGACGTCTATTTGTTCATTAACTGTTGGTATGTCTAGTTCAGTATATAAAGTTATGTTGCTTACGTACCAGGGTGCTTTTGTGATTGGCCTGAAAGATTAGGAGTTTGTTAATATGCGTCTTTTTAGCTGTCCGGTATATCTGAGATGCGTATGTAGAATTGAACGATTAGAGAGGATTTATTACAAAAAATGTAATCTTTGGTTGCGCGTTTTACTTTTTTTCTTAGGTCAAACGTTAGACCAAGGTAGTGTATAGTGTCTGATTGGATTTGGTTAAATTGTTCTCTTAATAGTAGAAAAAAAATAAGAAAAACTCTATTCATTAAGAGTTAAAGAGATTCATTCTTATGTACTTGTGATTTCACACAAGAGCAATCCATACTCCATTTCTTAAATGAATGCAGACTACTCACAAGTCTAAGTCCTAACAATATTTTTTAAATTCCTATTTTGAAAATTGAAGATATTACGATGATAAAAGTATAGTTTACAGTTGAGATGAATAGAAGTATACAAGCATTATATTTTATAGTATCTTAAGTAATAACATACAATGGCAAAAGATGAATACTGGATTCAATGCATGCATCTACATACTTTAGTTGGATTAAAACAAAAATAGAAAATAAAAAAGAAATCCCTCACCCAGTTGAATGCCAATCTGCTTCACTAGCTTCACAAATGAAAACCGCCATACGGATTTTCTACTAACGGAAAAATCCGAGGGCTTGAAAAAGGGGCTGTTCAGTTACCGCGGTTTTCCATGTTTTCATTAAGCTCTCTACAGCCGTTCGGCGAGAATCGATAATGAAAGAATTCGATAGCAGTTTCCCGCACCTCGTCCATCAACCCTTGGCGTCCTCTATGCAAAATATTATCTTACTTACGTAAAATCGATTCAAGCAGACATAATTCAAAACTAGATATTTCACGGATATAGTTTCATTGAAAATATTTTTTTTAACCCCCCAAATACTGGGAAGTTAATATTAGTTCGTTTCATGTGAAATATCTATTTTGTTTTTTTCAAAAATTCGAAGTGGGATTAGTGTACTGTTACTTACTACGTTTATGTTTACAGTTTATAATGTAAACATGATGTTTATATGTAATATAATTATAATTATAGGCCGTTATGATTTCCCTCTTTTTTGATGTTTACTATCACTCCGATCGTTCGTACATTGTTTAGTATGCCATTAAAAATAAAGATACTAACATGATTGTTTTTGAGTTTCAACTTCAACACTCGGCAGCCCAAGCTGCAAGAAACATTACCACGGATCACAGTGGGGCATAAAAGCTGAAAAGCGGAAACAACTCTTTTTCCCTAGAATTGTTAGTCCTACCGAGATGAAAATGGTCTCATTCGATTCAAAACTAATTTGAAAATGATGCCACTTTATTCTTTAATAACATTGACGACGCAAGTGTAAATATTTTTAATTTCAATATTTTGTAAAATTTAATTTAACATTATTTTGTTCAAAGCTCCCAAATAATTACAAAAGACTCATTTACATGACAGTGATTAGACCAATATGGACTTAAGGAGTTGAGCTTTGGGGCTCTACTAAACCATCCAATTCATCTCGTATCCAATCCTTACAATCCAAAATTCTTCGAAAAATCCTCAATGATAAACTAATGTAACCAAAAATTTACAGAAATGTTTGTTGACATATTACAAATAGAGTAAACAATCCACCTTAGGGATTAATTCATCAGGTAAGAAATGGACCGTAATGATATAAACGTAAAACGAAAAACCGAAAGGACTTATTTACCAACCCAATATAATATGATATTATACGAAATGCATTTTTCGTGATATCATTTTACAGTTATGTTTATTTTATAATTACGGTTTCGTATGATTTTACCCTATCCCCCGCCTTAACCCTTGACGTATTTCAGTTTCTCTTTTTTCTAGATCTCGGATCTAGCGGATTATTTCACAGTTTTTCTCATTTATTAGTATATTTCTTTACAATTATGAATACCAATAAATAGATTTAAAAAAATAAATGATTTACTTATTTATTCATTTTTTAACGTATTTTTGGTACCGTGTAACAGCCATTTAGAGGAACAATTTGAAAACTACAAGTATTTCTGAAAATTAGTTTTTCAAATAATTAATTAATTGATTTTGGAAACATGTGTTATTTTCTGTCTAGAAATGGCTTGATTCGCCAGGCAATATCTTGTCTCTGCTTCTTGTATTTTGTGTATTACTTCTAGAATGTGCTGTATCTGCTTAGATATTATTTAACATAACCTGGGTGATCCTGAATCTTCGTGAGATTATTAATTGTTAATTTTTAAGTTAATTAAGGTAGTTATTTCATGTATAGTATATATATTTTTCTAAGTCATGGTTAATGATAGATTATATGTGTGGAATAATGAACAAAAATATGATAAAATTAAAAGAACAAAAATTGATTATTTAAAATACAAAAATGTTTATACTGATAATGTAACCCAAAACCTATCATCTATTATGAAAGTATAACATGGAATAATTTTATAATATCTTTCCTTATCTTCTAAGGTTATAAATTTAGAACCGATTATCTTCAATAAAAAAAAAAAGAAGCATGAAGCTTATTAATGAATCGATAAATTGAAAAACAGCAAAACCCTTTATAATTCCTCCCCTACCGTTCACTAAACTTGATCTCGTGAGTTCCTTTTCGCGTGTAATACCTTTGATGGTGTTATTAAAAATAGAAAACGAACGAAGAGAAAAAGGATATATACGCGATATTGGACTGGGAGAAGGTAGAGGGACCTTTGTGCTGTTTGGAACTGTGATTAATCAACATTAGAGCAACAGGTGTAATTTAGGATGATTGTAATACGAACCGAGTCCAACTTTTGTAATTGTATTAATTGAGTCCCCATTAGCCTCACCTCTTCACCTCCACGGCCTCTCTAAAACAAGGTCCCTGCAATATCAATTGAAGCTTATCTCTGGGCAATGATATTCGGGAACGATGGAATAGCCTGATGGAGATTCAATACTGATACCATTAATGCTAGATGTGGTTCAACCTCATTCCCTACTCGATACCTCCATTATACTAGAAACGTAATCTGCTATATCCGTTTGCTAGTTTTCATACCTTCCCATCAAAGTATGGCAATCGTCAAGCGAGTACTTCTCAACTCAACAATACTAGAATTTTTGATAGAATTATGTTTCTCTCAATAAATAATACTTAAATAGATTAGATATTGATTCTAAATAGACTTCAGTCCATAGCTGTCTTTTGTAATTTCTTTTTGTTCAGATTATGATAATACTGTCACGTGGTGAACATTATTAAGTCCCTTATTTGATTGCAATTCTCATAATCTTCTTTTTAAGCACTTATTCAAGCTGTTGTCCGAGTCATGTTTTTTTTCAATAAAATTTAATTTTTTAATTTGTTTTACTTACGTTTAATATAATTTTATAATAGACTGGGACGCGCCCTTATACAGTAGGAACTTTTGAGATACTGTATTTAAGCAAATATAAGCATTGTACATGGAGAGGTTAAACATTCCGCCAAGGTGATATTTTTTAGTTTCTCGTCTTAAAGTTTATTATTCCTTGGAGATTTACGTACCGATACGTTAACCAGGATATATGTAATGTATTTAAATTATTAAAATTAACAGAAAAATATGTTTCGTTCACTTATCGTTTTTTTATACTAGATGATATGGGCGTTCTTTACTGTAGGTTGATAACATAATATTTTATTTGGTTTATTTTAATTTCTTATATTCATTACCATTTTCTAAATCAAATAATTGGTTCTGAACGGCAGTCAAAGAATTATTATTGACACTACTGTTTCAGATTCCCCTCATGAAAAATAATAAATAAATGAAGTATTTAATGTTGTTACTATTGCCGCAGCCTTCAAGTTTCCCTTTTTGCTAGTTCTGTAGGTTTGGAAACAAAAATACAGCATCATTCAAGCGGGAGCGATTGATCAGAGAACTATCTTCCAACACTGATTGGTTCTGCATTGCATTCGTGATCACCGTCGAATCTCATATTGAGAAGTAGATTGCTAGCATACAAATTAATAGGCATGCAGTAATTAGTAGGGTTGGATTGAGGGCGGCTAGATTGACTCTTGAGCAGAAATAGCATTGCCAGTGAAAACGTAACCGCACTGACTTAACTCATTTATAAAGAAAATATTCATATTGAAATAATCGCAAAGGCCATATGTAATTTAATAATTTTCTGATAACAAATAAATATGAGGAGCAAAATATCCCTACTGCAATGAATGTTTATCGTCTGGAATACCCGTGAAGTCTTAAGGAAAAATTATGATTAGAACCTACGTTAGGAATTACATAATTATTAAACTTATATTTCCAATGATTGCTATGAAATGAGATTCTACTTTTCAACCGACTACAAAAAAGAGGAGGTTCTCAATTCACCTGTTTTTTTGTTTGTTTTTTTGTATGTTTGTTACGCGATTACTCCGTCAATTATAATTCGATTAAAATAAAATAAAATTTTTATTGAAATCAACTCTCTTTTAAGAAAAATAAAAACAACAGTTAATAAGAGATCATTGTTATATAACCTTCCACTATAAACGTATTTTTCCATGGTTACTAAATCTAAATTATTAATTTATATACACTGTCAACTCTCGATGTGTCGAACTTCAATAAGCCTAATTCTTAAATAAGTCTAACAAAATATACGGTCGCAACGTGAAAAATTATGTAAATAAGTCTAACTGAAAATAGGGGCCAAAAGAGGGTGCTACTAGGGTACTACCTATATGAATCGAACAATTGGAAGTCATCGCTTCTATAACTTGAAGTCAAATTCAAAGAACATTCATCGGTATTTTTTTATTTCCTGTTTCTTTCATTGTTTACCTTTTCAACTCATACGTACACCAGTCACTTATTCCTTACTCATTCCAGTTTTTTTTCAATGGCTACCGAAAATATATCGATCACAATGAGATAAAAACCAATACGGATTGTAATGTATTCATTTATACTATATAAACGACAAAAGTAAATTAATAATAATCTCTATATATACATAATAAAAAAAATAAAGTTTAATAAAATTAGGTAAATTATAAAACAAAATTAAAGTACAGACAAAATATATTCAAACAGTCTGGGGAACTCTGAGCCATTCTCCCAACTTCCGGGGGACAAATCTTGGTTGTATGAGATCCCGGTGCTGCTCCCACTTCATCAGTGGTGTCACAATCCAGTGTAAGAGACTTATAATATAATAGTTTATTTTCCTATATAGAATTGCTACAGTTTACAAAAATTATACGCTGTACAAAAAAAAAAAAAAAAAAAAAAATAGACTAGTCTATATCGTAAAAACCATATACCATTGGACAGCTTTAAATGTATCTATAGACAGTCATAATATTTAATTAAATAAAAAAGTTAACAATAAATCTTTTAAAATAAAAAATAGTCAAAAATTGTAACTATATTTTAAAATAATTTATAATTATACAGGGTGAGTATCTCTTAGTGTATAAAAAAAAAATGGGTGAAACTACATCAAACATGTAGCAAAATGCCGCAGATCTCACCAATCCGTTGCAGATATGTGATAAAACAAAGACTTTTTTGAGGAAACCATGTTTTTTTTTATAAAAGCTTTAATATCTCCGTTTGCTTAAATATTTTTCAATTTTTTACCACATTTTCGGATTAAGCATCTTTTTTCATTAAGGGATAAGTAATGTTTCATTTACACAAGTAACTGATTTGTATGCCAAATGAGAACACCATGTTTTTTCGGTTTCAAAAGTAAATTTCTCCATGAAATCGAAACAAAATCATTACGTTTAACATATCATTCGAAAGCTTATTAAATTTGCAAGTTTTTGTGAGATTTGACGTTTTGTGGATAGTTTTTTTTTTCAAAAAACGGTGAAAAAAACATTGGTGAGCGTTAGATACCAAGTTTGTGAAATTCAAGGTTACAGGTACTCAACTATTATAGAAAAGTTAATGCTTAATCCGAAAATGTGGTAAAAGAAAATATTTAAGCAAAATGGGGATATTACAGCTTTTATAGAAAAAAACGTGGTTTCCTCAAAAAAGTTTTTGTTTTATCATATATCTGCAACGGATTGGAATAGAAAGGTAAGATCTGCGGCATTTCGCTACATGTTTGATGTAGTTTCACCCAATTTTTTTTTATACATTAAGAGGTACTCACCCTGTATATGTGTGTGTGTGTTGATCTTTTTTTTTCATTTTCTCCGTTTAAAGTTTCATTTATATTACTTATTGCCATCTTTGAGGCAGATTGTAATACTTTCTCAATAAAAGATTTATTCTTTCATTGTATACCCAAAAAAAAAAGTCCATTCTTTTTAAGGTTCTTCCTTCACTATCTGCATTGTATAAAGAAAATTGAATATAACATGTACTCATATCCAATGAAATTATTAAAAAGGATTTAAATTGTGGTTAGCACTATTCTGCAATAGTGTTTCCAATAAACTTCTGAGCCTATATGTACTAAAATGTCGATCTTTTGCTTTTTGATTTTGTGTGTAAAAACATGATTAATGAGCCTTTATTTGTAAGCACTGATAATGTTATAATAAGCTTACTTTAATATGCTTAAAAAAATTACGTAAAAGCATATTTAAGAAATTTCTAATTATGATTTTAAGTAATCTTCAAAAGCCTAATCAGTTCAAAAAGATTAAAAATAACTGCAATGCGTGAAAATTTCATTGAAGAAATATTGCTTTATAGCATACTTTAATACAACATTTTTGTCTACTGACTAACTGATGACTTATTTCTTAAAATTAGCCCACTTTTTTACTAATAAGAGCGGAGAAAACCGTGACGTGAGATTCGAGTTTAACATATTGGATGTATAATGTGATCGAATGGTAAAGGTAAGTAATGCATTTGTAACATATATTCCATAGAAGAAAAAAAAAAAAGGTGTACTGCTGATTTAGTTCAAATTATTATTATAGTAACTTAATATAACTTAAATTAATTTTTATACTTACTCTTATAAATGAATTAACTCATGGCGCAAGTTAAACTGAACAGAAGATTACCACCAGGAAAGACTTGATTCATATCTTGGCCGGCACTCACCGGCGAACGCAGACGCTGGTGGATGCAGATTTATCGAACGCCCCTGAACTAAGGCGCTTATTTTAAGAGCAGCTTTGGAAAAGTTTTTGAATTTCAATGGGCTCGTTACTTAGCGGGGTTAAGGAATATTACCCTTTCCTCCCACCACCTCCTCACCTCAGGCTAAAAGGGTAAAGGGTTAGTGATGACATTGATTCCTTTACCGCCACATCCCCTCAGGCGATCCATCGATTGGTCTCAAAGTAGTTTTATTGATTACATAATGAGGATAACCTCAAGAAAATTCTGGTTTGAATAATTAAAAAATAATAATAATAATAAGAGTGTACTGCTATACTATTACCAGCTCATTAAAAATGTCCTCTTGTCGTTTTTTTTTAAAATTTTTGTTATTCATATAGATTTAAACGCTTTTATTATTTAATGAAAATCAAAACTGGTTTTGCTCATTCATACAGAAATGTTAACACTGAAAAGAAGGAATAATTTTTATTCAGTTTTCTTCAAGCTAACAAAAGCAATAGCTGAAATGATTTCAGAGGAAAGTGTGTTTAGCTAACGTTGCTTAATGAGTAAAAGCATTATTCAAAAATGTTAATGTGTTTCTTGTTATTGAATTTGCTGCTAAAAACAAAAATATAGGTTCACTTTTTTATATTTTTATTTCACACTATTTTTTTACAATATGTAACCTTCTGATTTTTATACATATTTGTCATGCCAAAAAAATAAAGAAAACTATCTAAAATAACACTTTTTCTAAACTGAACACCAATTTTACAAAACATAATTGTACCTAACATAATTTACATAACAATTATTTTCTCTTTCTAAAAAAAATAATCATACCATAATAAATTCGAAAAAATAAATAAAAATAAAATGTTAATAATCCACTTCACTCATGTTAATCACTATAGGAACATTTCGCATTTGATCACTGCAGGTAACGCTGGGGAAACCTGACTCTTTTACCCGTTTTTGTTGTTACCTCATTCCTGGATGCTGAAAATGGAACATCCTGATTAGTCATTAAGGACTGTGGCTTCATAGGCATAATCAATAATGGTTGTTGATCCGTCCTACATGTTGGGTCCTCAGGGTCCAAAATGTAAGCAGGCTTCAACCGATCTAATGAGATATTCACCTGTTTTCCTTTGATCTGAAGGGTGAAGTACTTTTCTTGCCTTGATATTATAAGGTAGGGTCCTTCATAAGCTGGCTCAAGGGGCTTCTTTATTCTATCTACTCTCTCACAAAAACATGGGTGCACACCCTGAGATCTTTAGGTATAAACACACTTCTTGAATTTTTCTTTTCTGACTTAATTGGTTTGAGAGCATTCATCTGCTCTTGTAAACGGGAGAGAAAAGTGCCGTGTTCCATGCGAGATGTCTTCTCTTCAAAAAATTCACTTGGCAGTCGAAGAGCTTTTCCATATACCATGTGAGCAACTGAATGATTGCCATCATCTCGGAGAGCCGCACGTAAGCCAAGTAAGACTGTAGGTAAGGTTTCTATCCACTTCGGAGAGTTGTGAGCTTTAATAGCCGCTTTTAGAGTCCTATGTAAGCGTTCGACTTTGCCATTACATTGAGGATGGTATGGCGAACTTCTCTGCAGCTTTATACCACAAATGCTAGCCAGATTTTTAAATAACTGTGATTCAAATTGTCGGCCTTGATCAGTAATTACTTTAATAGGTGCACCAAATCTGCAAATCCAATATTTGTAGAATGCTTGAGCCACAGATTCAGCTGTTATGGTCCGCAATGGTATGACTTCCATCCACGATGTAAACCGATCAATCGCAGTGAGGCAGTATATCTTGTCGTCGGATGGCGGAAGAGGGCCGATTATATCCAAATGTATTACACTGAATCGATCGTCTGGTTCTTCATATTGTCCTATTGGTGTTTTTTGTATGACGTATTACCTTGTTGCTCTGGCAACCAATACAGGCCTGAGTCCATTCTTTAACATCTTTCTTAATACCAGGCCATATAAATTTTTCTGTTACTTGTCGGACTGTAGACTTAATCCCTGCATGAGAAAATGAATGGATACTGTTGAAAACTTGTCGTCTGTATTGTTTAGGAATATATGGTCTAATTTTAGAAGTTGAAATGTCACACCAAAGAACTTGTCCATTCGGAAGAGGGTGTTGTTTCAACATTAAGGAAGAATCGGATTCCTGTAGCAGTTTAAGGTCTTGATCGCCTTTTTGACTAGCTGCAATTTTGTCATAATCTAAAACGGTCATGGCATCGAGTCTTGATAATGTGTCAGCCACACTATTGTCGTTTCCGCTGACGTGTCTGATCTTGGTTGAAAACTGAGATATATACTGTAGATGACGCTGCTGTCTTGGAGATGCTTTCTCATTTTTCTGTTGGAACGCAAAAATTAAGGGTTTGTGATCTGTATAAATAGTCATGTCACTTCCTTCGATCATATGTCTAAAGTGTTTTATAGATAGATAAATACTCAATAGCTCTCTATCATAAGTGCTATAATTTCTCTGAGCTGGGTTGAGCTTTTTTGAAAAAAAGGCTATAGGCTTCCAGCCTTGATTTTTAAACTTGCTGTAGTACAGAGCCAATTGCGGAATCTGAAGCATCTGTAAATAATGCAATAGGAAGATTTGCATTTGGTATGGCAAGCAAAGCTGCGTCTGCTAGGTCTTTCTTACACTGTTCAAACTGTTTAACAGCTGCCAAATTCATATAGATTTAAAACGCTTTTTTATTATTTAATGAAAATCAAAACTGGTTTTTTTGGTTCACGAACCTCTTCCATCATATTTTGTGGCTCATTCATACAGAAATGTTAACACTGAAAAGAAGGAATAATTTTTATTTTCTATTCTTTTTGAAACTTCTGCATTTTTCAGTTACATTTTGTATTATAAGCAATAATAAGCCAAATTATGGAGAAAGTCAGCGCCAAGTATACCTTTCTTCAAGCTAACAAAAGCAATAGCTGAAATGATTTCAGAGGAAAGTGTGTTTAGCTAACGTTGCTTAATGAGTAAAAGCATTATTCAAAAGTTAATGAAGCTGCTAAAACAAAATATGTTTCTTGTTATTAAATTGTTTCTCAGTGGAAGGTACTATTTTTATTTATGAAAGCTAGTGTATGATGGCGATGCTCGTTCGTACCGGGTAAAAAGTGTTTTTTTTAGGAAGGATTTTGGGATTTACCATAAAGTTTATAGAAGTTTAATACTATATTAACTTATATCAAATTGATAAATAAATTCGTTTATTAGTAATTATTTATCTTCAAACAATAAAATGGTAGAGTTTCATAAAAGCCCCGGTATGATCTCTAATCTTTGGTATCTTATGTATTATAAGATATTCATTATTATAGAATAAAAAATTCATTACAAAACAAATACGTACATGGTGACGAATCGTATATCTGCGAAGCTTATGTCCAAAAAGGTTTCAGTAAGTTTGTTTGTTTATTTGGTCTTAACGTTATAGGGTACTCCAACTAGGCCAGGAAAGACGGGTTCACCAATAGGTTACCAAACAATTCTAGCCAGGGTGGGAAGGCATATTCTTCCGCCACGTAATAAATTTCAACCCAAACAGGTGGGTTTTGAACCCACGACCTTCAGTACCGAGTGTGCTGAGATTCTCACCCCAACTCACTCGGCCATCGATTCCGTAAGTATGTATAAGCATCAATTTTGATTTAAGTCATAGAGTTGAATTTTATGTGAAAAGTTGTTATAAACACATTAGCCTATGAATGAGGGCTTTCCTTTCTTTATTTGTGGATCCCATTTTATTCTGCGGTCAAATGTAAGACCAACTTAGAGTACAGTGTGTGTGAGGAATCGGTATGTTGTCAAGGAAATGAGCATGTTTCACGACGAAGAGTAAAAATAACATATTGTGATTTGTCTTCATATTATGTTAGTCATGCAATTTAAACAAGTATTTTTGTAGAGTCTGTGAAGCGGCAGCTGGATTTTTATTTCTTGTTAAAATTTCTGGGTCGTCTGCATATGTCACTGTTAGAATTTCAAAGCTTTATATGATGTAGAGTAGTGGACCTAGCACTGAGCCTTGTGGTACTCCTGCTGTGGTCAATAGATTTGAGCCACTAACTATTAATATCTAGTGTCAGTGAGAAATTTACTACTCGTCACTTTACTAATGTGGGTTCAGAGTAAGTGGCAATATATTACTGCATAAATGCTATTTTATTAGTTTTTTATTTTGTATATTTATTTAATTTCGTAAATATGCTGTGGAATGTTGCACTTATTGGTATAACTTTCTGCCTTTACTGATGTATATTTCATTGCTTAAAATTATAATCAGCTCAAATAAAATGTTTAAAGCTAATTAAATGAAGTGAAATGATTCACATTCCTTTTATTCCGTTCTAATGGAGCATTAAACCCTTCTGTTTTATTTTTATATTTTTAGGAGGAGATTCGTGGAACAGCAGCAACAATAAGAACCGAGGCGAGGAACAAAGCTGAAGGCATAAGATAAATCTTTTTTTATAAAGGCCTCTTGACACCAGGAATAGGAGTATTTTTAGTACTGGCTCCTACAGCTGAGGGCTGAAATGTTACTTTCCTCTTTAGCCGACGGTACTCCATTATTCTTCGCCCTCTTATTTGGAACGCAATTTTGGATTTATTTCAGATAAATATTCGAAAACACTTCTTATTGTTTATAAGATACATTCATGGTAAAAAATTGCGATCTCCAGAGTATATCACTCATATCTTTTTAGGCCGTTGTATTTGGGCGGGTAGACATTTATTTGTGATGAAAGAATTTCGGTCTTCTGAATAGGGCTAGAATGGCCTGGTAACCTGATTGGTTTTCCTCACAGTGGCGCAACCAAATATAAATGAAAATCATAGTTATCGCTTTAATATTTATTTGATCTTATAATTTTACAATTTCGGTAAAGCGCTTTATTTTTTAATCCTCGTCAATGGGTTATCATCAGTGCCTTAGTTGAAAGCATTAAAACGTGATTGAAGAAACTTTGGCTTATATGTTATGGCTTATACTGATAGTCGTTTCGGTCCTCAGGGGGAGCTTCAGCCCCCAAGCCACCCCCTCCCCCTTGGTTGCGCCCGCGATTCCTCCCTTCCTGATATAGTTTAAATAAATAGGGAGATTTGGCCTTGCAATAAAAAGTAGAATTTTATATATAGTAAATTACAAACTGAAGAAAAATACTGACGAAATCCTTATTATTAGGGATGTTATGAGTTAAAATATCGGGAAAATAGTAATGGGTGTTCTGAGAAAAAAAACAAAAAAACACTATGTTTAATAAGAGAAAGAAAACATGTTTTCTTAACAAAATCTAATAATAAATAAATTTTTTGACTGTTACTATTAAATAGTTATTAAGGTTCTTGAGATCCAGTCAATAAATAAAAACAACTATTTTGGCGACGTTTCGAGACTATATTGTTCTCATAATCATGCCCTGCATCTTAGTAGGAATGTCCTAGTATTCTTCACGCTTGCTAGTTTTCTGTTGTATTTCTGGAGTTCCTTCATCACTGAAATTGCATGTAATTACATACCGAGCCAATACTGGAAAATATCTATAGTGGAAGAATGGGATTTTATGAAGATATCAAGACAACCCACGGCCCTGAAGCAAGAACCTAAATAAACACACACACACACACACACACACACACACACACACACACACACACACACACACACACACACAAACACACATCTATACATATTTAAATATTTTAAATAAAAAACATATTTTTATATTTTCTTCTAAAAACGAATTAATATAATATAATAACATTCCTATCCGGTTCACAAACTCTATCTAGAACCTCGGAGTAGTCTTCGAACATCTGTCTTGAAAAAAACAAATTTCTCAAATTATACGAAAAACCATCTCCATACTCAAACAGACCCTAAGAATTCCGTGAATCTTTCCCACGCAATACCCGTCAACTGTGTCCTCCCTCATCCTTCCCCATCTCGATTATGGATGATTAGTATACAGGACTATCTGGAGAGCTTGAAATGACACTGAAAAGATTAATAAATTCTTTTATAAGATTCATTTTTGGGATCCCCGGGCGCTCTCACATCACTTACTGGTATTCTGAGGTGAGGTGGCTTTATCCAAGTTTTAGACAATACTTACTTAGTACCTTTCTATTCCAAGCTGTTAAGTCCTAAAAACCTTCACATATTTACGACAATCTTGCCTTTCGTTGTTCCATTTGTCTTATGAATACCAGATCTCGGCCCATTAATTTGTATATCCATTCTCATCGAACCACTTCATTTGGAAAATCCTTTATTATTCGTGCAGCCATATTTTGGAATTCCACATCCATTTCGATTCGCAATGCCCCTTCTCTCACATTCTTTAAAAACAATTTATTCAACCTCCCTCTCAATTATCAATCTTCCGAAACTGTAATGATGTTTCTTATAACTCGAAGATTATTTCTTAATTTTAAATGCCTATAATTATATTTTTCTGATATGAATATTTCTGTCGTATTTATAATTTATTTTTTCTTTCTTTCTTCTGACATAATTGTCTCACCACTACTTATAATCTCCAGAAGTTGCTGTCTGATATGTTAGCAGCTTTTTCCTTCGTCATAAACCCACAACATCCTGCCCTAGACAATGAAACCTTTCTGTCGTATGCTATTCTAAGGGAATCCACATACAAGACTAAAACGACAAGAAACTGCCCGGTGTCCTAGAATAACGATTATTTTTTTAATCTTTCTGAAAAGAAGATGGCCATTTTCTTTTTTATTGAAGTGCTATAATAATAAAATCATTGTATACTTAAAGTATAGCTGTAGGAATATGGCAAAAAAAAAAAAAATAATAATCCATTTCTTTCAGATTCATGAAACATTGATAACGTTCTTTTCGCGCTGTCGTAAAATCTAAGCTATCATTGTTTGACCATAACGTTGGCTTATATAATCAAAGATATGTTCTGTCAGTTTTAATTTTTTGAAATAAAAATTTTGTCATAAAACTATACTGATTTTATTTTAACTCAGTGAATTTGAAACAGTCGCTTCCTCTTCTAATATTTCGTCTTCGGAGAAAAATTTGACATAAGCTATGGCAAATGAAGAACCATCACACTTTTATGCCTGACATTAAAAATTGCTTTTTACTTGTTTATTCAACTTTATAGTTAAGTCTTATACTATACAGACTAAAAATGCACGAATTATTTTACTACTTCGACATGTACTAGAGATACATTCCAAGCATTAAACTAAACTCAAATGACTCATTTAGAGTGATTTGATTACATGACAGTAATTAGATCTACTTTACATGAGTTTTAGAACCGTTTGAATTTAAAAGGTCCATCAATGTCACGTTTATTACTAATCACCCCACGCAAATTATCTAATGTGGTTAGACCTCTTCCATAATTAAGGGAAAAAATATGTCGGAAGAGAAAAAACTATGAGAAAAAGTTTATCAGAGAAGTAGTTTTATTTTATTTTTTTTATCTATTTTTTTTCAACTATTTTTTTATAGCCTTTTATTTTCTGAGTTTCTTATGCTTAATATTTTCCTTTTTTTTCCATGTACAGTAACTAAGTAACATTTTAATGAATTTATGAGTGATAAATTTAATTTGAAAATTTTTTGATTTAATTTATTTATTATTAGATGATAGGGATTCATATTTTCTTTGAATCGGCCTAAACTAAGAACTAAAACTAAAAACTAATACATAAGGTTACATATTTCTGCCAACATGGTGGAACTGGACTTTTTATAATTTCATTGAACAAGTTATTCCCAGAAAGTGGTAATTTTGACTGAAAATTTAAATCATTTTGGTTAAATGATTTTGCCTTTTTCTTTTTGAATGCCGTTCCCTTCACTATTTTTCTGAAAATTCCATTTTGGAATGATTCCAACTGTTTTGTCATAGTTTTTGACAGATGAAGGAACATCGGTGCTCCGTAGTGTATTGCCGGCCTTTAAAGGTATTTATAAATTATGAGCTTGAGCCGTAGTGAAAAACTCCTCAACAGCAATAGGTGGTAGAGTTTGTATAATTTTGCCCGTACAGTTTTTTATTTCGTTCCAAAACGGGCCGAAAAAGTCATATACATGTCAAAGTAAATGCCAACATAAACTAATTTATTAGAAATTGATAAGTAGATAATTTTTAATTTTTTTTTTCTTATTCTCCATTTATTAATATAAAAATAAATAAGTAAGAATCGGAATGGGAGGTTCTTGTTTTGTATTGCCAGTATTTTAAAATTAGTTTCTTCCATAGATCCTGGCGCCTCAGTTAACAGTTGTCTTCCTTTTCATATTAAGTGATCAAGTGAGGAGGAATCACTCTGCTGGCGACATGTCCGCTAAGGGGGTCAAACCTTGCCACCTACCAGGCCTGGAAAGTGGGGCTATGTCCCTGAAGAGAGGGTAAGCACAATACTTTAGGTCGTCAAAGAACTTGATGTGCCGCGGACCAATGAATGATGGGACCGATGGTAGTCGTAGAGAAATAGTTAGTCTGATGTTACTTTCTGTAGAAATCAAGATTAAATTAATCGTCGAGAACGAAAGTTTTATTATTTCAACAGAATAGTAGCATGATTTATATTCTCTTTTAAATCCATTGACTACCAATAGTAGCTGGATAATTTCAACTAAAAATATGGTAGTAATGTGGTAATTTTATTTACCATCGTGTGTTTATATATACTTTTAAAAAAAATTATTTATTGAAATTTAAAACTGTATATACAAATATAAAATACATCAAGTAAATGTGATGAAATAGATAAAAATGACACGTCACTTGTTTTTAAAGCAACTACCCATTGGTAGCACTTATTAAGGTTCTACATGATAAAGCACTATATTAGAAGATCCCGAGGCCATCTTCTTTTCAGGCGCCTCGGAGGGTTATCTGGAATGGAATGAGATGCAAGTTGTGATACTAATGGATTTGAATGGTTGTGGAGTTTGCTGTGAAAGGATTGATATCTGGTTTGAGCTAAGTCAGAAACGTAAGGTATATTAAGATCTTTGTGGATAAGTTTATTTGTGACGAAGTAAGGAGCATTTAGGATTTTTCTAAGGATTTTGGATTGTAAGGATTGGATACGAGATGAATTGGATGGTTTAGTGGAGCCCCAAAGCTCAACTCCGTATGTCCAAATTGGTCTAATTATTGTCATGTAAATGAGTCTTTTGTAATTAATTGGAAGGTTGGAGCGTTTGTCAAGTAAATGTTGAAGTAGTCGATACCGACGGGCAGTTTTTTGTAGTTTTAGTCTTGTATGTGGATTCCAAGTAAGACGTTTGTCCAGATGGAGTCCTAGGTAGCGGATCTGTTCAACGGGGATTAGCGGAACATCGTTAAAGGATATTGTAGGACAGGAAGTCGTGGGTTTACGACGGAGGGTGAAGGTTATTTGATGGGATTTATTTTGATTCTCCATTTTTGAAACCATTCTTGATATGGGATTGGAGTGTCTGGGAGGCAACGAAGGGATTATTCTTTACTGATAACACACACGTGTCATCAGCATACGTGGTGAGGATGGTGCTAGGATGCGTCGGGATGTCAGCTGTATACACCGTGTAGAGGATTGGACCTAGGATACTTCCTTGAGGAACACCTGCAGATTGGGTAAAGAGAGAGGAGTAGGAGAAGTTATGATTAACTTTGAAGGTTCTACCACTAAGATAGGAACGGATGATAAGGAAGTATGTAGGAGGTAGGAATTTTCGTAGTTTGTACAGCAGTCCCGGGTGCCAGACTCGGTCAAAAGCTTATATATATACTTAAGTTTTTTAAAATCAAGTTTATTATACTTACTTTCTAAGTAATCAAGAAATTTGTTGATTTTTATGGAGAACAATTACAAACAAATTCATTATTAGAATAGTTTTATTTTGAAAATTTACACATCCAAATTATTTACATATTCGTGGAAAAACAGAAAAATATAATCATCCTTAATACTACAATGATTAAGAAAAATGTTGTAATGATTGTTACCTTTATTTAGGCTTTAATATAATAAATAGTAATAGAACAATGCCATGAATCGACACTGATCCTCTGAAGTTAAAAATTGAATTTAAAAAAATAATAATCTCAGGTGATCGGAAAACTAAATTAACTTTACATAAATTACTATGACTACACAAGGCTCAGGAACTGTCCCTGACTTCAAGTTGATCAGTGTTATAGAATTGACAGAGAAATCGATTAAAAACTGCTACAGTTATATACTGCTAAAGTAGAGTATGTGTTATTATTTTTTATATTTTATTTTATTATAAATATTATCCCAAAGCATCTTTTTCGAAATTCGATCTCAATGCTGAGCTAGAAGCACCACGCTTATGCGATCTCAGATTTCTATAGAATATCACAATGAACAAACGTTCACTAAGTGTGAACCGAAACACAGCTACAGCCATAATTATTTACAAAAAAAAAAAAAAAAAAAAAAAAAAGTATGAAGAAAAATTAAATAAAAATTACATATTTACATTTTTTTTTAATTCTATGTTAGTATATCGAAAGCTGAAACAAAAACAAACCTCAGCTTATCCTATGTTAGGGTGCTTTGTTTTTCTAATTCCATTTTTTTTTTTTTTTTTTTTAGAACATCTACTTACATGTTAAATTTTAGGCAAAATTCATCTATGTTCACTTACGATAATTATGATATATTACAAGAACATATATGTTTACTAATAATTACAGTAAAATTTTGAACAATATTAAAACTAAAAACAGCAAGATGGTAACTACTAAGTTATGGTCGAATTCGGGATTCGAATGAACCCCTTCTTACTTAATATATAGATTTGATTAAGATTTAATAAAATAATATAAATATTATGGAAACAGTTTAATAAATTACATTTCTTTTATAATTAACTTTTATCCATTTTTACACGTTTCATTTTCTGAATAATTTTTTTTTTTAATTTTAATTCGTCACTCATTATGCATTTTATTGCTAAAATTGAACAATTTTTAAAATATACTTTGGTCCACCTCACTCAAGTCTGTGTCTCGAGGATCTTCTCTGATCACAGCTCTGACCAATTTTTATTTTTTATTTTAGTGAAAATATTCACAATAAAAACATATTTATCCATATACATAATCTTTACATTTAAGTAGTAATAAGTAATATATACTAATATATACACATATCCCTGTATCCATGGTAACGCTAAGCACATCTCTGAAGATGACATCAGCACGAGAAAACATACTCATTTGAATAAAGTTTAATATTAATAACATCTAAATATAAACCGACAAATATTTACAGAAACTCTCTCCTTAACTACAAATAAATAGGTTAATTAGACACCTAATCAATACAAAATACCAATACACACAATATTATGTACAAATATAAGACTAAAACTATATTTACAGATAGAACAAGATAATAAACTACCAGACTAAAAATGACTAGATATTTCTTGTTGAACTTTTTCTTTTCAATTTTGAAATTTCAGCTCGTAATGAACCCGGGCCAGATGGATTTAATGCCATTTGACAATACTTAAGAATACAATTTTGATGTTTACACAAATGTACAGGTTAAATAAAATTTCAGTTAAAAATTGTATACAAAATACATAGTTTTTAATAATAACTTGTAGTAAGATAAATAAATATATAATTAACTTTACCAAACTATATTTCGTATTCTAGGAATATAATAGGGTAAAATAAAAAAATTGAACTTGAGATGGAATTAAATAGTAAAAAAGAAAACTCAATTCTGTGAAGTGACGTTTGCAATCGCAAATCGAGTTACCAACTTAACTAGGGGTAAGTGAATTGTTTTCTTCATTATTTTAAAGTTTTTGTTTTCGTTTTTACTCTCTACTTCTTTTCTGGAGAAAAACAATTTCTTGCTTTTATTTAATTTAACTTATATAACTTGTTTAGGGAAGTTTTTTAATCTAAGTTTGATCCAGTTATTGTTGGAACGCCTTTGCTACTTTTGAATTTTTGGGCAATGTAATAAACATTTATTTGGGATTATGGAGTCGAATTGTCGAATTAGTACCTTGTTTTGGACATTTATTATTATATATATATATATATATATATATATATATATATATATATATATATATATATAGGGGGAGAAATATTTTCACAAGTTGACATTTAATATATCAATAACGTTTTATGTATTTATTCTTCGATATAGCGAAAAATAGACTAATCTTAATCGAAGGCTTTTATAAAATCGAAATCAGACCTGCTGTTTTAAAATCTGTTAAAAACGTTTTTATTTCAACTCTTGGAAACAAAAAAAACAAAAAAAAAAAAAAAAAAAAAAAAAAAATGAGAATTACTTAATAGATGCATAAATATTATGTATTCCAATTAAAATATTTTTGAATGCCATTTTAGTAAACTAGTTTTGACAAATAAATGTTTCCTGATAATATTTGGTCGTTTTGAAAGTTTTTTTAGAACAATTTTTAAAATAAAATCGATAATTTTAGTTTGGTCCCAACTTAGCGTTTTTCTATTCTCGGGTATGATATTTATGCCTTATTGAAATTGTTGCATACATTTTAAATATATACTGCAAATTAGATAGATCAGGTATGATTTAATGAAAAGTTGGAAATATACACATTATGCTAAAATAATTGTGAATATAAAAAGAAAATGATTGATGCACAGTAAAATTCACCTAACGAATAAGCGGGAGTTATTAAAAAAGAAAATAATTAAATATAAAAATATTTTAGTTTTTCTGATTTAATGAGCCAATTTATTTGGTTTTATAGATACTAGATACCAGTTCATAGCGTTCATCAATTATAACATATATAATTCATTACATATATAATTTTATAGCTTCCATTAATTTTTGTGGACTCTAGTTAATTTAAACGTATGTACTATTTACATTGAAGTTTATATTTAAATGTATCATAAATGTGTAAATATATATGGCTTAGTATTACATAAAAGGTATAATTCAGAATTAGGAAGGATTATTTTTATATATTTATAAAAATACTAATTCACCAGAAACTGATACTAATTATTTACATTGAAGTATGCATCTAAGGGATCATTGTTTTAACAATAGCCATAATGTTTATGGGTGATTCTCAGACTATAGGCAATTTTCGAGTCCTAATGAGATCTGCTCCAAACTAAGTAATAAATTAGTAGCTTTACTAGCGTATATGCTTAGGAATACATTATTTTTTATTAAAAACGTTTAATAGTGCATTTAACAGTAGAATTTTAAAATTGATTAGCATGGAAACTTTTATTTTTGGTAATTATCAGTAAATAAGATTCATATTATCTCATCAAATAAAATTTCACTTTTTTATGGATAATTTATTAGGTATTTTACCAAGAGATTGGCGATCTTCGATATAATTGACTTTGAAGCATGAAATGCCATTGCAATGGCAGGAAATGTAAAAATACCATGGGATATTAAGGCCCACTGTCATTTTGTTTTCACTTGGTAATTGCTAATTCTAGCCTGAAAGCCATTTTTGATTCCGAGTTTTTGTTACCTTAATCATTAATACCTGAAAGTTGCCCTTAGTTTTGTAATCACACTTATATCGAATGTCTAAATTGTATACTGTACAACATCCAGCCCAGGGATGATTTTAAAATCAATCAAATACAAGCAATCACTTATCGAAGTCGTTGTAAATTTAATGTGGAATTGGAGGTTTGTGTCGGTAACAATTTTAATTTCTTTTATTCCATTTAACTGAGGAAATTAGGGTCGATTGAAAAGATTAATGTTTGGTTTAAGAGACTGATAGGAAACCTGAACAATTCCATTTTTTTTTTTTTTTTTTTTTTTTTTTTCAATTTCTGGGTAAAGATATATATATATTTTTGTTGATTTACCATATTTTCTGTAAGTACGAGTATTATTATAATAAGTCCTTTATACATCGGAGGTGACTACAGTGAGGTTGGTAGGATAGTGGCCTCATAGGATCCCGGAATCTGCGGGAGAAGGCCGTACCTATCACAGAAAGGACTCGTGCCCGCTGCGGAGCTCTGAGACGGGCATTACGTCGCAGGTCGGCTCGTCCTGGATGTGGACGGGGTCTCCGTACTGTGACTGGTAGAACTCTTCCCGCATCATATGGTTGAGGGAGCCGCAGCGGAAGTAGAGGATCTGCTGGAAGGGGCGTCGGAAGTCGCGGTTGAGAGTCGCGTAAATTACAGGATTGAGGAGGGAGTTGGCGTAGCCGAGCCAGAGGAAAAGGGAGGACAAGGAATTGGGGATGGCCCCGGGGTCGCTGAGGAAGGGGCGGACGAGGGCGAGGACGAAGAATGGGAGCCAGCAGATGGTGAAGGCGGACATGATGATGCCCAGCGTGGTAGAGGCCTTCCTTTCCTTGGCCAGCTGGAACCTCAGCTTCCTGGAGGGGCCAGCAGGTTGCGGTGGCAGCCAGCGGCGGCGGCGGCTCAACATAGGGCACTGCGACTCGCTGCTGACCCTTGTCACTCCGACAGCCGAGCTGCTGCACTGCAACACCAAAGGCAGGTCCTTTATTAGGGGCTGGTGTATGTTGTTCTGCAACACAGGATTTATTAACCACCATTACATAACACAACTGACAATAACATGCACATATTTAATGATATTTAGATTTAGGTCATGCTTGTTAATATCTTTTATTTATATATCTATTAATTAAAATTCACAACTATTTACATAAAAAAAGTCAAGTAAATGTGACCATATATATACTGGACGCTTCAAATATATGTAGAACCCAGATCAGGCTCGTTATCGCATACTCGTCGGAGTGTTGTATGATGACGAAAACCCTAACTCCTCCCCCCCCCCCCCCAGTGAGATTTGATAGGAAGATTCTGAGAACGTTTTTGGGCATCCTTATAACAACGGTGTATGAAGATTGAGAAAAACTATGAACTTAGACAGCTCTATAAAGACCAGGATATAAAGCAGTTCATAAAACCCGCACGTCTATGATGGGCAGAAATCTGGGTAGACCTCGCATGCGGTGGGTGGATTATGTGGCTGCAGATACATAAAAAGCTCAACTAGATGACTGAACTTGAAGTGGTATGATAAATATAATATAGATACATTATAAATATTATAATATTGAAAATATTAAAATCGAAATGATGTTTTAAAATGGCTTTTGGCCCTTGATTGCTCAAAATGGTCTAATAAAAATTCTGCTTTAAGTTGGCTACTTTCAAATCCAAAGGGGAGAAATATCAAATTGGCAAATGCTGGTCAAATAATTTGTATTTCAAAAATATGTAAGAATTGAGCTTTCTCCATCCAAAGAGTTCATTGTACTTCGATATAGCCGATATGAATAAGATACAGTAAAAATTATCGGCTTCTGAAAATACACTGACAGGAGAAAATCCTTTATTCTATGGGTTAAAAGTTACATTCCTTTTGGGATGTTAACATTCCTATATATTTTAACCGAGGCTTATCAAGGATTATTAAAAATATTCATTAAATAAATTACAGCAGTGCTTAGGAATGTTACCAAGCGTTTGATATGTCGTGTTAAAACGGTGTGTAAAACTATTAAATATAGGGACGTTAACATCAAAAGAAAATTTAAAACTTTAGCCGAGAAAATGAAAATTGGGTTTGTATTTATGTTATAAAAAGTAATTTTTTAAATAAATATATTTAATGTGGACTTTGAAAAGGCATTATGTCCTTTTTCTTCATTTGAAAGGAGAAAAAATAATATGGCGACCTTTCAGTTTGAATGCGATATCAAATATCGATATTGCCGCTTGTCGATATGCCACATGTCACATGGGTTCGATTCCTTCCTGTGCAGTTGACAGTTCGGCTTCCTTTCACAGATAAAGATCGCCGAGGTGTGGGACTCATAAACAGTAACGAATTACCAATCTATAATTCACGAAAATTAAGAATTGATGTAATTTTAGTATTCAAATCTGTTTGTTTTTTAAAATTTTAATTATTAACAAATTTCAAAAATAAATTTATTTAATCTTCTTTCCCACTAGTCCCACTCATGAATTTTCCTATTCATGATTTTTTATTTAAAAGCGTATGTCTCACCCTTTGCTCAGTAAAAAGAAAGAAACTGCTTTTATTAGACAACTAGTGAGATAACTGCTCTCTTAGCATTGCAACATAACGTTTAATGCTTTATTTATTAGCTATGCACCTTTGTCGAATAGCATAACATAACAAAAACTGTATTTATGTATCCCTTCGGTGGGAACACTAATTTTTCCTTTTTTAGTGGGCGGTTCTGTCTCAGAGGCAGACGTGAGTAGATTTATTTTTTTCAGGCATTCTTATTTGGAATTTTGGGGTAAAACAAATGAAATACATATTTTTGTTTTTTTTAATTATACTTTATTTTAATGTTTACTCTAACAACAAGTATAAAGCATTTACATCTGAATTAAATATATTTTAATTAGTGATTTTTTTTTCTATTATAAAATGAGTCTTTTATCCGCCTTCGTTTTAAAATAGGTAACAATCAAATCACTTTAAAAATCATAATTTAAATCTTACTTCACCTCATTATAAAAACTTTAAATTTCCATAGAATAAGTCCTATTGGTTGAGCATTCAAAGCAAGTTAGATTTTTACATTGGATGCATTTATAATTTGTTGCCCTTTTTTGCTGGTAAGGACAATATCTACACGCTTTACGCTTTTCCAATTTATCACTTTATTATTTATATTTTATCAAAGATGTGTTTGACGGAAAGTTTTCTTGTTCATCTAGCCCTAGTACTTCCGAGATAAGCTTGCTCAAATCATTTGTGAGGTTTGGAATGTTCAGCATTTCTTTCATGAAAGGTGTAGTTAATAATATTCCGAAAACCTTAAAAAATTCATATCTTGTACGGTTTTTAGATTGACTGTACATTTTGTACAACTTATGCGAGTTGGAACCACTCATGGCTAATATATAATAATATATTGCAAATGGCCACCTCTGAGTTCACAGTTGATTAGTTTGGAGTTCCACTGAAAACAATTTCTTTTGTCAAAGAAAACTTTGTGTCGTCCTCATCAATGGCCACGTTTTCTGCACTGGGTGTTGCAACACCAGAGAAAAGATATGACCTGGGGAGTTACTATCTCATCATCGTGGGCACTACATTCATCACTGTCCATAATCTCTGTCTTTTCATCCCATGATTATAACTCCGTCTTACTAGGGACCTACGACTCGTCAGAATCAACATATTGATCCGAATGGTTCCCTGATTCAACAAGCTTCATGATACTTCTAGAGTAGCTTGAAATGTTTGAAGGCCACTTTTGTGCCATTATTATAATTAATTTAAAAATAAATATAAAAGGAATACAAAAATTTAGATAAAAATAAACGTATTTTGTGACACTGATAGAGGCTTTTTCCCAACCGTGATTATTATTCTGTATTCCTCTTACCGATTCGGGAACATTTCAACAATATTAAATTTGCGTTGAAGTTCCGAGCCGCACCTCAACATATCCAAGTGAATGTTTGTAAAGTTGAGGCTGTTCTTCGAAGGTGGACCACAGACCAGCGGATAAAGGAGAAGAGGAGATCCCGAAGAAGTGGGAGTTAGGACCCTCCTGGGAGCCACCAACTACAGCTATCCTTTGGGATCTTGGCCGAGGCTTCCTAAATCCTGCTTCTGTCTTCCCAGGCCATTTGGGTGTGGGTTCAGCATTCTCCAGTGCAATACCTTGTAGTACTGCTTTAAAAGTTTATTTATTCTGTTGTTGGAGTTTCCTTGAAATGGTGATACATCACTACTGCTAACATTTTTCTCAGAGAACTTAACTTCTTTATTATCAAGGAAATTTATATGGCACCCCCGTGAATAAGTGGTTAAGTCGGATCATGACCAAAATGAGTAAGATATTCATTTTAAATAACTATGTATTAAAATTAACTTCTTACTTAAACACTAATTAACCAAAAAGAAAAACCTCCATTTTAGACACTAACTCATTTTGGTCTAAATTCGACTTAACCACTTATTCGCTGGGGCGACGGATATAACACTTTCATTGTCATACTTATTTCAATATTTGTTTACTTTTAATGTTTATTTATTTTTTATACTATTCCTTGAAGGACCATTAACTATTGAATAAGGCCCTAAATTCATAACTCTGTCCTTGTTTTAGTCTATAGCCACCCTTGGGCACACCCAGCCTCTTTAAAGTGAGTACTATTAATTGGGAGAGAATCTAGCAATTAAGCGCGATTTTGGCCAAATCTCTTCCTGGTCTAGAAATTGTATAACCTTACCTAATTACTAAACCCAAGATCCTTTAAGGATTGCTGAGGTAAAGGTATCTTTTAAAATTTTTATTTTGAGAAATGGTCACTTTTTTCATTTATTTTTTATTTATCAGGTGATTTCAACAGCCCCAAACTAAAAAGCCTTCCTTCATCTCATAATATTAACAGTGTATAATTTACTATTAAATAGTACACAGTCATGTACGAGTATTTTAAAATGCTATTAATATATATTCATACAAACATGTGTATAGTTTAATGTATGAACAACTAATAGCAGAGGCACATGATAAATGAGCTTTAGTTTATCAGAACAATAGATAATTTATATGTCTATCTATGATCTACAGCTTTTATATCTACTGCTTCGGATACTATAACTATCATCAAATTTTAAAAATCGTCAAAGTATAAAAAAAGCTAAAATAAATTCTAGAGTTATCATTCCGTTCTATTTTAAATTATAATTTTAATCATCCTAATAAACACAGCCTTTCAGAATTATTAATACCGAGAAATCGCCATCGCAATGTAAAGATTTTAATCTTGTTTACCAACATCAGAATCCTCATCCACCGCTAATTCACTGTTTATAAGAAAACATATTTCAAGTATTGACTTATAGACTTCCTTCTGATTTATTGATTCATCTAATAGAGTTTGTGCCTGTGTGTATTTACCGATAGTAAATAAAAAATTCCATCTCTCGCGGGGCTAGGGCTTCTTCCATTCCAATATACCACGAGTTGCTTCATCAAACTTTTACAGGAATCCGAGCCTACATCGTGGAAGTTCAGATATTTTCTAGATCACAAAAGTATTTGAACTCTCATTCTTGGAAAGTTTAATAATTTACCGCTGAATCAGCAAATCGCTTTAAATTTTATTTGTTATCGATTCTTGATGTTAGGTCAAATAATATAATTTTCTAATATTAGTTAAAATAACATTGCCCATGTTTATATTTTTATTTAATACGAATAAAGATTTATTACAAAAATACACAATAAATCAATGAAAGGATAACCTTTTAAAATATTTATAAAATAAGTTGTTTTACTCATTTCATAGTTCTTCAGCAATGTGCTAGCCATTATAACCATCTCATATAAATTTACGCAATCATACTTTAAAAAGTGGCTATGAAGTATTAATATTTGTATAAAACTCTTCAGTTTTCATCTTTTTTATTTACCATAATGAACATAAAAATGATTGCATGCAAAGTTTATTCTTCAAAACTGAAATTATATTAGCATATTTTAAATCCATAATTAACGATATCAACTCGAAAATCAGTATGGAGTCTCTCTAGAATCTCTTTGAACACTGTTTTGCCCTCAATAAATGGGAGGATATGTTCAGCTTTTACCTTATGTAGTCCAACAATATTTAATTTTTTATTTTGTTGTATATTTTGTGTTATTAGATACAATTTTATTTACTTTTAATTAATTACTAGCTCTAACTAATTGTCCTGTTGCTGAGTATTATAACTTCCATATTTAAGAATGAGACGGACAGAACTAGTTTTCCGCAGTTGATATAAACAATTTATATTCAGGCCGCAGACTCTGGACCTAACCTCCCTCAAAATTAATGCGGGACTCTAAAAAACTCAAGGCTTCTTTCTTAATAGTTTTTAAAGGCATTGGAGAAGGATTAAGATCACTAAAACCACAGGGGCTCAGAAATGAGTTCAGGGAATGAAGCCTATTTTAATTGTATTGACCTAATTTAACTTGAGTAGATTATTGGAGGTTTACCGATAGTATTTATCTTATTTCCGATTTGTTGAGGCGTCTAGGGAGGGTGATAAGCTTCATCCTTTGGGTCAACCACGGAATAAATTTTAACCCGCCTAGCTGGGATTCGAACTCACGACTTTCAATACCGAGTATCCCGAGACCCTTGGCAAAACGCGCTCGGTCATCGAGTCTCTATTCTTAATTTAATTTTATTGCTATATTTTTCAACGTTAATTTCCTCAAATCCAGTTTTAAATGTAATATCAGCCATTCATTGGTTCACTAGAAAAAAAAAAAAAGAAACTTAAAGACACAGCGAATAAAATAAACAAACACTTAAAACGGACTAAACTAAACCAAATGTAAACAACGGAAGATCCGAACAATTTACCTACCTAGTTTAAGAATTTGCAGCAATGTAGCGATTGAAAAAGAGTGCACGGTCCCATTTAGTAGAATGGTAGGTAATAAGAAGAATTGATCTGTGTTTAATACAACATTTATTTTTTATAAATATTAAATTTACATGAAAACAATATATAAATTTTAATGTTTCAAACTAACGTAATATTAGATACATTGATTGCAACTTTTATTGTCCAATATTTCGGTGGTTGTCGTTGAGAGGTGGATACGACAAATTACCTTGAAAATGAATCAACAATTAACCATCAAACTTGGATTTTTAATATCTACGTTATAGAGTATCTATTTCGGCGCAAATGGTATGTTTACAGTAATCACATAATTCAGAAAAACGATCATAATTGTCCTACTGAAAAGTGCACAATTTTGAATTATCCACTTCTTCACGAGTCAGGGATTTATAAACTGTTTAGAACAGATGTTAAAAATATTACGAAGCCTCAATTGTTGAATGTTTTTTCCAACGTTTCCAAGCAACCATTTCCAAACCGAAATTCAAGCACCGATCTACATACCAACTTACATGTTAAAATCCAACTCAATGTCGTGTAATACTTTAGACATCTTGACGGAAGGAAACGAAAAATTACCTTTACCAAGCTTATCAGAAGACAATTTGTAAGTAAAAATATTTTCAGATACGATTTTATGTGAATTATGTACTATTTTACTAGGGTGAGAGATAGTGTTGATTAATCAAAATGAAAAAATGCTCTTTTCCAATTTTAATCAAAAAATGACCGAAATGATTTCTCTTTTTAGCGAATGTATATTATTTGTAATTTGTTTTTATTTATAAATGTTAAAATACATAAGGTTTATAATCCGTCTAGGTAGGAGCTTATAGAATATAAGGCATTTATCCCAACTGTTCATTTATATTAATAACCTATTTTAATGGTTTTCAGAGTGGCGTTAGTGATTAAAAAATGTAACCTCAAAAACGGAAAAGGTTTTTTAGAATTCAAGCACATTGCTGTGAACTCAAGGCAGGACCAGTTATGTTCTTACAACTCTGATGGAAATTGCTACATCATAGATCTAACCGAAAAATCATTTTGGACTCTGAGGAGAGAAAAAGATGTCAGCGTCATTGAATTCTATCCGTGCCATGATAAAATATCTTTAGGCCATTCCAGCGGGATTATAAAGACGTTCGATTTGGCATCAGGCCAACTTGCTGGAACATTCGACGGCCATGAGAAAGAGGTGAAGAATATATCATTTAACACAGACGGTACTTTATGTGTCAGTGTAAGTCGAGATAGAGGTTTCGTTTGGGATCCTTTCACGTTCAAAAAACAATTTTTAATAGAAACAGTGGATCGGTCCATTATTAAGGAGAGCAAATTTATCCCTTGGAAGGATAAGTTTGTTGTTACAACTAGTGACAATCTGATCTCTGTATGGGACGCTGTTAGCGGCACCTTAGCCATGAAGTTCCATGCATTGGAAATTTTCGGGTACTATATAAACAGCTTCTCGTTCAACAAGAATGGTTCTGTGATGGTGGCTTGTGGTAATTGCAACAAGTTGATCTGCATCAACACTGCTTCATGGTCGCTGGTAAAAATATTCGTGCTGCCCCAAGAGTACACCAAACTCAACTACATCGAATTCATTTCTCAACCTTACGATGCTGGCGAGAGTTGTATGGTTGCCTTCTTGACGTGCTACTATAAGGTAGTGCTATTCCACATGGTCAGTGGAATTGTTTTGGTTGTCGGTGCCTTCGATCGCGATTGTTGTTTCACTCTCAGAGTAAATTCATCTGGAAAATATTTGTTTTGTCTGATGGGAGGAGGTAGCATTCAGATTCTCCATAATGAATTGTGGGACGGTAGAGATGAAAAGAAAAAGAGGCAAGATGCTTTGAAGGAATTCAGTCACGAAATTCAAGAGTCTTATAGTTGGCATTTGTCGGTTGCAAAGAAGGACATACACAGTGTTATATCCAGCTTCCGGCAGTTCCCTAACGACCTGAGGCCATTCTTGTGGAGGAGTGCCCTCTCTCTGCCGATGAATGTCCTCGCTCACCGGACCCTCTGCTCTAAGGGGCTCCACAGCTCCTTCGCCAATATTAAGGATTACCCATTTCTTCCAGTCGACCTCCAATATCCAGTGCTCCGACTGGCCTCTAACCTAGCGCACTGGTGCCCACTCTTTGGGCAGATCAAGTACCTTCCATTGATGATCCGTAGGTTCTCTAAACTCTTTAAATCTTCACCAATTGTGGCGTTCGAAGTTGTGGCGACTATCCTTCTCAACTATTGTCAAAACTGGTTTAACGAATTTCCTCTGTTGCCGCAGTATGTGACGAATTTCATAGAACGTTTTTTGAAAAAAATGGATGTTGAACTTTGGAACCACTTCAATAATTCCGGAATAAAACTTTCCATCTACGTTTGGCCAGTCATGGAAACCCTCTTTACTGAGGTGTTGGTCGAAAAAGACTGGTTGATCCTTTGGGATAATGTGGTGACTAGCAGGACAGATTTTTTAACTTTATCTGTGATTTCTTTCTTCTTGGTAAACAAAAATATATTTCTGTCTTGTAAATCGAAAAAAGATTTAGATTTTTTCATTCACAACCCTTTCAATGTTAACATTATGCTGTTAATAGAGAAAACGAGGCAGCTGATGGCTATTTGGGAATATAGAACTATCTTCAAGGACTTCGAACCTCTGATGAAGGGGGAGATCTACCAGCTGTTTCCTGAAGCCAAGCGGATAGGCGGAGAACTATCCTCTTCAGAGACTCCTACCGTTTCGGGAACTAGCACAGAACAACACCATTGCCACCCGCATTCCATTTTAAGCTCTTCAGACTTAACCTCTAATTATTCAGCCGATAAATTTATAGTTTCAAGTTCAAATACATCCTTTAGGGAGATATTACGTAGTAAGTTACCCAGCAGCAGTGATTCTTCAAAGGCTATATTATCAGTTCGTGAGTGCAAAAAATTTTCATCCCGACGTGGTAGGTTTTAAAAGTATATCAAGGAAATTTGAGGTTACAATGTGAGTTTATTTATTTAAAAACTTAATGTAGTTAAAAAAAAAACAACAAAAAAACACGTGGTATTTCTGAAAAAAAGTTGCATTGTTAGAAACCTTAACGAAATATTGAGCATAATTATTAAAAGTTTTGAAGTAACGATTAGTTTGATAATTGAAGAAATTATTTATCAGAATGAATTAAATATAACTTATGAATGAAAAATAACAATAAAAATTGAATGAAATACTGAATTTTACTGAATTTTGTAAATTGTGTTATTAATATATTTTTCTTTAAAATGTTTGAATCATATTCATAATAATCAAAAATACAAAAATAAATAAACATTTGAAATCAATTATCGTGGTTATTCTTAGTCTAAATATTTTATTAAGAGAGAAATTATATTTGCTCAGTTAGTTTAACTTAATATTACTGGTTGGATTTTGATTTTTTTTCAAGCCAACTTTTTTTTCGGTCTTTTATGATTAGAGTTCATTCTCAATTCTGGTATATAAACTGTTTAATTGAGCCTTGCTTGCGTTATATCTCAACCTGTCACGAAAGCTAGTGGCGGAACTTTAGATTAGAATCATAATGATGATTAATCTGGTTTTTTTTCTTCTTAATAACTTCACCTTTCATTCAAAACAAAGCTATTTTTTTGAGTTTGATGAACATTTTGAGCAAAACTTTTGATGACGAAAAAATAACCATCGTTGGACTAAATAGGTGGAACGTTACTTATTATTTTTTAATTACATCTTCTTGCCAGTAGTAAGTGCATGCAACATGCTTCACGAAGCCATCTCGTAGTTCAATACTTAGTGCTTCAACGTCTTGTTTTCTACTCAAATAAACTTTATTTTCGAGCAATTGTTATTACAATTCTTATTTGAAATTAAAATTTATTTTTTGAAACGAAGCTTCTTTTGTGACTTTATATTATACATTCATACAAATATTTTCCTCGAGTAAATCGTGGAGGATGTAACGGAAATTCTTGTACCATGTCAAACAGCTGTTTCAATTATTTTGTATGTTTTGTTAATAACTTTTATGCAGGATTTATTTTATTTTTTTTTTTTTTGTGTAAAACAATTTCTTTCTATTATTTTTATGTTTTATGTTATATATGTACAAAAACAATTATAACTACCAAATAATCTACTCATGATGGAGACGCTTGTTTTGTGCTAGAGTTTTTAATTGGAATGTGTAGAAAGGGTTAAGTGTTTTCGACAATTGTTTGAAATTTCATCTATAATTGTTCTTAATACATATTGTGTTAAATATCATCTTTGGATATGGATTAGTTGCGAACATAACAATCACTAACTAATTAGTAAGTGAAATTTATATATAATCATGAATTTTATTATTTAAAATAAACAGGCAATGAGTGCATGCAATATTTTATAGTATGAACATTCATAAAACACTGAATATTTTTAATTTTGAAATATTGCTACAAAAAAATGGACTAGAGCCTTTATCTTTAGATGCCTCAGAATAATTTGTGAGCTTATATGTAAGAGTAGAATAATTATAAATTAAAACAAACAGAAATTTAAAAAAAAAAATGTTTTTATAAATAATCCAATGTATAAAGAAACTGGCACTTCTAATCGAATTTTTACAGTATCCGACTAACACCACGATTTTCCGTATCTCGACTAAACCCAGAACTCTACTTCAAGATAAATCAAAGTATGTTCCTTGAATATTTAGATGAAACTCAATGCAAAGAATGCATGACAAAAGTACAGCGCCCGATGATAACTTGGAGGCATTTTGTGACTTCATTATTATATAACTATATTCTGTAAAAATCAATAAACCGGAAATATTTGACCAACTGAGATAGAAATAGAAGGCAGACTGGCAGCTGACAGACTGTTGGGACATTGACGAAAATTATCCCAATTGGCCTGGACGTTCGCTGCCTATCCATTGTCCTTTGACGGATGGCTTTGTGGACGGGGATTTTTGCTCTTGTCTCTCCCTGGTCATAACATTTTCAAATAATAACAGATGTAAAAATTTCGATGGTCTGTTTTAAAGACAGTTTTTGAAAAAAAAAAAAAAAAAAAAAAAAAAAAACTTAATCCTTTGATACCTATTAGTACTGTATTAATTCTTAAATGTATTTTTTTTTTTGTATCATCCGTTTGTTAAACACTTAATATTCGGATTAAGTATTAAATAATAAATCTTCCTTAATTATGATTCCGTAAAACTACCATTTGACTGGGCTATTCACGGATTTTTTAATTGATTTAAGGTACCTCCATTAACTCAGTTTTCAAGAATCCACCTCCGAATAGCGGTATCAGAGAAAAGTTATCTTAGAGCATTACCTCAACTCCAATGGATGAATCATCCATTAATTTTTCACCATTAAGAGAGGTAAGTGAAACTGAATTGAGTGGGAGTAACAAAGAGGCGCCATTAGGAGTACAATACCGCGCCATTATGGATTATATGATTAAAGGAGGCCTTTGACGAGGCTAAAGCAACCATCACAATTAACTGCCGATGCCTCTCAACCAGTCAATTTGTTAATGGCGATCGTACCGTTTCGCTTTATTAGCTCTGTTGTCCGCCCTCACAGAAATTAGCTCTGATTTCGGACCTGAAATACAGCGTTGTGTAGAGGAAGTAACGTTAATAGGTGCAATTTACATTTTTAATTCACAATATTTGTCCAAAATATTCTACATCTTCAAAACCTTTGAGAAGTGGATACAGTCAAAAGGAGACCGTTTATGTGGAGCTGGGATACATTTTTTAAGATGGAAAATTTACTCGCGAGGAAACGCGATGGCAGATTGAATAGATCTAGCTCTATTGGTGTTGCTTGATCGAAAATTTGCCGGGAGCATCCTCATTGGAAATTTAATGGAGAATATTTTACTTATATAACATGTATCACTGTGACCTTCCGTTTTGGAGCTACATTTGTTTGAATGAATAAAGTCACGTTTTGCCAATGTTTTTAAAGTGTTGGTGCTTTTGTGATAGGCCCTAGCTCTGTTAGTGTTCCTCGGATCGAAAAATTTGCGATTTTTCCTCATTATTTTAGTTTTTGTTATATAGGTCATTATGACCCTTTTAAGAGCTATGCTGTTTGAGTCAAAAAAATAAAATACATTTTGCCTCGTATTTGAACAAATTTTCGCGAAAATTTATTTTTCCTTATGAGAAGTAGTTACAGATAGACGTATCCATGATCTATTGTACTTTCCCTATCAGGGAGAAATTTAGTTGTGTCTTATTCGTTTATACATATTTTTAATTTAATGTTTTTTCAAGAAATTACTAACTTTTATTATATGTTTCCTGAAGTACTAAAGCTAGAATATCTTTAATATGCTCATTAGAAAGAATATTACATTTTCTTTTAAACAAGCTCATTTAAACCTTAGAATTGTCAAATCCAGTATTTAATTTTATGGCGCAAACAAAAGAAATAACAATTTTCTGATCCGTTTTCAAACCCTTACTACATTTTTCTCAATAATAGAATATATTATTAATAATAGCAAATATTAGAAATGTGCACTACTAAAAAAAAACTTTTATAAGCAAACACTGTTCAAATAGTATACGCAAACTATGATGGTTTTTAAAATTGATACTGAAATCGTTTATTAATTTCAAAGAAAGGAGATTCCGATGGATATTGCAAAAGATTCAGAAATTATAAATAGTTCTATAATATAAAAGTAATTTAATTATAATTCACTATTAATCTTACTATTATATTTGCAATTTAAGAAACTTTTGAGGTGATTTAATTTAATTTAATTTCACAGAAAGTTATATTAATAATTTACAATAAATAAACCCGAGAAGAATTGTTGGAACATATTTAAGCGTGCTGCGATACAATGCGACAAAATCAAGATGAACTTCCCAGCAGCAACCCTTGAGCAGTGGATGCAGTCAGAAGATCGGGGTATGAGAGAGTAGGGGTAATTTTTTTTTTTGCTTGTAGGGTGAATATATTATTTTTTTTCTTTTTTCATATATTATTTTACTTTTACAAATATTAAAAACAAAACAATTTATTTATTTTCAAATGAATCAATCACCTTTTTATTTTATTTGTCTTTGATTAAAAGATTTTCATACCATTATATATGGATATATCGTTCATAACTTAAAAAAAAAAAAAAAAAAAAAAAAAAAAAAAAAATGAACAAGATGAACTAAAATAGGTTAAAAAAATACAGAATTATGCATGTAAACTTCATTAACTGCAATTATTTGATCATTTTTCTTAAGTACTAACAGTTCTAAATTAATCACTTTCTTTCATATCTAAATTAAATAAAAACTCATTTGATTTCATAATTTTAGAACTTCGAGTTTTAAAACGAGATAGTCAATTTTTGTTCTTAAATAGTGCAAATTAGCCATAAACTTTCTGTTAAAAATGTTGTTTATTAATTTATTTATTTTTAATATAATAAACGTGAATTATATGAACAGTAAGAAAAGAAATCACAACCATGAAGTCCCCTCCAAGGCTACTTTTACATCTGGGTTATGTAGTTCTGCTGTTTAGAATTTTTTGATGAGTAATAAATCTTTCTCTATTAAAAACTGTTAGAAGAATTGCTACAGGACAGGAGATTACTTTTGAACGGAAAATCCAGGAGTGAAGAAAGGATTCGTTTACTCTTAATCCCAGGATACTCCTGAAGGGGGTGCAGCAGGAGAGTGTACTTAACCCTTTTGTCCAATCTTGGTAAAAGGTAGAAAGAGGGCAGCGAGCGACCTAGAGGAAAAGTCGGGAGTTGAAGCTAAGTCTTGTCTAAATGGAAGGGGAGGCAAAGGATAAGCTAGTGCTGTGGATGTCCTTTTAGGAAAATAATTACAATTTATAAGGCTAAGAACCAAACAAGAAATAAAGAGATTAATTATAAAAATATTCGTCTTTACAACTTGGGGTTAAATCTTTTTCTTACAAATGGTACGAAATATCTCCAAGGATTTTTAACGTAGAGGTACTTTTCGTTTATTACTTTATGTGGTCTAGAAATTTTAAGAGTGCAAAGGAATATGGAATTAGAGCATTCTCTAAGCTTGTTTACTAACACTGGACTTCTTAAAAAATAAAGCCTCAGTTCAGTTATTCAGTTCAAAGAAGAAATATGACAGTGTCGTACGAAATTCTCGTAATTTTAAGACATTACTGGAAACAAAATTTCACAGCCACTGAAGCTACTCGCGAAAATATTAAATATGAAGGGGAATGTGTCCTTGAAGAGCACACTGCGCGGCGTTGGTTTGAAAAATTTAGAAGAGGAGATACGACGTCGGACAGGAAGAAGGGCTCCGGGCGGCCATTAATGGATATTGATGAGGTTCTAAAGGAAGCTGTTGAGTCAAAACCGTCCACACGTACTCGTGAACTTGCCAGGGAATGTGGTGTGTCGAAAGATACTATTAGTCGCCATCTTCTCTCCATGGGGAAGGTGAAAAAGACCTGTATACCGGTCCCTCACGAACTTTATTGGAAAACCCTTCTGATATGAGATCCACCATATAGTCCAGACCTCGCACCTTCGGATTACTACTTCCTTCGATCCATGGGATATTTTCTTCAAGGGAAAAAAATTGATAATTTTGCGGAATGGTATCAGCGTGGCTTCGAGCAATTGGCTAGCAGAAGGGTAATGACGGTAGATAACAAAGGACTATACTTTGAGTATTAGAGTAATTTTCAAATAAAATGGCAATTTATCTTTCCAGACAACCCAAAAATCCTAAAACAAAAAGTTACTTATTCATGTTCTGTGGCATACTATGATGTTGCCAAACTACTTGAGAATATATACCTGAGTTGGTTTGTCAAATTTTAGCTTCCTTGATTTTTAATGAATTTTAAAATAAATAAAACCTTTAATAATTTGACATACGTAACCGGGTTTGTAACTTGTCAGAATTATGTTTTTATTCAGCTTTTGGTTAAGGATTCTAAAGGCTGCTAATTTAAAGTGATTTTCCAGGAAGAGAAATAGTAATAAATTTTGTGTGAAAAAAAAAATTCCAAAAAATTTAACGTACTTTACCAATTTTTTTTTTCACTTTGTTAAAACGTTTTTATTATTAAATAAGAGATAAAATCTTATCTCAAGCCCCCAAATTTTCATATTTTCAAGAGATAGTTCTATATTCAATTACTATACACATAATTTAACAAGAAATAACAAACAGAATAAAATGAAAACAAATTCCTATACTCTTTGTGAAGGTTAGAAGTTGGAAACGAACTGTGGACAGTTACGTACGTCAAAATTTTTAATAATTTATTTTGTTTTTTTCTTTATCGAACATATGAAATTGAAGTTTTAAGGCCTACATTAATTTAAACAAATGAACTCGACAAGATAAAATTAACAATAGTGAAATATTGGTTGTATGTTGTTTTTTTACAGCCATTCAAAGTTTTTAATTTTACAGCCGTTTTATTTGAAAACGACCCATTAATTGTATTTTATATCAAAGGAATAATAATACAAATCTTTGTTTAAAAAATGGTAATTTTTTTTTTTTTATACACCCTATTAATAAAATAATACATATTCTATAAATATAATTGATTGGTTTGTTTCTGCGATTGGTTTTTTCAATATACAACATTATTAGTGTGTGTGTGTGTTATGTGATTGTATATTTTGACTAATACTCGTAAGTATTTGAATTTTTCAGACGATACCCCATTTTCTTTTAGTAGCTAATACTGAGCGCTTTTTAGATAATTTTTTAAAACCCAAGTCTTATTTGCATATGTTGCGGCTAGTCTAATGAGTGTCCTATACAGCCTTAACTTGGTTGTACGGCTTACCAGTCTACTTCTGATAAGGTGAGCGATGGAAAAAAAAAACGTTATATTAGATGAGACATTGCGTGCCTGGATTTCCTCCTCTTCTAATGCTTCGTTAAACTGCGCCGAGATACTTAAAACTAGAAACACATTGGAATATGTAATTTGAAATTGCATTATGTTGTTCTATAAAACATATATCCCGTTAAAAAAAAAATCAAGGGTTTACCAATTTCAATAATACACTTAATGCCTTAATAGTCGATTAAACTTTGATCCTTAGCCCTGCGATCGTTCTAACCCCCCTCCTCATAACATGAAATCTTGATCTCGGAACTTTATAGGGGCCTGGTCATGGTTCTGACGGGCGAACAGGAAAGTAGTAAACCGACACGCAGGATTAAATAAATAAAGGAGCAATAAATGGTCGCTGTGAGGTATAAAGGCTATAAAGTCCTGGGGCTAATGAAGAGGATATAGCCCGGTCGAATACATCTGATTGGAACGGAGCTAAACCCCTTCCTCTCCCTCTCCCCCCACCTTTCCTGAAATTAAAATCTGTCCCTTTACGTTTTTATTTTTACATCCTTTCCACCTCGTCCTTTTGAATATTAATATCTCGATATCGGAATCAAATGGAATTCAGGCGTTTATCTCTATTAGCTACTATAAAATTTGCAGGTTTAGGCCATCAAGCTGCTAGAGTGAAACTAATACTTGTAATAATATAATTACATCTTAATGGGTGTTTTTATGTAACCTGAAAATAATTCCTAAACTCCTTAATATTTTGAGGCCTCTAATTTTTCAACAATTTATAATTCCTTTGAGTCGAGTAATTATATACTTGACTTCCGATTCTATGACGCTAGTTTAACTATGAAGAAGGCCTACAAGGGTAGTTGAAACGTCGGCACTGAATCAGTAAGATTATTCGTTATACCTTTTACTGACGTCTCAAGAAGTCAGCTGGTATGAAGGATGAACATCGTTACAGCAGCACATCCTTACTACTATACACGTGATTCTTCCAATCTGAGGTCGTTACGACCTGTTACTGAGCCAAACTACTAATGAATTTAAACAGAACAGAGTTATTAAAATATACTCGGATAGCCAAGCTGCTATTGGAGCTCAGAAGAATTTACTAACTAGATCAAGGCTCATGGCAAGTTTAACCTTTGCAGACTGCCTGCATCTAGTAAGGCCATTGCTGAATGCAGTCCAAGGACAATCAGGTATTTCAGGAAACGATAGGGCTAATAAGTTGGCAAGTCTTATCAATTAACAACAGACCTTTTGCGGTATCGCCCTGAGTCTTGTGAAGGTGAAAAGAACTAGGACTCACAACAGCTTAGCAACTCAATACGGAAACGGAACACAAAAGAAGTAGTCTACATTGGTTTTTGCAGGCAAAAAGAAAAAAAAAAAAAAAGGAGCAAATAGCTGCTTTGGCTGGATAGAACCAAACTAAAGATCCTTGTGGAACTGTATACTGGTAACTGCAAGCCTATTAAACATCCTTCTGTGATAAAGAAAAAAAAAAACATAACCTGTAAATATTTGTATTAAGGAGGAAGAAACAGTTAGTTTTCGATAGTTTCCTCATCAGAAGTGTATTTGGAATATTTTTTTTATATAGCATTTGTCACTAGGACCATCCGTTTAGGAGCTACATTTGTTAAAATGAACATTTTAAACACCTATTTTCTCTCAATTTTATTGATTTTTATTAACCATTAATTGTGATCATAGTCATAGCCATGACGCATTGCTTTTCCAGTCAGCGACAAATTGAGTTTTTATTTGAATTAGGTAAGGAATATGGTCAAGCATTGTTAGAAGTATCGAGACCAAACCTACGGGTTCTGCTTTTATTAAAAATTTTAATAATAGACAGGTAAAATCTAAATAAAATGTAAATGTTTTATCTGCTGTGGACAAACTAAGAAATTAGTGTTCTGTGATTCTTTGATGGGTTCTGGTTGTTTGTATAGATAGAGGGTTAAACCAAGAAGGCTGGCTCATTCTACTGAACATCCTTCTCAGGTACAAGGTGAGAACTGTAACTGCTAGAGTTACAGTCATAAACATTAATCTCTTTAACGTCTTATTTCTTTTTCTTTTTTTTTAACTGACTTTCTTTCTGGTAATATTTACTTCTTTCGAATAAATGAATGAAAATATAAACTTAAGAAACAGGGAACGCTTGAAAATAGCGTAGAGATAAAACATAAAAACTAGTTTCCTAGGGCAAGGTATTATATTCATAAGAAAACGTGATGACAAAACTAAATAACTTCTACATCAGGTTGCCATTTCACTTCTGTTTTGTCTGAAAGTTTCTCACTGAAATACATCGTCGGTGGAGTATTATTTTAGGCTTATCAAAAGTTTATCTTGAAAGTTTGAAGGAGGAGTGTATGGTCGGGGTAGGTTTCCTCTTCAAACAGGCTTCGCTCGGGAATGTACTGTCTGTATTACTGATTGTTAACTCGTGGAGGAGTAATGACTTGGCGGCTATTTGGCAGGAAAGTTCAGGCTTAGCGGTTGGCAAGCCAGTGTTAGTGATTCGCTTAAGGCATAGCTTCAGTTTGATTCAATTACTTAGGACTGAATTTACATGAAAACTAATTTTTATAATTTTTTTTTTAAATAGTAAGATCTGGTGGTTTTGACTGTAGAATTTATGACGATTTAGTTTATTCAGTTTGTCCAAACAAAAAAATACAATGCTTATATTTACATTTCGATATTTTATTTTTCTTGTGTACATTTTGTTCATTAATGTGTCACTTTTTTTTTTCACTCTCAAAAATATAACAGTCTCTTCTTCCATGTCACAATTTTTTTCGACAGCTGTATTTGAATTTAGATCTTTTTTCACCTAAAAGTAAACATTGATATGAATAATAGGAACAACATTCTTTGAGGATTATTTATGAAAGTTAGAATTGAGGGTGTGATCAACATACCTACCTACAAAGACTTTGTTATAACAAACTAATATAATGGGTTTCAGATGTTCTAATACAGAACGTACGTTGTGATCATACACGAATATGTAGTTATAGAACATGTGCTACTGATAATTATATTAGTGTGATAGATATGATGTATTGGTAGAATGATAACAGAACAGTATGAACGTATGATGTAGGCTGCATTAATGTATTTGTTCAACCTGGGTGGTTAATCCCAGCAGTGGTGCCGAATGTTTGCATAAACACCACAAGTACTGAGAGGCCATTTAGTGAGTTGTTGGTGTCCACCGAACAAACAAATTTAATAACGAATTAAGCAAAAGTGAATAAATTTGGTTTGTAATATAAACCATGGTTCCGAATAATGTGTTCAACATAACAGATGAGGACAATTTTTATTTTTTTTATAACGGTCTTTTGCTCAATCCCTAATTACATTAGTCTCTTTAAGAGACAGAGGTTGCAATCTAGAAAAAAAAATAAAAAACTAACAAAACTATGTTTGGAAGAACGTACTGATATATGGATAGTATAACATGATAGAGGAAGCGAGAGACTATTTTCCGGATAAAACAATGTGAAGGATGCTCTAACTTAATATTGCCAGCTCACTATCTTGATGTACACCCCGCGACTTCAATTTCCGCCCCAACGGGAAATATGATCAACAGTCAATCCGGAGTCCGCAGAATATCCGATCGAAGCATGTGTTTAACTAATGGCTGTCTCCGCTTGGAGATTTCTTATTCTGCATTGGTTGCATATTTGAATAGTTATTAGTTGGCATGAATATATAGCATTATGAATGATACCAATATGCTACGCAAATGAATTATTTTTATATTTGGTTAAAGGTTGTCTTATGTTTATCTATGTAAGAATATTTAAACTGGCAGTACACTGAAACCAATTACTAATTATCAATCATAAATGAGATGATATCTAAAACTCACTTTAGTACTTGTACGGTTAATTTAATACAAAGAATCGGGCATCGAGTCGGGCATATACTCGTTAAGTATGTACCACTTAATGAATGGTATATATAATTTTAATATGTTCTTCTTTAAAACTAAACGCTGATTGCATACTAAAGTCCAATCTGTAACTCTACATACGTCCCGAATATCCAACATGGGAGAACCGTTGGAGTATGACTATCACACGTTGGAGCGATTGGATTGTGATGGAGTACCTGACCTGACTACAATAGTCTCCTTAACCAGAAAATACGAAAGTTGATTGGCAGGTTCAACCAAATACTTTGTAGGAGCGGGAGTACTACAGTCCTATAAAACAACCCTACATACCGGAATGTAAGTAAGTTACTTAAGCTTATGTTCCTTTCAATGCAAGCCTATTGACAAAGTTTATTAAAATAATTTATAAATGGCTTCCGAAATACGGTGAACATAGCATATTTTCAGTCAGTTAATTGATGATAGTTATCGAATATCGACCAATGCTATTGGTTACTATGAAATGTCCATTTTAGTAACTCAAAAAGTAGAATGCAAAATTTACTATATTTTTCAACACACTTCTTTCAACGACTACAAAGTTTTAAATACCACATTTGAAAAAGTAGAAGTTGTATTTAATGATAATGAAACGAAATCAAAAAAGAATTATTTTTAGTGTAAATACTGTTTTGCATGAATACTATAATCTGCCTACTTAAGGGTAATAAGAAGTATATACAATGAAAAAAAAAAATTAAAGTAAAATGAAATCAACCCTCTTACTGTTTAATGTATAAAATTTAAAATACAATCATACGTCCATCAACTTGTGGAAAGACAAACCAACCCCAAAAGTGACTTTTTCCCGCGTTACTCTTAATTTAATAACTTTAAAGAAAATTTTAATTGGTATGAGGTCGAGGACGTGAGGCATATTGAGATCATTATGTAGAGTATTGTTGGAGACATAATCCAGAACATTCGCTATAGTTAGAAGAATTTGGATTGGAAGGATTGAATGAGTTTGATATCAGACTTTTTTACTGCTCCCCACAGTTTGAATCCATAGGTCGAAACAATTTTAATGATGGTATGGTAAATGAGAAGTTTTCAACGAAAATGTGATATGTCCTATTTAGTTGGCTGAAGTGAGTAAACAGTTGTCCGAATACTCTGTTAAGTTTTTGTCTTTTGAGTCATTTGTCTAAGTAGAAACCAAGTACCAAACTGTGTCAGCTAAAGATTCTGGTATCATTTATTTCAATATCACTGAAATATATAAAAGGATTTATGGCGGAGGGTACAAACTATCGCACCAGACTTCAATCTGGAATATGTGTGCTTGTAATTATAGGAAATAAAAGGATTTATATGGGAGGATAACATAGCAGCGTTATCAGCCAATGTTGATAGGAAAGTATCAGAAGTAGTAGAGATATCTGTTGTATAGAGGGTATATAGAATTAGACTAACAGCGCTACCTTGAAAAATACCTGCCTCAATTGAGTAGCAGTTGGAGAATTCCATTTTGCAACGACTCATAAAGAAGGCTAGCGAGGTTGCATAGAAGGACGAGGAATACAACTCTGAGCCCTTGGGCAGTGGAATGGCTAGACCGGAATACAAACTGGTGTGAGGTTTTCCCAAAGCCACTAAAGGATTCTGGTTTTAGATCTGCCATGGTCTGACGATTTCTGGAGGCGGAAGAATATCCTTGGCCAGGTTAAAGAGCCTTGGTAGGAGGTTTAGGAGGCAGGAACAGGATAATAACTAAGTTAAACAACCATAAGCAAATTGAGAAATTTTTGTTTATACGGTGATTTAGGAAATATAATTATAGCTGCGGCCATGAAATTGGTATATTATCCCCTCAGAATATATTTTATAATTTTTCAAGGGGGCGGATTAGTGGGGAAGTTGCTGCTGCGAAGTTACAACTTATTAATTGGGCATTCGACACCGCTGTATCGGATTACACCGAGAGGGCAATATTTACCCGAGCTTTATTAGTAGCCCGGTGAAGGAATATTGAATACTGCCCCCTCCCCTCCTTCTCAACTCCCTCCTCCTCTCATTATATACAACCACTGGTTAAGAATCGCCTTGTCATATTATCTTAAATTTAAATTTATTATGTTAATAAGTTTTTTAATATTTTCATGAGATGACTAGCAATTCATTTTCCTACAACAGATCATAAACCTGTTCAAAACCTGTCAAGCGAAATTGATTTTTAAAGAGGAGGGTTTTTATTGGGCTCAAAGAGTCAATCCCAAAAAAATGATAGAGTTAACATTAATTTGGATTTAATCTAAACTATCCTCTCCAGGGTAGAACTTTATCGATACTATTAAAAGATATTGCTTATATCCGTTTATTTCAGAGTAAACTAGATCATGGTTCATTTCATTTTTCAGTTAATCTTATTCCTTGAACAGTTTAGTCCGAATATATTAATGTTGTAAATTTTCAACATTATTTTTAAGTGTAATGAATAAGGAAGAAAAAAAAAATCTTCAAATAGATGTTTACGTTAAAAAAAAAACTTAAAAAAACTAGGGATCTATTCCCTGCCAGAAGACATATCCTTATTAAAAAAATGGGGATTTGCAAACGTTTTATCATTTTAACCAATATAGCTCCTAAATGGTAGGTACTAGCGATAAGGGTTATATAACAAAAAAAAATTATCCAAAAAATTTCTAACATTAAAACAGAAAACCAATTTTCGATCCGAGCAACACCAACCTAAAAAAGCTTGAGTCCGTCAAAAAGTCCAAACACTTAAAAAATAGGCAAAACTTTTTCCTTTCAAACCAATGTAGTTTCTAAATGGTAGTTCTAGCGACAAATGTCAAATTTTGTGAAGCAACAAAAATATTTTCCATTTTCCATCTAATCAGTAAATTGTCGGACAATTTTCGATCCGAGCAACAGAGTATAACCTTGTTCCTGCCACTCAAAATTGTACATTTAAATTTTCATTATTGCTGATCCCTCCCAGAACTCTGAATATAATGTAGTTACAATTTGGTACAGATCGGTTCAGTAGTTTTCCCATTGTTAACTCTGTTGCGGAATGTTGCTGACCACATATTTTTCATTTTAATTTTCATACCTCATTGATATCCACAGGTCGCACCATATCTTTTTTTTAATTATTCAATTGATTAAAATCAAATACTATTATAAATTTAATGCTAAATATAACACCGTAGCTTTGTAACCTCTCATATAAAACGGCGCTCGCCACCTATCGGTAAATTTTTAAGCTTTGCTGTTATCCACATATTATATCTTTTTTAATAACAAATTAATTAGAAATCTGTAAATTTTATCATATATCTATATAACACCGGTGTAACCTCTCTCGAATAGTGCTCACCACCTATCGCTCAATTATCAAATCACTGCGCACCACATATTTATCGCTTTTTCATGATAATTTAATTGAAAATCTCTACATTTTATTACTGCTAAACCTTCCTGAACCCATAGAAATGATGTGGTTAAAATTTGGGACAGAATGGTTGTGTAGTTTACGTGGTTAGTGATCAGAAACGAAAAATATTTACAACATGTTTCGGGAAAACCATTTTCCCATCTTGAGGTAAGAACCTTAAATTAATACAATTTTGCAAACACTAACACAACATGACACGTTATACGATTAAAAAAACTAAACAAGTTAATTTTACCTATTTGACTGTGTTTTCACACTGTTTCATAATTTAAAAAAAAATATTCCTATTACATACCTACATCTGTTAAGAATGTAGACACATTCAAAAATGTTATATTTAAATCTGCTCTATCTTACGGTTTCGAAGGTTTATAGCTTGATCACTATGATAAGCTTACTTATATCATTGAATTGACAGTGTAGTTAGGGTAACAGCAGCGAAACGGTTAAAATCGTTAGATATAATATTGACCAAATTAAAAAAAAAATAATCAGTTGTGAGCAGCCGGTAAACGTCTGAGGGGTAGACCGAGGCGTAGATGGGAGGATGGTGTCTGATCATGGGATTTTGGCGTTTGATAGAGTGGATTGGCGGGAGGTGTGTGTGTGTAGTAGTTGGTATTTTTGGCACTGAACCATTATTAATGATAATTATGCACCTTTTTTGTTTTTATTTAAATATAATATTAAAACTTAATACGATGATAATAATTAATTTTTCTCTTTTTTGGTGGATGAACATATCCTTAAGTCTTTAGAAAATCATATTATACAAGGATAACAACGACTAATCTACTCTTCTAGTAGTAGTAATGAAAATAGACCTTATTTTAATTCTCTCTGATTAAACAGGTGTTACCTCGCTCCTCCTTTAGTTTAATGGAAGCCCTCACCAACAGCTTGCCTCCCAATTCCCGAGGCTAAACGACAGCGATGTTATACGAGTATAAGCCACCCCGGCGAGGAAGAGAAAGTTGAACGAGGACGATTAGGGCTAAGGCAGAGGAAATCCCATAACCCGCAGATACTTACAGCCAACTTGCCTCAGTTACAAAATGCCAGTTTGTCCTTAGAACCTAATGCCCCCTAACTCTCTCCTAGCGGCGGCAAATAATTCCATTAGATGGAAGGATAAGCTAAGTATCCTAGCAATTGTTCTTGAATTAATCTCTTCAATCCTTTATTTCAGGGGATTATGTATTCATAAAAGATAAATAACAAATTCTGCAAAGCCTAAAAACCTATTAGTACGCCATATTTCAGAAGAAAATACCCACTGTCGATTCAAATTATTCTGTATAAATCATTCATACGACCATTACTAACGTACGCCTCTTCTGTATGGAGCTACACCTGTGACTCCAACTATAAAAAAAAATAGAAATGGTGCAAAACGTATGCATGAGAATAATAAACTATCCCAGATATACAAAAATAACCGACACGCAACTCAAATTAGGCTTTCAAACAATTAAAAAATTTATTTGCACCCAGACCCGAAACTTTTTCAACTCTACAAATAATTCAGGAAATCCCATAATTCAAATAATAGGCATATATCACAAGCGAACCTTAAGAAAATACATACACAAACGTACAAATCACCTACTACTAGAATAATATTTAGCTAATAAGACATCCGAAAAATTATTGGTTCAGTTTGAAATTTATTTATTAAATTAATTTAAAATATTAAATATTTATTGAAACAAAAATAATATATAAGTTAATTATTCCGAAAACTCAATTTAACTTGATTGTACAAAAAGTTAATTAATGACGTATTTTAGTTTAGTAAATATTATTATTTATTTTATCTTTCTTTCTTTTCTTTTTTTCCTACTGTTGAAAATGCATTATAATTTAATATATATTGTTTTCTCAAGACTTGTATTAATGTCAAATATGTTACAATTGCAAACAGTTAAAATTCCATTTGAATAAAATTTTATATTACACATTGCAGCGTCGATTATCTGAACGTCAATTATCCGAAAATTCAACTAACGGAACCATTTTTTATTTATTTATTTAATTTTTAATAAACTAATGCCCGGTTGCTGGAGCATTATCTTATCAATAACCAACAGTTTGCTAAACCTGTGAAAAGCGTTGCTAGAACAGGCTTTTTGCTAGCTAACTTATTCCTTTGTTTAATCGTTCGCTAACTTATAGATTCGCTAAGTAAATACTGCACAAATCCAACAGATAGAGCTAGCAAAGTTGTTGTATAGTTATTATGGAGCCTCATACGATAATATCATTTAAGATATTAACCGTACTAACTTATATGATATTACTGTATGATGCTTCTCTCAACCATGTTTAAAAATTCAAGCTTGAGTGTTGAAATTTATCATTACTTTATCATTTCTAGATAATTCAAACCCAAATCATAATATATCATAATATTATATTAAATCAACATAATTTTTTTCAATCCAAAAAAAAAAAGGTCGGTAAAAAATAAATAAATTGTTTTTATTTAACTTTAAAATTGTCTCTTAAGCAGACATATTTCCCAACTTTACAGAAGGCTCATAAAGCTGATTTGAACTAGTTCTTTGGTAGATATATATTTTTTATAATTTCTAAAAGCTAGTCACATACCTAATGTAGATATATAGTCGTAGATGCTGTTAAAGTTAGGCGTTAGAGAGAAGACAGGCTAATAAAGGCAGTCCAAAGAAAATTATGATGCATGAAATCATCCGAACTTCAGATGGTCAAAAGGGTAACCCCCTCATTTATGGAATCGGGGTCTTGTTAAGCCGGTAACTGGAGAAGGTGGGGCAAGGGGGGGTAAGGGTAGGGGAAGGGGAAGTGTAGGGGAGGAGGAAGGGGGGAAGGGGGAGGAGGAAGTGAGTGTGCAAAATTACAACACACTGGAAATTGCTTATTCATAAGGGCTGTTGACTTTGACGCTGACTCCTAAATAGGGTTTGAATTGTTGCTCAAACTGAGGGAACTTAAATTCTTTTCAAATTAAATGACTTTTGTCATAATTAACTACCAAGGGGTTATTTTCATCAAGGGATTGAATTATTCACTTAATTTTTTACTCCGTACATAATTGGATGTTTTACTTAAATTATATTTGAGGCTGATTTTATTCCAATTTATTTATTTTCATCATTTAAATTCATTTTTCAATTTATTAATTAGATTTTTACCATCTGACTACGTATGTTTTTAATAGTTTTTATTTTTTTAAACTGATAGGAGGTGCAATCCAGTAGAATGTTAAGGAAGCTATTTTCTAGCACGACCTATAATTATCCTTCAGTACAGATATATTAAAAAAAAAAAAAAAAATCTCTGACTAGGAAACGTGAGGGGGGCTAGAAGTCAACAAGGAGAAAACGGTATATATGGCCTTTATAGCCAAAGCGAATACCTATCAATAGATTCTTGGGTTCTAAAACCTAAGGCTCAATTAAAATATCTAGGTAGATTGGTGAGTGATGCAGGAACGACGGACTAGGACATTGAAAGAAGCATTCACAACGGTAGAATAATAATTAAAATTTTCAATTCCGTACTCTGGAGCAAGCCGGTGTCCTTAAAAACAAAATACAATATATATAAATCGTTCCTGGAAAGTGTAACACTTTATTCTGGCGAGTCCTGGTCTATTAAGGAGAGCCAGGCCAAAAGACTTCAAGCCCTAGAAACGAATTACTGGTGACGTTCCTGCGCAGGATCGCGGATTCAGAAAGTTCCAAACACTGAAACAAGGCAGAGAGTGGAAAAAATGGATAACATCCTTTACACTATTGAGACTATGAGGCTAAAGTGGTTTGGGCATGTTATGAGGAATGTCCATCTGTAATTTTAAGCATTCCCAAATTTACATTGTAGAATTAAAATGATCGAATCTCTTAAATTAACAATTATTAATTGTTTGATATAAACGATTTTGAGAGAAAATTGGGAGTTTAAGACATGAATTTTTTCATTCAACCTAGTATAGCTCTTAAACGGTAGGTCCTTACTACAAATGCTATATAACAAAAAATATTTTCCATTAAATTTTTGATCAGGAAACTTTGGGAAAATTTTTAATCCGTGCAATACTAAAAGAGCTTAAGCGTTTTAAAATATAATTTTTTTAAGGGTTAAACAGTGTTATGAGGGTAATGAGGTTAAAACACATGACATAAAAAATACGCAGCTCCATTCATATTCAGACACCTTCATTCATGTTTAGATATAATCTTTTGTGTGATACAAGTGTTTGATCTTCTAGTCAATTTTCCACTATGCCAAGGAAGTTTATCAACCGTCCTTTTTCTTACGTTATTGGTGAAGTGAAGTTAAAGAGGTCAGAGAAGATTTATTACACCACTAGTAAAAAAAAAGTCTTATGGATTTTGTTTCGGGTGTAAAGTTGGTGATCCCGAAAAGGGAATTGGTACTTCATATATGCTAGGATTTATTTATTGAGTTGTCGATTCAACAAAAAAATTAAATAAATTATTTTCCGAATTTTAATTTAATCTGTTATAGTAAAATGCTGTTAAAAAAACAAAAATAATAATGCAATTTTTATATTTGAAAGCAAAAACATTATCATTTTTTTAACACTATTTTCTTAAAACTCATTTTTTTTCGATATTGCTAAGTACTAGTTTAACACATCTAAAAATATAAAATATATTGATATATTTTTTTCTGGATTCACTCATTTTTTCCGTAGTAAATAACTACTAGTTCTGTATGAAATTATAAATATTCGGTGTTCCATTTAGAAAATATATTAGATCAAATTAAACTGTTGTATGTTTATATAGGTATACTATATTATATATTCGTATATATTAGTTATTAATAATTTTCCTATGATATAAAACGATGTTATAGTTGCTGTTTTTAGTAATGTGATTGATATTTTAAGTAATTTTATAAAACTACGTCGACGTAAGGCGTCAATTTCTTTTTGAATTTCAGGTTAACTATTTTATATTTAACTATGTGATGATAAATTTACCAACAAGGCTTGTATAATAACATTAAAAAATAACTGGTGCGGTTTAGCAATGCCTGAGCGGAACGGCAGTACTAAACACTTATTAAGTTGAAAACAAAGTTTATACTTCCCAGTTTAGGAGTTAGACAACATTACCACGATAACCTCAATCCCCTACAAGAAGGGAGAAATAATTTGACACAAAACGCCCGCTGAACGGCGCAAAAAGGTTATTATTGTGAACTATTGCTTCGGAACAATTGTTTCAGCTCCGCGGTCGGTTCTTGCATTTAGGTTATGCTGGTGATAAATTTCCCTTGCTCCCAGCGCCATGTTTCTTCATGTGAACCTCCCAGGGACTTTACCTGCCTTCTTACCGCATTTTCTTCGATAAAATGTGTTGGTGTTGAGAGGGGGATAAGGCAGATAAATTATAGGCAAGGATACTAGGTGAAGTAAGTAGGGGGCTTTTAGTTGCTCCTGGAGTCTACTTCTTTTTGTTTTAACCTTGATATATTTTTCTATTTTGTTCATTTATCAAGCTACTTTTTAGCCTGTAAAAATTTTTCATTTGTGAATAGTATGTCAAGCCCAAAAATGTATTTTAAGAAAAAAACAAAGAAGTTTGGATTTTTTACCAAAATCGACAACGTGAAAAAATTTCCTGTTTTAATACTTGACAATTTTGATAAATCACTTCTCTTCATGACCATCATGTTTTATTTTAATTGTCAATTTTTACGTTTTTTCAAACATGAGACCTATGTTACTGTTTAGTTTTAAAATATATACACTAAACACAAACTAAACTAAATTCTTATGTCAATTTTAGTGGTAATTTAACCTAAGTCTACCATAAGCCCTGTAGTTACATGTAGACTTATGTTAGACCCTAACCGAGCAACTTGTTGGGTCACTGCGCTCGGTATTGAAGGTGGTTCGTTAAACTTTATCTTTACCTTTCTATCCTAGCTAAAATAGAAGGATAGGTTATCAAGCTTTTCTAAAAGTGGTGACAAATTCATTACGTAAGTGATAAAATAAATTTTAAAAAAGGAGAAACCCTCGTCCAACTATCATCCCCGAGTCCATTTAATTTCCGATATGAAAACTGACGTCGAATTTTCGATCCGAGCAACACCATAAGAATCGGTTCCATGTTGCACTTTCAAAGGTGAAAAACGTTACGCAAGGAACTATAGACCTCAAGCCAAAATACATGTCCGTGTCAAAATATGAAAAGTAGTTACTCGGCTAGTGAAAACTGATATAAAGTGAAAAAAAGAATCTCAAAGGAATATTCAACTTTGTAATAGCTGTATAACGTAGCCATAAATATGCAAAAATTAGCTTTCTCGTGATATCCCTAACACGAAATTCCCAAAATTACACTCAAGTGCTACAGACTTAGAGTGAATGAACACATTTGAAATTATAAAAAACAGTTTATGATTTCAAATAGAAAAGAATCAGCCACGCAATAAATCTTGACTTAGACACATTTAGAGTGAATAGGATTTAAGTTCAATAATCCACCCTATACGTCCTTCTTTCTGATTTCAAAATAACTAAATAAATAATAAATTACTTAACTTCCAAGTAAATAAATAAGTAAAAATTATTAGTGCATCAGATGGTTCAATTTTGACACCACTAACCTCTGATCATAAGTCTGCTTCGATCTCACCCTATCAAAACCTAGATCCCCCAGAGTAGCCCTGAACGTTCATGTTCATAAACAGACCGGATGTCTGTTCAGCAATTCCGCATTCTTGAGCCAGTGATATATTTTTTTAGGCCAATATTTTATAAAATACTTTAATTTCGAAAACTTTTAGGTGTTCTTTCATAAAAGCTTTCTTAAACCTTATAAAGATTCAAACGTTTTGATAGAAATATATAGAAGATTAATAAAAAAAGATCTATATTTCATACTTTCTTTGTTATCCAGATCATAAAAGGATAAATACTGCAACGAATTTTACAAAACAGTGCAGTGATATCAAAATATTTCCTTGAGATAAGTGGAGATCCCCATGAAAATTTATTGAAAATGATTCTACGCTGTTGAAAGTATTTTAAGTAAAGGAAGTATGTACTACTTTATGCGGTGATTTATTATTTTGACTTTTGACCAGCATATTTTGTACTTTTTATCACAAAAGTTAGGTTCTGATTAACAAATATATTACCCATTTGCTGCAACAACCACATAACTCAAAAACGTTTTCAGAAGGACAGTTTTGTGAATGAAGTACAGGACGATCTGTAGACATACAATGGTGTCATATCCTCTCTCTCTTAGTGAATAGTTGAAGCTCAAATAACGTTTTGCGGACTAAAACTACATTGGTGAATGGTTCACAATACAGTCAAAAGCTTGGCATAACACAAAAGCTTGTTTTTGAGTTATGTCGTTGTTGCAGCAAATGAGCGATATATCCCTTAAGTCATATATCCCTTATCGCGCCCGGCGCACAAAGTAAGACACTTCTAATATTTAGCTACCTTTAGAGAGGAGGGTTAACCTATCGGATTTCCCTTCAAGGTACCCTCTCAGTATGCCATTGGGACTGTTGTGAATTGTTTTGGTATAATATTAGAAGTTTCTTTATATAAACTATAGCTATTTTTCTGCGCCCGTTCGATTTGGCGCAATTGTACCTCATCGCGCGGTACTATGACTGAGTAAGTAAATTTTTAATTTTTAATTTTATGTTGAAGTTGATGGGCGAAAATGGGAATAAAATGTTCTTTATTGTTCAGACTTTGTTTTTCCTACTAATTTTAATTAGGCAAGTTTTTATACATCAAATTTTGAGCTTTATTGTGGAAAGCAGCCTGAAGGTTCATATGCTGTCAATAACGGGCCTTCTGATATAGTTCTGAGGCTGCTAGACCATCTGCCTGGTTGCAATCGTAACTTGACGTGTGACAATTAGTATACCAGAAACACACTCGTAAAGGAACTTCTATAGAGAAATTACACCTTCCTAGGTACGATAAAAAAAAAAAAAAAAAAAAAAAAAAAAAAAGAGAGCTTCCAAAAACGGTAGTTTGAGAAAAGAAGCCAGGTAAAGGACACGTGACAAAAAGATAAAGCCGAGGTGTAACCATAGTAGAATAATTCCTGACCTAGTTACATAATTTATTTCAGAGATATAAGAAAAATCTTCAACGTTTTATTTTGTTATTGCACATTTTAAAATAAATATTAAAGTTTTAATAATATTTATTTAGTTAATATTAAATAATTACCAGAGGATTAAAAAAACAGTAGATATAGTAAGTTCCATCATTTACCAGATTAATTTTATATTGAAACCCATTTTTGCATTAAAAATTAGGAGAAAACCTACATTGCGATAAAGTGCGCCAATGCGCGGCCTTCCATCCACTAGGCGCGCGGACTTAAGGGATATGAAGGATCTTTTAAAAAGTATCCTTCAGGTATGATACAGAAAAGTAACATTTGTACTCTCCAGGATGCTCAGACTGAAGTATCTAAGGATAAAATCCGGATATAAAAATGAATATTCTAAGAGTCATTCAACTTCAGCCATGTGCTACTGTACCAGATACGCGTCATGGGTGGCTTGGTTGGAAGAATTACAAATTGCTGAAACTAAACCAGAAGGCAGAGGTTTTCATAAGGACACACTGGCAGAGTATGTACACTGACAAATTTGAAAAACTAGGGACAGCTTTAAGATGAAAGGGAAAGTGACCTGGATAGGCCAAAACTGCAACTCTTATAGAAGTTAGAGGAATAAAAATAAAATAAACGAAAAGTAGATTTTGTTTTGAGATACGTGGTCTCAAGAGCCTTTAAATGTATGTCATACAATAATAAATGTATATTGTGTCAGTCTAGAATACTGTTTAGATTTTGTTCCTCTCAGATAGTGCTGTATGTTATCTTGCAAATGGTGTATAGATGGTGCAAGTTTAGAATATTGAGGTAGGTACTCAATGCCTATGATGGTCGATGATATCGGATTGAGTAGTTTGATGAGATAATGAGTATAAAATAGGAATCATTGTTCTCTTGAGCCTGTAAAGAATATTCTATCAAAAAACCTTTTAGTAAACTTGAGCGACATCTAGAAAAGCTGCATAAAGCTCTGTCCCACGTGCTAATTTAAATGTTCAAACAGCACATAATTATAAACAGATGCAATCTGTTTCTGTATAACAGAAATATGAATTTTGATTTGTAGTGTAATTGGATGCTACCAGGCCGGAATGTGCCCTCGACTAAATTGCATGTTTGCCGGTGGCAGCCCAATCAGGGCCTCCTTGATATTTGCTTTATATCCGCTCGATGGCTACTTGTGCTTGTTATTTTTTTTAAACGCTTTCGATATTACGTTCTTTGTCGGGAGCATGGATCGTTATTTTGTTAAAATAACTTCCTACATCTGGCAGTAAAGCTTGCAGTTAAAAAAACAAAACTTCAAGCTCTCTGAAAGTTTTAATAAACATTTTAAAAAAGTTTCTTTTTTAGCCCGAGATTGTATCCATCTAATTAGTATAAGGTATAATAATGATTTAATAAAAACCTTGAGCTAGGCTATATAATTAACATGAACTTCATTAAGTCATAAAGTGATTCACCAACGCTCAGGAGACCAATTTCTCCGGGAAAGCAGCGAAGAAGGGACAAATACTGCCGTTTGACCCGCGGTTACCAGACACAAAGGTGAGCCCCCTCAATGTCAACTTTGTTAAGCTACTCTCACTGTGAGGACGATCTTTTGAGAAGTGCCTGTGCTCTGAAGAGATATGAAATATTATGGCGTGTATTGTCAATTCTGTAAGACCTTGGGCGACAGCCAATGTTTTATAACTAGCTTCACATATTTCATTAGAAATAGAATATTGTTTAATTTTATTTATTTTCCATCTTTCATAGATTTTATGGCATGAATAATTCCAAATAATCTATTATTGGTATAATTTTTATACTTGTACCACTTCAATTAAATTCAGAAATCCAGTGCTCTTTTTAAAGTCCTTTTGATCCCCGTAAAGCATTCGCCGTACCCCAGTCGAAAAATGTCAGATTAGCCAACTTTGCTGAGAACAGAGCCTGCGTGTTTGGAGAACGGCTTGGGATCCTACTCATCTTCGCGGCACTAACAGGGAGGATTCGTGCTAGTACGAAACTTCCTCAACTGGAGGTCTTGGAGGCTATTGTGGCCCTAGTTCATGAATTGAATGTGGATTTAATATTTTTATATTCAATGTTTTTTTGGTGTTTTATTAATATATTTAAAAGAAAAAACAAGTTTGAAAGTCATGAGATCTCTTGGTAATTTTTTAAAAATATTTGTATAGGTAACAGAGAGATTGAAAGACACTGGATTGCTTTTGGGTGGATAAGTGAAATATTGGTGCAAGTTCATGCTGTTGTAAAACTTGATTTGAAATGAACCATAGTGCTTTGATAAGTTGGTTATGGATTTGAATTTAAGTCTTCATTTTAATAAAAAAAAAAAATAATTTTTAATTATTATTTTAAAAATGAATACATCTTGTATCATGTTTTCATCATCATTGAACACGGTGCATGTAACCATGATAAATAGATTATCCCCTTTAGGATAAACCATGTGAGGAAAAACAAAGAAAATGTATATAATATATATTTTCAAATATATAATATAAGATACTGGTATAAATTACTGCTTTTTCTAATTCAAATACGCGTTCGTAATGAAATCAGTTTCTATTCCACAGGTTATCATGGGGACAAATTGTTTTGTTTTGCTGAATTAAATTCTGATTCATGCCCGTTGTACGGCGCCACCTGTTGAACAAACATTAGCGCTGATATTAGACTACCAGTTATAAGAAACAAAACAGGACATAATATTTCGTGTATGTCCACTCAGAGAACGAGGCACGGAGAAGAATCGGGGATGGACGGATGACCTTTATCCCCTTCATTGATCCACCGGCCGAAATATGACTTTGTGTTTCTGCATCTCCCCAGCATTATTACCTTAAGAGAGTTACAGAAAGGAACAAGAAAGTTTTAATTCTTATGAAAATTAACTGTAAAATAATATTCTAAAAATTGTATTTAAATTTATTATTTCGTTTACTGGTTAAACAATCATACAAGTGTCTGAATATTGCCAAACAGTGAAAAAAAAATGTAAATACTGCGTGAATCCTGTAACACAGAGAATACTGTGTTTCTAAGTAGTACATGAATAATATAAATTGTTTCATAAGATTGATTTTCGGGGTCCCCAGACGTTCTCAGATCTGCTGTTATACTGAACTCGGGTGGTTTTATTCTGATTACCAACGGCAATACTTCCTTGAATCACGGAATGTTTCAGATATTCAAGAAGATGGGAAATGTAGTCTCCAAAACATGTAAAATTTAATTATTCAATGAATTGTTTAAGGGAGAATAATGCCATGGTACATGAAATTAACTAATTTCCTTCAATAATAAACACAGTTATAAATAATAACGTTTTTTTTTTTACTAATATAAAATGTTATCCCGAAAAAAAGTAATCAGTTATGAGCCGTCGGGTAAACGACAGAGTGCTAGACCGAGATGAAAATGGGAGGATTGCATCAGGGCCGACCTGGGGGATTTAGGTTTTGGAGGAGTGGATTGGAGGGAAGTGTGCGGTCGACGGTTGGTGGTGTCGGCATCGAACCTTCGGGTTCACTAAGCCTTAATTTATTATTATTTATTATTATTATTAATATAAAATATTAACTTATATAAACTATTGAAAACATTTTTTGTTTAATTTTAAGTAATGAAAAAGTTGAAATGGATTAGTTGAATTTAAAGTGAATATGAAATAAAATAAAAAATGAGAATTAAAAAAATAAAATAAAATGAACATACTGGGAGACCAAAGTCCTTTTACTCTTAGAATACTGCTTTATTTTTCATGTCAAACTTACATAATATCGTTAAATAATTGTGTGTGTGTGTGTATATATATAGTTAAGCATGCCTAAGTAGTATTAAGTATATTAAGTATACTAAATAGTATTAGGAATATAAATAAACAACTGTATGATAACCCCTCTTCTTACTCTATATAAACCTGCCCCCACCTAGCCTTAGTAGACATTCTGTACGCGTCGTTTGAGACGTATAGTCATACTATGCCCGTCAAGTCTTGCTGTTAGGTTTTTACTAGAATACTTGTAGTTGAGTTCAATGTATATCATTAACAATAAAACTTTTTAAAAAACTTCAACCCGCGATACCTTTATTTAGCTATATATATAAATATTATTTTTTTTTTTTTTTAAGTGTTTCAGCTACTACATATTTTTGTGGAATCATTTTATTTAAAAGTTTAAGATGGAATATATTAAATTTGACCCTTCTCTTCAAAAATCCCAAATAACGTCTCGGTCATCCTTTCTGTTGAATTTTGTTTATTTTCCTGAATGATCTCCAATGATGATGTTAAATTGATTTCTTCCTGACGGGAAAAAAACAATAGATCATGAACATGTATGTTTCTTAATACTGGTTTCCCAATACAAATTATAGAATCAAGAGGATCATTTTACTAAAATTAATAATTAAACTAAATTTACAATTAATGATTATTCAAAATAGATAATAGATAATATCCTTAAAATTATAAGCTCGGCGTTATTTAGATTATTTTTTAAAAGTGTGATTTATATATCTGTTATATTAATCACACGTTATTTATAATACTTAACTGCTTCAGTTCTGTTTTTCAAAGAAAATAAAATTCTCCTATTATCCGTTATTCATTGTTTATCAATGTATTTAGAAATCATTCTTTCACAAACGTATATAAAATAATGTCAGTCTTAATATAGTGAATAGTAAGTCTTTCAAATTTACAAAACTCGATATTTGTTCAGTCTATCGAAATTGAATAATGTCTACAGACAGATGAAAAAGATTGTGGCATTAACTTTATGTTTTCTCTTATTTCTGTCTTTCCTAAATATTATCAACTCCGAATATTCTAATTAAATTTAAGGAACCCTCCTATCTCAGTTATAGAACCTTCAAAGTTAATCATAACTTTTCCTATTATTCCCACTTTACCCAATTTGCCGGTGTTCCTCAAGGCAGTATCCTAGGTCCCATCCTCTACACGGTGTATGCAGCTGGCATTCCAACTCATCCACGCATGCTGATTATAGTTGTTTGTTATCAATAAATAATGATCCCTTTATTGCCTCCCAAACACTCCAATCCCATATCAAAAACCTTCAAGAATAGTGTCGAAAATGAGGGATTAAAATAAATTCAAAGAAATCACATCAAATAACCTTTACCCTTCGTCGTAAATCTACATCTTCTTGCCCTATAGTATCCTTTATGTTATTCCATTAATCCCAGTTGAACAGATCCACTACTTAATTCTCCATCTGGACAAATGTCCTACTTGGAACCCACATTACTTGGAAACTGTCGGTGGTTTTCGACTTCTTCATCATTTACTAGACAGGTGTTCGAACCTTTCGATTAGTAACAAAATACTTATTTACATGACAGTAAACAGACATATGACGACTTGCGAAGTAGAGCTTTGGGGCTCCACTAAACCATTCAATTCATCTCGTATCCAATCTTTACAATACAAAATCCTCCGAAAAATTCTCAATGTTTCTCACTTTGTCACGAACAGACTTATCCATAAAAACCTTAATGTATGATATGTTGTTGATTTAGCCCAAACCAGATACCTATCTTTTCAGAGCAAACTTCATTACCATTCCAATCAATTAGTATCATAACTTGCTTCACATTATATTCTATTTTATTTTTATATTATATACAGTTCTAAATTTCAAAAAGTGGCAAAAAAAAATTAAGGAAAAAAAAAGTCTAAAGAAGAAAATATAAAGTATTAGCGCTCAAAATGAGAAGTTCCACATAACGAGGTTTTAATGAAGTCTGGAGATAGCAGGTAAGGTCGTACGGAACTTTGAAGCGACCTCAACGACTTGCAAATTTTTCGCTTTAAAAGATGTTGGAGTCTCTTTCAACTTTGCGAATCTTCAATATGGCGGAAAAGTGTCTAAGTAGAAATTTCCATATCGGAGTTGTTTAAAAAACTAAAGTAGTTGCCACGATTGTTTTTTTTTTATCTTGTCAGTTATTATATCTTTTTTTTTTTAAATTACCAGAAGTCTCTGAAGTCTATTATTATATTATATTTTATGTTAAAATGATGATCATCGATGTGTAATTAACCCAGGATATTATCATAGTTTCTCCTTTTTAGGTATCACAAGGCAGTTGTAAATTTAACCTATGAAAATAGGTACTCCACTGTACAATATATTCGTGCCTATAAAAATATTTTTTTTTTTTAATTAATTGATCTCTTATTTATCTACAGTCATACTAGTATCAGGATTTTTAAAGAGTTGTGGAGAGCAGTGTTCCGAGACCAGTTCATTTAAAAAATTTTATATATGAGTTAAATAGATGTAAATGTAGTCTATGATTTTAATAAATTGTTCATAAACAAAGAATTTGGACAAATTAGCAGTTCCTAATACTGTCATTCAACACTATGATTATATTGACGACAGATGTAAAAAACTTATTTTTTAAATAAAGTAGTAAAATCTGCGACTGACCCATGAAGCACACAACGTCTCCATAAATTTTGTTAATTACTTCAATTTTTAAGTTAATTAATTTAGTTAATTATTTCAATTGACATGTAGGAGTAGTGATGTAAAGTAAAAAAAAAAAAAAATATTTTAATATATGTACTTAATTTTCAACTAATTGGACTGAGAAATTTTATGCTCGATAGGCTAAATTGAATTTGAGTAAGTTTCGGGATGAGTAAACAAGGAAAATACAACAAATTAACGCTGAAATAAGGCTTAGTGTAACGGTGTTATAATTGAATTGCAAGTTGTTCTTGGGGAAAGAAAACCACTCGGTGGTCCTAGAATACCGACCCCTTCACCAAGTTTCCCGTCTTCTTAAGTTCCTCTTAAGGGAGGTTTTCGCTATGTCTAGGGTGAGGGTAAATAGCTTTTAATGATCTTCACCAAGCTTTACATTTATTGTTTAACCTAGATACTATATAATTGGGGATTAATACAATTAAAATTTGCATAAGGTATAGAAGGATCAATACAGTTATGATTGATGAATTGTTTGCCTCTTCTATTATTCAAAGACTAGTTTCGAATGTTAGAAAATCGTCATCAGTTTTAACAAAATATTATAAGCATAAGCAATCAGCAGGTATACATTAATTTTAGAATAAAAAAACAAAACAAACTATTTATCGATATTTACAACTGTATACAAATATACAATAACTAAATTTGAGGAAATTATTACAATGACTTGTCATTAAAAAAAAAAAAAAAAAAAAACCTTGGAGGATATCGGAAATAGAATGGGAAGCAAGTTGAGAGACTAGTGGATTATAAAGATTATGGAGTTTACAATGAAAGGATAGGTATTTGGATTGGGCTAAATCAGCAGCATGTGGAACATTAAGGTCTTTATGGATAAGTTTATTTGTAAGTAACTTGGAACAAAGTAAGGAGCATTAAGAATTTTTCAAAGGATTTTGGATTATAAGGATTGGATACAAGATGAATTAAATGGTTTGCTTGAGCCCCAAAGCTCAAATATGTCTAAAGAGGTCTGATAACAGTCATATAAAAGAGCCCTTTGTAATTAATCGGAAGGTTTGAACGTCTGTCTAGTAAATGCTGAAGAAGTTGAAAACGATTAGCAGCTTCCTGTCGTTTTAGTCTTGTATGTGGATTCCAAGTTAAACGTTTGTCTATTTTGAGTCCTAGATTGCGGTTTACGACGAGAGTTTTAGAATTGTAAAACGAGAAAGCAAACTTTTAATACCTAAGGAGGTAAAGCGGTAGGGCTTCTTTAAGCTATTAGTTTCTAGAGTAATATAAAGAAAAGAAGAAAGGCAGATAGATAAAACCTCTAGGTTTTCCCAATGACTGGAAGGTTTTTTCTGTTGTTGCTGAAACCAAATTTAATCTACAGAAGCCCCACAGCTTTATCTCCTTAGCTATTAAAATGTTTGATTTCTGGTAATATGCCTACCAGTAGTATGAACTTGTTTCTGTTATGATAGGATAACCTAAAGAACTATTTAATATAACTGACTGTTTGACTAAAATATCCCTCATCCTATTACCCACAAACAAGGGTAAACAGGGAAACAAGAGTGGGTTAGTGAGCTAAATTTGACATCCCAGTGAATGAGCGGTTAAGTCGAATTTCGACCTAAATAAGTTAAGAGACCAAAAATAAACGTGAAAGTGTTTGCTGTACGGTGAATAAGTGTTCAGTAAGATTTTCCTTTTAAAACATAGTGACTTTATTTAAACAGTTATTCACCATGAAGAATACACCTTCGCATATATTTTAAGTCGCTCAACGTATTTTGGTCAAAATTTTACCCAACCACTTAATTCACTGGTATGACAGAAATAATCAGATAAATACACGATCCCTTATTTTTTTCTAATGATTAGTCCGTTTTTCTGTTCCCTCCGGAAAAAAAAAAATTATAGTGGGACTATTAGAAATATTTATAAGGTCATAACAACAAACATTTGGATGGTTTTCAAACGATTTTATAATTTTTAATGTCTCGTAAATATTAAGTTATAGTCTATTTTCTATATGAAATATTAGTTTCAATCTTGATTAATTGTTGGATTTTTTTTTATTTTCATTTAAATCCATTTAACGTTAAATTTCAATTGAAAATTTACGAATCATCAGAAACAATAAAATATTTTAAAACAAATAAAAATTATTGTTTAATGACCAGATATTTCCAATGATCCCATATTAAATTTGTTTCCAGTAGTAACAGAAAAACCTACTAGTCATCAAAAAAACCTAAGGGATTGGCTATTTACCTAATTATTCAGCTGATTATCCTTCCCTTCTATCTATCTCTTCCCAGTTTACCGAAGAAACTGATTTTTTTTTCCTTTCTAAAAAAAGAGCTTTCCTCCAAACAAATCAATCTCGTTGAAATTCAACTAATTGTAAGAATCAACAAGCATGGTTGAATTTCTTACATTTAAAAATTATTATTATTAATTTGCCACTAATTCAAATTATTATTAATTTCTGATTCGAATCTTTTGTATATTTTAGAACTAACATTTTAAACTAGCGTTTGAATATAAATTCCAATAGAAGTGTCTAATAATTCACCAGTTCTAAATTTTAATAGAATAAGGAATTAACGGATTATATACTTATTTTGACGTTGTATTATCAATAATCAATAAATTTCCGTCTGTTACCATAAAATTTTTTTTATCTGGCATGCCAGTACCGATTAGGCGATTCCAGAGCAGTGAGTCCCGGATAATCGAATTCCAGCTATGGTTCGACACACCTGGACAGTGTACGCAGGAGGTGGAAAATCTACCTCTCCGTATATGTCCGCCCCAACGAGGGGGAAGAAGTATTTCTGTCGGCGGTATTTGTAGTGTTGATATCGGAACGTCCGTTATCTGATCGTATGTAAAGCCAACAATTTGTAGTAATATTCATCTCTAAAACATAATAAACATTGGATTCAACTGGAATGTATTGGAAAATATATTTTATTAAATATTAAAATGCATTGTGGAGATTCTGTTTAATGTTATTTCTCATAAATTCGTATAATAGCAAATATTATTTATGTGTCGGTACTGATTTTTTTTTAAAGATGGATACGTCATTTTGGGGAGGGTCTATAATTTTTTCTTTTTTTAATTCTCAAAATGTAATATTTTGACTCGCTTTAGCTTGTTAGTCTGCGATCAGAAATTTAAAGGAGAATACTTTTTGCCGTATAGCATTCCGTCTGCTTAAAGGTAGAAGTAACTAAGTGCGTTATTTTCCCAATTCGACAAAAATTGTGATATTACATGGTGTTGATAACATCATTTTCCATAGTTATAAATGGCAACTAAAGAAAATTCACTATATAACTATCTAAGACAGGTTTAATGAGCATATTCCTTTTTGAATATATAAACAAAAAAAAATTGATTTTGTTATTTAATGACTTTTACCTCCAAGCAGACGATTTGTTTCTATAACCTTCCGTTAAGGAGCTATGTTAGTTTGAATGAAAAAAAGTCATGTTCGAAACTGGTATTTTCTTTTAACTTTGTAACCTTCGAATAATCATTAATCGTTAATTTAATTTCATTACCACTATAAGTAGTTCGATCCTTTTTATCCTAAATTTGTAAAAGCAGCCGATTATATATAAGCATAATCATGTTCTATTGTTTTCCTCAGTTAGAGAAAAATACAGATTGTATTTCTGTTTTTATTTAATTAATACTTAGGTTTAAAAATAAATATCTATTACAAAAGAATATTCAACATGGGACTATTATATAAAAGGACAAGCCATTGTTCGTATGTGATCAGTAATCGAGAAAACTATTGAACCAATCTTTATCACATTTTAACCATATCACCTTTATAGTTCAAGGAACATTTACTAGTAATACAATGTGCAGATTTCTAATGAAATTATCATAAAAAAGCGATAAATATTTGGTGTGCACTGAAGTTTGATAAGTGACCGATAGGTGGCGAGCACCATATGAGAGAGGTTACAAAGGCACGGTGTTATATTGTTTATTTACTTAACTCAACAACCTGCAAGCTAGTCTTGGCTTCCTCCAAACAAAAATTGCCACGTGGTTCTGTCCTGGGATGCCGCCATCCAATCCCTTACTTCGATGGACCTGCAATCCCCAGCCACACAGTCCGACCACTGTAACCTGGGTCTCCCAACACTTTGCCCACCTCTTATTTGTTCTATTAGAATTTTTTTTGGTACCAATGAATCCGACATCCGCAAGAGGTGTCCTGCCCATCTTAACCTCCCTACCTTGATGATCGCTACATCAGGCTCGTTATAGAGATACGGTGTTATATAGATATATTAATTTATGATATTATATTTGATATTATTTATATAGGTATTTCAATGAAATTGTTGTAGAGAAAATTATGTGGTGCGACATGCGGATAGGATTCTTGTGCAGTTAAAACATCGACTGTTGTGTGGTAACCATTCTGCAACAGGGTATGCAATGGTAAAACTATTGAACCCGACTGTAACAAATTTTAACAACAACATCTTTGTAGTTCTATAAGGTTTGAAATAATAAAGTTAATCATAATAATTATTGAAGTCTTGGGTTGCCGAGGTTTGCCATACGGTCATATACGTTTATGGCTAGAAATTAAAATTCATCCAGATGAAATCGATACAATTATTTTCGACAAATTAAAAATCATTCCCAAACCAAAATGTTGATCCCTTGCGTTTTGATATTTTGTATAAAAATATTATTTATGGGACTCGCAGAAAAAAAAAAAAAACTTAGCTCTTGTGTAGGCCTTTAGGATAATGCGCCTGACTAGAACATGAAGAAATAAATAAAGGCTATGGAATAATCATTTAGAAATGTTACCTCGGTCAAGATATATTAAATCTTTATCCAATAAAATTATTCCTCAATATTCATATTCTCAACCTACAAGTTAAGTTCACTGTTTTCTCTTCATTGATTTCTAACCACCTTGTTTTCCAGCCAACATAGGTCAAACAAGAGTAGGATATAGGGGAGAAGTATTGCGGTTGGTACAGGTCGACTTAATCGGATCAGATCGGTAAGCCTCTTAAAACCGGCGCAACTCGTTTTGGGATCGAAGTGGACAAATGTTGTGGGGACTGGAGCGGACACGTTTATATCCCTCAACTTCCAGCAGCTGGTCCCTGCTCGTTTGTTACTGTCCTTCCGGCTAAGGTTTCTGACATTCACTGACTTCATATTTTATACGATAACAAATGGTATTACATGAACTTCATATAAAAAAAAAAAAAATATTCTTATAAAATGATTGTTTGAGATCCCTTTTAATTAAATCTATAGTAATGGTCATTTACTAAAATTTAAAAAAAACAAAACATAAAGACAAGGTTTCATCACGCAAAGTCTTAAGTATAACTGAATTTAAATTGTAGTTTGATTTGCAAAATTTTTAAAATAAATAGAGATTGTTTCGGTGGTTATCGTGTGTTATGAAATTGCTTTGAAAACAAGTTAACTATTAATCTTCCATGTAGGAATCAAAATATCGGCGTCGCGAAAAATTGGTTAAGTGGTATTTCCTATTAAGGCTTTAAAGTACCTATTTTGACGAAAATGATATTTTTACAGTAATTACAGGATTTTGTAAAACGATCAAAATTGCTCATCTGAAATTTGCACAATTTTGATATATCCACTTTCTCACGGCAGTCGGACCTAGTTTCGAAAAAAAAGAAAAGAAATTAAAGTATAATACGTTATCTGTTAGGAACTATACTTAAAAATAAAGCTTTTCTGGGATCCACCAGTTTTTTTTAAAAATTAACTTGAAATTTTGAAAAGAACAGTTGTAAATTAATAAGGTTTATATCTCTTGCGATCATTACATGTTGCATTCAATGGAGTCTAATGTATTTTTGAATAAATGCTTGAGGTATATGGCTCATCTAATGCAATATAGTAAAAAATCATTTTAATTTCGTAACATTTTTTTTTTTTTTACTCTTTTATTAATAGAAACTGTATTACAAAAATACATCTAGCAAATATGCGGAATACACTACAAAATGGTATGATGCATTACCCATTGGTAGCACTGTAATGAAATATCTACTATAGAAGAAGATCCCCTGGCCATCTTCTTTTTTGAGACGCCTCGGATTGGCTTGAATGGAATGCGAAGGAAGTTGAGAAACAAGAGGATTTCGGTAAGTATTTAGTTAATTATGAAATGAAAGGTATTTGGTTCGTGCAAAATCAGTGATGTTATAGTTATTGCGGATCAGTTCATTTGTGACACAGCAAGGAGCATTTAAGATTTTGGATTGGATTGGATGCGGCAAGAATTAGATGGTTTAATGGATCCCGATGACTCTATACCTTAAGTTCAAATAGGTCTGATAAATCCTCATATAGAAGAGTTTTTTGTTATCATTTGGGAGATTTGAACGTTTGCCAAGTAAGTGTTAGAGCAGTTGAAATCGACGTGCTGCTTCTTGTCTTTTCAATCTTGTATGAGGGGCTAGACTCTTGTCTCTATTAAAGGATACATGAGGACGGGATGAGGTAGGTTTATGTCGCAGGCTAAAGGTTTTGTACCGGATTTATCATGAGTTTTCAGTTATGAAACTGTGTGATTTTTTAAATTAATATTTTTAAGAATCTTAATACGTTTTCTATGCCCAGGTCAAAGTATATGACGACGTAAAGAGGAAACAAAAATCGATTGGGTGGAATTTTTCGCGTCAGTATATTTTATATCAAACTAAATTTAGTGTATATCGATAGTAAATTGAATGTAAATAAAGGAATTTTTATATACGAAGTTGTGCAATGGCTTTTAAAATTGTTTAAATAATAACTAAAACATCTCGGTTGGTTCTAAGCCTTAGCCTATTCCCAGCCCTCGTTACCCCCCTCCAACGCCCCCCCCCCTCCCAGGGGGCCAGGAGATCTGAATAATTATGTAAGAGCAGAGCATTGCACCGCCCGAGGCAGTAATGTCTGTTAGAATTGTAACGGATCGTCCTCCGGCTACTCCCGTTAACTTTGATAATGCACCCTGTATATTATAACATAGCTGCATATTAGTTAGAGCTGTATTAGTAGTAACGTGTGGGAGCATCCTTCATCATCACTAGCTTTAATAAAGTTAGCATAACTTAACTTAGTCGAAAGGGTAGAAATTACCTACGGTACGCTGCAAAATGTATGTGAATTTAATTAGGACATGCTTAATTTGATTTAACCAGTATGGAGAAAAATGGTTTTCTTTTAACAATTAAAAAAAAAAAAATTAAAAAAGTGAAATGAAGAAATTTTTACAAAAGAAAAAATAATGAAATCCAACGACGAAGATAAAACACGTTTGCACATCTTTAAATTTGTGTCGCCATAGATTTATTTTTATGCGGTCATAATTGCATCCAATTAGAGGGAAACTCCAATTATTCGGACTCCGATTATCCGGTTCGATTAGAAGAAAAAATATGTATTTTTTTTATTACATACATTTTTTTTTTTTTTTAATAATAGTTTATTAACGGACACTGTAGGCTGTAGTTCGGAGTTCACGTAAAATACGATAGGTCCCGTCTTATTCGTTTTCATGACACAATAAAAGACGTAAAACTAAATAAACCAAGCGACAACTACTATACTGCGTCTCAGAATTAGGGGCAGAGCCCACATACCTTCAGAGCAGTCAAGTTCTGAGTAAATACACTTAGTGAATTTGTAGAAATATAGCACATCCATCCATCTTATACGGGTTGTGTCCATCCTAGGCCACCATTAGGAGAGGTGGTTATATAAACTTAAAGAGTTATGGTACCTAAAAGAAAATGAATTGTATTAACTGTGTCCGAAAAACTGTTCATTGTATAACGTCTTAGACAAGGCGACTTTGGCGAAAAAATTGGCGGATGAGTTCTGCGTCAGAACATCCACGATTTCCGACATGTTAACTAAATTTTGTTGTTACATAAATATAATTTTATAAAAAAACACATTTTTAATTATTCAATAAAATAGTTAAAACATGACATAAGTCTGGATTTTTTATTTTAACCCTAATTCAATAGTAAATCTGATTATCCGGATTTTTGGGTATCCGGATCAGTTTCGGCTCCAATTAATCCGGATTATTGGAGTTCTACTGAACATTGCCTATTTTAACTGTACCAGCACTACTATATTCATCGGTGATAAGCCCTACGGTTCCGCATTAAAGTTATAAAAGGGAGTCACATAGAAGGAAACCTCTTCAAGCAAGGTGCTCGCATTGGAAGATCTTCACCTGTTTTGTTTTCGAATGCTTTAAAGGATTATTTTTTCCTAAGTTAAGTGGCCAAGTTTCGCGCTTGTACTGAACTATAGATAGATAGTTTTTTAAACTTAATTTTTATGTTTTTGTTAAAAAAGAGACATATCCCTTAAATGAAGCGGTTAAGCTAAGATTTGTAGGAATGGTTGTGCTGGTCAAACATAAAGAAATGACACGAGAGGAAGATTATAGATACTCTTTTTTATTATTATTTATTTTTTTGGGGCTTAATGTCGCTATCCAAATAGGGTAGAAATGACGGCTTATCCCATAGGTCCACAACCTTTTCTAGTCTTGGTGGGATGTCCCAGAATCATTTAGTGGGTTCGCCACGAAATAAATTTTAACCTGCCCAAGTTGGTATTTGACCTTATGAACTTCAGTACTAATTTCTGTCCAATCAAAATCAATTGCTTCAGTAAATAATATTAAAAACAAAATCATTAATCTGAAAGGTTCATTTTAATTTCAATTGTGGCATGCTGTCTTATAAGAAAATATTAGACTGGGAGCACAGCTACATGAAAATTTAATTGAAAAGACATGAATTTGTTTCCTAACCTATTTCATAGTATCATTCGCCTTGAAATGATAAATTGTGGTCTGGCAGCCTGTATCTAACGCGGTGTGGCGCAAGCTAACAATCGTCCAAAATAGCAAAAAATAGTTGGAAAGGTATGCTCTTGTGTTTGGTCTCAGTTTTAGTGTATTCTTTTTTAAACATGAATCAAGTAGTCAAGCAGCAGAAAGCCGTTGAAAACATGCCGCCAGACCGGTTTTTATATCGCGGAAACTTAACCGAAAAGTGAAAAAAAAATATTTATCTACCATTTTTTAAAATTATGTTAGGACTCATAAGAGTAGTTAAAATCCATGTTTGCAACCCTCAAAACTAAAAGCGAATTTATGTAGTACTAGAAAAATCGCGAAAGTTTAGCACTATTTTCTTTTTTTCACTTATATCTCGTAAAATATGCAAATTTACTAGCATAATTTCAATATTAAAGAGCACTAAATTTGTGTCAATTTAAGCCTAGTTACATATCTATACATTAATTGATTGCTGATTTTTTTTGTTTTTTTAATTTCAATGAATGTTTAATATTAGAAAATGGTCTTCAAGAATGAAAGTAGCAAATAATTCTTTAATCCCTAATTTTATTCATTTTTTTCCCTGATTTTATTCAATCCAAAAATCTCACTGTTTATTAAAAGTCATGATAATTTGAGTGTCTATTCCTCTATAGTGGTCATAGAGTACAATTTCTTATATTAAATATTACTATTTTAACTATCCAGAGCTCAATGAATATTATTTTAAATTGAGACCCTTGAGCTCCCGCTCTCGTTAGCTTTGATGTTGCGGCAGATTATTCCGTCAGCTGCTTGTGATAAATAGCCGGAGCACCATTAAAACCTTGGCAACATTAATATTCCGCCTTGATTAAGTCCCTCTTGTATTGAATTAAGTTCCAACTTGATTAGAAACTACTGCCATGGATGAAGTTATCCAAGAAACTATAAGCCCGACTGAATCCAAACTGCTCATTGTATAAACAGGCTAGATACGAATCTCTTAATTATTTTCTGACCACAAATGGGAAAGTTAGTTGAATATTATATATTTATTTTAAGGGTAGATGGGTTATTCCCAAGGGATGAGATTGTATGGGGAGATAAGATAAGAATGAAAAATAATTGGATGTGGGAGTTCGTTTGCTGTGTGACACTGTAATTTCATTTAAGGCGTACCGTATATCAGTTTTGAAGTTTTTGCATGACATCTCATGTATTTGTTTACACGTATATGTAATCCATTATTAATACAATACATAATTGCTAAAAATATTTAAAAAAATATTTTAGGTTTAATTATTAGAAACAAGCGCAATCAAATTAATCCTTAGTAATAGTGAAATTGAAGATATTGGGATTAACCCCCTAATCTAAGAAATGATATGAAAAGATATCCCTGGTAGCTAGGAATATCAGGTGTCTTCAGGGAATGTTCACGGGAATATATTTATATATTACTAAACAAATATTATGTTTTTGTGTGGTTTATAATGTTGAGTATTTAACTTCTTTTGCAATGTCCCGAGTAGTTTTGCTAGTTTGATTTTTCACCAGTGTCTTCGTATGGTTGTGATCAACAATAGAAGAACTACAGCGACCTTCCTTTTCTTCAAGATCTAAATCTACAAGAAAGAACATTTGGAACCATCGCTGAACAGTACTGATGCTTCCTTCACCCCAAACAACCTTGATATAACGCGCGGATATACCGGCAAAGTTTAAACGCGTAAAAGTAAATTTGACGAAACTCTTTTTTGACATTGTGAGTTTCACCTTACTCATTGAGAATGAACAAACTAAACTAATCTGATGGAAAACAAAATTAATAACCATTGTTTATAATCTATTATTTAAACTGGCGAGAATTTTTTGTTTGATCAACACTAACAGGGGTAGAGCGTGTAAAAAATCCAACACTTAAAAAATGTAGGCAAACAATACTTTTTTTCATTTAAACATATATATTTTTAAATAGTAAGCCTAGCGAATAAATTTGTATAGTAAAAAATATATACCAAAGCCAGAACTAGTTAAATTGTTACCTTTTTGAATGTGAAAAAAACGTTACACATTTGGAGGGGAAGAAACTGTTATTCTGTACTCCTTGCGACTTCCCATGTCCAAACCGGTACGCGAGCGATGGAGGGTTAATAAACTATGCCAAACTCACGCCTATTCATATCTTGTCTATTTTCTTAAACAACTAAGATCGGACGTTATGAAACCTCATAAGGCCTATAGTAAAATGGATCCTTCGTGTTGCTGCGTCTTATGATTAAAGAATATTTTAGAGAAAATTATATCGCAAAATCTATTACCCTGACCGAGAGGCAGGGGATAAGGGATTTAGAACGAATAAAGAATTAGAAGAGGCATATCGCGACGCAAATTTTGTTCAGTTAATAGAGGAAAAGGGTATAGGGTAGTAATGAGAATTCGAGATAAGGTAATGAGAATGTCGAAACAATGAAACCCTGGAAGAAAAAAAGTGATTATGGTAGGCAAAATAAAGAATAAGAAGAATCTAAGAAAAGATTACTAACGATTTGAAGTCATTAGGGTATTATCTATCCTCAACAGGAAATTTTTATGGTATAAATAAAGCGTAGAATTCCGAAACCAGCTAAATCCATTTTTGAAAATTTTTCACAGCTGGTCGATAAAGTTAAAGGTCTGGGTGGATTAGTATGAAGTCTTAGGTTTTGTATTGTGTTTTCAATGTGATTCAATTAGTTTTGGGAGTAAAACATTTCACCTAAAGATAATTTAGTAAAAACGTTATTAATATAACCATTAATACTTCATTATATAGAACCTTTATAAGTGCTACCAACGGGTAGTTGCTTTGAAAACAAGTGGTGTCATTTTTATTATTATCATCGTATCTACATGACGAATAATATATTGTATATACAGTCGTAAATTTCAATTAAAAAAAAAAAAAAAAAAAAATTGGAAATCTAGGAATTGGACTGGTCTATATGTCTTACTTGGAAGACTACACACACAAGACTAAAACGACAAGAAACTGCCCGTCGTTTTCGACTACTTCAACATTTACTTGACAATCGTTCAAAGCCCCCAATTAATTACAAAAGACTCATATACATGACTGTGATTAGACCTATTTGGACATACAGAGTGGAGCTTTGGGGCTCCACTAAACCATCCAATTCATCTCGTATTAAATCCTTACAATCTAAAATCCTTAGAAAAATCCTAAATGCTCTACTTCGTCACAAACAAACTTATCCACAAAGATCTGAATATACCTTACGTTTCTGACTTAGCTCAAACCAGATATCTATCCTTTCATAGCAAACTCCCAAATAATTCAAACCCATTAGTATCACAACTTGCTTCCCATTCCATTCCAGGTAACCCTCCGAGGTGTCTGAAAAGAAGATGGCCTCGAAACCTTCTAATATAATACTTCATTATAAAGAACCTTTATAAGTGCTACCAATGGGTAATTGCTTTAGAAACAAGTGACATGTCATTTTTATCATTATCATCGTATTTACTTGATGTATAATAGGGTATATACAGTTGTAAATTTCAATTAAAAAAACAAAAAAACAATTGGAAATCTAGGAATTGCACTGGGCTGGTTTTGTAATTATACGCCTAAAATATAATATTATATTTCTCCTATAATATATTTTTTTCTTAATTGTACTGAGTCTTGACTGAAAAAATACCTATTTGCTCTAATGACACTAAAAAATGTTTATACTAAAGACCACCTTGCAAAGAAGTTAACAGGATAATATAATATTAAGAATTTTAAACTTAAGATTATTTTTTTTTTGAAGGGGGGATGACTCTTATGTAAGGTTTAAATACTAAGTTCACGTCTATATTCTCTTGGATAGCACAAGTTAACTGGCTTAAAAACCTGTTATTCCACGAAATTTGTACTTCATTGAAGTAAAAATTGAAGTACCAACGAAATTATATAACTGAATGAACTGAATGGGTAAGGAGTTAAGTGTTTTCTTTCAGTAGCCGCAACTCACCGTAACCTTTAATTAAAAACAAATTAAGCCAGGGCTTTTTAATTTTTTTTTTTTTATATTTGATGCGTCCGGCTTTTTTTAATCTAAAAACAAGCTCTTTTAATCTCCACGTGAACGCTGAGCTAAGTATGTGGGCGGGGAGGGGGGAAGGAACCTAATTTTCATATTCAACCAAAGATTGTTAAGCCTTAAATAAGTATTAAAAAAATAACGAGCTAAGAAAGGCGAGTTAATTAAAATATTTATAATCAGTTAATTATAAATATTTTTACTTAATTTGAATTAAATATAATCTTAATTTCTTGAGACTAAGTAATTATTCGATGAAATTTCTGACTAATGGACTCTTTGCGTGTTGTCGGAAATTATACACAGGAAAATATTAGTGTAATATGATTAAATCTATTTTTTTTATTTGTTGTGATTTAATCACAAAAGATGGAAAAGAAAACATTTTTTTAATATAAGTTACAAATAACAAATTTTAATAGACTTAATAAAATGAACGGTATATAAACGATGGATGACTATAACATGTACCTAGATTTATTTTGAAGGGCCATTGAAAGGAAAATAAGAACTGTCATTAGTAACAAAGCATTATTTTACTATGCCGACGTTTCTACCATAATATTAGTTGTCATCTTAAAGGCTAAAGAAGATACGACGAATAAAGATTACAAAAAAATGTAATGGTATCTGAGATGTATGGTATCTGGAAAACAGTGTTTATAAAAAATATAAGTAAACGGAAATAAGAATGTAATGTAAAAATGGTAAACGATTAGAATAATAAAGATAATGTCAAAAAAGAGACTATAAGTATCTAAAATATATTATATGTAGTTTAGACGGAAATCGAAATTTAATAAAAGAGTATGTGGGTGATTTCAAAATTTCGGTACAATTTAAGTCACAAAGGCATTTTGAAAACTGTACTGAACATAAAATTTTGATTTTATTTTACATAACAAAGTACCCATTGTAACATTATGGACTCCCAACAATAACGAAATATATACATATATAACTGAAGTAACTGACGTTTATGTATAGCATTTACTCACTCCCTCGGTTGTCACAACTTGGAAATGCTTGTATTTCGAAAATATTTAAGGCCTTCTCTTACTATTATTTTTTAGTTTGCAAATATGAAGGGGTATTGTTTTCTATTTTTTATTCAAAAATAATTTTGTAATAAATTGATATTTAGCGTCTACATAAAGAAGTGCCACAACCCTCTAGTTCACTCCCTAGATTATTTTTGAAATCCCTCCAACGCTTTCTAAAAGGAAAATTTGAGGGGTATTTTATATTGGGCAACACTATTTCTGGTAGACCTGTCTACTCCCTGAGTCAGCTATTTTCTGTCATTTGATTTTTGACCGTTCAAATGTGAAAATGGCATTTTCAAAAGTATCACAAAGCAGTGACATACAAAAATATCATAAGTCTAAAAACAATAAACAGACTCCAGCGACAGAGCGCGGACAGCGGATCAAGAAGATATATGGCGGGGAGGTGGGTAGTGATTGATGCAGCGGTTCCATGGATCAGTAGCAGTCCGGCAAAAAATAGCAGTGAGAAATCGTCAACCAATCAACCAGTCACATCACTCTCTCTCTTCTTCCCTGCTCGTTTCAACTAATTATCTGTCAAAGGTGTTGTAAGTTGTGGGACGCGTATTGCTACAGAAGATATGTTACACGAGTAAGAAGCGATAGGTATGAATTACTATAATTTTCCAACTTTCACAATCAATAGTCAACTTTTTTTTTTAATCCTATTGCTTGCTTTAAATATGTTTTTAAAGGTTCACGGTACTGAAGAATCACCGACACATTGTTTGTTTTTTTCCGAATTAATATAAGTCTCTATATCATTAAACTCTTTATTTATGTAATTGTTTTCTGTATTGGTTTATTAATTCTGTTTTATTTTGTTATGACTCTAAAGCCGTTTGTTAATTGAATAGCTATTGAAAAGGAATTTGGCCTGGGATAAATAATATTATTATTGTTGACGTCACTGGAAGGGCTTCTAAAATATACTAGGGCCTAGAGCAGATTAAGGGTAAAGGGACGAACCAGAGACGTGGGTTGTTCGATAAATACACTTTGGTCCCTAAATTTATTAGTCAAAATTAGATTTTTTCTATTACTGATTATTTTTTTCTGTTCCTACTGGAAACCTAGTACTAGTTTTCGAACACGAAATTGCAATAAATGTAGCAAATAATTTCTCAGTCCTAATACACAGTAGCGAGTTTTGGTTTCGTGATATGGGCCCTGGCTTGGGATAAGGATAGATTCCAATGAACACAGGTAATCATAGTATTCAGGAAAATCTATGGACACCCTCTGATAGTGCGAAAAACTTGGACAAAGGATGATATGAGAGTATTATATGCCTATATATCCCAAACTTTATGAAAAATTCAAGATTGGGGTGGTTTTGTATCGTGGAGCGTATGGGATGAGATCGTCTCTCAAAGAAGCTGCTGCCATTTGAAAAAGTAGATGCTGGAAAAACTTTTATAATAACCTTATTTAAATGATGACAACATAATTTTATAATAACATGGTTTGATGATGTGAAAGCACAGCAAGTAGTTAGGAGTCAAAAGATGGAGAGCTATGGTGGCCGACTGGCAAGCTATCCCTTTAAGGAAAACCATGCCTTTGCAGGGCAGTAGTGCCAAATATGATATTAATTATTTGTATTGTATCCAAGATTTTTAATACTCGCGGAAGAAGTTATATTTAAAATAAGAAATGATTTTATACTCTATTTCTTATCTCTTGGAGTAACTCATTTTCCTTTTTCTTTTCCATTTTTCAATAAAATCCATTGGATAACATCCCCCTTTTAGTTACATTAAACGTCTCAACGCTTTCAACCACACGGTTTCGATAATTTTTAAGTTGATTACCTTTAGTAACTTGACTTCTTAACAATACATTACGATGGCTAGAAGTCTTTTTGCATCGACCTTGATAAGATATACCATAAGCTACTTATTAGTAATATTATTTTGTTTTATAAAACGCAACATTACTGAAGTTAAGATCTTATTAGCATTTTTTTTTCTTTCTTTTTTTCTTTTTATTCCCATGAAGGCCTTGATCGAAGAATCTATTAGGATAACTTGCTACATTCATACTGTAAAGTTTGACGTAATTTTTCGAACAATTTTTTTTTCTTGTTAAATTAATGTTTTTGTTATACCATAGTATCTTTATGTGGTTTTTAATGCAAACTCTTCGAGTTAATCTAGCTTAATTGATTTTTTTTTTTAAATAAGTGAATACTAGCATTATTTTAAAAATTTCGCAGAAATTAAATTAATAACTTTCGTTACCGATAAACCAATGTTCAACAAAATATAGATTCTTTGCTCAAGCTTCTTAAGACCAGTATGAAATCTGCTGAGAATAAAGGGGGCATCCAGTCTTTTGATAAGGATTTGATAATGCTCGGAGGAAGCTGCTGGGATTAGGAAGCAGGAGCGGAAGAGGCAGAAAAATAAGGAAAAGAAAACAAGGATTAAGAGCATTGGGATATTGATCAATTGCTCTCCATCGGGCAAAGAGGGCTGCGGAGGAAAGAGGGGGAGAGGTGCTTAAAGAAAAATAGAACGGATTGGATTGGAGTTGATAACCACCAATCGGAAGGGCGCTTACAAACGTTTACACCTTTGTAAACTTTCGCTCTCCTGGTGGTTAGCACAATTTTCGGCCCCTTGTGCTCTGAAGAAATCTGTGGAACGTTTTAGTGTAATTTTTTTTTTTCTATTGTAGAGATAAAACAAATATGGAAAGGAACGCACTTTTCAATTTTTATGATCCCACAAAAAATACAGAAGTACGAAAATAACTTTTATATCTACATACGGAATACATCAAAAGTATCTAAATTGAAAAAAAAAAAAAAACCTTTTTCCAAAATATAGGAAGACCAAAAAATAATACAGGCTTAGAGTTAATGGATTATTTTATAATTCTATTGGAATTATTTGTTCGAAAATATTTATCATCAGCTCTAAAATCCCTTAAAAATTTCAGAACATCAGCACTACATAGATTATATAATCAATTTTAAAAATGTTTGACAAGAAATCAAACTTATTGATACGGATCTAAAGAGGCTAAGTTGATAGGCTTCTAAAAATAAAACTAGAATATAGTCTGAATTGTGGAATACTGCTACAATTATTTTCCTTGAAGCACTTAAAATAATTTCGATAGGTGACTTTATTAAGAAAATATATTATTAAGTTATATTTTTACTACTATCATATATCTATACACTATTGTATTTATGCTATAATTACGATCTGTATTTATTAATATAATCAATAATGATATATTTAAACTTTAAAACTTCTATAAAACTGATGATATTCAAAATTCGTTTTTCTTTATTACAATATGTCACTGAAAGTGGTTAAAAAAAAAAAAATCTACCTATCTATCTATTTATCTATAGGATATATCTACATATATCTATCGGATCCTCTTTTAAGTGCTTATGTCATTATATACTTTAACGAGGCTATATAAACCTTATTACGATTATTAAAAGTTATCAATTAACTATAATACAGCAGTATTTTAAACTATTACCAAGCAATATTTAATTTACAATTTTTTTAATAATTAAGGTTTATAAGGTTTGATATAAGGATAGTAGGAGCAGTTGAGGAGCTTCTCCTTTTACTAAATTCTAATTATAACATCTCGACTAGGAGGCAGGTTCTAATGAGGAAGCTCCTTTTGATTCCTGTTTCTCCTAACACGAAATAAGCGTATGAAACCTCTATTTTTAAGTGTAGCTAGAACTTAAGCTCTAACTAAGTTAGTGTTGTTCGGATCGACAAATTTACGACATCCTAATTTACGAAAATCGAATGGAAAATATTTATTGTTATACACCATTTGTCGCTAGGAACTAATGTTTAGAAGCTATATTGGTTTGAATGAAAAAAATCACGTTGGAAACCGCTATTTTTAAGTGCAGGGGCTTTTTTGACACGGTCTAACTCTGCTGATGTTGCTCGGATCCAGACTTTGCCGATAGTTTCCTTATTATAAATTAAATAGAGAATGTTTTTTGTAATATAATGTTTGTCGCAAATACCTACCGTTTAGGAGCGATACAGGTATGGTCTTTATTGGCACATGATTCATGTTATACTTTCTTCAGCCGGCAGGCTCAAGGAGGCCTTTATTTATTTATTTTGATTGCTTTTTGATTAGATTTAATTGATAATTTAATTTGATGATAATTTGATTTTTAATAATAGTAATAAGTACATGTACCCTGGTTAAAGTATATGGGGATATACCTACCTAAAAAAGAGGCTTAAAGTCAAGAACATGAAAAAATCAATTGAGTGCAGTTTTATTCCTGTCATTATATATATATGAGGGAATAAAGAAAAAATACAGATTTTATTACTTACAAGTGGAAGACACACCCAATTACTTACACTTGAAATGTCTTTGGTTTTATCATCCTATCTGGTTTCAAACTCAAGCTGAGAATCAAAATGTTTTTCGGATTTTCCAATTTTTTAAATAGGTTTATGTTCATCGAATTTTATATTTATATACATCAAAAGAAAGCGGAGGCTCTCCTCTTTTCAGCGATACCAACCAGTGCATTGTGTGTCAAAGTAATGGCGATTTAAAATTATGTAACCAATAATAGGTTTAAAAATTTCATTTTCCTGGAAGAGCGTGAAAAAAATGATATTTTTTTATTTGGTTGAATAAACGTTTTTCAATGTTTTTTAGGATGCTAAATTAGAATCTGACGTCAATTGTAATGTGAAAAAATCTATAGAGGTAGTTTGCTTGTAAATCAAATCATTTTTTTAGAATTTAATTAATCTAAATTAAAATATATGGAGTGGCTGTATTTTTCCTTAAATCTTCAAACAAAACTAAACATCTTGGTGCAAGAATCATGTTGATATCATTTTTGAAACTCGATATATAAAATAAATTAGTTTAATGCTATTTTAGTTTTTTCCTTGGCTTCTAGTGCCCATTGGTCGGAACGTTAAAATACGTGTCTAATATTTTTTGACCAGGAACCTCCAAAAAAATTGCCAACAAGATCCGTAAGAGACTAAGTGTGTCCTCCCCTTGTCAGATAAAAATTTTGATTTATTTTATTGAACATAACATTATTCTATCTATAATTAGGAATATTTCCCAAAATATGTATTGGATACTGAGAATTTTAAAATCACATAAAATTTAGATAATGAAAGAATCGACCAGATAAAAAGGTATCGAAGATGGGAAAAGAGGATTTTGTGAAGGTAGCGGATAAAGGAGAACGGGTGGGATTAGTTTAAGGCCTATCTGGCTGCGGACAAGAGAAACGATCTTAGCAACGAATAGCCGGAGCGATAAGGAACTGGCTGTAAGAACCGTGGTATCAGTCTTCTACCACTGCCTTATATCAGCTAATACTGCTATTGCTTACGATAAGGTCATGTACTTGTGGCTACTGTATAAACCTGCTTGACATTTTTTTGCGTACAATATCTTTCCAATAATATATACTTTTAAATAACATATTATAGCCTTACTTGATTCTATGGTTTATTTAATTGCCAGGTAATAGCGTTCCATATTCTTTTTTTTTTTTTTTCATATGCTGTTTGGTACGACCAAAAAAATTAGTGGATGAAAACTCTAGAAATGTTTAAAAAAACTTTCAAAAAAAAAAAAAAAAAAAAAAAAAAAATATAAGTTAATACCTCCCTGACTGAGAAAAACAATAGATGATCGATATTGCTATTTATAATCCACTGAATATATATCTAGTGCTTCTGATAACAGAACTTCGATAAATCGATACTTCGCTACAAATCAGAGCTAGAGCTTTCCAACAACAACAGCTAGAGTGTTTCCAAAACGCCCTTTTTTATCCAAAAAAATATAATTCCAAAACGGTTGGTCCTAGCAACAAATTTTATGTAACAAAAAAATTCCATTCTAATGAAATAACAATTTATTATTTTCACAAAAAAAATACAATTTTTTTTTAATATACATTTATTGAAATTTACTACTATACAAAATATATACATAAAGTACATGTATTGACAACGATTATGTGTAATAACATGTTAAAACTTGAAAAGAACTACTCATCAGTAGCACTTTATTAAAAATTCTACACTACAAGGTCTCTAGGCCATCTTCGTTTCAGACGCCTCGGGGAATTATCAGGAATGGAGTGGGAAGCAAGTTGAGAAGCTGACGGATTTGAGTGATTATGGAGCTTACTATGAAAGGATAGGTATCTGGTGTGGGCTAAATCAGCAACAAATGGAACATTAAGATCTTTATGGATAAGTTTATTGGTGACAAAGTAAGGAGCATTGAGGATTTTTCGAAGGATTTTGGATTGTAAGGATTTAATACGAGATGAATTGGATGGTTTAGTGGAGCCCAAATACAATTTTAATTTTTTATTTGGGGTATGTTTTAAAGCAATCTTGGTGTAATTCAAAAATGCATCGCAACAATTTAATTATTTAATTATAGCAACTCTTATTTGGATGTCATTAAAATTTGAATCTTACTACTCAACAGCGTTGAAAAATAACCTATTGTAATATTATTTATATCTTTATTAAAATAAACCAACTCAAAATTTATTAAAAATATTTTTAATAAATAATAACCTTAAATAATAAGCTGATGTGATAAAATAGAAAAATATTTGAACATATAAAAATGAAAAAGAAAAGTTCAATTAGTATTCTACATATGAAATAGTTGACATAAATGGGTCAAGAGGAATGAATGTAAGTAATTTCTAATAATAATTTATAAAAAATTCTTCTAATCAGTTATTTTATATTTATATTTTAAAAACATAAACCCGCATTAATTTTCGGACAACCCAAATATGAAAGCAAAGATCGGTCGTGTTATTAGCATCCAACCCAATTATAATAATAATAAAATAATCCTATAAAAGTAATAAGAAGAAAAGGGCTTTTTATTACTATTATGTACTATTTGATCTTTGGTCAAGCTGATGACACAATACTTTGAAATAGTCTTTCTCGAAAAGTACCTTATTTGACAATGGATTGACCCAGGAAGGAGAATAAGGCATTGAAGAAGAAGCAGTCCATTCTGAGATGAGCCCAGGTGAAGGTACTGTACAACGGATAAAGGACCCACTACCCACTAATGACAAACAGTGGGGCAAAACTCTTCGACATTGGTTAGAAGACATATACACATATAATTAGTGAAACGCTCTTTAAAATTTTATTTTCACAATATATAAAAGCCTGCCACAGAAAAGAATAATAAGCAATTGAGCTACAAGTACACAACCATGTCTTGCTTGCAAGGAAATTAAAAAAATGCTAAATTTAAATAAATATAAAATACAAACAATGTAAATAAATGTGTACAAAAAAGATATACCAATAAAATAAACTAAATAATTGAAAATAAAAATTGGATTTTTTTAATATTTCCACTCAGGATAAGGACATCCCCTCCCCCGTCTAGCTTTCCCCCAACTGCTGCGTCACTTGTTTGTGAACAAGTGAAGGCAGAGTGAGATCCTTTAAGCCTACGTTCATACTATGGGCTAAAGAAGCTGGCCATTGCCACGACTTCATTTTCCAATTTAAAACTGCGAAGAGGATCGTAGGGGCTTGTAAAAATTTTGCTGAAATTTCAAATATTGGACTAGTATATAGCCAAAGACAAAAAAAAAAATAAAGAACTTTATAAAACAATGAATATAGTAAAAAAAACTTTTTTCTTTTTTGTTGTAACTTACTACTGTTTTATAAATATTTCGAAGCGTTTGCCTTCTGTTAATACGTTTCTTTTTAAGAATTTATTTTCAGTTACGAGTTGTTTGACATAGACATGTATTTTGACGATATCGTCGCCAGTAAAAGTAACGAATATAAAAAAAACGCATTTTTTATTTTGTTCATTTACCGTTGTATTTTAGAAGGCCTACCTCGTGGTAACATGCTATAAATTCGTAAAAACTAAATTACTGATTTCGCACTTCTGATTACCGGTCAGATTCGAAATTTTACTTTGTAAAATACAACGGTAAACGAACGGAATAAAACAAAAAAAAATTGATTATTTACATTCGTAAGTTTTACATAGGTAGTATCGAAGATACTTTATGTCAAGTTCTTTTTTTTTCACTCTCAGAAATGTTATGCTCTAGCTCTATTGGTGCTGCTCGGATAGATAATTTGAGGAAAGTTTTAAATAAGAAATTTAATAGATAATATTTTTCATATTAACATTTGTTATGCTATAATTTTTTTTTTATATTATATTATATAAAACAGGAGCTAATATGTGCTTTGGCATGATTTTGGCTTTGATGAAGTTCGATAAAGATCTTTTTAAGGAAAAAGTTTAGAACAATTTTGAAATGTAAGCAACAGTTGCTTTGGATCTAATCCAAGATTAGACCAATGGGTTCAAACACCTAGCAGATGAACTTATCGGTAATGTACAGAAGAAGATTATAGATAGACATATCCATGATCTATTGTTTTTCCAGTCAGGAAGAAATTGAGTTTTCATTTAAGGAAATTTTCTCTAATCTAGTTTTTCTAGGCGGAAATATCTCTTCTCTAATGGCGCCCAATCAGGCTCTCGTCGAGTTCATTTCATTTTACTGTAAGTCTATTTCCTTTTACCCCATCAAAAATCCCTTATAATTTTTCAGGAAACCTTGTTTGATATTTCCATGCTAACTTAATATCTTTCCTTATTTATTCGACGAGATGTTTCTTTTACCTCTATCAGTTATAGCTTTTTTATTTTTTTATTTTAGATTGTTTCATATGGAATGTCTGTTTTCATTATTATTTGCTGCATACTACTATTATTTTTACGGATAGAAATTATTTTATTTTTTTGTTTCACTGACAATTTTTATCCACGTTTTTTTGAAAGAACCGTGAGTAGAAATAGTTTTAGTAAAATTATATGATTTTATTAGATTCGATAAAGTATCTCAAGGAAGCAAATTTACCTCAAATTTCTGATGTATGGTACAAATTTATCCAAAATAGCTAAGATTATTTCATTTTTAGTGCGCTAGTGACCAGCACCGCGTAGCTTTTTCATACAAAGTTAAAATGTCGATTGACGATATGTTAAACAAGCCAGATAAATTTGGTATAAAATTTTGACTGGCGTCCGATGTCACCTCCAAATATTTTATAAGTGGATTTCCATGTTTGGAAAATTATAAAATATGTATTTAGAAAATTTCCGTCACAAAAGCCCACAATTAGTAAAAATTGTGATTAAATATAATCTTTACATATCGTTAAGTTCGACTTTGTGTTTTTTTCATTTTCTTTTAGTTTGATGAATAAACAAAATGGATTTTTTACTATTTTTGTTTTTTTTTTCATAAATTGAACAAACAAATATATTTTTCCCAATTATTTTTAAAAATATATTCTTTAAACTCTGGTCATTAAACCTGATGTGTCAAAAATAGGCACATGTGGAATTCGGAAGGTTTAGTGTTAAAATACATGAACTAAATCAAATACATTTTTATCTAATAACAAAAATCATAAATACCGAATAATTAAAAAAAGAAAAAATATTATCCGGATATGCACTAAATATTAATATGCATACAAATTCCTCTTTGCTTTTTGTTGATTCTCAATTCGGTAATAAGAAGAATATTCAATCTATATGAAGATAATTTTAAATCAGACAGAAAGATAAATTTACTGCAGAAATTTATCCAAGAAAGCGGTGATAAATATGAAAAGGCATTATCCACAGAAGGGGGAACGGGAATGGATGTAAGACCTTGTAAAAGGGATTTGCTGAAGGAGAGACAGGAAGCTGGGATTGTGCTCAATAGCGTGAGCTTGTAAACACATCGCTCGGGGAAGTTGAATAAAAACCTCATTCATTTATTCATTGGCCGGAATATAAAGGCTCCGATGGTGAATAGCGGGGGAATAACTGCACTCCAATATTCGTTTTTTTCCCTGAGCTTAGCTCCTGGGAATAAGTCCTGCTTGTCACCTCCGCTTTCCAATAACTCACCTCCCTATACAAACACTACACATCACTATGTAAAGCTGTATAGGGGAAATAAATTGATAAGTTCTCCTCAATACGTCGTTGAAAATGTTTTGAAATATGTTGACTTGTAACTCTTTATCTTTTGAACGAATAAATCAGCTGTCAATATGACATTGAAAATGAAAGAAAGGAACAGGCTCCTCAAAAAAGCTCTAATTTTTATTTTTGTTATGTTCAAAGATTTTTAATTTTAATTTTTATAAAAATAGAATTAACTTCATAATAAATGTCTGCTATGTATGAAATTTGTAGATAATTATTCAACAGTAAGCAACATTTACAGCTATACGCAATAATCCTATTCCCTCATAGAATTTATAGTATCTATAATATTCAAGGTAAACACACAGGCCATGAAAACATTGATAATCCCCATAAATGTCTTAAGTTAACTTCTAACCTCAAACTACCAAGAAATCAGTTGGCGTGTTGGTTAGAACTTTGAGGATAGGGGCGATGCTTCATAAAATATTTTCGATGTCTTGTCTTGCCCACCTGTGCTGGCCTTGTAAGTCTTGTTTCTTGTTTCGTCTTTCTCCTCTGATTCCACCATGTGAACTTGTAGGCGCCGTCATCCCGTGATGACAGCACACCGATCCGATACCATAACTTCCTAAGCCTACCCACACATAGCATCTCTCTCATTAAGATAAGTTTAGATTAAGTTTGTTTTGTTACTCCTTTATATTACTTTTTCTTATAATTTAACATACATAAATTATTCGGCCCCACGCAAACCTTTGGAGAAGAACTTGTCAAAGAAGTCCTAACTGGTATCCCTTAAGATTGATTAATGCTGATCCGGACATAGATGAGACAGACGGACATAGCAAGAACATTGTCTTCCCAATAGCCTAAAAATATTTTAAGAAATAGATTGTGAATCAAGATTAGAAACTACAGGAAGAAATTCGTTATGAAATAAATAATACTCATTTCTAACCGATATTGTAATTAAAATAAGTTTTGATAGTTTAAAAAATTTAACATTTTTTTTCCTGTACCACTAACAACCCATGAAGAAAGAGTTTTTGGGTTTAGTTATTCGGTAAAAGCGAACTTTTATTGGGTCAACAGTTGTGAAAGGAGGTGATTTGGCCAAAATTCACGTTAAACCGCCAGGCTTTTCCCCAATTAAGACTACCCACTTCATAGAGGCTGGGTTTCCTCCAGGAAGGTCTCCCGACCTCGAATTAGATCCACCGCTGTAATGACAGAATATAAATTTCCGCCTTCAGTCGGACTTGAACTCGGGCCCCAGAGCCTGGTAGACAAGTGCCTTACCCACTGAGCTACCGCATCTCCCGTATTACAATTATATTATTACATTATAACAATCATTAAGTAAATAACAGGATTTTGGATTAAAACATCATATATCCGATTAGGTCAGATGGTAGTAATACAACCTTTTTATGATATATTATAAGTTATCATGCAATAAAAGTCAACTCATGCATATCATAAACTTCGCCGTTTATGATTTGAAAATGCAACATTTAAATATAGACCATTGATTAAAATATATTTACCAACATTATTAATTATCCATCCCCTAAGTTGAGTAATGTACTTGCAATTTTGCAATGATTTTACACATAGAGTATAATGAAGTTTTCATTTACTGGTGCTGAATGAACTGACATGCCTTGAAGTCCATTTTTAGTTTTTTTAGGATTTAACTATACAAACTCAAGCTGAATATATAATAATATATGAACTGAATATAATATATATATTTACAATTAGCGATAAATTAATAAATTATTTTAGTTAGATCTTATATTAGAAATACAATATGCGCTAGACATACCTAGAAATCTACTGGATTAGTCACAAATGTTGTTTTTCATTTCAAAATCACATAGGAGGGATCGTTGCCTCGACTAAGTCCCAAATAAAGAAACTTTGAGCTCTGGTTCTTTTATGCTACATACGTAATATGTTGAAATAGATATTAAAAAATTTATGATAAAAAAAAATGCATTATAAATGTATCACGAACCCTAATTCCATGGCATGCTAAAACAGCCTCTATTAATTGCAGCGCGTGGTAGAAGAAATCTAAACAAGAAGAGCGACTGAGGCACTAATGAGGGAAAAATAACCAGCCAATCCCGAGGCGATATTGACCCTCCTTAATGGGCTCACTGTTATCTTGTCTTCCCTTAATTTCCATGGGAAAGGGCTGGGACCGGCAGATAAAGGGAAGGTCCTTCATCCGAGCCCTAAATGGGTCCAGGATAAATTGAACTCTAGAAGAAATATAACGTTCCGTCCTGCCGAAGGGAGTCCATTAGTGAGTCCTACTGGGGGTTATCTTAATCGAAGGCTTCTTCGCTGTTGACCGAGAGAAATCGATTTCGTTAGATAGGCAGGGTTTGCCAAACTTATATTTCGAACTTCTATAAAAGTAGTGTTACTCGTAGAAGTTAAGAATAGTCTTCGTATTAACTTTGATCTACCAACAGGAATCATCTATGATTTCTAGGCAATGATAACCTCTTTTTAGTTTTGCAAAATTAGCAGACTTGGCTATGACCTAAAACTGCTAGAAGTAAGTCCAATGCCCATACAAGATATAATTTAATAGTACATATTGTTTTTTGTTTAGTTTTTATGACTTTATGGGGACCACCTGTCTGCAATGTAAAGATTTATAAAAACAATATCTCAATCTAAATGAGAAGTGTTTACTGTGAAAATTATTTTCTAAAAGTAACGAATAATTGTTCCTTGGTTCATTGAAAATCACTTTAACAGGGTTATTGCTCGTTTCAATCAGAGTTCGTTTCAAAGTAAATTCAGACTTAAGAGTTCGCTACAACTTACATCTGCATATATAAAAATAAAAGCCATTTTATCATTCGATACTTGGAATTTCTGTCGAATATATGTATTCACACACAAGCATATTTAGAATCAAGTAGTTCAATAAATTCGTGATATAATACTAGATTTATTGTCTTACGTTTATTGGATAGATCGTAAATCACTCAAGGGTCAGGTCAATCAATCATAAATCATTCAAGGCCCATGGATTGTGACCGACAGCGGTTACCATCTTGAATGCATTTAACCTCCCGTGAACATTACAGAGGTTGTAAATTTAGGATCCAATACCTATTTTATTTCTGGCTTTGTGCAAAAAATGGCAATAATGTAGTTCAAACCTGCAATTTTTTAATGACCAGTTATTGTATATATGGTCGAGGTACTACATGCTACCTCCCGACAAAGTTAGACAATGACCGAAATAGCCAAAGGGCAACATATAAAACGGTAAAAAACAGTTTTTTGACCAAAATTATTTTGTTGGGAAGGAGTAGACGAGGATTTCATTTGGCTGTCAAAATTCGGATGATCCTCTGGCAGATCTAAAATCAGTATCTTTCGGTTCCTCTGCGCCATTCCACAACCCATTATCAAGATCTGCAGGAACAACGTGCTTTTTTTTTATTTATCCTCTGGTGCTACTAATTAGTCGATTGGCTATTTGAAAGTCGTACACGAATTCGGTGGTTGTCGTGAAGAAGTTGACAAGTCCAATTATATTAAAACAAGTTAGCTTTTGCTTGCGAAAAAGTGGAGAATTTTAACAGCCTGGGAATCCACTTCCTATGTTTTACACATTTTAATATGCTCCTGAGATGAAGATTCGATTCATCTTTACTCCGTATAGAATCGATACTTTTTCTCCGAATCAGCAATTCTCAAGATTCAGAGAACCATTAGCCAGATGAGTTGTGGAGGGAAGGAACCAGAAGACCCTCAGCGGGGTGGGATCGATTGCTATGTAAACTAGGAGCTCATACCGTTGTTATTGTTGAGGGCTTGAGCCAACACTCTCTGGATATTGTCACAACACAATCTGCTTTTCTTGCTCAACGGTGCCCATAGTTTGTTTTCCCTGACAAGTTCAAGGATTCGTATGAGAAAACAAAAATCATGGAATTTCATACTTTTGTTCCGTGAAAAATCCTGGACCAAAGCTATGTAGTGTTTTAACTTAATCAGTTTTTTGTAGGACTTGTTAATTAAGACAGGCTTTTACTTGTTAATAATTCCATTCAAATCTATTTGATTGTGCTGTTTCGAAGGAATGAATCCATAGTTAATGTACTTCAATTACTGTCTGTAATATAATCCAATCATAATCGTCATAAGCCCTTGATTGAAGTAATTTTCTATAATGGCGCCATCTGTTTACAAATGGTTCTTATCAATAAAGTAAACTAATCACTTACGATTTGTTTCCTCATTTCTTTCCAGTTTCACTCAAATTAATCCTTTAGTATTTTATTGGTGTAATAATTTATTCATATTTATAACTGTATAAAATATATACATCAAGTAAATGTGAGTAAATATGATTACAGTAACTTTTAATGAAACTACCCATTACTGCCACTTCAATAAAGTCTACTATTAGTAAGTCCCTAGGCCCTCAATCACTGCAGAGAGATATTGAGTATTGAATGAGAAGCAACTTCATTTCGTATTACTACGAAGCTTATTAGGAAGGATCGGTATCTGGTTTGGACCAAGTCAGCAATAAACGGGGCATTTAGATCGTAACAGATTGCGTTCATTTGCGTCATAATAAGGAGCATTGAAGATTTTTTGAAGGATTTTATATTGTAAGGAATGGGAAGGTCTCTCCATTCATCTTAAGAGTCAACTATACTTTTATCATAAATATTGTAATTAAGACTATTTCATACATGATTTATTAGTTTAACTCTCCAGTCATAGTTGAATTTGTGGTTGTTATCATTTAAATGGAATAGACTTGTTTAGCCTTTAGGGGTTATTTTAAATCTTAATTTACTAATCATCCAGCTTTTCCCGTGTTTTTAGCTCCACTGTAATTACATTTTAGTTTATATACACCACTTTTTTGAAAAGAGTCCATTTTGCCATACATGATACGAGAAAAAAAAATCTATAAACCTGAAACTAATCTTTAAATAGAAAACTCCAATAGAATTGGAAAATGATTCACCATTCCTAATTGTACTGAGCCTTCTATACCATCATACATACCTCAAGTGAGTCTGAATAAATGTCGATTTTGGTTCCTGTTTACATATTCGACCCAAACATTAGCAGTGTTGCCGGATGGACTGGAGACAAGAGAGCCGAACTCGCTAACAGGGTCGCCAACTTGAGCAAATTAAAAGCCGCAACCGGGAGCCAACTTGGGAGCGATTAACGAAAACAGAAGACCCCCCCCCCCTTCCTAATTATAAACTTAATTTTGGTGAGAGCCACATTGGTTAGGGTCGCTCCATCTCCAGGCTTTATGTAATTAGCTATTGTCTTATAACTTTTTTTCAGTGTATAGATCACTGTTTAACGAGTTTCTATTTTGTAGTTGTAATTAAATCGTGGTTATGTATTTGTATTAATATTATTTCTTTAATATTACAGACATATTAATATTTAAAAGTAATTCCGAAGAAGATCATATGTTTATGCAGATCTAATTTATGGCACAGGCATTGGCACACGGCATGGAAGTCAGACAAACTTTTTATAATTCTCTGCCGGGAATCGAATCTTCGTTCCTATGAAAGAAAGTTTTGTTTAAGGCGCGTTCTCACGAATAAAGTTTAGTAGAGCAATTTTAGTTGAACTACGTTAGTTGAATGAAAAACCAATTGACAATCTCGTTTTAATTACAGTTGATCAACTTTTTGTCGATCAAGAAATGTTTTACCGATTCAAACATTAAATCTCCAAACTGGCATTCAGTTTGCCTTCAACTATACGAGTGCTCTCGTATCATGTTTTTCGTGCTTTTCGAATATCACACAAAATGAGAGTAAAGTTGTCCGAAAGCACAACAGTACGGAGTTGATCATGCCAATTAGCTTTCCTAATTTCTTTATATTTTCTCATATGTCGCTCCCAAGCGACCCTTGTTATAAAAATAAACTCCCAAATACTTGAAGAGCGTAGCGACCAATTCACTAATGTCAGTGAAAATGTAGAGGAGTTGTGTAGGACCTGTTTCCTGTCTTCTCTTTGCTAATTTCTATGCCCCATTTAGAATATTCTTCTTCTGGCTTCCTTAGCATGTAACTTAGATCATCTTCCTCGAAAGCTGTTACTACCTGATCATCAGCAAAATGCAGACTGTATAAAGTTTCCTTTCCTATCCAGACCTCGACATTTCCTTTTCCACTCTTTCAAAACTTTCTCTAGATACAAGTTGAAACGGGTGGGTAATAAACTACACCCCTGCCTTAGGCCCTCTATAATATATAAATATATATATATATAATATATATATATATATATATATATATATATATATATATATATATATATATATATCATGTATATACAGAGATAATGTTTTCATAAATGTGATATGACCACAGTGACATAGAGTTATGGTGTTGGCTGAGTAACAAAGGTCTTGCTTTAGGCCGAGTGTTTTGTCCTGGTGAGCTTGTGGAGGTGATGTATTGTCTCTCCGTCAGCTGTTGTCTCCCTGTCCGACATCACACTGCTCGCACCATAGCTGGTGGGAGGGGAGGAGAATATGTTCCTTTGGTTCGTGTAAAAATGTTTAACATGACCCGACTTAAAAATTGCAATCAAATGTTCAAATCATTATTTGGTTTATGGTTTTCATTATTCTTAAAATGGTTCTGTTAATTAAAAATGAATGAAATGGAGTAATCTAAATCCATTTTAATAGAAATCATACATATTTTTTTGTGTAAATGGCCAATCTACCCAAGTTTGATAAATTACAGTACAGTTATAAATTTTAGGGATTTCTTAATCAGTTTTTAATTAAATGACTTATAAAAAAAATTCTGATACATTATTATATCTTGGCATTTACTTTGATAGACATGTGACTTTTTCGGTCCATTTTGAAAAGAAACTAAAAACTCTACGAACAAACTCATACAAACTCTATTACCTATTACTGCCAAGGAGTCTTTCATCACGGCTCAAGCTAATAATGTATAAATGCATTTTAAGGCCGGCATTACTCCATGGAGCACCGATGTTTCTCCATCTGTCAAAGAGTATGACAAAACGGTTGGAATAATTCCAAAGTGGAATTATTATTTGAAAAAAATAGTAAAGGGAATGACATTCGAAAAGAAAACAACAAAATTAATAAATTATGAGCTTCAATCACCAACCATAAAAGAAATTATAAACCTAAAATATTTAAATTTTCAGTCAAAATTACCACAGTCTGGGAATAAATTGTTCAATAAAACTATAGAATGTCCAACTCCCCAACGTTGGTAGAAATATGTAACCTTATGTGTTAGTTTTTTGTTTTACTTCATAGGTTATGCCGATCCAAAGAAAAGGTGAACCCCTATCATCTTATAGTGAATAAATGAAACCAATAATTTCTTTAATTTAAATTTATCACTCTCAGCATTGGAGCAAGGAATGTACTGCACGGGACCCTTTCTCGACGTGGAACAGACCTTTGACCGAGTATGGCACCCAGGACTGCTTTACAATCTCCACAAATTCCTTTCTTCAACATACTTCCTAATTATCCGTTCCTATCTGAGTGATAGAACTTTCAAAGTAAACCATAAAAATTCCTATTCTTCTCTCTTTACCCAATCTGTCGGTGTTCCTCAAGGTAGTATCCTTGGCGCCATCCTCTACACGGATTATACAGCTGACATCCCAACTCATCCTACCACTGTCCTCACCACTTACGCTGACGACACATGCGTGTTTGCAGCAAACAATGATCTCCCTATTGTCTCCCAACACTCATATACTTAAAACAATATAAAATTAAAACCCATGCAACAATATACTTAAAATGATGCAAATTTTTTAAAAGTTCCCTAATTATGATTATAAATTAGGAACCTAGGGTGTCATTCTGAATAATGATAAAATAATTTAAAATAGGTTGTTATTATTTGAATGTGGATTTGTTAAATTAACCTAAAACATTATGTAAACAAAATGCTTATAATTTTGATATATTTCAATGTTGTTTTTTTTGTGTTTTTTTTTAGTTCTGAGGACAATTATAATTAATTAATTAAATCAAAATACATGGAGGAAAAGGGAAAATACTAAATTATGAAAGCTTACTGAACAAAAAAGTAGGTCTTGGGAAAAAAAAATATGAAGGTGAAAAAAAATTAAAAAGCTTGGTTCTATCGGAGATCTCAGACTCTTTGAAAAATACAAAATGAAAAACTACGTTTATTTTGGTTTACGCCTAAACAAACACACATATTTGTATTAAATCTAGGCTTCGATCTAATTAATTAGTCCAAAATTATTACTCTTTCCCCTTTTACTGTTCCAGAAATAATCTAAATTAAATACGATAAGGAAATTTAAAAAATCCACTGGAAACACAGTATTCGATAGTAGTTCATACTATTAATGTTTTTGTTTTTGCTATAAGTGTTCAGAAATTCGTTTTGAACATTCATAGTGAAACATTTCCTGAAAAATAAAGATTTTTGATACAAGTAAGGGGGTTATTTGTCATCGATGATGTGGAGATTGCAATGAACTATACAAACCTTGCTTTACTCAATCTATTAAGACAGGGTTTACTGAAAAGAATCATCAAAATAAAATTTTGTAAAGCACTAATTAGACCTGTTATAAGTTATACCTGTAAGTAAGGTAGTTTAACTAAACTATCGCTGGCGAAATTGACATATTTGAAAGAAACGTTTTCGAATAGATCTTTGGACAAGAAACAGCAATATGTTAAGGTTTAACTAATGAAGCAGTACATCAGCTTTGCCAGAGAACTGAAATTGTGGTCTGTAAAATTTTAACGCCTTAAGTAGACCTAAAACAGAAGAGCGGGTTAGTGACCTCCGAAAGATAGAAATTATGTTGTATTCCAAAAAAACAATAATTATTTTTAAAAAAAATATAATTAACATCCATTATTTTATTGGGAAAATAATAATTTTTCTAGAAAAAGTAACTGTTTCAGTTGAATTTCATGTCTCCTAGATTGGCCGTAAACTAAAAACCTTCTTTCTTGTAGAGTCTCTGCGGAAAGCAGTTATCTGATACTCTCTAGACTTGCATGCTTGTTTATTGCGCATTAAATGGCTATTGTGCCCCGAGGATTGTTTGATCTTATTGCTGGATCGCTTAATGGGATGAGCACTTAGGTAAAGGGTTCTGTTGTCTGGGATCGATTCTCGCTGCACATGCCTAGGATACCTTGTCAGCAATGCCTGCCTGGGAGATTGCTTAGCCAAATGGAAATTAAGACGCATTATTTTATTCTGTTCACATATTACATATGCAAATCGAAAGTAAAAAATTTCGTTATAGCATAATATACATAATTCAACAATCATCTGTTTATTTATGAGTAATAATGCATATGAGGCTAGTTCTGCGAAACCCTATTGAATCCATTTTTTCATTCAAGTTCTAGATGAAGGGAACCTACCTATGGCTAAAACAACTTCTTTTATTATATTTTTATAACCCAAAGTTTATTTGATATTTACAATCAACGTTAACAAAACGGAATACAGAAAAAAGGTATTCCATGAATTTGAACCGATTATTATGCTAAAACCCACTGAGACCAACTCTAAATGTCATATTCTTAGGAATTCTAAAAATCAGATGGCCTAACAAAAAGTCCTCTTGGAATACTTTTTCACAAAACCTATTTATAATTCTCTTCATAAATTCAAGTTTTTATTATGTTTTTTTGGACTACTATAAAGCTTCAAAAATTGGACTAAATGGGTTTTTGTATAACAGGCCTTAGGTATATGGGTGATTCTCACATTACGGGCAATTTTTAAAATTATTAATCAATTAACTAAGTCCTACCTTAATTTTTGCCCATTGATATTAGGGTGGTGAAACATTTTTTCATAAACAAATATTATACATGAAATAAAAACAAGTAATTTAATTTGAAAATTGCTTATAAACCACGAAAATGTCATTTTCATGGAGTGTCCCACTCATAGTTTTTTACTAAACATTCGCCACTTTGGTTTCGTTAACTACGGCAAATGGAAGTGAAATTTATTTGCTTGCATTAAGGATAACCTAAAGATCCTAAATGTTTTCATTTTTGTGTTTTTGGTATTAATGTAGTATGTTTATTTTGCTCCAAACTTGGTCCCATCACTATGATGTCATTACCAAGCAAGAAATAAATTTGTGGGGAAATCAACTTTAAGAAATGGAACAGTGGGGAACTTTTTTCAAAATGTAGTGGTACACCTTTTGCTGAAGACCAGCCATAGCGGCGAAGCGATAGTCAGTTTGATAGTTCCCTCGCACGTCTTTACAACCTGAGAAGTAAGTCACGTACCTTTATTGTTGTCATTACCACGACTAGTATTATCAATCTTGCTTTTCAAATTATTTCATTGGCATTGTTTTAATTTTGACTGTCATTGCTTCCTAAACAGTTGGCACAAGCAATATTTTTGTTTTTAATTGTAGCGGTTTGTACCGAACAAAATGCATACAAATGTCATTGCCAAGTTATGTCATTCTCACACCCGAATTATTAGCGCGGTAATGACATAAACTTTACGTTAATGAACATTTTTATTAATTTTTAGTTATTTTAGTAATTCTTTCTTTTACCCAGGCACTTAACGACATAATGACTCGTCCCAATTCGAAATTCACTGCTTCCAAAAAAAAATGCCTATAAACAAATTTGTAGACAGAAGATCCCTAGTACGAACCGATTTCTTTTATCAAGCCTTGTTTATTCAGTTTGTCTTTTGTACAATTGCACTTATTTCTTCACCTCAAATATATTTTTGATTGAATTGAATTCAAGTGATTGTCATTACCAAGCTGAAATTGTGATTACCAAGATCCAGTTTGTCACTGCCGCACTTTATTAATTTTAAAATTCTAAATTTCTCGTGAAAATATCTGTTTTGATTTTGACCAATTGTAATTTTTAAAAGCTGAGAGGCAATAGAAGCCGCCGGTAGTTATAAATTTTTAATTTAATGAACTCTAAATTTGTAAAAATTTATACTCGAAATTGGATTTCGGAGTTGGCATGTGTAAAAAAAAATATATGGATGCAATTTATTTTTATGAATTCGTAAAAACGTACGGGTAATAAACTTTCTTGTATTTCTGGGATATTATTTTTATTTGTGTAAAACTACAGTTTTAGTTTTTAACACTTAAAACACCACTATTCCAAAGGCATCCCGTTATGTAAGCAACATAAAATCTACATACTGAACATCGCATGCCAACCGTTAATGAACGGATAAGGTGTTTCTACAAACGATTTCACGAAAAATTACATGGACATCTAAACACAATCATGAACGACATTAAAAAAAATATTTTAGACAACACCTTACCCTCCCAAATGCTTCAGTCCGTCCTTCCCGTCGTTCAACATTCTCAGACTCAGTATTCCTCTGAATTACATTCCGGCACATTTATCGTTCATAACTTTCTTTAGTAACCTCTTCTACAACATCCTTTGAACGTGGTCTTGTTACAAAAGTTTTCCTTCTTAAATTATAGCGACAATAGTGGCTTCACTAAAGAGCTGTTCAAGCTCAGTATTTAATATTTGTTTATCAAATCCAGACGAAGCTTGTTTTATATATTTATATATATATATATATATATATATATATATATATTATATATATATATATATATATATATTTTCATTATGATTATTCTACGTAGCCTGTAATGTTTAGTATTATTTTTTATATTTTTTAATTACAAATGATCTGTATATCAGATTTGTATCCCAACCTAAAGTTAAATTACTAAGGTAAGCCGGCACACAGAGATGATGTAGTGTCAATGAAATATGACCTTATCGAAAATAATTCAACCATACTTTCGATTCTTTATCTTGATCTTTTTATATTTTTGAGAATTTCTGATAACCGTGCTATTTGCTAGAATAGCAACAGTGCTAAAATATATAAAAGATAAATTTTTTTAAAATCAATTAAAGTATTAATAAATTATTTAAATTAGCCAAAAGCTACTATTTAATTTTATAATTGATTTTATTTGAAAAAAAAAATCATTATTTCTAAACTTTCTACTAGTGTTTTTGATTTTAATCGTTGTTCGATTAATTAATAAATATTCAAGCTGAATTACCCAAAGACAAGGAGTAATATGGGTTACAATGAATCCATTTATAATATATTTGAATAAAATATGCTCTTAGCTAATAAAATATTTTTGAACAATTAAATAATTTAATTTCAGTGATTTAAAAATTAAAATGACGAAATGAAACGCTTAAGAGAGCTTTCAATGGGACCCTTGTCTCTTCTATCCCCGGGGTAGAAATAAACCTTTAAAATTTAAAAGTTCCTTAATGGAGCTTTGAATTATTAAAACCACGCTGGTAAAGATCTTATTAAATTACAAATGAATCTTGATAATTTACAAAGAATTTCCGTGTCGGGAACTACGTTATTAGATTGGCTTAAATCACTGTAACGAGTCATGTTCTGAAATATTTCTTAAGGTGTTAGGTGAATTTATCCCACCCATTTTTTGTTAAAGTTATTTAATTGAACTGTTAAGCTTAAACTTTAAATGTAGTTTTGTTATATTTAGTGCCATTGTTTTTAATATTACATTTTAAAAACCTGAATATATTAATAAATTATATAGAATTGATAATTATTGTTTCGGCAAACTTTAAAGAGATTATTGATTAAAGCCATAAATGAATGAAGGTTTCAACTAATTTTTTATCACGATCAATAGTTACTTTTTATTTACGTTTTCTTACCTGCAGTTATCGTTTTAGTACACAAAAATATCAATAGATAGGGCGAATCAGCTTAAATTGCACAAATTATTCAACTGAAAAAATTGAATTTTTTCTTAGGCAACAAGTCATCAACAGATTAATTAAAAAACGTTATAGTAAGTTTATATGATCAAATTAAACAATGTATATTGAATAGAAACAATTTTATAAAGATTGGGAAGGAAATACAAAAGTCCAGAAAAGTTCCAAACAGTGACGCGAAAATGCTTCTTCTGTACATTTTAATAAATGGTTCCAATTATAGAACTAAAAAAAAAGTACAAAATTAAATATTCGATACTTTCTAAGATTGAAAAAAATCTAACTATATTGTTTTATAAACTATAAGCTTCAATATAATCTGGCTGAAAAAAATACGAAAACAAAAGGAGTCACGAAAATGCTATTTCGAGATACGAAAATGTTTTCTGAAGCCCGAAGTCCGAAATGCAATATGCAGAGTAGAGCCAGCTGCCGCTGACAGAACTGACAAAGTGGATTTGTTTGTAAATCCTGGGAACCTAGTACTGAGTGCCTTCCGACCTCAGGGGAGGGGAGGGGGCAGAGGAGGTGGGAGGGGGTAGGGGAGAGATGGAGAGGGGAAGTAGTTCCAGAAGAAGTTGGAAGATTCTTTTGTCAGCCGAGAAGACAGATGACTTTGTGCCTTTGTGCCTTCCGAGCCACTGCCATAATCTTCCTACCACTCTATGCCAAAATAAAAAATAGTTCCAAGTTCGAATTTAGATAAATATCATAAGAATTATTACATCTGGCTTTTTAAGTAACTTCATCGACTTCCTTAAGCACTGCAGATTATCTATACTATTATTATATAAAAGAACAAGTCAATTTTCGTTTGTAATCGCTAACCAAAAAAAAAAAAAAAAAACTGAACCTAATTTAATCCACACCATCAGGTTAGGTAGTTTCAGGAAGGTTTAGCAATAATAAAATTTATTGATTTATATTAATTTGTTATTCAAAATACGATAATTTGTGGATAACAGTAAATTTTGAAAATTGACCGAAAGGTGGCGAGCACCATTCTACATGAGAGGTTACAAAGGTACGGTGTTATATAGAGCTTGAAATCTATACTATTATATAAAAGGACAATCCAGTTTTCGTTTGAGATCACTAACCACGGTGTTATAGTGAGCTAAAAATTTATCATAAAATTTACTTCTTTTTAATTCAATTATTATTAAAAAAAAACTGTAAATATACAGAGCGACATGTAGATCGAAGTGAAGTTTAAAAATCGACCGATATGGGTCCATCCTGCAACAGGGTTTGCAACAATTAATTCCAACTGTACCAAATTTTGACTACATCTTCATAGTTCCAGAAAGGTTTGTTTGTTTATTTCGTTTAACGTCACTTTATGCTGCTATGGCTAATCGGACGATGCTACGGTGGGAGTCCTAAATTTTGCCTATCCAGGTATAATTAGGATAGGGATCTTTAACGAGTACCTGACATCGCACAGGCTCGGGTCCCCCATTTTACGTCCCTTCCGAAGGACGGCATAGCTAAGGATTTTTTACTCCCTTTAAAAAATCCTAAGGTCATCTGCCGGGCTGCTAACCCGCGATCTTGGGTTCAGTAGGTTGCTATGCTAACCACTACACCACACGTGACCCCATTCCAGAAAGGTTTATAATAACAAATTCACAAATAACAATTAAAATTTACAGTCATGAGTGCCAGGAACGAGGTTTGCCAAACTGTCATATACTTTTATGGTTAGAAATTAAATCTAACCAGATGAAATCAATACAATTGTTTCTGCGAAATCGTATGCTTTTACCTACTGTTCAAACGCCCTATCAATGCAATTTTCATCAGGTTAAAAATCTCTGTCATGCCTGAAAATATCACTGAAGAAATAATGCTAAATTTCATACTTCGATACAAGATTTTTATCAAATGAAATTCAATTATTAGTTAAAATAATCTATTATTAAGTTCTTTATTTATGAGAGCGGGAGAAGCCACGAAGGGGTACGCTACACAGTGGAACGAACGTTAGGGAGGACTGGACATTCGTTAATATCTCCGCTTTTACTTATCCTAGAATAATGCTATTGGTACCGTTTTAAAGCTTTTTGTGGACTATTAAATGATATGCTAATCATGATCAGATCGTTAGAGGAAACATGTAAAAATTCCTGATTTGATATTTCGATGTTGGATAATTTATCATCATTTACTTACCATTTATTGTACCTATATACTACGAGAATATATGCAATAAAATTCTATGGAATGATAAATACATATGTATTAAATAAAATTACAAAATAAAACGTAACAAACTAAAATATTTAATTATTAAAAAAAAAAATAATATAACAATTGATAATTACTTTTGTCAGTTAATATCCTGGGACTAATTGATACATCAAAATCATAATATATGTAGGTGCCTATATACAATTGTTTATTTAAATAACGATCAGAATTAAACTCATAACAACATAATTTTAATTAAGATTCTTTTTTCTATATTCTAAGTAACAATAAGTGATTGTGCTTCTGGTAATAAATCACGTTTAATGTTTATTATTCTCGGTCTAAGAGTCGAAATTAAGGGATCCGAATTTATTAATAAATTATTTAAAACATCTCGATTGTTTGATTGCCTCGATGATTTTCTGGCATGAAACAGTCTGAAATTCGAATAACTTGTGATTCGCTTCTTGATTATAGCATTATTATAGCAGGTATTATAGCATGTATATAATAGGTATTATAGCATTTTTGGCTATCAGTGTTCCGTGCACGAGCAGTTTGTGCACGGTGACTGGCATATAATACCAGCCATACAGAGATACATATAACCGTGCTGTCTATTATATTATATTGTGATTGGTTACCCGCCCCATCACATCCCCACTTAATGTTTAACGTTAAACTACGAAAGTTATCATTCCCTATTTCACCACCCACGACTTGTAAAATCCGAGAAGAAGTATGGTCAAGTAAATTTTGCAATACGATATTTGCTCCAGTGTCACTAACCGATATGGATTCTTCTGGGGGATAACAATCTTTTTTTAATTTTTGGATCTGATAGTAGCTGGGGTAAAGTGATGTATATCCTAATGCTTTTGCATTATTTCTGACGGCATTGTACTGAAACTTATTAAAATCAGCGGCTGTATATAATGCTAATGCCTTTTCGTTCTCTTGGTCCTTTGGATTTAAAAGGTTTTCACAAACTTTTGACACTTAGTACATGTTCTGGATGCTCCCTAATAAAATTAACAATGTATCTACGTCATCAGATTTGAACCTTTTTTTCATGACAAAAGCGAACATATCCTCTGAACATTTTCTAAAACTTTCCGTTTTTCTCCGTCTTTGTCTATCAGATAATTGCTCGAATGATTGAGAACAAGATGGTATACTTGCGCTTGTTGATGATGATGATGAAGGTAGGTTCTGGATAACATCTTCAGGAACAATGAAATCCAAATTCAACCAGTTTTCATGCTTCTCCAAAAAACTATTGATCTTCCTATGGGACGAAATCCAGCGAGAGTTCAAACTACTACTGAATTTTCTTAATTTTTCCCGTAAGCAGAACTTTGCGGTATTTGAAATTTGTTCCACCAAACGAATTAATCCATTTTTCCAATGCCAGGTCATAATCTTTAAAACTTATATGATTAAATTGGAAAAATTGAAAAACTTGAAAAGTTGTTTTAGGAACCATTGCACCTATGTCGTTAAAATAACACACACAAACTGAGCATTTTATATGAGGACAAATGAATGTAAACAGACAAACAAAAGACAAAAGTAGGTAAACAAAAGAAAACTTGCGAAAAGTAGCGCCAATATCAACAGAAATCATTTAAAATTAATTCTCAAGACCTAGAAAAGAAAAGAAAAAAATCATTTTCTCGGAAAAGAGCACCTAAGAGCAAAATCCAACTAATGGAAAAAAAACTTCAAGCATTCTAGTTATTTACTGTGAAGGTAGTTTTTTGGGCGATTTTAGGCGATTTTCGCAATTTACATTTGAGTTTTTTCTCCTAATTTTTCATCGAAAAATCCCAGACGTTTGAAATAATCCTGAGTTTTATTTGCCTAAAATATCTTATTATGAAGTTGTTTTCCAGTAGTTGCACGGTTAATTTAAAGCATTACCTCAAACAATGGATTTTTTTTAAAATATGAGTTTAAAAAAAAAATATATTTTCAATGCAGAATTTTTCCTATAAGATTTGATTTTAACATTAATTTATCTATGGATTTTGTTGAAAAGAAGTATAAAGTATAATTTAAGATCCAAATAAAAGACAAATTTAGTTATTAGAGAATTGGTCCAATGTCCAACAAATTCGTTGATTCGTTCCACTGTGCGCTAGTCGATAATAAAATTATTATTACTATATAATTATACTCAATTAAATTATTAAAATAGTTTTAAACATATGATGTGTCATGTGGAAGTGAAGTCTTATAATGGACCGATACGTGGTTGGCAGCATTCGTTAATATAGTTAACAACGGTAAAACTACTGAAACCGTCTGTACCAAATTTTAACAAAATCATCTTCATAGTTCTGGGATGATTTAGCAATAATAAATTTTACAATAACAAAACTATTAATGTACAATGTTAGGTGTCAGAAACGAGGTATGCCACACTTCCATGTACTGTTATTGTTAGAAATTAAAATCTAACCAGTTTTCTGCCGAATAAAAATTATTACCTAATAAAAACGTCAATCCTTTGCTTTTTGATATTATATTCATGGTTCTAGTTGTAAGAGCTAATAATGAAGTCCATCATCCGCATTAGTTTCTTAAAGGTCACTGTCCATCTTAACGTAATCTTCAAACTTCTAATCTGTGCAATGGTACCAGGTTAAAATTTATTGCAATATGTAAAAATATCATGGAAAAATTAATGCTCAATTGCATGCTTCAATACAATATTTTTTATGGATAAACAAATAAAACTTCATTGAATACGGGAGATGCTAGTTTATTAATAATTATATATTTTTTTCTTTTTAGGATTTTGAACTAATTTTATATGGGTAAAACTAAATAAATAGAATCTGTGTAAAACTAAAAACAATTTTTTATACAAGATTATTTTAGAAGTAACGAAACATATCAAAAGCTTTAGGTTTCTCTAATTTCAATTTTTCACCAAATTTCATGAGAAATCATGAAAAATCAACTACTTTTAAACTATGTGAATCTTTGAATACCAGATTAGCTTGGAATAAGTAAAGCAAATTAAATCTGTAACTTTAAATAATGCTTTTAGGCATCCATTATGGAGATATAATCGAAGATAATTTTGTATTCAATTGAAAAACTTTTCATTAAAATTAATGCAAAAATTTTGTCATATATATATAACGTTAAAAATTTTTATTAAAATAGTAAAAATTTTCAATCATCTTAATTATAATAAAAATGAGTGCTATATTCGGATTGATAAACAGGCCTTGATGGTTAAACTGTAAAAAAAAATACAAAAAAAATACAAAAAAGTGTAGGTCATTAATGTCTTATTTAAAATTTTAAAATTTAAATATAATTAATAAAAATTTTGAGTAGTTTGAAGGATTTTAAATTTCCCCAAAAAACAAATATTTATAATCAATTGCTGTTCTACCACTTACAAATTCACACTACTTGGCATTGTACATATGGTATGTTTAACGAAATTAATAAATTAAATATAATTTAAAATTTAAATTATTTCTTAGAATACTACCAATGGGTAGTTTCTCTACAAGTCTTAATCATGTTATCATAATGCATTGTATACAGCATATTTACGGGATGTATTTTCTAATACAGTTGTAAATTTCAATTAATAAAAGAATAAAAAAAAAATATTTCTGAACAGTGAAACTGGATTATTGTCGCTTTAATCAGAAAGGCAAGTTGTGTCTCTTTGAATAAACGTTATAATACGTTTTGGATGAATAAGCGTAATGAACTTTTGGTGATAGAATGTTATTAATATTAAAAAATAACAATCTATTTTGAGTTTTTTTTTTTTATTCTCGCATAATACTATTTCGTTAATCATACCATATGTACAATGCCAAGTTGTGTGAATTTGTGAGTGGTAGAACAGCAATTGATTATAATTATTTGTTTTTTTGGGAAATGTAAAATCTTTAAAACTACTCAACATTTTTATATATTTTTTTAAATTACTAGGTCTCTAAGAAAAACATCTAGTTTTTACTTATTTTTCCTTTTTACATTAACTACAACAAGGGTTTGAAAATGAGCTTCTATATTTGCCTGCTCATTTCCAAGTAAGCCGGCATAGGATTTTATCCATTTAAAGGAAATTTGTTATCCTTGACTGTAGCAAGAAATCAATTCTCGCTTGATTTCTTCTACGAGGAATTCATGAATGTTTATATTTTTGATTTTAAAATGGCTGATTTGGCTATCCGTGTGTACACAACAATCATTGATACCACGGTCTTTAATAAGTGATATGGCTGATTGGCTGATTTATATTTGTCGAAGACCTTGACAAAATTTATTACTATAAAAAAAAAAGTAGTTGACAAAAGCTATTGGCAGTAAACAAGTTGGGGAACTGGTGAGTATAAATTTGTTAGAGAAGTTACGAGGCTTGTGGGTTTAAGTGTGTGTAAAGCTGGTCATGTAAGTATTAGAGTTCATGTTTTGCCCGAATTTGCATCGTATGGAACATTCAGATCGATTATTTATTATATAATAGCTGAAAGTACCCTGCTCCGCTACGGTATAATATCATTAGGATGAAGACAACTTAAATTAGTAAAAGTTAATCTTAACGTTGATAATTATTATTACTTAAATAAACCTGAAGAATTCCATTCTTAGAATAATTTCAATAAGTAAATTTGCCAATTTGCAAAAGTTAATTTTATGTTATTTTGATAGTCCTCCAGTGAAGCTTCGAGGTAGCATTATCATCTTACCAGCTATGATAACAGACCATCAGCTTTTCTTATGGCATACTTTAAGTGAATATAGTCTCAACTTCTTAACTTTTTTGAAGAAAGTTTAGTCTTTCTGTTTCTATTTTTGCGTACATATCAAGCATAAATTGGTTGAGGAGATTACGAAATTAAAGTAAATAAGGTTCTTCACCTCCTCGCTCTACTAACATTTAGGCGTAAAAATCAGCTGCAGACACAGTTTTCTTAAGTGGTGTATTGGTGTTTGGGTCACGCTGAGGGATGTTAATACTGTACCTTTCTTCTCCGTGGTAGAACATGATACGATACTAAAGAGAATCATACACTTGATAGAACTCATTGATCCTTATCTGTTTTTTATCCCTACATCGAACTGGCCTTACATGTCATCACCAGAGAACATAAGTCTTTTAACCTCCTCTTTAACATAAGTCTTTTAATAGCTTCTCGTCACGAAACTATAAGGAACTTAATCGGTGGTCAAAGTTTGCGGCTTAAAGATCTAACCTATTTTTTAACTTAGCTTATCTCCAAATACCATATGATAATTAATCTTTTATTATTCACCCAATAAAAATTGAAGTCGCATTTTTCGTAAATTACCCGCGATCCAGGCCGATTTTTTAAAATTCCTTTCTTAGCGAGCAACTACGGCCCTAGAGGAATCTATATATCGAATTTCATTCCAATCCGTTCGGTGCTTTCTGAGATTCAGTGTTAAATGAGTGAGTGGTATTTGACAAATATATAATAGATTAGGAGCAGTGGGGATTTACAAAGGATTTTGATTTGTATGGATTGGAAACGAGAAGAATTGGAAGGTTTAGGGAAGCCCCAAAATTCAACTTCGTTTGTCCAAATGGATCCAATTACCGTTATCTAAAAAAGTCTTTTATAATTGATTGGGAACTTCTAGTAATGTCTAGTAAATGTTAATTCTACGTCGCTGAGCAGGTGCTTGCGGCTTAAATCTCCTATGTTCTTTCCAATTTTTTTTTTTTTCTCATATCCGTTTATTAATATGAAAACAAACAAATAATAATAAATGGAATCGAATGATCTTCTGTTGCTTTCTCAGCATTTTAAGATTTGTTGCTATCGTAGATCCTGGCGCCTCGGTTGACTGTTGTCTTCCTGTTGTAGACTGTTACAATAAGATAAAGTAAAACTTTTTTCCAGATGTATCAGATGGGTAGTGGATCTGTTCAACAGGAATCAGTAGAATATTGAAAAAGAATTTTGTAATACAGTAAGACATAGGTTTACGTGGGTGTTAAGAACCTAGTGCACTAAACTAACACACCTCTGACTACATATTCCTAAATATTTCGCTAGCGACGAATGCCAAGTATAAATATGATATCATTAAAACTTTGAAGACCAAGTTGATCCGAGTTACGTATTGATTCATACATTAACGTATGTGTTATCTGTTAATTACGGTGGAACGAATGTGTTATACCAACTCTCCGCTTAATAATTTACGAAATAAGTTCCAGTGGTTGCCAGATTTAAATTGGATTCAGTAGTTGTTAATTAATCATAACATAATGACATGTGATACCTGTTCCTATATATGAACTCAACGAGCAAATATTTTGCAACTTACTTCGAATAACAACTGCATTTGAAGGTTGTTATAATTATTCGAATACTTTTCATGAGATTTTCAATTATTAATTAATTGAATAAATTATTAGATTATGAGTTCATTAGTATTGGAGATATGATGTGATTTCTGTAGTTGGCAGAACTGATTGGACCTGCTTGTCTGCACTGATAGTAATTTGTGTCCTAATTGCGTTGTTAATTATTATGCTAAATACGATAATTCATTGGGTATTACGTTTAATAATAAATTTAAATCAATATATGAAATACTTGGAATAATTTGTGTACATATTTACAAGAATCGTTTCTACCGCAAGTATTTAGAAGAGTAGCATTACATAAAGTGTGCTTCAAAGTATAAGAAAAAAAAAGAGTTTCTTTATTTTCCGTTTAAATTATTTATAACTCAAATAACTGGTTAGCTAAAATTTCAACATCAATATAAAAAATATTTCATTCTTAGTTGAGTTAAACAATTTGTACCTACTTAAAGGATCATTATCAAATAACGACTCAATAAATTATATCACTGTTCAAAAAACAATTCTAATAAATCATAAATCATTTTATATACTACCAGTTCTATTTCTATTACGTTTCGAGACTATTTTGTTCCCATAATCGTGCCCTACAGTGAGAAAACACAGGTTACAATAAAATTATAAAAGTTACATAGGCTATTTAAATAAATAAATCAAGCAACAATATAATGAGTATTCTTTATGTTTACAACTGTGCACAATATACAACAAGTAACTTTGATCATAATGGTGACAATGGCATGTAAATAACTTGAAGAACTACTAATTATTAATACTTTAATAAAAATCTTATATGAGAAGGTCCGTTGGCCATCTTCTTTTCAGAAGCCTTGCAGGATTATCAGAAATGGAGAGTAAGGCAAGCCGGGAGACAAGTGGACTAGATAGACCGCTATTTAGGACGTGACTTGGAGAATGACAATCTTTTTAAAGAACTCAGAAATGAACGAAGCTTTTGAAATCTATAGCCGTCGCAGAAAATGGATGCTATGGGACTGCTAGCTTTGTCATAACACATAACACTTGAATTATGTAATCAAGTACTGTAAGTAGTCAGTAATGAGTGTATAATCTAAGTTTTGTGCTGATCCCCAAGTAGAGTATTTGTAACCTTTGTATTGGTAGTAACCTTAAACTTTATGATATCATTAAATTAATTCTATCCACAACTCTTAATAATTATTGCCACCAAGTAAAATAGAATCGGTTAGCTCGATAATAGGGCGTATAAAAAAAAATGACCGTTTTATCAAATTCCAGAGTTCAAAAGTCTGTAAATATCTTATTGCAATTTATTATTTACCAATACTTAATAATTCCTTTAGAGCATTCTCTAAGCTTGTTTCTAACACTGGACTTCTTAAAAAAAAAAGCCTCAGTTCAGTTATTTATTTCAAAAGAGAAACATGACAGTGTCCTACTAAATTCTCGTAATTTTAAGACATTAATGGAAAAAAAAAATTAACAGCTGCTGAAGCAACTCGTGAAACTATTAAATATGAAGGGGAAGGTGTCCTTCAAGAGCGCACTGCGCGGCGTTAGTTTAAAAAATTTAGAAGTGAAGACACGACTTTGGAAAGGAAGAAGGGCTCCGGGCGGCCATTAATGGATATTGATGAGGTTCTGAAGAAAGCTGTTGAGTCAAATCCGTCCACAAGTACTCGCGAACTTGCCAGGGAGTGTGTTATGTCGAAAGATACTGTTATTCGCCATCTTCTCTCCATGGGGAAGGTAAAAAATACCTGTAGACTGGTCCCTCACGACTTACTCCTCAACAATCTGCCGTCGAACCAAAGAAAAGATTACAGAACTTCATGGATTGAACTCCTGCCTCATCCACCATATAGTCCAGACCTCGAACCTTCGGATTACTACTTGATTCGATCCATGGCCCATTTTCTTCTAGGGAAAAAAATTTAATAATTTTGCGGAAGTTGAAAATGCTGTCCAAGAGTTCTTTAACAGCGTGGCATCGAGCAATTGGCTAGCAGATGGGTAATGACGGTACATAACAATGGGCTATACTTTGAGTATTAATTGTATTTTATATCAAAGAAATAATGATACAAATATTTGTTTCAAAAACGTTCATTTTTTTTTATACACCCCATTAGATAGATGTCAAACAGATTAGTCGTCAATACATAAGCGCTATTTTATCGATAAGACCAAATGATTCAATAAAATACTAAGCTATAGAACGAAATAGAAGTTAGTAGCATTAATTGGGAGAAAGCTATTAGTTGAGCGTACTTCCCAGGTAATTTTATCATCGGAGCCGTTTAAATCGTAATTAAACGGATGTTGTTTTGGAAATCCGAATAAGCAATGACAGGGTTAGTAAAAACGAATTACTTGTACGTGCACCGGTGAAAAGGGCGTGGGTGGGGGTAATTATTTTATTCGCATTTTCAATTAACCCCCTTCCCTCCCCCCATTCGGGAGTTCCATTAAGAGGGACAATTAAAAAAGCATCGAAAGAAGGGTGGCTTATCAAGATTGTATTCCGCTTCGGCCACAGCGGGCAGAGCGGTGGTTTTGAATTGGTAATTTTTACCATCTACGTCAAGTCGTAATTCCCGGTTGCCGTTGCATATTTAACATGGCGGAGCAAATAGGGTTATTGGTGGCAATTAGGTTCAATGCGGCTACAGGTCTCCTCCCCTCCCCTAACCCCCTCTCCCCCAATATTGCTGTGGCTGTGCTCAATCCGGGTAGGATTCTAATCAGCCGACTCGATGGCCTATAGCTGCCGCTGATTGCCGAGTCCTATGCTATTCATGGCTAGTAATGTTCTTCGGCTCATATTCCTTTCTTAATAACTAATTAACATCTCAATTCGAATAAAACCGACATTGTTTGTTTTTGCTTCACGGTACACAACTACTTTGGTTATTACCGAAAATTATTCGTTTTTATTTTTGTACACACATATCCCTTCTTTTTTAAAGTTCATTTTTATGCATTTTTTTTTATATGACCTTGTGTTTTATTAAATGAATAAAGGCTTAGCGAACCCGAAGGTTCGATGCCGACACTACCAACCTTCGACTGCACACTTCCCTCCAGCCCACTCCTCCAAAACCCGTCGTCTCGGTCTACCCCTCGATCCTTTACCCGACGGCTCTACTAAAACTAATCAATTTTTTCGGAATTCGATCATTATTAAACCCAATGACTTTACATTTTTTCGTTGCTATTATTTGAACTATATTATTATAACCGTACCACTCCTTCTTATCTCATCGCCTATTCTAATGTTTTCTTTTTTGGCCAAATATTCTATTTATTTTCCGAGATATAAACGTCAGCGGCGCATAGTTTTGCATTGTGAAGCCTATGCCTATTTGTTCTAAATTTTTTCATTCATTCTCCTGTTTCTTCATCCTTTTTTTGGCCAAATATTCAACACAGTACTTTATTTTCGAAAACTTTGAGACGTTGTTCCTCCCTTAACGTCAGCGGCCATATTTTGCATACGTAGACAACTGTTGGTGGTATAATAGTTTTGTATATCCTATTTTTTAATTCTTGGGGAGTAAGCGCGAACTGAGTAATTTTGCGACCGAGAAATAACAATCATTACCGGCTTTTAACCTCGGTTTTACTTCTTCTTGGATTTCATTTTTTCTCGATATAATAGACCCTAAATATTTTAATTGCTCAACGTGTTCAAACTTTATCCCGGAAATATCTACATTACTAAAATGTTCACCGTTTCTACTAACCATATATTTCGTTTTATCGGTATTAATTACTAAACCGATTTCGTTACCGGTTTTCATGAGCGTAGTGGCGTTTAGTTTTATAGTTTCCTCGTTTTCACCCAAAAGTACCAAATCAACGGCATAACCAAGAACCGGACATTTACCACCTTTTCCCGTAAGCATTACCTTCCTAATGGCGTATTCTGTTTTATTACCTACTAATAATGTATGTCATATTCCTATGACATAGGAATACTTTGACACATTTGTCAAAATTCCAACGGTTTTCCAGATATACTTTTTGAAAAACACGTAACTTTTTGTCAAACTTTTGCTTCTAGTCCTAACCCGTCCTAATTGGGGAAAGCAGTTCGATCTTCTAGTCTGTTTCTTACAACACTCACGTTGCCTGAGACCCATGCAGAATCAACTGATGTACCTATTTTTTTTATTGTGGTTAAGCAAGAGGTACAAAAAGCGGTTTTTATTTATTTATATATCTACGCAGTTTAAGTAAATAATACAGAATGGTATTATTCCAATCAAAAACCATTATTAATAATGTTAATAAATAACTGACCGGGTTCTTTTAAACCAGACGTAAATATATATTTTTAGTCCTTGATGATAGGTGAATTACAGCTAAGAGCTGTGTCTATTGTTACATGAACCGCTTCAGGATTCAATACGTACTCAAGCACAACACTAGCAACGTTTAAAAAAATATCAGAAACAGATACATAAAACGTTTTTGTTTAATTAAGAAAAAATATTAATGCGTGAAGTAAAGTAAATTATTTTATTATGAATAAAAAAAATATTTAATTTTATGAGTAAAAATTATATTTCTCCCAGACTGGAAAGAAAACAAAAAAGCTAATGCGTCTGATTTGAAAATTGTCGTTAAATTTTCGATCCAAGCAACAACAGATCCAGAGCGAATCAGAATGTTATATTTTTGAGACTAAAAAAAAAAACGTTACATATTTTGATGATGAAAAAAACGTTACTCATTTTGAGGGTGATAAAAACGTTACCAAAGAAAACATATATATAAAAAAAAAGAAAACACCCCAGTCAAAAGATATTCCTATATAAAAAAAAAAAACATATTCTTCTTGATAGGAGTGTTACAATTGTTGCAAAGAGAAGACGTATTTACAAGGACACCATTAGGAAACTTCATTAAAGAATCATCTGAAAATTAAACTAGAAACCACATTTACAAACGAAACGCTAAATACTTCATTTGTGTAATATATTTTAACTTTTCTGTAATTTAATGACTGCAACGAAGCCTTAGTACAAATTAACGCAAAGGCCTGAGGCCAGTTGTAATGAGGGTTTTTCGCAAGTTGGATGGCAGCCCTTGGGACCACAAATTCTTGGGGATCCTTCCTATTATTGTGGGCTAGTAAATTACGTTAATACTCTGTTACAATTCAATGCATTCTGATTGCACAATAATATGACATTACATCAAAAAGTTTCTTTATTATCATAGTAGTAATTGAAATAATGATATATTAAAAAAAGCATATGAGATACAGTAGTAAGAGTAAGAGTTACTATTCTTTAAAAAATGACAGTGTTTCAAATGAAACAAAATGAAAAAAAAATAAATAAGCAAAATAAATAAGAAATATAATATAAAAGGGAAATATTTAGTCATTACAGAACAGTTATTCGGCTAGAATGTTTATATCTGAAACACTAATTTTTGGAACAATATAATAAAATAAAGAAATCAGAAAAAGGGGAAGAAAGGTTGTGAGGAAGATATTTAGAAACATAACAATGGGATTAAGAAGTAACATAGAAGTATACAAATATGTAGAAAAAATAACAGATACAATTAGGAAAAGAAATCTTAAGTCCTATGGGCACATAGAAAGAATGAGTCCAGCAGAATAAAAAGAAAATACATGACCTTGTAAAACATTTTTGAAACGACTGACATTAAAAGGCAAACTCATGATTTTGCTTCAACCCATGCCAGGCAGGTACATGATGGTTTAAAAGAAATTTTCTTAAATAAAGAAGAAATTGAAGGCAGAACAATGCATAGAAACAAAATTAAACAGTGGGAAGGCTTCCAAGACAAAAAAGCTCCTAAAAGACAGGAGAGAAACTGGACGGTAGAAGAGAGGAAAGAGAAAAGTGAACAGATGAAGGAGTGTTGGAGGAAGCATAAAGCTAACTTGGTAGCTTAAACGTGGTCCTTAGCTGGCCTGTAATGAAATTAAAAAAAGAAAAAAGAAAATGTAAAATAATTTTTTTTTTTTTTTTTTAATATCACCATCCAAGACAAGTCTGTACGTAAACTGACGTTTATAACGATGAAGCAAAAGTTATTATAAACTCGTTTCTCCCTTATAAACAATACCCTTAAGTTCACTAATATTTTATGATATCATTTATTTAATTCGTATTATTATCCGTTAATTTGGAAAATCAAGGAAAAATCAAATTAATTTTAATAACCGTATGAAGATGAATAATGCAATTTATTGATGCCTTCTTATTAGATTTTCAATTGAATTTATTTGTTTACCCTTTTTGTTTCTTTTTTTTAAGCAAAATCTTTCAGAATCACTTCGTTCTCAAAAATGTGCAGTTTTGAATGTTTCATGAAAATTTTATGAATAATATCGTTAAACTTAGTAAAAAAAAAAAAAAACTTACTGATTTTTTTTTTCAGTCTACAGGAGTGTAGGTTATTTTTTCTTTTATTTAAAAAATATATTAACATTACTAAATTATTAGGTTATTATAATTTTAATGCTTTTTAATGGATTACATCTTTAAGGATAAAATTTACGAGTATTTATTACTGCAAATATATCGAACAACTATCGATACAATGGTATAAAAGTAAATAAAATAATAACAGAAAATTTAGAATATAGAGAGATAGGGAGAGAGAGTGAGATAGGGGACGATAAGTGTAATAAAATGTTATCACATTATATAGGACGATATAAGAATGCAAGAATAATACTTTTATATTATTTTTTATTAAATCTATTTTTATATTTAAATAAACAGAAGAGATTCAGTTTAAATTTATATTGATATTAATACTAAATTTCAGTCATCTCCGAAAATATTGTTTTTATCAATTAATTTGTGTATTAAAATTTTTATTAGTAAGTTGAGAATTCTGAATCGATATAAAAATGAGAATTTATGAATCGATATTTTCGCTTATCATATCGCTACCTAACATTTCTGCTCATAAATTGTTCATCCAATGAACTATCTTGTATTTAAAAAAAAAAAAAAAAAAAAAAAAAAAAAAAAAAATGTGACAACCCTTTCATCCACCAAACCCTTCCTTCATTTTTTTGTTTTTGATAGTATATTTTATTTATTTATGTACAATAATATGGTACAACAGTATTACCTACATTATTTGAATTTTATTTCCAATTTATTGATTTCCAATTTTTTCTTATTGACACTCTTAAATTTTATAATTACCAAAATCTAAAGTTCTGTCTTTATTAAGTTATTTTAAACTATACAATTAATCAATTTTTTCCCAGCGTATTCTAGACTTTAATATTTTACTAAAACGTTTATTTTTTATTAAGTTTATTAATTTATTTGTCCCAGAGACAAAATTTTCACATTTAATTTTTCCGATTTTCCTCGTAAAGCTATCAGAAAATTTTTATAAATAAATGTTATATATACGCTCTAATGAGGGGTTCGGAATTCATTAAAATAAAGAAGAGAAGGCTCATTTGTATTCCCTTTCATTTTTAATGACGCACATGTCGTTTTCGAAATAAGTCCCGTACTGTATCATTTTTATAATTTGCTTTGATTATATAAAAATATATTCATAATACCAAATCTGGTATGAATTTTATAATATATAAATAGCAGCATTATATATTACAATCATTAACTTATCTTTCAATGAATAAATATACATATAAATGTAATTAAACATATGAATACGTATTCAATTTGGTTCTATTTTCACAATATCCATTATCATATAAATATGTATATGAATATAATCTATAAATATAATATTATATACATTTATAAATTTTATTGTTTTCATATAATCATATAGATTCATTAATATAACAGAATTAATTGATAAAGATTTACTAATTTAGGTATAAGAAATGAGTTGAAATTTTACCTTCCTTTTTAATTATTAAGAATAAAATTATTATTTGAATATAATAAAAAAATAAGCTTAATAACATAGAACCCCAAGGGGTCAGATTTTAGGAGACCAAGCTAAATTTTTACTTTCTGAGAATTTGTCATAACAGTACTTAAGAAGAGTTTACAACTGCTTCCTTTGAAATCCTTTTTGATTCGTGCTGTCTCCGTTTAGGAAACGAGAATCTTCGAAAATCTTCTTCCTTAACTTTAAAAAAAAGTTATTTATTTTTCCACCTCCTAGATAATCGATGTTCATACTAAAAATACAAGGATATTTTATTTTTATTTTTAGTGTATTTGTAAACCAGTTTTCGATCCGCTTCACAGACTAGAACAACAATAATGAAAAATTCTACCTATTATAAAACTTTCAGTAGGTCATGAAGGATGCTGACTAAAATTTATTACAATTTTAATATATTCTGACATGATTTTTAAATAAACAAGGTAACAGTACTATAAATACAAACTAGAAAAAAAAGACCGCTTGGGATTTTTGATTTTTATATTACATAACAAAATCTATTTTTTATTCCTAAAATATTAATACGCATTTCCGCGTTATATACATTAATCATTATTAAAGGCTATAAAATAATTATAAAAATAATACCTGACAATATATTTATGAGCAAATTGTACCTTCCTTTAAGTTGAAAAATACCTTTTTAATTAATTTAATTTAGGTTTTTAGTTCTCATAATAATTAAATTAAAGCTTTTTATAATCAAATTACTTATCATTAACCGTAATAATAACAAGTTTAAATCTGTACCTCGGAGGTACAGAACACTATGTCACATTTCTATAACTTTACTGGAGAGCAATTTAAAAACAAAAGATTTAAGTTCTTGAACTGTTTATTATACTTATGTGTACGAAATAAATCTTGACTTTTCCCATCCAGGCTAGAATAGATTGGTAACTCGTCCTTCCTGCCCTAATTGGAGTACATAAGGACGTTATGCCCCCCCCCCCCCCAAAAAAAAAAAAAAAAAACAAAAACAAAAACAAAAAAAAAAAAACATTTTTATGTTACTTACCTTACAATTAATTTGTCTAGGACATAGAATTCTATACCGAAAAACGTAGATATTTATTAGTTTTGCTTTTATCCAAAAACATGATTTCACTTCGTTAATATTTTCAAAACAAATGTTGAATGAATATTGAATTGATCTCACATTTTAAACAATACAAAATTACCTAATGAATGTTAAATGTTCTCATTCTTAATATATAGAGAAAATGTGCCTTGTGTTGAGTGCTATTATATAATTTACCACAGTTACAAATAATATAATACTAAATTGTTTTCTTTAAAGAGACAAGATAGAATAAGTAATAAATTTACAATCCTAATACTTAAAGCCGTTGTAATGAGGTTAAATGGACAATTAGGACGAGGGATAAAGAAGAAGATGAAGATAAAGATGGTTAGTTGAATGGAGAAGATAGGCCGGCCTAGAAGCCAGAGGAGGCCGGAGCTGTCCAAGTTAATTGCCATTATTTATGTAGTCCTCCTCTTATCTCCTGTCCTCCCGCGTCACCACTACAATGACAATATTTTGCTTTTTTAAAAAAACAAGGGTTCTTCGTTCACTGTCGTTGTTGCACATGAAAGATAGGTCGTTCTGGAGATTAGGGACGATACTGTCTATACGGCACACGTGATGCCTAAGTGAACATATTAGGTATATTTTTAAAATGTTTGTTGAGTTGAACAACTGTAAAATAAATAAATCGATAATTAAGAAAATGTGGTTCGCTATAGAATACTTTAAGAAAAAAAAACAGTGGAGTGACATTGGAAGCCTTTCCATGCAGCATTTCCTCATGGAAAGGCAAGCATTTCCTCACAAAGCATGTAAGAATTTCCTCACATTATTTTTTTTTCAAGGGAAAGGAAGGACTAAACATAGTAAGAAAAGGGGCCTGTAAAGAAACTTTTTCTATAGTTTGGATTTTCTCACACTTTATGTTTTTTGGGTTGCTGAATAAGAATTTGAAGTTTTCGGACAAAACTTTTGCCCTGAACTTTTTTTTTTGAACAAATTTTGTCACTTCTGTTCTTCTGTTGAACTCATTGAAATAAATTCAGGACTGCAAAAAATACAAAATTAGTTACGTAAATATAGCTCATGACATATATAGTACATGTATATATGTATATATAGCTCAGGTATCAATAATCCGGCAATATTGCCCATATTTTGACGCGCTCTAGCGGCACATAGGTTGGTTCTATAAAAAAACTTTATGAATCAAAAATGTAGGAAATTTTGTATAATTTAATTGTGTTTATAGTAAATTAGGCAAGTTTTCGAGATATAGTAAAAAAAAAAAAAAAAAAACATGAAATAGAAAAAGTGCAACTTCAGATTCCTGTTTAGCGACCCAAAAACATATAGAGGGTGAAAAAATAAAACTTACCAATGAAAATGCCTTCTCTGTGAAATCTTATACATTTTAAAGAAAATTAAAGAAAGAAATTTATTTTTTGGAATGTGTTATATTTAAGTAGTGGTTAGATAAGTAGTCTGTTTTGTATGAATGGTTTTAACATAAGAAGTAAAAATTTAAAGATATTTTTTTTTATATAACATGAAAAAGTTTTTAAAAAAATCATTAAAAACATTCTGGAATTTGTCAATTTATACATTTTATGATAAGAATCGATGATTTGACCTGTTCGGGATATTATTAAAATTGTTACTATATTTACCTAATTAGTTATAAACTTATTTTATAACTTGCTCAGTTAAGAAATGGTTTTAGATGTGATTGTTCCTGAGGATGGGAAATAATACCTTCAGGTATATGTCGAATCGCTTATTAAAGAGGTAAAACATAGTAGCGATGAATTCTAAAATGTTTTTATCTAATTTGTATTATTAACCTTCTCCAACCTCAAAAAAATACTGAAAACAAATTTTAAATAAATTTTATTAAGTAAAAAAATATTTTTTAACTTACAGGAAGGTACTATTTGCTAACAAATATATTGTCTGATTATTATAATTTAAGTATTAAATGATCATTAATCCAGAAGATGTATATATGGCAGAAACGTTTATTAATATTTTAGAATTTAAAAAACAGACTTAGTCTAGTATTAAAAGTAGTAGATTCTAATCGAAGTTTTTTTTTTCTAGTTTGTATGTAGTGGTATTTTTTTTTTTTTTTTTAAGCATATAAGCAAAATAATTATTTTAACCATTCTAACTAATGATATTGAACCACCAATATAATTAAAACAGAGAAGATGGCTATTTGTACTTAAGGGAGGAAATATTCTATGAAATCGTGGTATTTGATCAGAATATTGAAGCGGGGATACCTGAGGGTGCTAAGAACTCGTTTCGATTTACATTCTAAAGGTATTCAGAATAATCATTAATGGTGGATGGACAGCGAAGGAAATTCGTTGTCAACAGGAATTGTACATGACTATGAGTTTATTACATACCTGACAGGGGAATCTAATAATTTGTAGGAATTAAAAATTGTATTATAAAATAAATACATTTGTTATTATATTTATTTATATATTCGTTATCACGTATAAGTAATATAAATCCACAGTAAAAATAATGAAAACAACTGATCGAAGAAGTAAGTGACTGAATCTCTTCAAACAGATTATTTATAAATGGACCCACTATGAAATTATAATTCTGCACTTATAATTCATAATGTGCAGCTAACAGATCATTAAACAGGTAGTCCGTTGTTGTTAGACTTTTTTTTTTCATTGGCTCCAAAAAATAATTTATCATTTTGTAAATCTAAATAAAACTACTTATAGGAAACTTTGTGTATTTTATTCTACTATAATTTTTTTGGGAGGCACATCCACCCTCTATAAATATGGTACCCTTAATTAGAAAAAACCTGGTGGTTGAGCGTGATTTAAATCTCCTCCTTTCACAACCGTTGGCCAAGTAACATTACATCCTCACCTAGGTACTGAACCCAAGACCCTTCATGGTTTGTTAGTGGTACAGGTTTCATTCTTTAATTTATTTATTTATTTTTGACTATTTTATCATATTATCACATGGAAGAAATTCTTAAATAATTTATAATTTTTTTTTTTTTAATTTTTGGAAGTGTATCAAAACGACCCGGTTTTCAATACATAAAAATCTATTGATAAAATAACATTAATATTTTTTCTAAACCTATTTACTGATACTGTAATTTGAACCCTCCATAGCACCAAAGCTATTTTTTTTTTTTTTTTAATATGTTTGATTTTTCACATTTAGGATCGAAAAATTATGATTTGTTATCTGTACAATTTTTTTCCTCAGCCCACTCAAGTTTTCCAATGCAACAGAGTTAAAATTTTAATCGATCATTTCTAAAAATATTAAAATCAATTGACAAAAAACACTTTATTTTTTATAAAATTTTTTTTTCATAGGACTATTTGTTTTTAAATGTTCATTGGACCATAAAACTAGGAACTAGGCTACTACTGATATTTCTAATAATAAAAATTTTTCAATAGCCAAATGGTAATTTATAGACGTGGATAGTAAAAAAACAGAGTTTGAAAAACTTAAAATATTCTTTGTTTCATTTCTGTCCACACCATAAGTATTCTTCAGAGCTATAAAAAAGATATGACAATAGTAATATAAAAGATAAGTGGAGTGAAGGAAATAAAAACAAAAATAGCGGAAAGAATAATTTCCCTGTACTCCATGTTTTATCATTATTATTATTTTTTTATAGCATTATCTTTTGTTACTACTTTATTTCTTATAGCCACCAGGGCCGACAAAGTGTTTATTGTTATATGTGTTTATTAATCTTCTAATTCTTCCAATCATAAATTGTTCATAAATCTTCTTTATAATGCCATAAATAAACTTTTCTCTTATAATACATTTCCATATGTTATTCACATAGGTCACACATATTCACATATATGTATCCTTTTATAATAAACTTATATGTGTATACGAGTGTATGGATAACATATATTTCAACTTGCTTCCAACTTATTCTTGATAACCCTCTGAGGAATCAGAAAAGAAGATGGCATAGAGAACTTTTAATGTAGATTATATTGAAGTGATATAAATGGGTAGTTTCTTTACTAGTTATTGTCATAAATTTTTCTTACATTGTCTTGATTTATATATTGTATGAAGTTGTAAATACCTAAACAAATACAAAATATATATAAATACCTATTAAAATGGTTTTATAAATAATTTTGTTTTGAATGTTTTCTACAAATATGTTACTGTATCACATACTTTACATATTACAAAATCTAATTTTTTTGTGTGCTTGTTTTCTTATATAAATAAGTTCAGATTTGTTTCGTATAAAATATCATCATATTACCATATTTCCCCCTCAATGATGTGGAATGATACATCATTTTTACATATATATGGTGTTTATATTAGGGAATATTGTAGAGGTAAATATATTATAAAAAATCGTATCGAAGCTTCTAAAGAGATGGAATCAATATGCTATTTAAAGCTACCATTAAAAATTGACAGCAACTCTTTCGAGTTCGAAGGGCATTGTTCGTTCGATATCCTTCGCAATAAAGTCACCGTATGATAATTCTAATTCTACATTTATTTGTACTGATAGCACATGTGGATGAAGAGAAATCTAGCAATAATATTTTTAGTATTATTTATATAAATAAAATAAAATTATATTTCTTGAGTGGAATTGGGAAAGCAGGAAAATACATACAGGAAAATATTAGGAATGACAAAGAATTTATGGATTTGAACAGGAACATTCTTATTTGTAGGAGGAAAAAACGTTGAAGATGTTGAAATGATGTCTGGAATATAATGGAATGGAATGTTAATCCTGGAATTGAGAAGAAGGAACATACATAATAAAAGTGAAAAGATGGAATACATTCAAATTACGGCACGGTATTAGGGAATAGTGAATTTAAGAAGGTGAAATTTTAAAACATTAAAGGTTGCTGAACTCTATGTTTTTATTGTATAAGTGGCTGTATAAACTTATACATTAAGGTTTATGGCTGATTCTCAGATAAAAGGCATGTTTCAGGTCTATCATTTTTTTCTTTTCTCACACCTACTCAAAAATACGTTGTTTTATAATCTCCTTAAAAATGTTATAAATAAATCATTATTTCATTATTTATCTATCATTATCATATTTATAATTATTATATTATTTTATCGTTCTGTTGGATTTATTTGTTTTTAACACAGGTTTCGTAACTTCCATGGACGTCCCCATCTTAAGTTTTTACCTTCTACGTTGGAAGATAAATTACATCTACTTAATTCATCACCCTAAAATACCCATTTCCCTAGATCGGAGGACACTGTTGACCTACGATTAAGTAAAGTTGTTGAAATAGTTAACATTCCTAGGTATGGAAATATTTCAAGTTTGCCCCGAAACTTAACTCCGTTGAGTTTTAAAAAAAGACTGAACTCAAATAAAGGCTATAAGATTTGGAAACGGGAATTTTCCCATTAAAACTGGCGAAACTAGTGATTCTTACATCATCGGTCGCATTTCAGTTTTCCATCCCAAATACGCATTAAAGCCTGAAAGGTTCGCTTAACCTTCTTAGTGATTTGGAATAAGCAACTTCCATGTAAGTTAATTCCGTTTATGAACAACATTAGATTTTCTCGTAATTCATAACCATTCTGAATTACCAGAAAACCTAGTGTGGAATATGTAAAATAGTTTCTTTTTCTGTTTCTGAAATAATGTATTTTCAAGGAATTTGTAACTTCCGTGCCAGAAATAGTGCAACTCTTATTGCTTTTTTTATACACGGAGTATAACATCCCATGGATGTTCATATTAGGTTTTTTTCTAGGTACTTCATATTAAATGAAAAATACAAATGAGTAATAGTTACATAAATTCTTGTTTAAAATAATAATTAAAAGAAAAGAAAATTCTGCATGTTATTATGTATCAACTTTAATATTTTATAAATATTCTGAAATGTAAACAATAACAACGAACTTATTTATTTCTGAATATTCTATTTTATGATGATAAGTTACTCAAAAAATCTATTAGGACATAAAAAACTGGAATAAACACTGCTAGTGTAATGTAACTTCCATAGAGGTCAATAAATTTAAATTACAAATTTCTATTAGGAAAATAGGATTCATGTTGTACCAAGCAGTAAACTGTTTAACATATATCCTCAGTATTAATAGAAATATTTTCTTTATGTTTTGTAAATGTTCAAAATTTTATAATTTCGGCTTTGAAAATTGCCTGTCAGCTGAGAATTACCTGTATACAAAGCATAAATTTATAAAATTTTACAATCACGTGCAAAAATCCATTGGATTTAGGGGATGAACTTCGTTACGAGTTTTTGACAGGTATTTAGTTTGACGTTTTAACTATCGTGTTATTTCCTGTAATGTTGCTACAATCTATTGAAATAGATCTGATGCCTATCCTAGGCTAATTATATTAACTAAATCACTCGAGAATTTATTGCTACCCTTGAATAGAACCAGAGATATCGTGATTCCATGCTTTTAAATATTTGTTAGCTCCTAGTATTCTATCGTCATTCTACCCACTTGATTTATGTTTCTTTGAATATTGTAGCAAGCTAAGGTGCTTTCTGACGTCAGTACTTGGCTTAATGTTCCTGTCCATAAGAATTGATTAACCATTCTGCTTTGTAAAGCACGAAGGGGATAAGTGACATTTTCAGGTGAACTGAAATTTTAATGCTTTGTGATTCGTTGAACTTTATTAGTATTATAGTATTATAGCTGTAATTTACGAGAAAGCACTGAAGTAACCTTTATTTTTATATAATTTTTTTTTTCGTATACTTTTATACAAAACTACGATTAATCTAAATGCATTCTACTACATGTTTTAATTATTTAATTTTTGAACTTAACTAAATCACGTTACAATACTCTGTGCAATTTTCTTATTATACTACTATATGGAATGACAAGCCATTTTTTGTTTATGATCATTAACTACAAAAACTAGAGAACCAATCTGTACCTTATTTGAGCTACACCATCTCCATAGCTTAAAACAAGTTAAGCAATAATAAAGTTTGCTGATTACCAATGAATATGTGGATTCCAGTGAAGTTTTAAAATTGACCAAATGGTTGTGAGCACCATTCTGCAGGATACGATACAATGGTACTGTGTCATTTAGAGCTTCAAATTATTAATCAGTGTATACTAATTGGTTAAAATTCTTAAAATACTGAACATTCTAACAGCCAGATTAGACAGTTTAAAAGTAAAATCGCTAAAATATTTTCTATTCTTGTTTATTACATTATGTAAATTATAATAATAATTAATAGTTAATTTACCAATTTATACTAATAAGGGGACATTTTGACTTGTGACTTACAGATTTGAATGCTGATTTTTATGAGGTTACTAGGGACCTATAACAGTGCAAAACTACTTATAACAATGAGCATTGGGAGCCGAAAAAAAAAATGAAAATCATGTTTTTTTTCTTAGCTCTCAGTCAAGATAGAGAAATGATTCTTTCACGTAAAATTGTATTGTAATGCTAAAGACATGACCGGGCTTCCAAGTGCTCAAAAACCCCAAAACAATTACAAAATTGCTAGGAAATCCGCTGTAAATCAGTGGATAATTTTTTGTCATAGAACCCTGACCTCAATTCTGGATTTAACGCACCAAAAAAACTCATATAGGTACATAAAATTTTATCAAAATAAAAAAAAATGTTTTTTTTTTTTTTTACCCCTTACGAGAACGTTAAAATGTTTAAGTTGAGATTTTATCAACACCTTCACCCGGCCATAACATTTACTTTATTCAACCGAATAAAATAGTAATGACATCATTACAATCAGCGCGTATTCTGCTTTCGATCCAGGGTTATAACATCAGGTTTGCTCCAGATTTTAGTATAAAAAAAAAAAAAAAAAAAAAAAAAAAAATTCCGAGGTCAACTATAACTTGAGATATCTTAATAAAGAGATATCCAGTGACGTCCGCATTTGGGCTATACATTGCGGTTTTACGACTTCTCGGAGCCGTTAAGATTTGGTTTCAATCAGTGGTGAAATGTGTGAGAAGTTGACAGCCTTCTAAAATCATTACAAAATTAATTTTTAATTTCGACCAAATTTGTTTTCTACGTGTTTTTTGATATGACAAATCTGAAAATGACATTAGTTTTTAGTCTAAAACTTTTAATCACCAATATTTTTGAAAATTTCTTCTGAAATTCCGGGAGTAAAAAAGGTTTTTTATTTTATTTTTTATTTTTTCGGTCTTATCTAAAAAAAACAAAAAAAACATGTAGAAACCAAATTTGGTTGAAATCAAAAGTAAAAATTCTTTTACCCCTAAAATTTTGTAGGATTTTAGAAGGCAAGATGTTGTCAATTTATAAAAAAATGTTAATAATTTATCTCACAGATTTCGCCACCGATTGAAATAAAGTTTTAAGAGCTTTTTTTTCAGTTCATTTCGTGAAAAGATTTGGGATAGCTTTAGATACACAGCTGAGTCAGCAACTAAAAGATCTTTTCTATAATTGAATTCCAACTATAACATCGTCATTCTGCACAGTTCTATGTACCAATATAATTTATAATAATACAAATACGTAAATAACTCCGATCGATTTAGAATCTTTAAACAATATCCTTTCCATAAATCTGTGAATTATGCTAAGTCCTCCGTTTTCAATACAACAACCTGAGACGAGGGTAGAGGTAACTTTTTCCGATAGAGGTTTCCTTCGGAGCAGACCATTATGGAATAAATTTGATTCCGATACACTCAGACGTGGGATAGGATCAGTCTGTTGCCCTCAGTAATTCCACATATTGCCTTTATTGGAATAAAGTATTACCGGTGTACCTAGACCTCCTTTTATTAACTAGATATTGAAATTTGAAGAGGAAAATAAATCTGGTGAAGTAATACTGCCCTAGGAAGACATTTGAGAGCTTATATAGATCTTTACAATTTTAGACTGCGCCACTCGATCGAAATCTAGACTCAAGAGATGATTTCTCATTACGTCTTCGAGGTCGACGCCAACAAGTTCAAACAAGTCAAGATATCAGAAGCTCCCACTATAGCAAGCAGTTTACCAAGCTCTCTCAACCAATTATGAGGCATAGTGGTAGTTTTTCTAAATTCAGAGAACCTCTTGTAACATATTTTTGGCAGCTGATGGTCTTCTATCCCCAACATTTTTATACACCTCTTCGACATTTATTTAAATATTTTTAAAAGTACGTGAGTAATACCTGTTTCTACCCTTATGTAAAAGTGTGCTCTGGGGTAACTTTAGTAAGTACTTCACGTATGTACTTTAATCGAAAAACTGTTTCATGCTATAGGATTATTTATTGGGTCTTTTAAATATATATTTCGCTTTTCTACTCTTGAGCTTTATCATATCTTATGCATGGCTTTTAGATTTTTTTTTTTTTTTTTTTTTTTTAAATTTTGGAGCAGTTATCTTTAAAAGCATTATAAAACTTTTCTTATCTTTCTTTCTCACTCCATTAAGATGTATCTAGTATAATTTTCACGTTAGGCTCTGGCCTCAGATTCACACCGCTCACGACACTCTCAGCTAGCAAATGGACGTCGCAATTAATTCATCTCTGTGGCTAAGAACCGCTGACCCTATCGCAAAGCCGATGGTCTCGAGCACGCCATCCGGCTGTAAGGGATCCAGCATTTCCAGGATAATCTTCAGCCGAATAGATCGCTCAATCGAGATTTCATTCCTTTATGACTCAAATTGCTAGTTCAGATTACCGCAGTTTAAATAACGGTTATTAAATAACAAAACTTATTTTATTGGATGAAAAAAAAAAACCTTTGAAGTGTTTTAGGTTCAGTACTTAGGTAAGGATGTACTTTATCTAGCCAATGATTGTAAAAAGAAGGGAATAAATATATAATTCATGTGAAATCTATTCTATTATATAAAAGGACAAGCCATTTTTTGTTTGTGATCACTAACCGCGAAAAAGACTGAACCAAATTTCAACCATGTCTTCTTCATAGTTCAAGAATGATTTAACAATAATAAAATTTAATGATTTCCAATTATATTGCCATTAATAAAAAGCAATATATATGTGAAGTTTGATAATCGACAGATAGGTGGCGAGCACCAATATGAGAGATAGGGCTAGAAATTTATGATACAAATTACTTATTTTCTATTCAATTGTTATTAACAAAAGGTATAAATATATGGAACGACATGTGGATCCCAGTACAGTTAAAAAATCGACCAATATATAGCCATTCTGCAACAGAGTTAGCAATGTTAAAACTATTAGACCCAACTGTACCAAATTGTAACTACGTCTTCATAGTTCTAGACAGGTTTATAATAATATATTTTACTACAATAATAATTAAAATGTATGGTCTTGCGTGCCAGAAACGAGATTATCAAACTATCAAATACTTTTGTAGTTAAAAACTAAAATCCAAACAGATGGATCGATAAAATTATTTCTGCCAAGTAGGATGTCTAATTATGCTTATAAATACTGTTTAAACGCCTAATCAATGCAATTCTAACCATCTTAAAAATTATTACCATACGTGAAAATATGATTGAAGAAATAATGCTAAATTCCATACTGCAATAAAATATGTTTATCGATAAACAAATGAAGTTCTTTATTTATGAGAGGGGGCGAAGCCGCGAGGGGGCATGCCAGTAAGAAATATTTCAAAATAAAATTCGCTTTCATGAGTCAATTTTAAGGATTAGGTAGGAAAAATTTCCATTCTTCGTTCAGTATTAGGGGAAGAAAATAGATTTATTAAAATCTAAATGTCAGTTAAAATGCGTCAATAACTCAATTTATTAAAAATGGCAGAAGTGTTGACATCGGATATTATATTAAGAATGATTTTAAAACTTTAACCTGTCGGAAGGTAGATAGATCAGAAAAAAAAAATTCGGGGAAACTTATAGCGGCAGGGAAATTCTTCAAGTTAGACTCTTCTGAAACAGATGGTGAAAAATATTTATTCCCTCGGGAAAATGAACACTTGAGACGGAAAAGTTTTTCCCGATCTATGGAAGACTTCTTGGGAGAATTTTCCGACAGGAGAAGGTGTTCGGAGACTAAACAACGACACTGTCTCGGAATTAGGCAATTTAAGGACAATTTGGAGGGGGTGGGCGATTCGATAAAGTCCGTTCCCTTTTCCCCTCGACACTTGAGAACTTTCTCACCTCGAGCGGTAAATAGAGTAATTGACTTGGCCTGGCCAGGAAGTAAGTTATCGCCTTTTCGGATACAGTTTGCGGAAGGTCCCGTCCAGCTTCTTTTCCTCTTTCTATCGATTTTCACGCAGCTCTCGTAACTTAGCCCCACTACTTGTCAAAGTTACTTTGTGGATACTTTAGATAGTGGTCTTTATAGTGCAGGACGGGTGAGCGTATACAAAAACTTAACATAACCCTTCAAAAAAGTGTAGGAAACTTCATCGAAAAGTTCTTGTTAATAACAAATGTGTGACAATACAAAAAAATATTGTACAATTAGGATGAAGAATCATGAAAATTCCATGTAATTTGTACTGTTACATATTCACGTTTGACTTATTTTAAATTATAAATCTTAATTGCTTTTAACATTTTACAAACTAAAAGTTCTGTTAATGAATGCATTTTATATGTTTATTAGGGTTTGAAATCAATAATTATTTTTTTCAAAAAATCATATAATAATTATTATATTTAATTTTTAATTTAAAAATCATTCCTGATTTATAAATAAAAATACCAATTGATTTTTGATCTTTATCGATTTTGAAATTTGATTGAAACTGAGTGATACGGTATTACATAAATAATAATGATTAAATTGCGATAAAAAAAATGTTGATCAAAAAATAAAAATCACCTTTTACACAAAAAATGATTAATATGTTTGTATACAATATTATTTTTTGAATTATCTCCATGATAATATCATGGATATAATTTTAAAAAAATAGCTTTCTGATTTAGAAAGGAATTACTCAAAAATTATTATTATTATTAATTGTAAAAATTTTGATAAAAAATAATAATCTAAATTTGTCTTTTATTACTTATGATCAAAAATAAAAATCGATCTTAATAAAAATCATCAAATGATTTTAAAAATTTCAGATTAAAATCTTGACTGGATTTGATTTTTATCATTATTTTTTTTAACTATCGATTTCAAACCCTGATTCTTATGGATAAAAGCTGTAAACCATAAATTAGTCTGTTATAATCAATGCAGTTGCTAAAATATTTTTAATTGCAGTTGAGAAGTCAAAGCTCTCTTTCTTTCTTTATCTCTCTCTCTCCCTCTCACCCTCTCTCACTCTCCCTCTCTCTCTCTCTCTCTCTCTCTCTCTCTCTCTCTCTCTCTCTCTCTCTCCAGTCTCTCTCTCTCTCTCTCAGTTCTCTCTCCCTCCCTCTTCCGAAATTCTCTCTCCTCTCTCGTCCTCCTCTTTTCTACGAGACCAACTGCTTATGAACTTTTAGCTCAAAATAACACCTATTAGCCGCAACTATTCATCTTTTTTATCTCATATCATTGTTTATTGCCTTCCTGGCTTCCAAGATATACAAATTTGTCAGTTGCATCTAACGTTTTAAAGGAAAAAGACACTTTCTCCATTAAAACGTTTGAAGTTTGTTCTACAAGCAAATTAAGTCTCTTTAATTTGTCTTTTTTCATTGACATTCAGACTCATTTTACGCTCAGATCTTTCTGTCCTCATGAAAACCTCTTTCATGGCATCCACTGACCTGTCGAATGAATCGATGTCGGTATATAAGAGTAGCAGAATTTTTTATTTTTTTGAAGTATTTAAAGATATTTTTTTCTAAATCATCGCCATGAAAAAAAACCCCATCTTCATTGAAAGATTCCTTAGTTTAATTGTCTTTACCCATATCCTCTCCTAGATCACACCCTAAATTCCCTTAATGTTACACTGATTGCAAACAGTGCTTACGTAATAACCCTAAGGTTCGCAGTTAGAGGAGACCAAAAGGAGGCGACGGAGCACGAATGTTTGCCCTGGAATATTAAATAGTGAGACAATTGCTGGGGGGGGGGGGGGGGGGGCTGTGCTCAAGGACTGCGCCCTATTCCTCGCTTCATGTAATTTCCTCCCATCTCCTCTATCATCAGGCTTAACTTCTTTTATTAAAAGCACTTAGGGGCCTCTTGGTGTCGCTGCAGGTAGGCGGGTGAGGTGATATCCACGACGTTCTCAAATTAAATTCTTCGGAGTCTAGAACGAACTACTTCTGAAGGTGTTTTATATAAACTTATTTCCTCACCTAGCCTAGATCTTGATTATGTTAGATAAGATTATTTTAATTTTGAGTTCTGAAAAAAATTCTAAGATAACCTCTAAGCTTCACCCGCTCTTATACATAAAGAACTTACAAGAGGAGTACCCACTCAGTCTCTCATGGATCTTGTTGGCGATTTTTTTGGAGGTTCCTGTTCAAAAAATATTAGAAAATATTAGTATTTTGCCGTTCCGACCAATGTGCCCTGGAAGCTGAGAAAAAAACCAGCCTTTTTTCCACAAGAAACGACAACGGATTCGAATTTAGCATTCAAAAGAACCCTTTAAAACGAAATTTTATCCAAAAGGAAAAATAAAATTTTTTAAGCATTAAAATTTGCTTGGCCAAATGGTAGACAATTTTTGTTTAAATTGACAAAAACATGAATTACTATTAGACGGTTAAATGTATCAACTTCATTTCTTTATTCAAAATATAGTGTGGTAATACGCTTGAAATGTTTTTGTTTTCATCATCCTATCTAGTTTCAAACGCAAGTTAAAAATCAAAATGTTTCTCGGATATTCCAATTTTTTTCAAAGATTGTTGTTCATCAAATTTTACATCTATATACATCATAAGAAATTTGAGGCTCTCCTCTTTCCAGCGATACCAACCAGTGAATCGCGTGACAAAATAATGATGATTTAAATGAAATAACCAATAATCGGTTTTTAATAATATAAAACATTATATTTTTTGTTTTTTATTAAATAAATATTTTTGATGGTGCTGAATTAGAATCTGATGTCAATTTTTGTGTGAAAAAATGTGTAGAGGTAATTTGCTTGAAAATCTAATCATTTTTTAGAATTTAATTAACCTAGACCAAAATCTATGAGGTAGCTGTATTTTCCCTTAAATCCGAAATTAAAACTAAAACTCTTGGTGCAAAAATCATTCGATATCATTTTTAAACTCGAGACATAGAATAAATTCAAAAAATGCTTTTTTATTTTTTTTCTTGCCTTCTTGCCAAGATCCCTGAGAGTCTGAGTGTGTCCTCCCCTTGTTAGAGTATTTTAGCTAATAACTGAATTTCATTTGTTTATCGATAAAAACCTGTATTGAAGCACAATAGAGCATCGTTTCTCCATTGATATTTTCACTTATGGCAGTAATTTTTAATCTGCTCAAAATTAGATTGGTTAGATTTTTGAAGGGTACGTAAAAGTATAGTTAAACATTTGGCAGATTATCGATCCATATATTTGGATTTTAATTTCTTACCTTAAAATATTTGACACACATGGATATACATTTTAATCATATACATTCACTTTTATAGTAAAATGTATTGTTATAAACCTTTTTAGAACTATAAAGACGTAGTTAAGATTTGGTACCGTTTGGTTTCATAGTTTTACTATGAATGGCCACATATCAGTACATTTTTACACTGCACTGGGATCCTAATGTCACTATTTATGTAGATTTTGTAATAACATTTGAATTGAAAATTAGTAAATTTTATCTTTAATTTCTTGCTCTTTATAACACCGTACCTTTGCAACCTCTCTCGAATGGTGCTCGCCAACTATCGGTCGATTATTAATCTTCACTGCGCACCACATATTTATCACTTTTTTATGGCAGTATAAATTAATATCTTTATATTTTATCATTGCTAAACCTTCCTGGAACTATAAGGTTGGGGTGGTTAAATTTTGGTACAGATTGGTTCAGTAGTTTTTATGGTTAGTGATCAGAAAAGAAAAATGTCTTGTCCATTTATATAATAGTATAGATATGTTAAGGCGGGATTATCAAATCCAGTAATTTGATAAAGCGTAATTTTAATTACAATATTTTCTCAACAGCAATGGTAGACCATCTTACCATCTTTAAAAATTTTTAAATCCAGAGAAAAATTGTCAATTTAAAAGTAAAATTTTAAAAATTCCATACAGTTGTTAATATCAATAAATAAATTTTAAAAAGAAGTATTGATGGGGTATTTGTTGACTGAGAAGTCATTAAAGACGTAGGTTGTTGGGGTGTGCAGTCGGCATTATATAATTAAAAATAAATTTTAATTATATAAGCGACAAGAAACTGCTCGTCGTTACAGACTACTTCAACATTTACTAGACAGACCATCAAACCACCCAATTCATTACAAAAGACTTATTTACATGACTGTTATTAGACCTGTTTGGACGTACGGAGTTGAGCTTTGGGGCTCTACTAAACCATCCAATTCATCTCGTATCCGATCCTTACAATCCAAAATCCTTCGAAAAATCCTAAATGCCCCTTACTTTGTCACCAATAAGCTTATCCATAAAGACCTTAATGTCCCATTTATGTTGCTGATTTAGCCCAGACCAGATAACTATCCTTTCATAGTAAGCTCCATAAACCACTCAAATCCATTAGTTTCAGGCCAGCTTCTGTTCTCGCAATCAACGTCCGCGTAGGCCAGGACCTGCTTCCCAGGCGAGAATCCATTTATCCAGAGCGATAATCCTGTTTCTACTGGGTTTGACAGGTGTGACTGTACTCTGATTCTGGGGGGAATGTTGAATTCCTTCATAGCCTTGTAGAGCATCTTCCTGTTAACCGTATCATACGCCGCACGGAAGTCTATAAAGAGATGGTGGGTGAAGCGTAAGAAGATTCTTCGGGGGTCTGAAAAGAAGATGGCCTACAGATCTTCTAGTGTAAAATTTTATTGAAGTGCTACTGATAAGTAGTTCTTTTCAAGTTGTTACATGTCATTGTAATCGTTATCAGCTTATTCACGTGATGTACATATTTGTATAGTTGTAAATTTCAATAAATTGATAATATATATATATATATATATATATATATATATATATATATATATATATATATATCTAGTGACGTTTATCCAATATTCATCATTCTTTTACTGCTATGTAATTCTCATTGTTATACTTTATATATTTATTGTCAACTATATTGTTAACTTCCTACTATTTTTTTATATTTGCTTATTAATTTAACCTCATTAAAGCATTTATTTTGTATTTACACATTGATTTTTTGAATTAACTCATTAACTGAACCACTAATCTTTTTTTTTTTTCTCAATATCATTTTTAATTCAATAGTCGTTATGTATTGTCCTCGTAGTCTTTATATTATTGCTTTTAATTAATTGTTTTTATGAATATTCGTTATTCGCATACAGTTATAAACCTTTTTTATACTCTCTGCAATTTCGTTCTATCTTTTTGTTTGTTTTATTTTTAAAAGGCTACATCTTTAAAAGTGGTGTTTATGTTTTGTTCATTAATTAAACGATAATAATGTTGGCATGTCATATGATTCAAAATAAGATAGTTAAATCATTAAGTGTATGTACATGTTGATGGACTTAGTTTTATAATGAAATGCGCAGTTTTAAGGGATTTTTTCTATCTTTTGAAAGGTTAAGACAAGATAACAGATCAAGTCCTAATTAGCTTCACATACAATATAATGGCAGATTTAATAAAACAATTTTTGATGTTTTTTTTTAGTGTTACACATAAATATACCCCTATTAGATTCTAACAAGGAAGCACCTACAGTCGGGAAAACATTTGCTGCCAGTTTGCCCTGGTATTACCCGTTGAGCCGAGAAGTTTGTTCTAGAGTTCTGCTTTTGTTGGCAATGAAATATTTGTACGGTCTGTGTGTTCAGTAAATGTAACAGAATTCCAGGATCCTATACCTACCGAGCAAATGTTTAACCTAGATCTTTTAATATGAAAACGAATAAATGATATGTTCTTGATTTTTCAGAGCAATTATTTAATTTCCGGAAAACTCTTTTCATCAAAACACTTTTTGTTGTCATAATAAGGAATTTTAATAATAAAAATATAAATTTTGTCAATAAAATCACATTAACTCCTGGCCGTTATACTGAGAAAACATGATACAAGCAGATGTAAATTTGTTGTGTAAATACATATCAGTTATTCACGAATAATCCTATCTTATATATAACCTCCCAAGGCTTAAAGACAAAATAAAATTTGCGCTGTTGGCTTACCAGCAAAGCAGTTATAAGCTGTAAAGTGGATCATTTGGCAACAATAATTTTATATGTCGGATTTCCAAACTGGGGGCGTGATACTAAAATACCATAATACCATAAACGTTTATAAAACTATAGGTTTTGAATAAAAAGAAGCAATAGAAAAATATCAAACGTGTATTTCTTGTTTTGAAAAACTTTGTCTTTCTTTCTTCAAAGACCTTTGTTTTAAAAACCCATCAAAATACTAAATACTTAATGAATGTTTCTATGTTTTGACATAAGGTTGTATATTATTTTTTTCATCATTAAGTACATTATGAATGAATGAATTAAGCATATGTTATAATGGGTAAAAAAAACAAAAAACAATACTGATTTACAAAATTAATAAATACATATATACTGATTACAGGTGTAATGAAATAAATAATAAAAAGATATATATTAAATAAAGTTTTTACTATTTTAAGGCCTTCTTAGATATAATTTAAAATAAAATAAATTTTAATATTATATTCTAGGAAATATATAGAGGAGCATAAACTTTTTTTTATTTAATTTAATTTTTTTTTTCAATTAGAACTGATGTGGCTTGAATCTGTACATTACAAGTCTTATTGCATTGAAAAGGAATGAATTCGTTTAACAATGAATTCAGAAGAATTGAAATGGAAAATATTTGATATCATGAGTCTTTATTACAATGAAAAAGCTAATTGTTTTGAACAATACCTTTCGCACGTGTTGAGAGGCTGAAAATGTTCAAGTTACCTGAACACAACACAGGAATTTAACCTGAAAGGTTATTTGGAATGATGAACATATTTAAGTGATGCTATATGCCTGGACCATTGTTTATCATAAAATATTACTTAATAAGAAGCAGGATAACTCTTCAGGTCTTTTTGCTAAAAATCAGGGAGTTATTAATGTTTTTAGTAAATATACAGGGCCCTAGTCACAGCATAGCTTTTTTGTTGCAAGCCCTGACCCTCCTCTCTGCCTACACTTCCACGAAACTGTTGGAAGCCACGGAAGTCCCTAAGTTCGGTGCTTACTCCTTCTGATAATCAGGAGGCGTAACAATACCAGTGTACATCTTTGCCATCGGTCCCGCGATATGGAAGCAGATAAAACAGTCGCTAACCTCTTTAAATAATTATTAATTTCTAATAATCATAAACACCTATATTTTCAGAATTCGAAAACAAACATTTTCAGTTTTTATCTCAATATTTTATAGCAATTACCTCAACTTTAAATATTACCTCAACTGTTATATCATTCAGAGTGGGAATGATATTCTGTACCTCAGAGGTACAGAACTAATTGTAAGATATATACAAAAGACACATTCATGCTCCTTAGTTCAAATTATAAGAAAATGTAAATGAAAATATTTTATAATAATTGCAAAGATGATATCGTGTTTATTAATCTGATTTTGGTAAAAAATGAATAAAAAATTAGAAAAAAAAGGGACAGGTCATGTTGCTGAAATACCCACCAAGGCTCTTCTATCTACGGTACGAGGGCTATCGGAAGACCTAAACTGTGATGGGAAGATGGTATTGCTACTGACTCATTAACTCGATTTGGTTTAAGAAATTGGAAGGCGGCAGTACTCAACCGTGAGGACTGGCGATCAATGCTAGAGCAAGCATGTCTCTAATATCAAGGACGTAGTGCTATGTGAATAATAATAATAATAATAATAATAGTATTTAAAGTATGGCATAAGGCCTACAAGTAAAAAAAAAAACGTCTCAGTCTAAACAAGAGATTATAACTCATGTATCCAATACTTCATAGACGATTGATATTAAAACTCCGACAACGACTGAATGTTACACTTAAACCTGGAAATGCCCTCAGAGACATAAACAAAACTGGATGAGAGATATGCTCAAATAAATCTTTTTTTTTTTTTAAACCCTACCAGGAGGAGGTATTGTTGAATGCTAGTCAAGCACACGCCTATTAGGTCTGTATTATTACAATATCAACAAATTCACTTATTGATACTCCATTAACCGGTGGGAATAAAGATTTGAAATAGAAATAAAAACGTATTGAAATATCCATAGATAGCGTTACTATGTCATTATAATAATAAGATTTTAAGATAGGAGACAGTAGCTAACTCCTCAGATACGTTTTAAGAAGCACGGGATAAAATAACTATTCCATTGTACTTAAGACTGCAACCATCACTTCTCAGCTGCTGTGATCGAAATTGATACATTCAAGACAATTATTCTATACAACCTGAGAGTTTATCTTGGGTCCCCTAAGGTCGAAGTGGCTACATCATTATGATTGTTACAATAACTAAGCGGCATTGATTGAATAACAAACAATACTGTTAAGACATGCAATTCCTCACACTAAAGCCAAAAATGTTTGCAACTACTCTTCATGCATATAATTTATAAGGTAATATAATTTAGGAGGGGGTGGAAAGTACATACAATTGTACTCACGGTGGTGTTAGTACTGGTAGTGCTGGTCCTGTGCTGCTGCCTCGAGGGAGAGTTCCCTGCGAGTCTACTCTCCGGTCCGGAGCCGTTCTTGGAGATCTCGAGGAAGCAGTGGCTGGTCTCAAGGTGTGTCTGGGCCCGCCGCTCCTCCTCGACGATCTTCCTCGCCGCCCTGAAGATCTTGTAGTAGACGAACATCATGACGGACAGCGGGAGGTAGAAGGAGCCTACGGTGGCGTAGATCTGGTAGCCGAAGTCCTGGCAGACGAGGCACTGGAGGCCAGGGCGGTCGCCGGTCTCCCCGTGGGTGTTGCCGAGGATGAGGAGCGGGGGGAGGCTGATGCAGGCCGCCCCCAGCCATACCAAGGAGACACAGGCGATCATCCTCTTCGGGGTTCGCTTCACCCCGTACTCCAAGGGTTTAGTGATGGCGTAATATCTGTCAACATGGGATAGTGTAAGCATTTACTACTAATACGTAGATAAATAGGATAATCCAAAACCAGCTAAGTCACTTTTAGAATTTTTTCACAACTTGTCAACAAAGGTCAGACTGGATTAGGAAGGGGCATTATTTTTCGTATAGCCGTTTTCAATGTGATTTAACTACTTTTGGGAGAAAACCTTTCACCTAATGAGAGTCTAGTAGAAAAAATATTAAATGAAAAATTTGGGAATTGGACTCATCTGGTTTTGTAATTCTAAGTCTCAACTATGCATACCAAATTATATTTCATATTATGCATATTGGGTAATTTCATTTGAACGTCCATTTTTATTATTTTAGATATTAAAGTGGGATAAGGGGACGTCTGTTGTGTACCACGTATATGTTTACTTTCACTTTTTAACATCATGTATTTTTCCACCTTCTAGATAATCAATCTTTCATCAATAAGTGAGTATCTTATCGTATATATTTAGATGTGTTAATTTTTTTAAGATACGAATGCATATATTCTCCTCTCCATAATTCATGCAGTAATTACTGATCTATTGATTTCTAAATGATGTGGCCAGAAAGTTGTTCTAGTGTGTATTAATTGTTAATCTCAAGGGGCAGTTTGTCCAAGAAAAAGTTTATTTTTCATTTTGACTTAAAATCAGAAACGATGAAAAAGAAACTTTTGGCAACTTTTGATAACGAATTCAAACTACTTAAGCTAACCTGGATGAGAGACAGTCTTCAAATGTGTATTGTCAACATCTCAAAAGACTACAAAGGCAATGCATATATTTATGAAATAACCTTATTGTTATACTCCAGTTGAGAGCCACAAAATGAAATCCTGAAGCACTCGAACTTAAGCGTCTATAGCTCCACCCCGGCCTCTAGTGGCCATAACCTTAACAATAAAGCAGCTACTTAAAGCAACCTTAAATGTTTTTTTTTTATTTTACGAGCTCATTGATTCTGGAATGTTCCTTTTGATGGCTTAGCCAACTGTGAAACTTAAGATAATAACCACTAGGTCTGTCGTTTTAGCGGCACATCACCTGGTGTCAATATTAATGTTGTATTATTACAAATATGTTTTATAGCTAACAGGAGTGGAACACACCATGGCAATCAATGTAATTGATTAAAAACAATATATGTTAGGGAGAAGATCAAATTATTTAGGATTCGCAGAAAAACCCACACGTGATGTACAGCAGTGTGTTTACTGGAGTTTTGCTGGATTCCTTCTGTATCAATGTTACATTGCCTGAACTGTATTTTGGTAAAATTTTGAATAGAAGAAAAAAATATAAAACTAACATCGCTAACTACTAAAATAATAAAGCATTTGACTTGCCAATTTGACAAACTTTTTCAAGTTTGCTCCGATCGAAAAAATGCAAAAATTGTCTTACTAAACATATAACGGAGAACGCATTTTGTTATATAACATTTGTTGCTAGGGCCTACCGCTTATGAGCTATAATGGTTTGAATAATAAAAGTTGCGTTTGAAACTACTAATTTCTCTCAACTTCCTTTCTTTTTTGATTAATGATTAAATGTTAATCTAATTTAATTATTGTTTAAGGTTATTTAATTCTTTTATTTCTAAAATGTTTGTTTGTTTTTTTATATACATTTATTGAAATGTAAAACTGTACAGAATATATACGAGTACATCAAGTAAATGTATTGACAACGATTATAACATGTTAAATGTTGGAAAGAACTACTCATCAGTAGCACTTTTTAAAACTTCTCTCCTCGGAGGATTATCAGGAATGGAGTGGGAAGCAAGTTGAGAAGCTAACGGATTTGAGTGGTTATGGAGCTTACTATGAAAGGATAGGTATCTGGTGTGGGCTAAATCAGCAACATATGGAACATTAAGATCTTTATAGATAAGTTTATTGGTGAAAAAGTAAGGAGCATTGAGGGTTTACGAAGGATTTTGCGTTGTAAGGATTGAAAACGAGATGAATTGGATGGTTTAGTGGAGCCCCAAAGCTCAACTCCGTACGTCCAGATAGGTCTTATCACAGTCATGTATATGAGTCTTTTGTAATTAATTGGGAGCTTTGAACGTTTGTCTAGTAAATGTTGAAGTAGTCTGAAACGACGGGCAGTTTCTTGTCGTTTTAGTCTTGTATGTGGATTCCAAGTTAGTCGTTTGTCTAAGTGGAGTCCTAATTCTAAAATGTAAATTGAGAAAGGTACCAAGATGATTATTTATAAATATAAATATCTATGGTCTATTGTTTTCCCTGTATAGAATTAAGTTTATCTCTAGATTCTCCGGATGAGCTTGAAAATACCATTAATTACAAGATTTCCCACCAATCCCAGCACCTCAACCTTCTCGGAATAAGTCAAAAAAAACTGAAAAAGACCAATATCAATACTGAAACCAACTTCGAAAATGCTAGACAGTTAATAGAAGATAATTTACATAAATATCCCATTTCTTTTGATGAAATGGTGAAATTCATTCAAATGTCATCTGAAACTAAAAACTTCAGCGAACTAGTTCACGAGTTCACGAACAACAAAGAGGGCTTAAAAGACATGCTTGCCGAAGCAAAGAAACACACAACTGACAGACGATCCAAATTAAGGATATCCAAGATATTAAAAGAAAGTGGGACTCTACAGAAAATACATTAAATACAGACGACAGCACCGACAACTAGGAACTGACTAACAACTTTCATTACTTTAATAAAATGACTACAACAAAAAACCCAATCATATTACAGTGGAATTGTAACGAGAAAACAGTGGAGCGTAAAGGACACCTTGTATGGAAGTGATCATTTTCCTGTGACTGTTAAATTTTATGATATTTCAAATGCTACATTACATAGAGTTCCGAGATGGTCAATTAAAAGAGCGAATTGGGAAAAGTTTTCATTGTTGATAGAATCAGAAATGGTAATGAAAAAAGAATCATATGTCAATCTGGAGAACAAAATTACTTCTTTAACAAAGTGTCATAGAGTCAGCAAAAATGAATATTCCACACAAAAGTAATTTATAATGACAGACGTCTAGTTCCTTGGTGGAATGAAGACTGCCGGATCGCAATTATGAATAAAAAAAAAACACTGAACCGATACAAAAAAACAAGATCGCTGGAAGATTTAATTGAATTTAAAAAAATGAGATCAATTGCTTGAGTTTTATTCACTGTATTTTTATTCCTTTATTGCATGCACAATCACTATTACTTTTAAAACTAATAGTGTTAATATAGATGTATGCTCTATTAGGTTGTCTCTAGTGAAATGTTCGTTTTTTAAATACTTATATTTAAGGGGGATTAAATAGATGTCTGTTTATTCCTGGAGAAATATTTACTTTCCATGAATCAATATTTCATATACTAACCCTCTATTCTTTGTGGTTGAGATGCAGAAATTCATTTTAATTTAAACTTGGTAATTACACTACTATGGATCTTGTATCGCAATCCATGCTAATCAGTTAAATAATTAGATCAGCCACCTGATCACATGCTAAAACAGAATCTTCACCCAAAAAAAATAATGGTTAATGTATGGTGGATCTAAAGCCGAAATCATCCATTTATCTTTTTAGCAAACAGAGAAACTATCAATTCAACATGGTATAGCCAAAACGTTAACCAAATGCATCAAAATTTAATAAAACAACAGCATGCACTAGTGAACAAAAGAGAACTTATCCTGTTGCATAATAAGGCCCGAACTCATATTTCGATACAGGCAGTACATAAATTACAGTTGGGTTATGAATTCCTACTTCATTCCCCAGATTCTCCTGATATATCCCCTACAGAACACTACTTTTTTAGGACTTGGAAAACTTCATAGGAATATTCTTAACAAATGATTCATTGATTTAAATTACTTTTCGATTTTTTTTTTTTCATCACGTGCTAAAAACCTTTTTTCGAATCTAACATTGAAATCTTCATATATCAATAAAATATATTTGTTTTCTTTGTTATTTTTCTTATTTACTTGCTGTTTTTATAAACGGACGTTCAAGAGGCATAAACCATTATTTTACATTATTTATATGTAATATTTTTCTACTTATTATATTATGTTATATTTTGTTATGTATAGCTCTGAAGAAGGGCAGACAATTCAGGAAGAAACTCCTTCACTACATTAAATTTTTTTACCAGGGTTTTTTTTCCAACCTGCACCCCTCTCTTATTTTATTTTGCTTTTATAAACATTTTTTAGCACTTTTTATGTCTCTCGAGGATAAAATAGAGTTAAAATATTTTAAAAATCTGTATTTTTATAATGTTTTTTTTTGTATTGAAGTCCTACCTTATGTAAATAATTTAATGTTGAATTGTTCCGGAATAGAAAGTTAGACGCTACATTAGTTAAATTAGTTTAAATAATCTCACATCATGTTTAAATTGACTTTCATTGTTAAGCCACCACTGCTGAAGTGATAATTGAGGTCATATAGCAAGAATATTGCAAAATGAAAAATATAAGGTCTTTTATAAATAAATTTGAATATATATTTACAAATAAAAAAAGGCCAAATTATATCTCAATTGTTCATTTGAAAAAAACCTTTTCAGCGTTTCATGGCGTTTTGGCTTTCAATTTTGCAGTGTTTTTGAAAATTTTGAAGTTAAGTAAATTTATTGATATAAAGAGCTTCTATTTAAGATATCCCTCAATACAAAAAAAAAAAAAAAAAAAAAAAAAAAAAAAAAAAAAAAAAAAAAAAAATATAAAAAAAAAATTAAACGAATATTTTACTAGATTTGTAGTTGTTAATGCAGAGCTTGAAAATAATGGCTAAGCCATTTAGTCCAGTCAATGAGTGCCGAAATGAGGAGTGTGGAGCGCATGAAATGTATGATTATTTTTAACCTCAGGGCTTCGTTTGGAGTAGTTAAGAGGTAAACCTACTAAAAGTATGTTACAGTGGGAGGGAGGGGAGGAACAAGTCCTTTTTTTTTTTTTTTTTTAGTTTTATTATACCTATGTCAAAAATGGTGAACTCTAGAAAAATAGATTTTAAATTAATATTAAAGTTAACTAAATTTCCCATAAAATTGTTAATATACATATTTGCCGAAATATGCGTTATTAAAAATAGATAATTCGAAAAAAATAATGTTTACCTCACTTTTTGTCAAACATTTGCTTCAAGTGCTCAGAAACGTATACATGAAATTAAAATAAATTTAAGGTTCTACAAATTTGATTCTAACATTTTTTTTTTTCTGAGAAACGATCGTGAAAAGCACTAGCAGGATATATTAGACAAAAAGTGAGGTGAAAATAATTTTAGAGTACACCGTTTCGAGATATAATCTAAAAACCCAAAAATGGGACCTTCTCCCCTACCCCTGCTGTTAGGTCACCCCCCAGGGGTGGGGACTTTATACTTTTTGTATTTTTATCTTTTAACCACTCCTTACGAAGCACTGAGGTAAAAAAAAATCGCATATTTCATGCACTCTAAAACTTTTTTCAAACACACAGCGTTAAGAAAATATAAGAAATATATAATATGGCCATATATATATATATATATATATATATATATATCACATTACATTAAGTCCCCAACTTGACAATATACTACAATTATATATTTACCTATCGACACTGATCATACAGAGGTTGAGAATTGATGCGGTGCAAGAAAGGACGTCAAAGGAGACCCAGACGTCGCACATTATCGGTCCAAAGTTCCAGGTGCCAAGTATCTCGTAGAGGAGGGCCATGGGCATTACAAGAATGGCGACGCAGAGATCAGATACGGCGAGGGACACGAGGAGGTAGTTGCAAGGCCGGCGGAGCTTCCTGACGAGGCAGACGGCCACGCAGACCAGGATGTTACCCACGACCGTGACCAGGATGACCGCGAACAGGAGGGCGCCGATCACCACAGCCTCTGCCGCGCTGTAGGGGGAGCTCCGCCCGGGGAACCAACCTCCCTCCGTCGAGTTGGGCATCGCACTACCCCATCCCGCAGCCCTCTACTCTCTCCCCGTCTGGAAAAAAACAAACAAAAATACATTATTATAAAAGATCGTTGACTGTATGATAAATGGAGAAGGGTATAATCAGGGATGCAGTTATGGAGAAACACCACGTCTAAGTAGAAATACTTTACTGCTTGCCAACGTTTCAGCCTGCCTTGCTTGTCTTCTTGAAGGCCAATGAACCACACTGTCATCGTTCGTCTCCTCTCCAATGTGGTTCGGTGGCTCTGAACAAGTCCTGCAAGGTAGGTCGAAACTTTGGTACGCATTAAAGTATTTCTATTTAGACGTGGTGTTTCTCTTCGACTGCATCCCTGTTTATCTTGTTCTCCAAAAATACATTAATGTTATAATAAAATACAATCATATTTAAAAAAATAAAACACATTCAATATATATACCTACATGACTATTCATATATTTGCGAAAGATTGGTTATCCAGGAGATGGACAAATATATGTTTAAAGGTAGTTAAAGAAAAAACAAGAATAGAAATGAGAGGATGAGAAACTGAGGTAGGACAAATGTTTTTTTTTTTTTCTATTTTACCAACTGTACAAATATATATACATCAAGTAAATGTGTTAAAAACATGTACGATAACATGTCAAAACCTAAAATTAAGATCTCATCAGTAGCACTTCAATAAAAGTTCTGCACAAGAAGATCTCTAGACCTTCTTCTTACCCCTCGAAGGATTTTAAAGAATGGAGTGGGAAGCAAGTTGAAAAACTTGTGGTTGTGAGTGTTAATGGAGCTTACTATGAAAGGATAGGTATCTGGTTGGGGCTAGATCAACAACATATGGAACATTAAGATCTTTATGGATAAAGTTATTGGTGACAAAATAAGGAGTATTGAGGATTACTTGAAGGATTTTTGATTATAAGGATTGGATACGAGATGAATCGGATGGTTTAGTAAAGCCCCAAAGCTCAACTCCGTACGTCCAAATAGGTCTAATCATGTAAATAAGACTTTTGTAATTAATTGGGAGCTTTAAATGTTTGTCTAGTGAATGTTAAAGTAGTCTGTAAGAGGAGCAGTTTCTTGTCATTTTAGTATTGTATGTTGTTTACTGAAAATGTTAAAATATTTTTCTAAGGAAGCTGTGGGTAGAAGAATGCAGAGTTATTAGGTCAAGGATATAGTGTTGTTATTTGGTTGTTAGTTATTGGAATAGAAAAGTACCGAGGAAGTACGGACGTCAGAAAAAAAACAACACCTAAGTTCAGAATACGGCATGAAATAATGAACAATTCATTGTAATAGTTCAATCTCATCTGGTGATCGCCTGATGGTTCAAATATCCGTCAATTTCTTGACGGATTTTCAATTCCCTTCGAAATAAGGGAAACTTGTTTTTGGGTACTTGGGTGATACAAAAATAAGTACCGAATAATATTTTATACATAGTTAAAAAAAATAAAAGAAAATAGAAAAAATGAAACTAGAAAAACTGTATCATTATTTCGATAAAGTGTCTTGGGTTCAATACTTTGCTAGCTAAGGATGTAAGGTTGTAGCTAGAACTGATACTGGGCCAACGTTTGTAAAAGCAGGATACTTGGCCTAAATGACGTTCAGCCATCAGATGTTCTTCCATACTATCTTGTAGTGGGTACACATTATAGAGTATGTGGGTGGAGGGGGCGAAATAAAAGAATAAATTAAAAAAATGAAATTTAAAAATAAAATTTCTGCTTTTTGCCTCCTTGAACTCGTGCCCGTGGAGCCAGTCCTACTTACAATTAGTAGCATCCCTTAACCACTGAGCTACTTTTTGTAGTAATACTCAATAGAAATCTAAACAAAATACATTTGTTCTCATGTAGATTCAAGTCAGTATATAAAGCTTTTGATCGTATTATTGATGAACAACTTATTCATTTAAACTTTTTTTGTATTTTTTTCTTAAGAAATTAATAAAATAAACCTTGATTTATAATACCTATTTTGCTTTTCTTAGTAATATTTCAGTAAATCATTTTTAAGAAGACTTTATAAAAGATATTGACAAATGAAAAGAAGTGGGAACTGGTGTAAAATTAGCATTTTCGATATTATCATAAATCAATTTTATCCATTTCAAAGATTTTGACGTCACAAAAAAAAACAACAAAAAAAAACAGGAGGATTCTTTAATGCTTTATCTTATACATAAAATATTTTTTTAATATTTAACGAGCATTCAAAGGAAACAATAAAAGTGATTGAACATTCTTTTAGTTGAAAATATTATTTGTTCCAGTTATTAGTGTTTATACTAAATCAAGGAGATAAGCTTATGAAATATTATCAACTTGTTTTTTGTTTTTTTTAACTCACCAACGAAAGTGTGAACACTTTTGGAGTAACTATTTAAGTTTAGATAGACTTTTATATGATCTATTTAGAATAAGCTATTATAGTAAGTTATTTGTATTAAGAGCACTGAATAATGAAAATGGCCTGGAAATGATAAATTAAGAAAGTCGGAGACGGAGGGAGCGTACTTCAAATTTTTCCTTCCGAGATTCTGGAGCTTGTGGTACTACTTTTACCCAAGCTTGTAGTGAGAATTTATTAAGTTCCTTTTGTTTTTCTAACACTACAACCTATAAAGGGTCTAGTGCTAGTAGCTAAGGAAGTTTTGTTACTAGGCCATCTTTTATAAAAAGAGGTATGGCTAAAATCACGCTCAACCACCAGGTCTTTTCCCCAACTAAGGGAACCCAATTTATAGAGGCTGCGTGTGCCCCAAGAGATTCTTCATAAACTCAAAGTCTAAAATTACAGAAAATGAATTTGTGGTTACCGCTAGACTCAGGTTCGTGAGTTTGGTACCTAGTACCTTACCCACTTGAACACCACACCTCCTGATAACGGAGCAGTGCTTACATACTCCGTATAACTACATCCCTGTGCTTGCCAGACGATGAGCCACTATTGGCCTTTATCAAGAGCATTTTCTTCCAGCTAGCTACCCCCAATGTTTCGATATCACAAACCACGTCCTGTCTTGAGAAACGTTATCTCTACCTTGTTCCATACACCTCCTCCAGTAACAGTTGTCTTGGGTGTCGGTCTTCCGCCATTCTCAACACGTTGTCGAACCACTCGATACGCCTTGCCATTATAAACTGAGTAAAATTTGCGTCCGTAAATGCCTTTTTTAATTCTTTATTTGTTTTGATTCTCCAAACGCCTTCCGAACAGGCCCATAGATTTAGTGCAGTATTTTGATCTGTAATATTCTATGATCATTAGAAGCAGCTGTACTTACATCCATTAATTTGGAGTTTCATAAATTCTGATCTTAGTTGTTTTAGTTAGTAGAGATGGTGTAGATAAGCACAGTTGCAGTTCATAATCATTTTAATAATTTCACCCATAATGTTATTTTCGTTATTAAGTTCCTCCCTTAAATAGGTGAATGTACGGCCTTTTTTAAATCTAAATCATTTACTCTGTGTCCTATTAATATGTAATGGGCTCCTAGGGTACTTTTTTTTCTTTAATAAAATGAAGCTAATTTTTTCCTCATAACTTCTCAACAATTTATATATTCATTTTTAAAATATTTACAGGTCTACAAAAATCATCTTAACGGGAAGCATCAATATTTTCTGAAGTATAACATCAACTGAAAAAATTAACAAAACCTTTATTATTTATAAAAACTTATTTTCCTTATTCTCTTAAATACATTAGAATAAAATAAATTATTAATTCTTATAAGTTTGTTTATTTCGTTTAACGTCACTTTATGCTGCTGTGGCTAATCGGACGATGCTACGGTGGGAGTCCTAAATTTTGCCTATCCAGGTATAATTAGGATAGGGATCTTTAACGAGTATCTGACATCGCACAGGCTCGAGACCCACATTTTACGTCCCTTCCGAAGGACGGCATAGCTAAGGATTTTTTACTCCCTCTAAAAAATCCAAAATCCTAAGGTCATCTGCCGGGCTGCGAACCCGCGATCTTGAGTTTAGTAGATTGCTATGCTAACCACTACACACACCATTCTTATAAGAATGCTCACCACTGAATATAAATATCTGAGTAACAGCAGGCACGGTACGGAAGTAACGTTTTCCTTAATGGGCCACCACACAGCGCTAGTGGCGGCCGATGTCTTACAAACCTAGCATTGCGAAGAGCTTAACAGCTGAACAAGCCGTTACAACTCTTAAATCTTTCCAGTCGAGGGACATATATTCCGTTTTATCTTGATTTACTTTTTGTCTAATAGCTCCACCGTGGTTATTTATCTCTTCAGCATAAGTAAATATCCTATTTGTGCTTGTAGTTATATTGCCCGATGTCAGCTCTAATTTTTGAGATCACTTTATCCACGACGAGGTTAAACAATGCATCTCCCAGTCCTGAGGAAAATTTCATTAAAGATTCGAAAGAGATGCTGCTACGATGCTAACTAGGATGATTAAGATGCTACTAGAACTATCCGAACTTTTTATTTAAATTATTTTCCGAAACCTCTTCATTTATTAATGATAAAACGTTGCATGATACCCCCCCCCCCTGAAAAATGGAGGAAATTAACTGGTCCCTGCGCTAGCTGACAATAATGGAATAAAGAATGAGATAGAGCTTCTCATTACTTACATAATTCTTAGAAAGGTCTTTTGAAAGCACTAAATATACTGTATAATAAAATATAATATAATGCACTATTAATAAAGTACAATGAGTTAAAGAAAATCATTAGGCTTATATAGTGGAACGTCGATCATCCGAACGTCAGTCATCTGAACGTTCAATTAACGAAACCGTTTTTTAAATTTATTTTTAATGTAAATTTAATAAAATTGGTCAGCTAATTTGATATTGGTATTGTTATAATCATTTTAATTTAGGAATTTAAAACAAAATGATTTTTTCTATAAACGTCTATAAGGTGCACTAATTCTCAGAAACTGCAAAAAAAGAGTTCAGTTTTAAATTGTTCTTTGTGATGTATACATCGCATCACGCGATCAAATTTTGAACCTCCCGTTAATAGAGTGGATGGACACCGATTTGTTCACACACTGGTTTAAAAAAAAATTCATTTTTAATGTTATTATATTTTTACTATCTAAACCACTCCTGACATTAGTTCGGATAATGTACGCTCTACTGTATATACAATTTTCACAACAAAAAGGAACAACTCGATCTCTTTGTATTATCGTCAGGGCCAATTTTCCTGGAAAGGGTATAACACCCATTTACAAGGAAATCCCTCTTTTATTATTCTTTCCTCTTGACTTTCCTCAAATTTAAAATACGAAATTAACTCTCTGGCAGTCATTTAACAGAATTATATGTACCAAACAAGTACCGCGAAAAGTGGGTATTACGGAATCGGGAATGTTCATTGAATTCCTCGTTAAACAATTAGATAATTGTTTACAATTAACCTATAATAGCTCTGAATTTAAAAAATTTTATATTTGAAGATGTTTAGGGAAATATTTGCTAGTTCAATTGAGGATAAGAAAAAAAAGGCTTTTCTATATAAAACTTCAGCTATCTTTATTTATATCGAATTGGAAGAAACCTAAAAATCACAGATGTTAACGTAAACTATATTTAAAGCTTATTTGGTTTCATCGCATTTTTATTTTATTTTAACGTTTAGTCCAGTCAATGAGTGCTGAAATGAGGGGCGTAGAGTGCATGAAATGTGCGATAATTTTTGACTTCACAGCATTGTTAGAAGTAGTTAAAAGGTAAATATTCTAAAAGCCCCCGCCCTGGAGGATGGGAGATGGTCCTAATTTTGTGATTTTCGATTATATCTCGAAAACGGTGGACTCTAGAAAAATATGCATCTAATTAAAATTAATTTCCTATTATTAATCCTATAAAATTAATTTTATATATATTTTTTGAAATTCCGACGGTTTTCGAGATATACGTTTTTAAAAATCGATAATTTAAAAAATAAAAAACAATGGTTAACTCACTTTTTGCTTCAAACATTTGATTTAAATACCAGAAATGTATATATGCTTCGTCAGGTTTGTCTTCGGTAGTCTGAGGCGTTCCCATGTTTCCCACCTCTATTCCCAACTAAATTGGTTCTATCCCACTTTCTGTAAACAATATTTCCATGGAACATTCCTATACCAAATTATCAATAGCCTTCAACCTTTTTATATTTACAATAAGCTTTAATTCAGATCTGCAGTCAATCCAATACATACGAGATCCCGTCTTTCTGATCTGTATACCCCATCCCATAGAGCTTCAACATTCCAACGCTCCTTCCTTTTCCGCTCACCAATCCTCTGGAACTCCATCCCTCCCTCACATCAGACAAGCTAAATCCCTGAAAACATTCAAATATTTATATTTCCAATACCTCCTTCTCATCCAGACTGATGCTTGCTAACTATTTAACTACTTAGTCATAAATTATTATTGCATTGCTGGATTCAGTTCTGGAATAATTGAGATTCCTTTTAATAAAAATTTAACTTTCCATGAATATAACATTGGGTACTTCTATTGTACATACAAATCATATCATTGTACCAAAAGATTTTTCTATATCATTTTATTTTATTTTTTTCTCATTTAATTTTATCTCCTCTAATCTTTAGAATGTTATCTTCTTTTCTTTTTTTTTTATTTAAATATCATCTAGGTACATAGTGTTATTAATGTATTATTGTTTTTCTTTTCTTTTGTATCTCATTATGTCTCTAACCAGATTTAATTTAGTTATACCTGCACTTATCTGTTATTCTTAAGGGACTTCGTCCCAGAATAAAATTATTTTTCTATTCTATTCTATTCTATGCAATTATAGCAAATTTAATGCTCTACAGTTTTCCAATTTACAATTTGTACTAGAAGCAAATGTTTGGCAGAAAGTGAAGCAACATTTGTTTTTTCCCGAAAATCACCGATTTTCAATAACGAATATCTCTAAAACAGCTATAATTACGACAAATTTATATATATAATAAATTTTATAGGAAATTTAATCAGCTTTAATGTTTAATTGTAATATATCTTTCTAGAGTCAACTGTTTTCGAGATATAATCGAAAAGTCAAAAAAAAAAATTGAACATCTCCCCTCCCCCTACCGTTAGTTCACCCCCCAGGGGCGGGGAGTTTTAGTATGTTTACCTTCTAACTATTCCTAATGAAGCCATGAAGTCAAAATTATCTCATATTTCATACATTCTACAATGTGTTTATTGAATGGACTATATGGGCTTTTGTGATGAACATTTTCCAGTTACACATTTTCTGAGTTAAAAACTGATGTTTGTAGTATTGTTTTTCTAAGTAGTACCGTATTAGACATTTTTTCCAACTTTATTTATACACGTATAAATAACAAATATTATTATTATTACGGGTCAAATGACTTATTGGGGTTAACAGGATACATCTCATATATTTTTTGGTTGAAAAAAAAATGTAAATAAGAGGAGTCGCAATTGAAAAAAACGTTTTATAAAGTTTTTAATAAACGTAGCAAAGCAAATTAATCAATGTTATTTCCATGAACTTCTGCTTAAAAATCCTATAAGGATCATTTGACCCGCATGATAGATTTAATGTTAAGGGATATTACACGATTCACTTTTTTTTTTTGTTAAATTCTTTAAAGATTAAATAGCTTTAAATAATAAATAAAACTACTTATTTTGCAGCTATTGTATTTTAATTTGTTCATGTTATTATTCAAATTTTAACTTTTATATAAACTAAAACTGAAAAATATTTTTTTAGAGTAGCCAACATCCATAGGCAGCTATTATAATGCAGCCAGGTAGTGGCTTTATTGTTTATCATGAAAAAAAAAATGAAGTAATTAAATCCTAAAATACAAAAGTTGTTTTTATTTATCAAAATTAGAAATTTCTAAACTAAAAATTACTTTTTAGTTTTTTTTTTTTGTTTTTTTTGATAAATTGAATATAAAGCACTAATTTTTATAAAAGAGAAATTTAAAGTCTACAGAATAGTTTAAAATTTTTTCGTATTGAAGGACGTAATATTTGATTATATACCTTTTCGAAGAAAAACATAAATCTTTTCTAGAATGATTATTTTCTAATTATGTGTAATCTTTTCCAGTTATATCTGATCATTTTTCATTTTATTTTAAACAATTCCATTCATATTGAACTCTTCTTCATATATTTTTAGTCGTTTTCCATAAAGGTTGTACCGTTTTTCAATTTAATTTAAACTTTTTCTAAATGGTACTAGGTCCCTAATTTTTTTATAGGAAATTAAAGAAAACGGATGATAATCATCAAAACGGTATATTTAGAGAATCCAGCATGTATTAGATAAATCCTTTCATATTTCACCCTTTTTCATATATTGTTAGTCATTTTCCATATACAGTAGAAACTCAATAATTTGTCATGAGTGGGGAAGAGGGAGTGACGAAATAACGGAAAGAACGAATTACAGAATTTCGCTGGTAAAGTAACAAAAAAGCATTTTCAACTATATAATTGTATTTTTTTTTTGCAATTTATTGAATGTAAAAATGAACAGATGAACATTATGCACATTGGACTTAAGTGACAATGAAAAATAATCAAAACACCTTGGAACACAAACATTTTTAAAAAATGAAGTCATATACAAAAACGTACATACATATATACAATAGAAAAAAAACACAGGTATACATACCATATTTGCTAAATAAATACGTATTTTTAATGTAAGAACACTCTTTCATAACACATAAATCAGTTCTTAAAAAATCAGATATCTGTTTTTACTCTGCCTTTTCCCGTCCTTTCTTGATAGCCGCACTTGCCGCATCGCATCAGGTGTGAAATATCTGATTCAAATTGCTGCTCCTGCCACTGAATGCACTTAGTTAACATTTCCTCTACTTCTTTGAATGGAATAGTGGAAGAATTAAAAACGCCATCTTCATCATCTTTTTCATCTATAGCTTCATTTTGAGCACACAGCCCTTGTTCTATGATTTCATTGTTATTTAAAATTTCATATCCCACGTCCGTACTATCCATGTTTAACCAGCTGCTACCTCTTGCTTATCTACTTGGTCAGATACATCTTCAAGCAAATGTTGGTTGAATGTATGAATATAGGCGTACTTTATAGTGACAAACCAAATGAGGCGGATTAAATATTAAATAAGTAGCAAGGGGAAAAAATGAATTACATGCGTATTTAATTTTGTTCTTTATAATTGTCAATTTAAAAAATCAAAAAAACACATGACGAATTACAGAATAAGACGGACTATCGAGTGATAAAATAAAGAGTTTCCGCTGCAGGTTGAACCGTTTTCCAATGTAATTTAAACTTTTTCTAAATGGAACTAGGCCCCTAAATTTTTATTGGCAATTAGAGAAAAGGGACAATAACGATCATAACGCCATATTTAGAGAATATTAGAGAGTATTAGATAACAAACAATTCAATAATTTATAAATAAAATCAATCATCGAAAAATGGTTCAACCTAAAAAAAATATTAAAAATGTATGGAGAAGAGTAAAATATGAATGGAATATTTTAAAATAAAATGGAAAATACTAAACATAATTTGAAAATATTTAAATATGAATGTGAAAGTTGAAATATAAGTGAAAAAGTCTAAATAAAAATGGAAAACAAATAAATAAATGTGGAAATAGATTAAACATAACTAGAAAATTAGTAAAGTATTGTGGAAAAGGTTTAAGTAAAGTTGGAAGAGGTATATATACCTAGCTGCTTACAGATATGCATAGATATATTTATTCTATTAACCTAATATAGAATAATATGAATCAACTATAAGCTGTCGATAGGGTTGATAAAGAGGAATCGATATCGACTATCAAATTCCGGTGGTCAGGGAAGGGATATTAGCAGGGGCTGAGGCCAAGTTCGATATCCAGGAGAGATTATGTAATGCTAACTCGATAACGTGTCAGGCCTCTGGTCTCCAGCTCCTGGAATATATCCAGTATCCAGTATCCATGTTGTCCAGGCCATCTGGACCTGGAGGAGAGTTTGGATGAGAATATATATTCTACTTAATTGTATACAAATAATAGACACTGGATTCAATATTTTTTTAACTATTTATTATATTATGCAACCACCCTTTTCCTATTCAAAAGTCTTCAAAAACAAGCTATCAACAATGACTTAATCCGTATTTTACAATATTGGTATAAAAATAGTAAAGCCCGAATAATTCTCGAAAAACCTGGCGCTGAGATTCCGTTAGAAAGAGGTGTAAAACAAGGAGATCCTTTATCACCTGAACTCTTCAATTGTGTTCTAGAAGAAGTATTTCGAAAACTGGATTGGGAAAAAATGGGAATAACTATCAATGGAACAAAACTATCGAATCCTAGATTTGCTGACGATATTGTCCTGATCTCGGAATCTATTGAAGAAATAAATTGCTTGCTGCAGCAACTAAAAGAAGAAGGGAAAGAAGCAGGACTAGAAATCAACTATAACAAATCTTTCCTAATGACAAACAGAAACAAGGAAGAAATTTACGTAGAAGATCGGAAGTTAGAATGGGTAGAAGAAACCGTTTATTTCGGGCAATATATATCTTTTGAAGAAAGATTTAAAAAAGAATTAAAAAGGTGAACCAAAATAGCTTGGTCTAAATATTGGTCAAACAAAGATTTATTCAAAAGTAACATGCCTATCGCCCTGAAGAAGAAAGTTTTCGATATTTGCACTCTACCTTCCCTAATTTACGGTTGCCAAACTTGGCCTGGAAACAGACATATAATTAATAGCCTAGCTATTACCCAAAGAGCGATGGAAAGGAGTATGCTAGGGCTGAAGCAAGAAGAAGGGAGGCCACATAGCAAGAATGGACAGTAAAAGATGGGCCAAAAGAATCACAGATTGGTATCTTGTCCATTCAACACGGAAGAGAGGAAGACCTAGTTCGAGATGGCGGGACGACATCGACGATCTTCTCGGGTGTCTATGGCACCGGTCAGCACATGATAAAGGCATTTGGAAAAAACTGGAAGAGGCTTATGCCCAAAGATGGGCCACATTTCCTTGAAAAAATGTAAATTTCTTTTATTATTTTGTAAATATCGTAGATGGAAATAAAGGAGCTATTATTATTATTATTATTATTATTCTATTATGCAGAATTAGTAAATTAAAAATTTAGTGATCGGAAGTTTACTAATATAAACCGCCCTCCCCAAAAAAAAATAAAAATAAAATAAATAAAATAAAATAAAGAAACAATAAACAGTAATTATTATTATAACATCACTCCTTTTAAATAATTTTTTAATATTTATTTATTGACATTAACAAAAGTATAGTGGTCCAGTCAATAAACAGATTGTAGAGTGCATGAAATATGCGATAATATTTAACTTCAAAGCTTCGTTAGGAATAGTTAAAAAAGTAAATATAGAAAAAGGCCCCGCACTGAGGAGGGTGAGTTTACTGTAGGGAGGAGGCGATAAGGCCCTATTTTTAAATGTTTCGATTGTTCCTAATAAGATTTTTTTTTAATGGTAAAAGTATAGTTGACTGGTATGATGAATCATCTTCTCCACGGTTTTTTTTTTTTTTTTTTTTTTTTTTTTGATTTAGAAAAATATCTTTCGAATAAAAATTAAAGCTAATTAAGTTTTCTATATTGTTGATAATTTACTTACTTATCTGTCATAGGTCTAACGGTTTTCGGGATATACGTTATTAAAAATCGGTGATTTTCAGGAGAAAAACAAATTTTACTTTACTTTTTTTTCCAAACATTAGCTTCTAGTGCCTTCCACGATTGTTTCTAAGAAAAAAATAAAATAAAAATTTCATAACATTAAATTTACTTTAATTTCATGTGTAAGTTTCTGGGGTTTTAAGCAGATGTGTGTAAAAAAAGTGAGGTAAAAATGTTTTTTTTTTCGAAAATTATCGATTTTCAATAACGTATATCTCGAAAACCGTTTGAAGTTTGATAAATATTTATAAGAATTATTTAATAGGAAATTTTTAACCCTTTGATTTTTATTCGAAACATATTTTTCTAGAGTCTACCGTTTATGGTTTTTGAGATATAATCGAAGAAAAAAAAAATGGGATCTACTCCTCTCCGACCCCACCGTAAACTGGGGAATCTCGTTCCCCGGGGGTTAGTAGGTTTACCTTCTAATTATTCCTAACGAAGCTATGAAGTAAAAACTAATCGCATATTTCATGATCTATACACCGTTTATTTCAGTAATCATTGACTGGACTATATAGCCTATAAGCTATACATATACATATACATATAGTAATTGGCTATACATATAGTTAATGTGTTGGAAAATATTAAAAATTACATTTCAATAATTTGTAATAGAAACTACTTTCAAGTAACACTCCAATAAAAGTTTTGTAGAAATTAAAAATTAGCAGGTCATTAGGCCATCTTCTTATATTTAAAATACAAACCATGCTATAAATAAAATGAAGTGCATTAAGCTTAATAATTCATTTAAAGAACATCAGTTTTTAAAATTAAATTTTGGGCAATTCGACTCGAAACATGCCCACTAGTTTTTCTTGACAACACACCGATTCCTCAAACAGACACTGTACACTACCTTGGTCTTACGTTTGACCGAAGAATGACATGGGGTCCACATATAAAGAAAAAAAGTAAAACGCTTAACCAAAGACTAAGACTTTTATATTCACTCCTCTCCAAACGTTCAACTCTACAACTTAAACAAAAAATTAAAACTTATACTTACTTACTGAAACCTATTTGGACATACGCTTCTCAGATATACGGGACAGCTAAAAATACACATATTAACAAACTCCAAATCTTCCAGGCAAAAACATTCAGGACAATTACAAAAGCCCCATGGTACGTAAGCAACATAACTTTACATACTGACCTACGCATAGCAACAGTTAAAGAACAAATACAAACCTACTACAAAACGATTCCAAGAAAAACTACATGGACATCCTAATACACTAATAAACAACATGGCCACAACATATATTCCCGATAACCCACAGAGAAGAATAAAAAGGAGCTGGATGAGAGACCTTGACTAATAAATAATAAAATAAAATAAAGACTAAAGGTGCCGCTGGGTTCTGCTCCCACTCATGCCTTTCAAGCCATTTAAATTCGTACAGCAAATTCACTGGTTGTCAAATTCTATTTGACAGGTGTGAATAAATATATAGTAAAAAAAAAAAAATTGGGCAAAATAATTAAGTCAAAAATATAAACAGTAATTAAATAATAATTTAATAATAACTAAAATAGCTCCATTAACTTTTACCTGAGCTTTGGGGCTCCACTTAACCATCCAATTCATCTTGTATCCAATCATTAAAATCTAATATCCTTCAAAAATATTTGCTCCTTGCTCTGTTACAAACAAACTTATTCATAAATATCTTAATGTTACATATATTGCTGCTTTAGCTCAAACCAGATACCTATCCTTTCAATAGAAAGCTCCATAACCACTAAAATCCATTAGTTTCTCAACTTGCTTCCCACACCATTCTTGATAATCCTCCGAGGCATCTGTAAAGAAGATGGCCCAAAGACCTTCTAGTGTAGAATTTTTATTGAAGCCCTACTGATGAGTAGTTCTTTTCAGGTTATGACGTTATTGCAATCGGTCTCAATACATATACTTATTGTATACATCTTGTTCAGTTGTAAATTGATAAAATAAAAAAACTTCTACTACTTTGTATCATATTGAGTCTATTTGCTTAGTAATTTATGTTTTTACCACTTTTTCGCCAAAAAATTAGGAATTAAAATAATATGTTTTTCATTTTTTCAAAAAATAAAACTCCGGTTAATTTTAAGAAATGTGAACAAAGATTAAAACTGTCACTAGCCACTTTTTGTAGTATATTTTTTTCTTTGTTGATTATTTAAAAATTTACAATGGTATTGTTTACTTAAATATGTACCTTTTTATTCCAGAGGATAATGTTTACGATAGTCTATATGACCCCTGACTAAAATTAAACGCTTCTGAATTATACAAATAGAGTATACAAATACAAATGACGCGACACAATCTACTCCTTTATGCCAACAGTGTTGGCAGGTATATGCGTTGTGGTCACATGGTACTTGATTTTGTTGGGATGTCTAAGTAATTTTATAAGGATATGAACATTTATTAGAAATTTTGTTTGTATGTCCATATAAATTAGAAAAAAAAATTCCCATTTTTTTTTAGTCGAGGAGGTCTCTCATCCAGCTCCTTTTTAGTCTTCTCTGTGTATTTTTGAGTATATGTGTTGTGGCCATGTCGTTTATAAGTGTATTACGATGTCCATGTAATTTATTGTGGAATCGTCTGTAGTAGGTTTGTATTTGTTCTTTAACTGTTAGTATGCTTAGGTCAGTATGCAAAGTTATGTTGATTACGTACTATGGTGCTTTTGTGATAGCCCTGAATGTTTTTGCCTGGAAGATTTGGAGTTTGTTAATATGTGTCTTTTTAGCTCTCCCGTATATCTGAGAAATGTATGTCCAAATAGGTTTCAGTAAGTAAGTATAAGTGTTAATTTTTTGTTTAAGTTGTAGAGTTGAACGTTTGGAAAGGAGTGAATATAAAAATCTTAGTCTTTGAATAATTAACTTTACTTATTTATTTATTTGATTGACTGCCTCAAACCCCTTCAGGATCATTGGCAGTCCATCTTCGATTATTTATCTCCTATATTCGTCCATAAAACCTGAAAGCCTTTAAGAAATCCTATAGAGACTTCACTGATTTGTTATCATCTTTTAAGATTTCTTGAAGTGTGTTTGAAATTTTAAATCTCTCCCTTATAGATGAAAGCTGTGGACAGTCTACTAAAATGTGTTGTCCTGGGTTCCTGATAGTTGACGCAGGTAGGGGGCTCCAAACCGCGGAGAAGGTAGCCATGTGAGAATTCACAGTGGCCGATTCTCAGGCGGCACAAAATTATTTCTTCCTTTCTAGACGTCCAACAACTTGTTTGCCACTTAGCGGAGCAGTTCGTCTTTACTTGTAACAATTTTTAGACCTATTTGTTTTCCAGTTTTCTTCCCACTTGGCTTGGAAGAATTTATAACTTAAAACTTATAAATAATAGTATTTATAATAACAATAGCTATGGAAGAGTATAATAAATGTAATAATACAAATTTAAACAAAATAAATATGATACAATTATCTAGTTTTTAAAAGGTTGGTGTGCAATATAACGTATTTTAATCGTTTTATTAATTTTTTTACAGGAAAAAAAAATTATTCAGGTTCAGAAAAATGATTAAGAATTATTTATTTTTAGTACGCCGAAATATTATTTATTTAAGACAATAAAGTGAATTTAGTAATCCATTGTGAGTGGGCGATCGGAGGGCCTCGGGAAGGGGCCAGGCTAATTTAATAAGCTATAGATTTAAAACAATTACCTTTCCCCCCCTCTCTCCCTCTAAACAGAGCTTTATCAGTACACAATGCTTCACATCACAAAGGGAAACGCCCCTTTGTCTGGAAAACATAACAAATAACAATATTCTACCTCCCTCTTACATCTTAATAAAATATATCAGCATTTATTTATATCTTATATCCAGTTCTAGCTAGCTCTATCAAAGGAAAACGTAATGTATTGGTTTAACAATCACTATAGTCTATGGTAGTCAATGAGTGGTGAAATGAGGGGTGCACGGTGCATGTTATGTACGATAATTTTTAAATTCCTAGCTTCGTTAGGAGAAGTTAAAAGGTGAACATTCTAAAAGTCCTCGCCCCTAGGAGGTGAGCTAACGGTGGGGGGGGGGAGAAGATTCCAGTTTTAGGTTTTTCGATTACATCTCGAAAACAGTGGTCTCAAGAAAAATAGGTTTAAAATAAAAATTAAGGCTTATTAAATTTTTTATAAAATTAATTTATACATATTTGTCGAACTTCCAACAGTTTTCGAGATATAGATACGTTATTAAAAATCGAAAATTTTCCAACAAAAAAAAAAAACTTTTACCTCACTTTTTGTCAATCAATTGCTTCTAGTGCCTTCCACCATCGTTTCACAGAACAAAGGGTCTAAGTTGTAGATCACTAAATTTCCGTACATTTCTGGCACTTGAAGCAACTGTTTAACAAAAAGTAAGATATATTTGTTTAGATTTTTAATAACGAATATCTTGATAAGCGTTGGAAGTTTGACAAAAATGTATAAAATTAACTTTATATGAAATTCAATTAGCTTCAATTTACAATTGTAGCATATTTTTCTAGAGTATACTGTTTTGGAGATATAATGCAAGAATCTCAAAATAGGATCTTCTCCCCTTCCACCACCGAAAGCTAACCCCCCCCCCCCCCCCCCCCCCCCGATGCGGAGACTACTCCTAACGAAGCTATGAAAAATTATCGCATATTTCATGGACTCAACAATATGTTTATTGTATTGTATAGTAGTCCATAACTGCACTACTATACAATTTCTTATATGTCATACATTTCTTAAATTAACAGTAGACGTATTTTCCGTGATACGCTGTTGGCCAACACCTCATAGCTCTGAACCAAAAATCCGGTAATCCATAACCTTGGGCCGTATTTAACAGATTTTTTTTTTGTACCCTCCCTTACTTAAAATATTCTTGGTAAACTATTTAGGCCACATAGTTCCCTTCACCATCCTTGATTAACTTCCAATCTCAAACTTTTATCAATAGGGATAATATTTAGACCTTTTAAAGTTTAAAAAAGGGAAATTTCGCGAAGATTTCTACTCATGTTTTGTTTGCTAGTTGTTTGGACGCTGATACCATCATATGAAGTTGCAGACATTGTCATCCCCTCAACATGGCACCTCTGGTCAAGATAACTCTAGATGAAATTTTGTTTTTGCCAGTATTTAAGTTAGTAATTGTATAAAATGGTGTCTAATTTGTTATATCACACACAGGCATATATATGCAATTTTAATTGTAGAATGGCTAAACATATATATATATATATATATATATATACAGGGCGTTTCCCTCTAAGCACAAAAAAAATAAAAGAAAAAACAACGAGCGAAAGTAGACCCAAAATAAAGGAAAATGCTGCTGATCGCGCCTTTCAGTTCCAATCTGTTGAAGATATATGATGATTCAAAAAAGTTTATTAGGAAACCACGTTTTGGCCATAAAGTCTGTAATAATTACACGTTTATTATTATTCAAAGTTTGACTACCTTTTAGGATTTAGAATTCGACTTCCTGTAAAACTAGAGCAAATGTAACCTTGAAATTAACATACTTGGACCTAAAGAACAGCTTGATTTTCAATTCATTCAGGAAAGTTACAATTTCCCATTATACTTCAACGCATATCGTTTTTCAATTAAACCAATCCAGAAAACTGAAAATCCTCCAAAAAAACTTGCAAATTTCACCAGCTTTTTAATAGTATAAACAAATTATCGACCCTTGTTGATTTTATAAAGAACACTTCTTTTAAAACCAGAAACACAAGGTGTTTTCATTTGGCATACAAATCAGGCAGTAGAGTAAATAATACATGTCTTTGATGATTGCTTGATGAAAATTTGTATTTTAAACAAAATAATATCTTCATTTAAATAAACAGCAAACAAAAAAGTTATTGTTTATTAAAATATAAAGAAAAACTGCCAACAACTGATGTGCGCCTACTGGAAGTTTAATCACTAATTCAAAACTTATCAAAGCACCAACAAATTATTTTATCTCTAATTATTAATAAATTAAAATTTCCAATTAATTTTTTAGAACAAGTTTAATAATTAAAAGGTATTGTTCCAAAGTCGATTGCTGACCGAAGTAAGTTAGGCTTTATGAAGTAACTTAAGTCCCAGGCCCACGCGGGCAGGCACGTTTCGGGTAACAGGCATTTAGGCGCCATCTTTTGATCTTCAGCGATCCCAGCCAATTATCTGCCTTTGATTAATCAAACACAATTAGTTAGCGCTGTATAGTAACTGGAGGCCTTCCAAGGCGGAAGTTGATGAACTTATTAGGTCATTCTTTAGTCAGATTTAAACGTTTTATTTTTAAACAGAAATGAAAATCACTTGGTTAGTTCCTAGATGAACAAATTGTTTAGGAGATCTGAGAAGAAAAGAAATTATTCTAATTATTCATCATTCATTTTGGATCTTAATATCAATAAATTGTATGGAATAAAAAATGATAGCTTTCCTTTCGCGTATATGTTGATTTGTAAAAGCTATAACCTTCTGAAAATGTATTTTCTTAAATTATTTATCGATATTTACGTCTGTATGTAATATATATTACAAGTAAATTTGTAGAAAATGATTACAAAGACATGTAAAGAACTACTGATTGTAGCATTTTAGGTCCGAGAGCATGGTATTACATCATAGAATCTGAAATATATATATATATATATATATATTTTTTTTTATTTTTGAAGAGAAAAGATTTGACCCCAGTTGGGATTCGAACCCAAGTCTCCACCTCTCTAGCGTGGCGCCTTATCCACTAGGCCACCGGGCTCGTATCCGAACCAGGGAAATCTTTTCTCTTCACTGATCCATATCGCAATTGCGATGTACAATTCGGGGATGAATGTTCAAATTGAACATTACTTTAATTAGATCTATTGACGAACTGTCACTGAGGATCAGTGAAGAGAAAAGATTTCCCTGGTTCGGATACGAGACCGGTGGCCTAGTGGATATGGAGACTTGGGTTCGAATCCCAACTGGGGTCAAATCTTTTCTCTTCAAAAATAAAAAAAATATTTAAAAAATATTAATTAAACAAGAACTATTTCATATATATATATATATATATATATATATATATATATATATATATATATATATATATTATTTGGTTATTTTAGGGAGATTAGAGATTGTCATAATAATTAACTTAATTACTAAAAAAAAATCAGCATAAAAATCAGTTTTGATTTTGGCAAAACACGTTTTGTCACCTCCATCATGAAAGTGACTATCAGAATTTTTCATGAATTTTTGGCTCAGGTAATTTTTCAGAAATTCTCCACCAGTTTGAGAATCACCCATATACATTTTTTTTCTAATTTTTATTCTAGTGAAAATATAAAACTATAAAATTTGAAACTATTATTTTTAGCAACGATTAGAAATCGGAAAAAAAAGTTCTAACCAGGCTTTATTACATTAATATTTTTATCAATTATATTCTCTAGTTTTAACAATATATTATTCTCCTAATCAACCAGAGAATGATAAATTGCCATAAAATAACTCTTTTTACGGTTAGATTTAAATTTAATTAGATTGCGTTAGTTTTTCATTGTAGTGTGGATAAAAAGTCATGACTACGGTACCCATAAAGGAAGTTACAAATTTTACATACGAAAAACATCGCTTCTAGTATAGCATTTAACGTATATTATGTCACTTTCACGATATTAATTAGTACATTAAACGCAGACATCATTTCATTTCGATAACAAAGTTCGATTTAGAATTTCAAGCGAATTAAGCACAGGAGCTTAGAGCCTCAAGAGGACACCGCTTCGTTAATGTTATGAAGGAAAACTTATTACACAACTTGGAAGGCTTACAGGCCAAATCTGATTTAAGTCCCAAAAATAAACGGTTAAACTTCAAAGAAGCAACACTTAATGCTGCCTCCAGCCTGTTCTACTGTGTGTCGAAGCTCTGGGAAAATGTCAAAGGTTAAATGCTAATTTTATTTAATAGCTATTTATGTCTGACTACTGTTTAAAACGAATTCAACGTTCAATTTCTTGGAACGCAGTATTTATTTTTTATTAAACTGTAAAGGCATAATAATAATCGACAAAACGTTTTCAGAAAATACGTTCTGGATCCTACAACTAGGTTAGGAAATAATGATCTCGAATCAAGCATTAAAGTGGAATAGAAAAAAATATATTAATATAAGAAAAATTAATCTCTTTAAAAAAAAAAAATAGTTCCAAAAGAATTTGGGTGACTACAACGTGAGACGCCTATGGTTCGGCACAGCAAATAGACTAACTATACCGAATAGAACAAGGAAATTCATGGAGAACCTGGGTACCGATATCAATGATAACATATAAGGTTATGCCTAGGAATAATCCACCTCTACATACATAATATATAATTGGATTTAGGAAAAAATATTTAACTTTTAATGAAAAATGGATATTTAAATATGTGATTTACATTCTAATATATATATACAATTAATTAATTAAATTTATATTCTAAAATATTATATAAAACTGTACATGAAAAATTTTAAAAAATGCAGGATTGTTTTATATATAGTTCCAATGTATTCCCATTTATATACTGCTATGGTTAATTATTATATATAATTTTATTATTATAGGTTAATTTTATTAAATCGCATCTAACCAAGGGTCATTAGTGGCTTAGTAATAAACAAAGGTTAAGCGAATCCGAAGGTTCTATGCGGACCAGCCTCTGACCACAAACCTCCTTTCAACCCACCTACTCTCTTTGATTACATTTTTTGGAATTCGGACATTTTTAAATCAAACGACTTTACATGCCCCCTCACGCGCTGCTGTTACCTAAATTATATTTTTCGGAATAGTGTCCCATGACCTTCACTACAGTATCATTGTTACGTAATAAGTTTAGTAAGTTTTGGAAGATAATATGCAAGCTAATTATTTCTCTCTTTCGCTCTCTCTCCCTCCCTTACTCCCTCTCATTATCATTTATTTATTTATATTTTATTTTTTATATCTTAGGTTTTTTTATTTATTTTTTAAATTATTGTTTTTCTTTCTAAAATATGGTAACATTTTTATTTCTAAAATATAAATATATTTTTGTCTGTACGATAAAGCATCATGTCCTAAGACAATAAAAAAAAATCAATCTAGCACTCTCTCACTCTCTCTCTCTCTCTCTCTCTCTCACGATCCATCGTCTTCCGCTCAAAAATCCTCTTGGGCTTTATTCCTCCTCACATCAGACATGCTAAATCCTTGAAAACATTTAAATTGCATTGCAGGAATCAGATTCTGATTCAGAGTTCTTGCATAATTAAGAATCCATTTAGGGGTCACCTGTGGTGTAGTGGTTAGCATAGCAACCTACTAAACCCAAGATCGCGGGTTCGCAGCCCAGCAGATGACCTTAGGATTTTCTAAAGGGAGTAAAAAATCCTTAGCTACGCCTTCCTTGCCAGAAGGGGCGTAAAATGGGGGTCCCGAGCCTGTGCGATGTCGGGTACTCGTTAAAGATCTCTATCCTAATTATACCTGGATAGGCAAAAATTAAGGGCTCCGAAGCATCGTCCGATTAGCCATTGCAGCATAAAGTGACGTTAAACGAAATGAACAAACAAACAAGATTCCATTTAATATAAATTTCACTTTCTATGAATATAACATTTGGGTACTTCTATTGTACATACAAATTCGATTTTCTCTCTCTCTCTCTCTCTCTCTCTCTCTCTCTCTCTCTCTCTCTCTCTCTCTCTCTCTCTCTCTCTCTCTCTCTCTCTCTCTCTCTCTCTCTCTCTCTCTCTTCTCTCTCTCTCTCTCTCTCTCTCTCTCTCTCTCTCTCTCTCTCTCTCTCACTCTCTTTTCTCTCTCTCTCCCTCTCTCATCTTAAGAAATCTCTTACTCACGGCTTTAAATTTTGTGAATAAATTCCCTCCTCTGTATAAATTAATCTCTCTCTTGATAAGGCTCACTGTCATAATATAATGTCTCTCTCTCTCTCTCTCTCTCTCCTCTCTCTCTCTCTTCTCTCTCTCTCTCTCTCTCACTCACTTCTCTCTCTCTTTTAGAGTTAGGAACTTCTTCAGACCTTTGAGCACCCTGGATTCAGCTTTCATAGCTGATCTCAGATCTACGTCTAGGAATGTTACCTGCAAGTCTGATTACCATACATTTCTGTAGCTCAATTTCATTTTAGGTATATTTTCTTCGATAGTGTCATTTCGAATTCCATCCAATAAGCTACTCTGCATAGATACTGTTTCTAATGCAGTTATTCTGCTCTGTTTGACATAAATTTTAGCTTTGCTAATATTATATATGTATGATTACATAAAATAAAATACATTATACATAAAACATTAACATATATTTTTAATACTTTAATATTTTTTTTTTGGAATCAGTACTTGATTAAAAGTTCCCCAAGGGGTCGGACATTCTGGAAACCGCTTCTCCCAGAGAATAGAAAACCATTCTAAAGGGTTTAATTTAAAACTTTATTAAGCTGTGTTGAGTCCGTTAATAATTCAGGCAAAGATGTCCTTTGAATTAATTAAAGTTGAACTTTTTAATCTCTGCTGATGAAAAATATATTTCTAATTTAATTTAAACTTTTAAAACTCATACTCTTCTGAATAACCTTTTCAGATGTGACAGACTTTAACAATGTATTAAATGAAATGACTTTAAGAGAATAATTTTTTTCTATGAGACTACAATTTGTGTGAAAAAAAAATTTAATATACAAAGTACTGATCATGCTTTTTTACTTGAATTGGTACTTTTATGAGAAATGTATTAATAAAAATTTTCTTTGGGATTCATTTATTCAGTAAATAGATTATGAGTTATGTTTAGTTCATTACGTATAAACACTAGGATTTTACCAAAGTCCTTGTTCACGAACACAATTCAAGAAACTAAGTGCAAAACTACTCCTTGCAGTACCCCACTCTGATCAATAGGATCCAAACCAGATTGTGACACGAACAAGTCACTGCAGATCGATCTCGTTTAAGAAAGGAAAAATTATGGAAACTGCAAAGAGCAAACGTTTTGCCTCATCCTGTGTGTAGCCCAGGTTTCGCAAAATCAGATCTTGGTTTGTTTAGATAAAGATAGCGACAGAGAGGGTTCCCAGTGGAGTCGACAAGCTCTTCTGATACATCAGGGTCAGAGGGAAGAGGAACTAGCAAGGGTATTCGGTGGAAGGAAAAAGGAAGGCAGAGAAATGAGGGAGCGATGAGAGTACTACACGAAGAATGGTATGAATGACAATGGGGATACTTATTCTTAAAAGATATACCGAATGACATGGTGGAAGACGACTCAAATACTTACAAACGAAGACAAATCATTCAGAGGACGAGGACTGACGAAAATCGAATATTTATCTTACGCGGATTTTTCCATTACGACTATTTTTTCTCAACCGGGAATTCGGGAGGAACAGATCATAAGGGCACTCAAAATCATGAAAACCTTACCACTTGTACGTAGAAAGTATACACCGCACTAAGAACAATTAAAGATTCCTAGTCTATCCTCTCACCCACTGCTTAAAGGAAGGCTCAGGAGTGGCAGAAAATTGTATTTATACATAATATATTTTTGTAAAGTTATCTTTATCACCGCTACATGCATAGTACAAGAATGTTACATTCAGTTTTTTTCGAGTTTACTTGTTACGAGTTTTCTTATAATTCCTATTTTTTTATACCTTATAAATTTTGAGTTTGTGAGAGCTGGTTGTAAAGAAAAAGGATGGATTAAAGGATAGCAGGTAGCAATATACCAGCTAATTTTTATTACTAATACTGTTAACAATACAAATGAATATATGGTGGATTTGAATGAGGAATAAATAAGTTGTTATCATGCTATTTAGAGTGTCGTTATTGTCTCTCTTTTCCTATTTTTTCCTCCCAAACAACATAAGTTATATATATAAATATATTTATATTGGAAATATAATGCTAGAATGACTGACTAAATACATAAATACTAATATTTTCAATAAGCTAAGAGCCTATTTGTTAGAAGGAGACTAATACAATATAAGCCATGATATTCTAAATGGAAGTGGGAGGGGGTAGCGGTATCTAGGTTCTGATCTGAGAGCCATCAGTTTTATTGTGCCACTCTCCTCCCCCCTCTCCATTAATTATTTCTGTCTCTATCTCTTCACCATAATTAATAGTCCCTCCGCTGTCGGATCTTCTCTTTGAGAACCCCCTCCCTACCACCCCAGTTATATGGCTTGTATAATGGCCAACAATGGCCCAACAATAAAAAGGATATGTAGGTGACCTCTCGGGATTTAACTGCAATGTTAAACTATTTTATTAGAGTCAATACTTGGACCTCAGTGTTAAAACGTATGTCAATGGGAAGAGCACTGGCGAATTGGTCCCAAAGAGGAACGTAATCAAGCTTCTTAAGATAAATATTAATGTGGAGTACGGTGGTACAGTAGTCTGGCGAATAAAATTTTAGACCAATATGACAATATATATAGACCCTTTCACAAATAAATCCCACACATCACACTCATCACAAACTTACACAACTGTTAACGGTACATGGACAGACTAACCATTACTTGAAACGGTTTCATTTAAAAAACACAGATACATGCGAATGTGACGGACGGACTACACAAACATTTCATCACTTACTACACGACTGCATTCTTTATGAACACAAAATATCTAAACTAATAAAAATAGTACTGATGAATGGGGACAAGGCCTTCTACCGAAGCAAAACTAAACAAAACATACAAAAAACAGTTGGCAGAATTCGCATTTCCAATTGGAAAATAGACCATATAGATCAAGAAAGAATACCACCCCGCATCAAAAACAAGATGAACAATAGAAGGCATCTGTTGAAAAACTTGTCTGCATGGTATATTTCAATTTCTGTTTATTCATTTTATCATACTATTTTTTTTCTATTGTATTTTTATTTTATTTCATTTTATTCTAATTTCTTTTTTGTTTATTTACGGAATTACTGCTTTTGGTCTTTAAATTATTGTTATCTTTCTTCTTTTTCTTTTCTCTATATGTTTATTTAAACTTCAATCAAGAACTTTGAAATTATAGTAATTTATTTAATTTTTAAAAAAATACACCTGCTAATTACAGGTAGTATGCTAATTTGCATGGAACTTGTAAAAATATCAGAAATATACGTCCCTTCTAATAGGGTTACTATGGAAGGGAAATAAATAAAAAATTAAAAAAAAATATATATATATATATATATATATATATAACATATATATATATATATTTATAAAATACATATATATAAAATATATATATACTAGTAGCTGATAGGCTAGATGTAGACTCTGAAATTTATAAATATTACTTTCATTGAAGAATAAAACGATATATTGTTGTTTTCAGTAAAAACAAGAAATAAAATAAATAAAAAAAAAATTAGGGCACTCACCCGTCGTTTCCAAGTGAGCTGGCAGTTTAGAATACACATCCTACAAAGTTGAAATAAAAGAGAGCATTGGTAGAATGAATCGGAGCAGTTCTGCTTTGAAGGACCATAGACTGTTTTTCCGACCCTAAGGGCAGCAAAGAAGCTACAAGATACTGTTAGTAGGCCTTCAAAGGGCACGGATCTGCCAACTTAGCCCTTTTCAGTCCCTCGATACTTTTCTTTGAAGGCCTTCCGGATGATATTTTTGAGATCCATTGTTTACATTACTATGCCCTTTTTTTTTTTTAAAGCTAATAGTAGTTTCAGGAATGTATAAAAATATATTGTACTTTCTCTCTCTCTCTCTCTCTCTCTCTCTCTCTCTCTCTCTCTCTCTCTCTCTCTCTCTCTCTCTCTCTCTCTCTCTCTCTCTCTCTCTCTCTCTCTCTCTCTCTCTCTCTCTCTCTCTCTCTCTCTCTCTCTCTCTCTCCCCTCTCTCTCTCTCTCTCTCTCTCTCTCTCACACACTCTCTTTTCTCATTCTCTAACCAAAAAAAAATTAAATAATGCCTCAATTTTTTTCAATACATCTTAAGAAATATTTCTGTGCTTTATTTATATTTATGTATAAATCACGGCTTTAAATTTTGTGAATAAATTCCCTAAAAATATTCTGAGCTGTATAAATTAATCCGAAGATATTTAAAAGCTAGAGAAGACATATTAAATTTATATTAAAATTGATAAGACAAATATGAATGGTGTACTGTGAAGAATAATTGTTTTTTTACAGGGATGGGAAGTAAGCTTTAGGTAATGTAGTGTAAACCAGACAGTTATTGACACCCTTTAGGAAATATTCGGAAATATTCATAATAAAATTATAGAAAGAATAGTTCAATAAAGTTGTAATTTACAGTTATTTTTCCTTAATTATTATACTTTAAGCTAAACAAGAAAGTTCACACCAAACATTATCACTGGAATGTATTTTACAAGATAGTGATATGAAATAATGTAAAAACAGTTATGGACACCCTATGGATATACTTTAAAATACGGATTGAATTGAAAGTACTTTTAGATAGTTGAGTTGTATGACTTAAAAAGAATTTTATGATATATTTTTATTTTTGGATAAATATTTTTTTCTTCTAATTTTTAAGATAGAGTGTCAATAACTGTCCGGTTTACCTTATATTAGCTTTAAAATTATCGAGAATTGACAAAACATTATTTTTAATAGATTTAAACAAGAAATTTAGTTTCAATAATATGTGTATTTATATGAAAAATAATTTTCATAAGAATCTGTCTAATTATTTTTAACAATAATTGTTTTAATAGCAATATGAAATGAAAGAAATTAAAGAACGTTTACCTCATTAACATTTTGCAACCTCCTTGTATCGAGTTCACTAATTTTTTTTTAGTCTCTACATATTTTGCCGAAATTTCTCTTGGCGTTTCCCTTAATGTGATCCCTTTCAATATTTACGTCCAAATCCCGTCACGAATTCTCAATGGGATTTAAATCCGGTTTTTGAGGAGGACTTACGAGTTGATTATTAGGCGCAATATAAATAAGCGTTTCTTTTATATTTCGTGCCGTGTGTTTGGGGTCGTTAATTAATGAAACCACCAAAATCTAATGGCTGAGCACTGGCTTTTAAATTATGGCGCAAAACGTTGATGCCAATATTGGCAGCCACAGTGCTTTCTGTAAAATTTTACAGTTCTATTTGAACCCATGTATCCCCAAACCAACATTATGACAGCCGATATTTATATCAACAATTTGCGCTATTACATCGAGGGAAACGTTAAGAGCAATTTTAATTGTAGAATGGCTAAACACACACATAATCACACACACACACACACACACACACACACACACACACACACACACCCACACATATATATATGATAAAATTATTAAAGTGCGGGATCTAGGTTACCTCCTTGAGGAACATCGGCATACTGGGTAATGTGGGTAGATAGGAAAGTTCATGATTAACTTTAAAAGTTCTGTCAGTGAGATAGGACTGCAACAAATAAATTCAGAAATTTAAATGACACAGTTATAAGTATATTACTCATTTCCTATATGTGAATTACTGTTTTAAATTTTCACTATTCCTTTTCTCACCACTCATCAATTAATATTTTTTCAATAGCACACAAGTGTTCATGATAAACATTTATTTTTGTTCGATGATTTTCAAGTACCGTATAATTAAACATACTGAAATTTTATTTAAAGATACAAGCCAATTCGGTTCAGTTAATCTTCTGCATGTGATTCGGAACGCCAGTCACTAATTGACCATTGGTTCAAATCGGATTTGGGACGCAGCAGGTGAAATGATTTCAAAATCATTTCCTCATTGACCTCATGTTCTCTTTCCGCAGTATGATTTTTTCCTTATAAATTATTTTAAACGAAGTTAAACGAATAAAACATGAATTCTCCTTGACTAGGAAAATCAATATGAAACAACAAGTCTATCTACAATCTACTGCTTTTGCCAATTTAAATTTCAGAATTAAAATACCAAATCACTGAAATATAAATAAAGCTCCTGGTGACTAATTAATATATAAAAAAATATCTTCAATTTAATTTCTGATGTGTGAACTGTCGGCAAATTTTTGACCCATGCAACACCAACAGAGCTAGAGCGTGTCAAAATATTACATTTTTGAGGGTGAAAAAATGTCAAAAAAAAAGAAAAAAAAAGGACTATTGACTCCCAGCCAAAAGACTTTTCCAAGTCAAAAAACATATTCAATTCATGAAGTCTTAAAATTGGTCAACAAATGTTTATTTGATGGAGGAATAATATTTTATAAAGAATAAGAAAAAATGGAACATAAATTCATGGGATTCAATCATATAAATATGACTAATAATACTAAGAAACTTTAAAATTAGCATTTTTTTTTTTTTTTTTTTTTTTTTTTAAAAAATAATTTTTATCATTATTGCCTTGTTTTCTCATTTATTACTACCAGGTCGCTTTGAAAGTCCTGTTGTTTTTTTAAGAAGTTTAAATTCAATTAACCAATAACTATGCAATTTCTTTCTTTATTAAACTATTCTCTATTACAACTAATAACTTCATCCCACCCTGATGCAAGATCCTAAATGCCGTTTTTAAAAATGATTGATCTTTGCTGGTAAAAAAACTGACTAAATTCAAATTCCAAGCTTTGCTAGTTGTCGGAGACAATTTTCCTGAGATCTAAGTATGTGATAATCAATATTTGAAATTTTGGGAGAACATGGCGGATGGTGCAATGTTTCCCATTCAATTTCTATTAATTCATACCTAGTCAAATTTGCAGTATGTGGCCTATTATTCACCTATTATTGTGAGGGATATATTTATCCATTTTTTTGTATTCTTCATATTTGATGTAGTTAGGTCCAGGCTTTAGCTTCAATCAATTAATTCTCCAACTTCCTGTTCATAGGCAACTTGAGGTCTTCCAGAACGAGCATTATCTTCTAGTATTACATTGCCTTGACGAAATTTGGATAACCGAATTCAGCTTTACGGTCTGAGAGTATCTTCTAACCAAACACGGAGCACATTTTCCGAGCTGCCTCCGTTGCCTTCATGCCAAGTTTAAATTCATAATTTCAACACTCACTATTTGAAAATATAATGCTCTGAAAGTTAATCGGTAACTGAATTAAAATGTAATCCCTATTTCAAAGAGGGTAAACCATAATGTTTACATTGGAAAATAAAATAATAACAAAGACGGAACAGACTAAATAAATCTTAATTAATGAAAAAACGACAGGACATTTGAAACAGTAAATATGATTTGTAATAAATAATATTTTTTTTTTTATTACAAATATTTGTTCTATATACACTTTATATCCATGTATGATAAGCAGTATCATTATTATTGTATTATTTCAAAAATTGAATAAAACTCTGCTTTAGAAAAAAAGGGTTTATAATATATAATATTTATCAAGAGAGGGGGAGGTTATCTGACGGAACTGTTATCAAATATATATCGCTGGAGGGCTGAGGATCCTGGAAGGGCTGGGATATTCCAGGCTGCCTGATTTGAAATTTATGGCCTCAGCTTCCAGCACCTTACTGGAAAATCCACTTATTTTACATTGGATAAAATTACTTATAAAATCTATGTTTACATAAACGTTTTAGTGAGAGCATTACATATTTATAAACAGTAAAATTATAAGATACGGTTTTACAATAAAATCAAAATAATAAGGAGAAAATGAGAAAAAAAAATAGGACCTATTTCCTTGTCATAGATGTCAATTTACGGGTCGTTGTTTTTAAAGTGATCCACGGGTGGTTGCTTTTCTATTTTAAAGAAACCAGCAACTGTACAGGCTGTTTCCCCTGTGCTTTAAGACTTGAAAACCAACATTTTTTAACTTTGAATTTAAACAGTTTAATAATACTGGCCATTTTATAATATAAGGGTTTACAAAAACATTTATAACATTGAAATATTAAATAAAAAAAAAAAATATATTTCTTTTGATTTCGAAGGAAAAAATAAAGGTTTAGTAGTTTATTTATATATCTTTCTTTATTCTCAATGGAAAGAGGACAAATTGAATGTAAAATAGTTCTAAACTTTGCTTTTTGTAATTTCTTTTAAAGCAGAAAAAGAGTCAATTCCTACCGGATATATTTTTTTATTTGTTGTTTTATGATGAGAGTAAAACCACAAATAGTATTAATTTAATTGTAAAAGCCCTAGATTTTTTATGAATTTTTAAAAAGTTATATATTTTGAAGTCATCTTCAGACAAGCCCATATAATAACATAAAATAATAGATATTTTTTATTTTTTTTATTTATGTATTATTTTTATTTTTATGTTTTTATCATGATTCCTCTAGATAAAAAAAAAAACTATTATATTACAGCCATTTTTCTTAACTTTTGAATTTAACTCACCTTCGCTAAGACTAGATTTTACAACTATAACAATATTTTAAATTGATACTTGCAGATGTACAGAGTTCTATATTAATTGAAATATGGAGGGCCTTTTACATATTTTTCGGCAAAACAATAAATTATTATTTAATTGACTCGAAAACAATAGGCGACACAATAAAAAGATTATTTTTTGAAATGAAAAACAAAAAACACAATACACTTTTTTATGTTCTCTGGCAAATCTAATATTTCGATTCAATTTATATTCAGACAATGGTATACTCTGATAAGCAGAAATACAGTTGACATCGCACCAAAAATCCGCCATAAAAAAAAAAAAAAAAAAAGTTTGAATAAAATATACAGCAAAGAATATTGAGCTATTAGAAAGAAATTATTTTTTTTACAATATTTGTTAAGGTTAAATTTTGACAAAATTACAGTCTGCCAAAATCAAGGGCAAAACATTATTGTACTATAAACTGCACGTTTATATATTATTAATGAAGATATTAAAATAAAAAAGTTAAATAAATTAGACTAGCAGATAATTAAGATATATCTCAAGAGGAAAATTAAAATAATTAATATAAGAGATAAATAATAAATGAAGAGGAATATATACTATAAAACGTGTTGATACTTATTTTCGGTTAGGAATTTATTAATGATTCTTTTTAAAACTAAAAATAAATAAAGCCATCGTAATTAATTATGTAATTATGTTTCGTGAATAAGAGTTCCTCGAAGAATTTCCCTTCCCCCTTCAATACAAAAGTGTTCTCAGAACCCTTTTATGAAAGACGCTAGATTTGAGATAGACAGCTGGAATAAAGGAAAAAGACCAGTAGCACCAGCTGACTGGAACTGGTACAGAAACTAATAATGAAACAAACTTGGCAAAACATATCCCTTTTCGAACTTGATTGCAATGTAGATATATGATATGTACATGTTGCATAAAAAACAAAAATAAATAACAAGAATAAATAAAAAAATACTGACATCGTGAGAATCCAAAGTATTCTTTTAGTTTAGGAATTAAAAAAAAATAATTTCTTGTATAAAACACCTAAAAGATAGAAAGTATACTACAAAGATTAACATATGAAGATAATGAAAATACACGAGTGCTGGAATGAACACCGATTTTATCAATAACATAACGTAGTGAACATATTGTAAAATAGAAATAGTTAAAATAAACAGGAAGGAAATCCATTTCATAATTAACACAATTTATTGATTATATTAGCCTCTTGTTTATTCCATAGAATTGGATCATCGCCGACCATCAAGAAACACAACAGACGGGCTCAAAGATAGAAAAAGAACTTCTGAATTTTGACTGAATTAATTTCCTAAAAAAATGTTAGCTGTATGCAATTAATGTTAAATCATTTGTCATCTTTTCAATCTTTGAATCATTTACCAGCAAGCGGCCATTAGCAGAAAATGTTTCTGAAAACATATCTGATAACTGAATTTTAGTACAAGTAGGAAAAAATGAAATATAAAATTATTAATTCTAACAAACGGAGAAAATAAGGGATTAAAAAAAAAAATCATAAAAAATATTTTATCTTTTGATAAAGGGTTACTAAATTTTCTTAAAAATTTTTTTTTTGAGTAATTGTGTAGTTTACTTTTATGCTTAGAAAACATGTAAACAATTTATTAGATATTACATAAATATACCAATTAAATATAATAATATTTAACTATGTATATATATATATATATATATATATATATATATATATATATATATATATATATATATGTGTATGTGTGTGTGTGTGTGTGTGTGTATTAATTATTGTAATTCACATTTTTTTTTCTTTTAAAACTGACTTGAAATGGATGGCCGTTTGAACAGTCAATTATTTTAATTTTTAGTGATTATTATTCTAAATAATGATAATTATTACATATTTTTAAAATATACTTACAGAACTGGGCCCCATGCTGCACCAATATGTTCATCTCCTCAGTGCTTCAAGTAACCCTGAAATAGAGTAAAATAATTACAAAAGATTCTAAAGGTTAAAAGAATATTATAAATTTAATTACTTAATTGACATTGATTAATTTTATAAGAAGTAATTAATATAAAAAGGAAAGAATAATACGGATAAAATATATTTATTTTTAATTTTTCACTTAGCTGTTACACAAATGTCATTTGGTCAAATATTGTTTTAATGTTAACAAACGATATCTGTTCTATAATAAAAAAAAATAAATGAATTGAGAAAACAATATTTCTAGTCATGCAGGCCCTTGGAACAGAAATAAGTGAGAGTGCATATTTTGTGTAAGTGTATATTATTAAATTGGCTTAAAAATGTCTATATTTTATATTTTTTTTTCTTGTTTTATGATAAATATTATAAGCTGCTACAACCAGTGGCTATAAGTTATAGTTCTACAAAGTAAATATTCATTTACTTTATATTCAATAATAAATATTCAATAATAAAGAAAACAATATAAACAAAAAATACATACAAAGGGGTATCAATAGATAACACACATTCATACAAATTTATAATATTTAGAGATTGGCTATGGACATCCAAACTAACCCTACCACATGAGTGATTAGGCAGGATTCCAAAAGATCCTTTTTTCTCACCGTTATTTAAGTTTATTTTTAAAAAATGCTAATAAAATGGTATTATTACTTTTAAAAAATATAAAACTACCTGTCGCTATCGAATACTTCAACATTTACTTGACAAACATTCCAAACTTCCAATTAATTGCAAAAGACTCATTTAGATAACAATAATTAGACCAATTTAGACCTACAGAGTTGAGCTATAAAAAATAAACGGAGGATAAACAAATCCACAAAGATCTTAATTATCCTTAGGTTTCTGACTTAGCTCAAACCAGATATCAATCCTTTCATAGCAAACTCCACAACCCTTCAAATCCATTAGTATCACAACTTGATTCTCATTCTATTTCAGATAAACTTCCGAGGTACCTGAAAAGAAGATGGCCTCGGGACCTTCTAATATACTTCATTATATAGAAGCTTTATAAGTGCTACCAATTGGGTGTTGCTTTAATAAATTAACAGAAAATCTTGATACAGGAAAATAAAACGAATTCTTCGTCCTTTAACTTTTCTTTTTTTATCAAATAATTATTTTCCTTATTTACTTTTCATCAGACTTATTAGCATTAAAAATGTTTGAATAAAATGTATGAGTTGCTATTTTTTATTTCGAAACAACACAGTGCTACATGACGAAAAAAGAAGAAGACTTGAACTGAATTTTCTAACACTTTATTTTACTAGAACTATTTTGTTAAAACAAACCCTCGACTGACCATCTACCAGAAGTTTTAAACATTCTTTTTAACCATTCCATTTTTGTTATCTCATAGTGTGTATAAAGAAATGCTTTAATGGTAGAATAGTTATTATATTGAGAAATCGCGCACAGAGAGAATGTATAATTAGACATTAATTTTAAGGAAAAATTTAACTATTAAATTTGCTTTAAATAATATATTGTGTAAGGTATTTGTAATATTAAAGTTCCCATCTCAGATGAATATCGTGCACAATTCAATAACTTGGTTTATCTTTTATAGAGAGCTGGGTCACATTAATTCTTAATAAATCGAATGGACTCATATATATTTTATAATGATGCTTTTTCGTCTCACTTAAACTTTTCTACTATATGTCAAGCAATGTATTCCTAGTCATCATATTTCCATGACCTAAACTAAATATGCAACGCAAATTCATAAATAATGACTTTACTGTCAAGCTTAGATAATGGATGAGAAAGCATTAAAACAAAAACAAGCGAATGGTTAAAATATTGGAATAATTTTTAAAATTATGGGTATTACATAGATAGAGACATCATTTCGATTAGTATGTAAGATTAAATGTGTAATATAATTAGCAGTGCAGGATTTAATTTACGATGAACTGAAACATTAGTAATAATAATAATAAGATTTTTAATTTGTTTACAAATTTATCTATAATATAATAGTATGTTTACATTATTCTGGTTATCACGTCCGTTTACTACTTTAAAGTATCTTATAGTAAAGATGTTACAGAAATTATTTTATATTGTTGTTTTTCGTGAATTATAGGGAATACCAGAGACACGTCAGGAAACAGCCTGTTAACATTTAGTACACAAACGTTTAAACCTTCCGAATAGAGAGAGATACATGCTTTATTGATATAATAACATACTGCTGCCCAACTTTATTGGGTTGCTACACACACAGCCTACCTATCTATCTAACTAAAGATAACACTATAATTCATAATATTTATAATAGTTATAATTCTAGAAGAATATACTTAATACTAAATACTAGACAAACTATTAACATTTTTTTTTCCTATTTATTTCATTTCATTTTTTCTCTCCTAATATTTACATGTGTCGTTCCCTTTTCTTTTCCTCTCTCCTCTTTCCCTCTTTCTACAATTAATATTACTATTACCTAACGCACAGATATTCATAGACATATATGCACATAGAATCAAGAATAATATAAATGGGTTCATATATATTAACTATACATTGCATTAGTGCATGGTATGTACCATGTATGTGGTGATGGATAGTGCCGATGGAGTCCAATATTATATTTTCAGCCATTATCGCAATATCCCTCGCCTCCACACCAAGGTCCTCCAAGAAGATCATGTTCTTCAGGAGTCATCTCGAAAAAAAATGTTTTTTTTCGAGATGACTCCGCGAGACCCTAACCATACTCCTTTAACGGAGAAATCTCTATTTCCAAATGTCTCGCGGAATTTCTCTTTAAGGATTTCATAATTTATAAATGACTCATTTCATGAAAGCAATAAGACCTATTTTGGACATTCGAAGTTGAGCATTGAGGCTCTACTAAAACATCCAATTCGTCTCTGATTCAATACAAAACCCTTCGAAAAATCCTTACTTGTTCCTTACTTTGTCACAAACTTATCTATGAAGATCTTGATGTAACAATGTTGCTGATTTAGCACAAACCAAACACCTATCCTTTCATAGTAAACTCCATAACCATTCCAATCCACTAGTATCTCAACTTGCTCCCATATTCCAATAAAACCTCCGAGGTATTTCTTATCTTCCTGAAAAGAAGAAGGCCTCTGGACCTTCTAATATAGAGCTTTCGTTAACTACCAATGGGTAGTTGCTTTACAAGTATGAATATAAGCATTACCATCACATTTACTAGGTGTGTTTTATTTCATTGTAAATTTCAATAAATAGCTAAAATAAAAATATGGAAACTGTATCTTGTCTCAGGTGACTTTCATATCTCAAGATAAAATATTATTATTTAGGCTTTTAAAAGGGAAAATTGAACTTCTGAAAAGTAATCCAGCATTTTATCCTTTGCAATGGCAATATCTTATGAGTCCATTTGGATTAATAATGTAAAATCCATATTTCAATTTGCAATGGATTGGAAATCTGTGAGTGACAGAACAATTTTCCTTTTCCTCACCCTAGGCAATAAGTAAATCCATAAGTCAGTCAGCGAGATGTAATTTATCGTTTCGATTCAACTCTATATTTTCATTTTTTTTTAAATATTTTGAGTATTACAATTAAATAATATGGGTAAATAAAAATATTCATTTGTCTCACTGCAAGCTAATAAAACACCAAAAGACAGGGCTTACTTCGGATTGACTGTTAGCGAAGACATATTAAATATTTTCTTTCCTGAAATAGTATTATAACAGGTTACTTTACAATTCTTAATATTTTTTTTATCAATTTTTACTGCACTGGTTGAAGATACAAGACAAATAGGTGAACAGTCCACATGCCTCACATGCCAACTTGGCCAATTGGTCTGGCAGAATTCCAACTGATCGCTCCCATACTGGAAAATAACACATATATCTTTAGAGAGGGCTCAGTATGCTGTTTTGTTGCACAAAAAAATATTAACAACAAACTTTGAACATTTGAATTATTAGTCTCTTTAAAACATGTTTTATTGATTTATTTTTTAATTGAGGAGTGAGGGTGTTAAAATTGACTGATGATAATTAAATTATTTTTGCAGAGCTTCTGTAAGGACCTGCTGAAAATGCCGCATTTACAATGAAAGATTTATTTTTGTTTATTTGAGTACATATTCTCGTGCTGGAAGGTGTAGGTACTACTCAGGGCAGTTTAAGGGAAACATGGAAGAAGAAAAAAGATATTTCTGATGGTAGACCCGGAGCAGAAGTCCACGGTAATGACCCGATCGAGGAGGAAGAGGTTGAGGAGGCTATTGCGAAGATGAAGATTGGAAAAGCAGCTGGCCGCGATAACATAGTCCCAGAATTCATTAAATACGGAGGTCTTAAATTAGTAGAAGCTCTACAATGTTTCTTTCAAAAGGTATGGGAAGAGGAAAGAATCCCTCAGGACTGGGAGTATATTGTTATAATCCCCATCCACAAGAGTGTTTGCTCTAACTACAGACCTATTTGCTTGTCTTCCGTGCTTTATAAAGTATATACCTCTATTCTAGAGAGCCGGTTAAGACCACTGGTGGAACCTGACCTGCAGGAAGAGCAAAGTGCTTTTAGGCCCAACCGGCAAACTCAAGACCAGATCTTTGCCCTGAGAAATGTGATTGAGAAGTCTTGGGAACGCGACCGAAACATCTATCTGGCATTTTTGGATCTCGAGGCAGCGTTCGACTCAGTGCCCCGAAATGAAATTTGGGTGTCATTGAAGGCCAAGAATATACCAATAAAGCTTCTGAAGGCTATAAAATCAACTTACCAAAAGCCAAACGGTGTTGTGCGCCTAAACGGATAGGAATCAGGTGCGTTTGGACTGGAGAGGGAAGTGAAACAGGGAGACTCTCTGAGCCCCCCTCTTTTATTGTATATATGGATCGGATCGCCTCTATTTGCTAGAGACGTACAGTAAGAATGCATTTGGGCCAATGGAACTTACATCCTGTTGTTATACAATTTCTCCTTTATACATACGACATAGTGCTTATAGCCGACAGTCCAGAACGACTTCAACAGGCAGTGACAGAGTGGGATGAAGAACTGAAGAGAAAGGGTATGAATATTAATACCAAAAAAAGCAAAGTTCTTCAAGTCGGTAGAACCCCAGAAGATGTCCAGATTATCTGTAATGAAGAAGTGATGGAGGTGGTAACTGAATTCACATACTTCGGTACAGTAATCAGTTGATCTGGTAAAGTGGATTCAGAAATATCAAGAAGAATTTCTAAGGCAAAGTCTGTATACTACCAGATCTGCAATTCTGTAATTGGGAAAAAGATACAAATCTCCACCTATTCAAGTCTGTTTTCTTACCAGTACTTTTCTACGGAGCGGAGAGTTGGGTTGTGAATGAGAGGCTGCAAAGCCGTGTTACTGCAGCTGAAATGAAATTTCTTAGGAGAATTACAGGGAAGACACGGAGAGACTGTGTCCGGGACGACAGGATT